>CM075775.1:37375722-38597508 GCA_037974665.1 Ehretia macrophylla
GATTAGGTTGTTGTCCTATTCGTGGCTCGTGACGTACTATCCAGGACGGACAAACAGCACAAAAGAAGAAAAGTATCCTGAAACTGATGAAAACATTCGATTTTGGGCTTTGAAAATAGGCACAGCCTAGCAGGATTTCTGCCCGCATCGTAGAGCTCTCAGAGAGCTTTCCAACGGTATGCTATGCACTGCAAAACTCCTTACGGATCAAAAGTTTTGGGCACTAGAGCGACGGAGACCTGGTCCAAAGCCCCACGCCCTCGGTTTGCGGGCCCAGCCTCTACGTGAAGCGAAGTTGCCTTGACCAAGGTGGCGTGGGATTCGATAATAGAAATGTGATGGATTAGGTTGTCGCCCTTTTCGCGGCACACGACGTACGATCCGGGACGGAAGAACAACGCAAAAGAAGAAAAGTGTTGTGAAACTATTGAAAATGTTTGATTTTGGTCTCCAAAAATAGGTGCAGCCGAGCAAGCTTGCAGCCCCCATCGTAGAGCTCTCGGAGAGCTTTATAACGGTATACTGTGCGCCGCGTAACTCCTTACGGATCAAAAGTTATGGGCACCGGAGCGACGGAGACCTGGTCTTAAGCCCCACGCCCACGGTTTGTGGGCCCAGCCTCTACGTGAATCAAAGTTGTCTTGCCTAATGTGTCATGGGATTCGGTAATAGAAATGTGATGAATTAGGTTGTCGTCCTTTTCGCGGCTCACAACGTACGATCAGGGACGAAAAAACAGCGCAAAAGAAGAAAAGTGTTCAGAAACTGATGAAAACGTTTGATTTTGGGCTCCGAAAACAGGCGCAGGCAAGCAGGCTTTCTGCCCTCATTGTAGAGCTCTCGGAGAGCATTCCAACGGTATGCTGTGCGCCGTGTAACTTCTTACGGATTAAATGTTATGGGTACCGGAGCAACGGAGACTTGGTCCTAAGCCCCACGCCCTCGGTTTGCGGCCCCAGCCTCTACGGGAAGTGAAGTTGTCTTGCCCAAGGTGGAGTGGGATTGGTAAATAGAAATTTGATGGATTAGGTTGCCGTCCTTTTCGTGGCTCACGACGTACGATCCGGGATAGAAAAACAGTGCAAAAGAAGAAAAGTGTCCGGAAACTGATGAAAACATTCAATTTTTGGCTCGGAAATACGCGCAACCAAGCAGGCTTTCTACCCCTATCGTAGAGCTCTCTGAGAACTTTCCAATGGTATGCTGTGTGCCGCGTAACTCCTTACAGATTAAAAGTTATGGTCACCGGAGCGACGGAGACCTGGTCCTAAGCCCCACGCCCTCAGTTTGCGGCCCGAGCCTCTACGGGAAGCGAAGTTTCTTACCCAAGGTGGCGTGGGATTTGGTAATAAAAATGTGATGGATTAGGTTGTTGTCCTTATCGCGGCTCACGACATACGATCTAGGACGGAAAAATAGTGCAAAAAGAAGAAAATTGTACTAAAATTGATGAAAACGTTCGATTTTGAGCTCCGAAAACAGGCGCAGTAAAGCAGGGTTGCTGCCCACATCGTAGAGCACTCGGAGGGCTTTCCAACGGTATGTTGTGCGCCGCGTAACTCCTTACCATTCAAAAGTTATGGGCACCGAAGTGATGAAGACCTGGTCCTAAGCCTTACGCCCTCGGTTTGCTGCCCCAGCCTCTACGTGAAGCGAAGTTGTGTTGCCCAAGATGGCATGGGATTCGGTAATAGAAATGTGATAGATTAGGTTGTTTCCCTTTTCGCGGCTCACGACGTACGATCCGGGATGAAAAAACAACGCAAAAGAAGAAAAGTGTCCAGAAACTGATGAAAACATTTGATATTGGGCTCCAAAAATAGGCGCAGCCGAGCAGACTTGCTGCCCGCATCGTAGAGCTCTCGGAAAGCTTTCCAACGGTATGCTGTGCGCCGCGTAACTCCTTACGGATCAAAAGTTATGTGCACTGGAGCGACAGAGACCTGGTCCTAAGCCCTACGCCCTCAGTTTGCGGGCCCAGCCTCTACGTGAAGCGAAGTTGTCTTGCCCATGGTGGCGTGGGATTTAGTAATAGAAATGTGATGGATTAAGTTGTCGTCCTTTTCGCGGCTCACGACGTACGATCCAGGACAGAAAAACAGAGCAAAAGAAGAAAAGTGTCCCGAAACTGAAGAAAACGTTCTATTTTGGGCTCCAAAAACAGGCGATGCTAAGCAAGCTTGCTTCCCCCGTCGTAGAGCTCTCAGAGAACTTTCCAACGGTATGCTGTGCACCGCGTAACTCCTTACGGATGAAAAGTTTTGGGCACCGGAGCGACGGAGACCTGGTCCTAAGCCCTACGCCCTCGGTTTGCGGGCCTAGCCTCTACGTGAAGCGAAGTTATCTTGCCCAAGGTGGCGTAGGATTCAATAATAGAAATGTGATGGATTAGGTTGTCGTCCTTTTCGCGACTCACGACATACGATCCCGGACGAAAAAACAACACAAAAGAAGAAAACTGTCCCGAAATTGATGAAAATATTTGATTTTGGGCTCCAAAAATAGGCGCAGCCTGGCAAGCTTGCTGCCCCCGTCGTAGAGATCTCAGAGAGCTTTCCAACGCTATGCTGTGCGCTGCGTAACTCCTTACGGATCAAAAGTTATGAGCACCAGAGCGACAGACACCTGGTCCTAAGCCCCACGGCCTCGGTTTTCGGGTCCAGCCTCTATGTGAAGCGAATTTGTCTTGCCCAAGGTGCCATGGGATTCGATAATAGAAATGTGATGGATTAGGTTGTCATCCTTTTCGCGGCTCACGACGCACGATCCAGGACGAAAAAATAACGCAGAAGAAGAAAAGTGTCCCGAAATTGATAAAAATGTTCGATTTTGGGCTCCAAAAATAGGTGCAGCTAAGCAGGCTTGCTACCCCCTTCGTAGAGCTCTCGGAGAGCTTTCCAACGGTATTCTGGGTGCCGCATAACTCCTTACAGATCAAAGGTTATGGGCACCGGAGCGACGGAGACCTAGTCCTAAGGCCCACGCCCACGGTTTGCGGGCCCAGCCTCTTCGTGAATCGAAGTTGTCTTGCCCAAGGTGCCATGGGATTCGTTAATAGAAATGTGATGGATTTGGTTGTCGTCCTTTCACAGCTCACGACGTAGGATCCGGGACAGAAAAATAGCGCAAAAGAAGAAAAGTGTCAAGAAACTAATGAAAACGTTCAATTTTGGGCTCTGAAAACAGGCGCAGCAATGCAGGCTTTTTGCCACCATCGCAGAGCTCTCGGAGAGCTTTCCAACGGTATGTTGTGCGCTACGTAACGCCTTACGGATCAAATGTTATGGACACCGGAGCGACGAAGACCTGGTCTTAAGCCCCACGCCCTCGGTTTGCAGCCCCAGCCTCTGTGGGAAACGAAGTTTCTTGCCCAAGGTGGCGTGGGATTTGGTAATAGAAATGTGATGAATCAGGTTGTCGTCATTTTCGCGGCTCATGACGTACGATCCCGGACGGAAAAATAGCGCAAAAGAAGAAAAGTATCCCGAAATTGATTAAAACGTTTGATTTTGGGTACCGACAACAGCCGCAGCCGAGCAGGCTTGCTGCCCCTATCATAGAGCTCTCGGAGAGCTTTCCAAAGATATGCAGTGCGCCGCGTAACTCCTTACGGATCAAAATTTATGGGCACCGGAGCGACGGAGACCTGGTCCTAAGCCCCACGCCCACAGTTTCGAGGCCCAGCCTCTTCGTGAATCGAAGTTTTCTTGCCCAAGGAGCCATTGGATTCGATAATAGAAATGTGATCGATTAGGTTGTCGTCCTTTTCACGGCTCACGACGTACGATCCGGGACAGAAAAACAGAGCAAAAGAAGACAAGTGTCCATAAACTGATGAAAACATTCAATTTTGGGCTCTGAAAATAGGCGCAGCAAAGCAGGCTTTCTGCCACCATCGTAGAGCTCTCGGAGAGCTTTCCAACGGTATGTTGTGCGCTGCGTAACACCTTACGGATCAAATGTTATGGGCACCGGAGCGACGGAGACCTGGTCTTAAGCCCCACGCCCTCGGTTTGCGGCCCTAGCCTCTACGGGAAGCGAAGTTTCTTGCCTAAGGTAGCGTGGGATTTGGTAATAGAAATGTGATGGATCAGGTTGTCGTCTTTCTCGCAGCTCACGACGTACGATCCAGGATGAAAAAACAACGCAAAAGAAGAAAAGTATCCCGAAACTAATTAAAACGTTTGATTTTGGGTACCGACAACAGCCGTAGCAGAGCAGGCTTGCTGCCCCCATCGTAGAGCTCTCGAAGAAACTAATGAAAACATTCGATTTTGGGCTCCGAAAACATGCGCAGCCGAGCAGGCTTTCTGCCTCCGTCGTAGAGCTCTCGGAGAGATTTCCAACTGTATGCTGTGCGCCGCGTAACTCCTTACGGATCAAAAGTGATGGGCACCGGAGCCACAGAGACCTGGTCCTAAGCCCTACACCCTCAGTTTATGGGCCCATCCTCTATGTGAAGCAAATTTTTCTTGCCCAAGGTGGCATAGGATTCGGTAATCGAAATGTGATGGATTAGGTAGTCGTCCTTTTTGCGGCTCACGACGTATGATTTAGGACAGAAAACAGCACAAAAGTAGAAAAGTGTCCCAAAAATGATGAAAACCTTCGATTTTGGACTCCAAAAATAGGTACAGCCGGGCAGGCTTGCTGCCCTCGTCGTGGAGCTCCCAGAGAACTTTTCAACGGCATGCTGTGCACCATGTAACTCCTTATGGATCAAAAGTTATGGGCACCGGAGCAACGGAGACCTGGTCCTAAGCCCGACGCCCACGGTTTGTGGCCCCAGCCTCTACGGGAATCGCAGTTGTCTTGCCCAAGGTGGCCTGGGATTTGGTAACAGAAATGTGACGAATTAGGTTGTTGTCCTTTTCACGGCTCACGACGTACTATCCAGGACAAAAAAACAGCGCAAAAGAAAAAAAATATCCCGAAACTGATGAAAATGTTTAATTTTGGGGTCCGAAAACAGGCACAGCCGAGCAGACTTTATGCCACATCGTAGAGCTCTCAGAGAGCTTTCCAACGGTATGCTGTGCGCCGCCTAACTCCTTACGGATCAAAAGTTATGGGAACCGGAGCCACGAAGACCTGGTCCTAAGCCCCACGCGCTCGGTTTGCGGGCCCAAACTCTACGTGAAGCGAAGTTGTCTTGCCCAAGGTTACGTGGGATTCGATAATAGAAATGTGATGGATTAGGTTGTCGTCCTTTTCGCGGCTCACGACGTACGATCCGGGACGGAAAAACAGCGCAAAAGAAGAAAAGTGACTCGAAAATGATGAAAACGTTCGATTTTACACTCCGAAAATATGCGCAGCCGGGCAGGCATGCTGCCCCCGTCGTGGAGCTCTCGGAGAACTTTCCAACGGTATGCTGTGCGCCGTGTAACTCCTTACGGATCAAAAGTTATGGGCACCCCCACGCCCTCGGTTTGTGGGCCCAGGCTCTACGGGAAGTGTAGTTGTCTTACCCAAGGTTACGTGGGATTCGATAATAGAAATATAATGGATTAGGTTGTCGTCCTTTTCGCGGCACACGACGTACGATCCGTGATGAGAAAACAACACAAAAGGAGAAAAGTGTCCAGAAACTAATGAAAACATTCGATTTTGGGCTCCGAAAATAGGCGTAGCTGAGAAGGCTTGCTTCCCCCGTCGTAGAGCTCTCGGAGAGCTTTCCAACGGAATGCTGTGCGCCGCGTAACTCCTTACGGATCAAAAGTTATGGGCATTGGAGCCACGGAGGCCTGGTCCTAAGCCCCACGCCCTCCTCTTGCTGGCCCAACCTCTACGTGAAGCGAATTTGTCTTGCCCAAGGTGGCATAGGATTCGGTAATAGAAATGTGATGGATTAGGTTGTCGTCCTTTTTGCGACTCACAACATACGATCCGGGAAAGAAAAACAGCGCCAAAGAAGAAAAATGTCCTAAAACTGATGAAAACGTTCGATTTTGGGCTCCGAAAACAGGCGCAGCAGGGCAGGCTTGTTGCCCTTGTCGTGGAGCTCTCGGAGAACTTTCCAACGGTATGTTGTGTGCCGTATAACTCCTTACGGATCAAAAGTTATAGGCATCGGAGCGACGGAGACGTGGTCCTAAGCCCGACGCCCTCGGTTTGTAGCCCCAGCCTCTACGGGAAGTGCAGTTGTCTTGCCCAAGGTGGCGTGGGATTTGGTAATAGAAATGTGATGGATTAGGTTGTTGTCCTTTTCGCGGCTCATGACGTTCTATCCAGGACGGACAAACAGCGCAAAAGAAGAAAAGTGTCCCAAAACTGATGAAAACGTTCGATTTTGGACTCCAAAAATAGGCGCTGCAAAGCAGGGTTGCTGCCCACATCTTGGAGAACTTTCCAACGGTATGTTGTGCGCCGTGTAACTCCTTACGGATCAAAAGTTATGGGCACTAGAGCGACGGAGACCTGGTCTTAAGCCCCACGCCCTCGGTTTGCGGGCCCAGGCTCTACGTGAAGCGCAGTTGTCTTGCCCAAGGTTACGTGGGATTCGATAATAGAAATGTAATGGATCAGGTTGTCGTCCTTTTCGCGGCACACGACGTACAATCCGCGACGAAAAAACAACACAAAAGAAGAAAAGTGTCCAGAAGCTAATGAAAACATTCGATTTTGGGCTCCGAAAATAGGTGCAGCCGAGCAGGCCTTCTTCCCCTGTCGTAGAGCTCTCGGAGGGCTTACCAACGGTATGTTGTGCGCCGTGTAACTCCTTACGGATCAAAAGTTATGGGCACTGAAGTGACGGAGACCTGGTCATGAGCCCTACGCCCTCGGTTTGCTGCCCAGCCTCTACGTGAAGCGAAGTTGTCTTGCCCAATGTGGCATGGGATTCGGTAATAGAAATGTGATAGATTAGGTTGTTGTCCTTTTCGCGGCTTACGATGTACGATCCGGGATGAAAAAACAGCACAAAAGAATAAAAGTGTCAAGAAACTGATGAAAACATTAGATTTTGGGCTCCAAAAATAGGCGCAGCCGAGCATGCTTGATGCCCCCATCGTAGAGCTCTCGAAGAGCTTTCCAACGGTATGCTGTGCGCCATATAACTCCTTACGGATCAAAAGTGAAGTGCACCGGAGCGACGGAGACCTGGTCCTAAGCCCTACGCCCTCGGTTTGTGGGCCCAGCCTCTACGTGAAGCGAAGTTGTCTTGCCCAAGGTGGCGTGGGATTCGGTAATAGAAATGTGATGGATTAAGTTGTCATCCTTTTCGCGGCTCACGACATACGATCCGGGACGAAAAAACAGCACAAAAGAAGAAAATGTCCCGAAATTGAAGAAAACGTTCTATTTTGGGGTCCCAAAAATAGGCGATGCCAAGCAAGCTTGCTGCCCCCGTCGTAGAGCTCTCGGAGAACTTTCTAATGGTATGATGTGCGCCGCGTAACTCCTTACGGATCAAAAGTTTTGGGCATTGGAGCGACGGAGACCTGGTCCTAAGCCCCACGACCTCGGTTTGCGGGCCCAGCCTCTATGTGAAGCGAAGTTGTCTTGCCCAAGGTGGCGTGGGATTCAATAATAGAAATGTGATGGATTAGGTTGTCGTCCTTTTCGCGGCTCACGACATACGATCCGGGACGAAAAAATAACACAAAAGAAGAAAATTGTACCGAAATTGATGAAAACATTTGATATTGGGCTCCGAAAATAGGCGCAGCCAAGCAAGCTTGCTGCCTCTGTCGTAGAGCTCTCGGAGAGCTTTCCAACGGTATGTTGTGCGCCGCGTAACTCCTTACGGATCAGACGTTATGGGCACTAGAGCGACGGAGACCTGGTCCTAAACGCCACGCCCACGGTTTGCGGGCCCAGCATCTACGTGAATCGAAGTTGTCTTGACCAAGGTGCCGTGGAATTCGGTAATAGAAATGTGATGGATTAGGTTGTCGATCTTTTCGCGGCTCACGATGTACGATCCGGGACGGAAAAACAGCGCAAAAGAAGAAAAGTGTCCTGAAACTAATGAAAACGTTCTATTTTGGGCTCCAAAAACAAGAGTTGCTAGGCAAGCTTGGTGCCCCCGTCGTAGAGCTCTCGGATAGCTTTCCAACGGTATGCTGTGCACCGCGTAACTCCTTACGAATCAAAAGTTATGGGCACCGGATCGTCGAAGACTTGGTCCTAAGCCCCACGCCCTCGGTTTGCGGGCCCAGCCTCTACGTGAAGCGAAGTTGTCTTGCCCAAGGTGGCATGGGATTCAGTTATAGAAATGTGATGGATTAGGTTGTTGTCCTTTTTGCGGCTCACGACGTACGATCCGGGACGGAATAACAACGCAAAAGAAGAAAAGTGTCTAGAAACTAATGAAAACGTTCGATTTTGGGCTCCGAAAACAGGCGCAAATGGGCAGGCTTGCTGCCCCCGTCGTAGAGCTCTCGGAGAACTTTCCATCGGTATATTGTGCCTTACGTAATTCCTTACGGATCAAAAGTTAGGGGCACCGTAGCGACGGAGACCTGGTCCTAAGGCCCACACCCGCGGTTTGCGGCCCTAGCCTCTACGGGAAGCGAAGTTGTCTTGCCCAAGGTCGCATGGAAATTGGTAATAGAAATGTGATGGATTAGGATGTCATCCTTTTCGCGGGTCACGACGTACGATCTAGGACGGAAAAACAGCGCAAAAGAAGAAAAGTCTCCTGAAACTGATGAAAATGTTCGATTTTGGGCCCCAAAAATTGGCGCAGCCAAGCAGGCTTGATGCCCCCGTTGTAGAGCTCTCGGAGAGCTTTCCAATGGCGTCGCGTAACTCTTTACAAATCCAAATTTATGGGCACCAGAGCGACGGAGACCTGGTCTTGAGCCCTACGCCCTCGGTTTACGAGCCCAGCCTCTACGTGAAGCGAAGTTGTCTTGCCCAAGGTGGAGTGGGATTCGGTAATAGAAATGTGATGTATTAAGTTGTCGTCCTTTTCACGGCTCACGACGTATGATCGGGGACGGAAAAACAGTGCAAAAGAAGAAAAGTGTCCTGAAACTGATGAAAACGTTCAATTTTGGGCTGCGAAAATTGGCGCGGCCTAGCAGGCTTTCTGCCCGCGTCGTTGAGCTCTCAGAGAGCTTTCCAACGGTATGCTGTGCACCGCAAAACTCCTTACGGATCAAAAGTTATGGGCACCGGAGCGACGGAGACTTGGTCCTAAGCCCTATGCCCTCGGTTTGCGGGCCCAGCCTCTATGTGAAGCGATGTTGTCTTACCCAAGGTGGAGTAGGATTCAGTAATAGAAATGTGTTGTATTAAGTTGTCGTCCTTTTCACGGCTCACAACGTATGATTCGAGACGGAAAAACAGCGCAAAAGAAGAAAAGTGTCCCGAAACTGATAAAAACGTTCGATTTTTGGCTCCGAAAATTAGGCGCAGCCGAGCAGGCTCGATGCCTTGTCGTAGAGCTCTCGGAGAGATTTCCAACGGTATGCTGTGCGTCTCGTAACTCTTTACGGATCATAAGTTATGGGCACCAGAGCGACGGAGACCTGGTCCTAAGCCCCACGGCCTCGGTTTACGGGCCCAGCCTCTACTTGAAGCAAAGTTGTCTTGTCCAAGGTACCGTGGGATTCAAGAATAGAAATGTGATGGATTAGGTTGTTGTCCTTTATGCGGCTCACGACGTACGATCCGGGATGGAAAAACAACGCAAAAGAAGAAAAGTATCCCGAAACTTAAGAAAATATTCAATTTTGGGCTCCGAAAACAGGTGCAGAAGAGCAGGCTTGCTACCCACGTCATAGAGCTCTCGGAGAGCTTTCCAACGGCATTCTGTGCGCCGCGTAACTTCTTACGGATCAAAAGTTATAGGCACCGGAGCAACGAAAACTTGGTCCTAAGCCCCACCCCCACGATTTGCGGGCCCAGCCTCTACGTGAATCTAAGTTGTCTTGCCCAAGGTACCGTGGGATTCAGTAATAAAAATGTGATGGATTAGGTTGTCGTCCTTTTCACGGCTCACGACGTACGATCCGAGACAGAAAAACAGCGCAAAAGAAGAAAAGTGTCCAGAAATTGATGAAAACGTTCGATTTTGGGCTCCGAAAACAACCATAGCACAGCAGGCTTTCTGCCACCATCGTACAGCTCTCGGAGAGATTTCCAACGGTATGTTGTGTGCTGCGTAACGCCTTACGGATCAAATGTTATGGGCACCGGAGCGATGGAGACCTGGCCTTAAGCCCTATTCCCTCGGTTTGCGGCCCCAGCCTCGGCGGAAAGCGAAGTTTCTTGCCCAAGGTATAGTGCGATTTGGTAATAGAATTGTGATGGATCAGGTTGTCGTCCTTTTCGCGGCTCACGACGTACGATCCAGGACAAAAAAATAGCGCAAAAGAAGAAAAGTATCCCGAAATAGATTAAAACGTTTGATTTTGGGCACCAACAACAAGCGCAGCCGAGCAGGCTTGCTGCCCCTATCGTAGAGCTCTCGGAGAGCTTTCCAACGGTATGTTGTGCGCCTCGTAACTCCTTACGGATCAAAAATTATGGGCACCAGAGCGACGAAGACCTAGTCCTAAGCCCCACGGCCTCAGTTTGCGGGCCTAGCCTCTACGTGAAGCAAAGTTGTCTGGCCAAAGGTGCCATGGGATTCGGTAATAGAAATGTGATGGATTATGTTGTTGTTGTTTTGGCGACTCACGACGTACGATCCAGGACGAAAAAACAGCGCAAAAGTAGAAAAGTGTCCAGAAACTAATGAAAACATTTGATTTTGGGCTCTGAAAATAGGCGCAGCCGAGCAGGCTTTCAGCCTCTGTCGTAGAGCTCTCGGAGAGCTTTTTAATGGTATGCTGTGCGCCGCGTAACTCCTTACGGATCAAAAGTTATGGGCACCAGAGCCACGGAGACCTGGTCCTAAGCCCCACGCCCTCGGTTTGTGGGCCCAACCTCTATGTGAAACGAATTTGTCTTACCCAAGGTGGCATAGGATTCGATAATCGAAATGTGATGGATTAGGTTGTCGTTCTTTTCGCTGCTCACAACGTACTATTTGGGTTGGAAAAACAACGCAAAAGAAGAAAAGTGTCCCGAAAATGATAAAAATATTCTATTTTGGTCTCTGAAAATAGGCGTAGCCGGGCAGGCTTGCTGCCCCCGCCGTGAAGTTCTCAGAGAACTTTTCAACGGTATGCTGTGCGCCGTGTAACTCCTTATGGCTCAAAAGTTATGGGCAACAGAGCGATGGAGACTTGGTCCTAAGCCCGACGCCCTCGGTTTGCGGCCTCAGCCTCTACAGGAAGCACAGTTGTCTTGCCCAAGGTGGCCTAGGATTTGGTAACAGAAATGTGATGGATTAGGTTGTTGTCCTTTTCGCGGCTCACGACGTACTATCCAGGACGAAAAAACAGCGCAAAAGAAGAAAAGTGACTCGAAAATGATGAAAACGTTCGATTTTGCACTCCGAAAAGATGCGCAGTCGGGCAGGCATGCTGCCCCCATCGTGGAGCTCTCGGAGAACTTTCCAACGGTATGCTGTGCGTCGTGTAACTCCATACGGATCAAAAGTTATGGGCACCATAGCGACAGTAACCTGGTCCTAAGCCCCACGCCCTCGGTTTGCAGGCCCAGGCTCTACGTGAAGCGAAGTTATCTTGCCCAAGGTTGCGTGGGATTCAATAATAGAATTGTGATGAATTAGGTTGTCGTCCTTTTCGCGGCTCAGGACGTACGTTCCGGGATAAAAAAACAGCGCAAAAGAAGAAAAATGTCCCGAAAATGATGAAAACGTTTGATTTTGCACTCCGAAAATAGGCGCAGCCAGGCAGGCTTGCTGCCCCCGTCGTGGAGCTCTCGGAGAACTTTCTAACGATATGCTATGCGCCGTGTAACTCCTTACGGATCAAAAGTTATGGGAACCGTAGTGACGGTGACTTGGTCCTAAGCCCCATGCCCTCGGTTTGCGGGCCCAGGCTCTACGTGAAGCGTAGCTGTCTTGCCCAAGGTTGCGTGGGATTTGATAATAGAAATGTGATGGATTAAGTTGTCGTCCTTTTCGTGGCACACGACGTACGATCTAGGACAGAAAAACAATGCAGATGATAAAAAGTATCACGAAACTGATGAAAACATTTGATTTTGGGCTCCGAAAATAGGCACAGCTGAGCAAGCTTGCTGCCTTCGTGGTACAGCTCTCAGAGAGCTTTCCAACGGTATGTTGTGCGCTGCGTAACTCCTTACGGATCCAAAGTTATGGCCACTGGAGCGATGGATACCTGGTCCTAAACACCACGCCAACGGTTTGCGGGCCAGCCTCTACGTGAATCGCAGTTTTCTTGCCCAAGGTGCCATGGGAATCGGTAATAAAAATGTGATGGATTAGGTTGTCAACCTTTTCGCGGCTCACGACGTACGATCCGAGACGGAAATACAGCGCAAAAGAAGAAAAGTGTCCCGAAACTGATGAAAATGTTCGATTTTGGGCTCCAAAAATAGGCGCAGCCGAGCAGGCTTGCTGCCTCTATCGTGGAGCTCTCGGAGAACTTTCCAACGGTATGCTGTGTGCCGTGTAACTCCTTAGGGATCAAAAGTTATGGGCATCAGAGCGACGGAGACCTGGTCCTAAGCCCGACGCGCTCAGTTTGCGGCCCCAGCCTCTACGGGAAGTGCAGTTGTCTTGCCCAAGGTGGCGTGGGATTTGGTAATAGGAATGTGATGGATTAGGTTGTTGTCCTTTTCGCGGCTCATGACATACTATCCAGGACGGACAAACAGCGCAAAAGAAGAAAAGTGTCCCAAAATTGATGAAAACGTTCAATTTTGGGCTCTGAAAATAGGCGTAGCCTAGCAAACTTTCAGCCCAGTTCGTAGAGCTCTCATAGAGCTTTCCAACGGTATGCTGTGCACCGCGTAAATCCTTACGGATCAAAATTTATGGGCACCGGAGCGACGGAGACCTGGTCCTAAGCCCCACGCCCTCGGTTTGCAGGCCCAGCCTCTACGTGAAGTGAAGTTGCCTTGCCCAAGGTGGCGTGGGATTCGATAATAGAAATGTGATGGATTAGGTTATCGTCCTTTTCGCGGCTCACGACGTACGATCCGGGACGGAAGAACAACGCAAAAGAAGAAAAGTGTCGTGAAACTGATGAAAACATTTGATTTTGGTCTCTGAAAATAGGCGCAGCTGAGCAAGCTTGTACCCCCGTCATAGAGCTCTCGGAGAGCTTTACAACGGTATGATGTGCGCCACGTAACTCCTTACAAATCAAAAGTTATGGGCACCGGAGCGACGGAGACCTGGTCCTAAGCCCCACGCCCACGGTTTGCGGGCCCAGCCTCTACCTGAATCGAAGATGTCTTGCCCAATGTACCATGGGATTCGGTAATAGAAATGTGATGGATTATGTTGTCGTCCTTTTCGCGGCTCACAACGTACGATCATGGACGAAAAAACAGTGCAAAAAGAGAAAAATGTCCAGAAACTGATGAAAACGTTCTATTTTGGGCTCCGAAAACAGACGCAGCCAAGTAGACTTTCTACCTCTATTGTAGAGCTCTCGGAGAGCTTTCCAACGGTATACTGTGCGCCACGTAACTCCTTACGGATCAAATGTTATGGGCACCAGAGCGACGGAAACCTGGTCCTAAGCCCCACGCCCTCGGTTTGCGGCCTCAGCCTCTACGGGAAGCAAAGTTGTCTTGCCCAAGGTGGAGTGGGATTCGGTAATAGAAATTTGATGGATTAGGTTGTCTTCCTTTTCGTGGCTCACGACGTACAATCCAGGATAGAAAAACAGTGCCAAAGAAGAAAAGTATCCCGAAATTGATGAAAACGTTCGATTTTTGGCTCAAAAACAGGCGCAGCCAAGTAGGCTTTCTGCCCCAATCGTAGAGCTCTCAGAGAGCTTTCCAATGGTATGCTGTATAGCGCGTAACTCTTTACGGATTAAAAGTTATGGGCACCGGAGCGACGGAGACTTGGTCCTAAGACCCACGCCCTCAGTTTGCGGCCCGAACCTCTTCGGGAAGCAAATTTTCTTGCCCAAGGTGGCGTGGGATTTGGTAATAGAAATGTGATGGATTAGGTTGTTGTCCTTTTCGCAGCTCACGACATATGATCTAGAATGGAAAATACAGTGCAAAAGAAGAAAATTATCCCGAAACTGATGAAAACGTTCGATTTTGGGATCCGAAAATAGGCACAGCAAAGCAGGGTTGCTGCCCACATTGTAGAGCTCTCGGAGAGATTTCCAACGGTATGTTGTGCACCGCGTAACTCCTTACGGATCAAAAGTTATGGGCACCGAAGTGACAGAGACCTGGTCCTAAGCCCTACGCCCTCGGTTTGCTGCTCCAGCCTCTACGTGAAGCGAAGTTGTCTTGCCCAAGGTGGCATAGGATTCGGTAATAGAAATGTGATAGATTAGATTGTTGTCCTTTTCGCGGCTCACGACGTACGATCCGGGATGAAAAAACAGCGCAAAAGAAGAAAAGTGTCCAGAAACTGATAAAAACGTTCGATTTTGGGCTACAAAAATAGGCGCAGCCCAGCAGGCTTGCTGTCCCCGTCGTAGATCTCTCGGAGAGCTTTCCAACGGCATATTGTGCGCCGCGTAACTCCTTACGGATCAAAAGTTATAAGCACCGGAGCGACGGAGACCTGGTCCTAAGCCCTACGCCCTCGATTTCCGGGCCCAGCCTCTACGTGAAGTGAAGTTGTCTTGCCCAAGGTCGCGTGAGATTCGGTAATAGAAATGTGAGGGATTAAGTTGTCATCCTTTTCGTGGCTCACGACGTACGATCCGGGACGGGAAAACAGCGCAAAAAAAGAAAAGTATCCCGAAACTAAAGAAAATGTTCTATTTTGGGCTCCGAAAATAGGCGATGCTGGGCAAGCTTGCTACCCCGTCGTAGAGCTCTCGGAGAACTTTCCAACGGTATGCTGTGCGCCGCGTACCTCCTTACGGATCAAAAGTTTTGGGCACCGGAGCGACAGAGACCTGGTCCTAAGCTCCACACCCTCGGTTTGTGGCCCCAGCCTCTTCGTGAATTGAAGTTGTCTTGCCCAAGGTGCCGTGGGATTCGGTAATATAAATGTGATGGATTAGGTTGTCGTCCTTTTCGCGGCTCACGACGTACGATCCGGGACAGAAAAACAGCGCAAAAGAAGAAAAGTGTCCAAAAACTTATGAAAATGTTCAATTTTGTTCTCCAAAATGAGGCGCAGCCTAGCAGGCTTACTTCCCTCGTCGTAGAGCTCTCAGAGAGCTTTTCAACGGTATACTGTGCACCTCATAACTCCTTATGGATCAAAAGTTATGGGCACCGGAGCGACGGAGACCTGGTCCTAAGCCCCACGCCCTCGGTTTGCTGGCCCAACCTCTACGTGAAGCGAAGTTGTTTTGCCCAAGGTGGCGTGGGATTCAATAATAGAAATGTGATGGATTAGGTTGTCGTCCTTTTTGCGGCTCACGACATACGATCCGGGACGAAAAAACAACACAAAAGAAGAAAACTGTTCCGAAATTAATGAAAGCATTTGATTTTGGGCTTCAAAAATAGGCACAGACAAGCAAGCTTGCTGCCCCGTCGTAGAGCTCTCGATGAGCTTTCCAACGGTATGTTGTGCGCCGCGTAACTCCTTACGGATCAAAAGTTATAGGCACCGGAGCGACAAAGACCTAGTCCTAAACCCCACGCCCACGGTTTGCGGGCCCAGCATCTACGTGAATCGAAGTTGTCTTGACCAAGGTGCCATGGGATTCGGTAATAGAAATGTGATGGATTAGGTTGTTGTCCTTTTTGCGGCTCACGACGTATGATCCGGGACGGAAAAACAGCGCAAAAGAAAAAAAGTGTCCCGAAACTAATGAAAATGTTCTATTTTGGGCTCCGAAAACCAGCGCTGCTAGGCAAGCTTGCTGCCCCCGTCGTAGAGCTCTCGGAGAGCTTTCCAATGGTATGTTGTGCGCCACGTAACTCCTTACGGATCAAAAGTTATAAGCACCGGAGCGACGGAGACCTGGTCCTAAGCCCTACGCCCTCGATTTCCGGGCCCAGCCTCTACGTGAAGTGAAGTTGTCTTGCCCAAGGTCGCGTGAGATTCGGTAATAGAAATGTGAGGGATTAAGTTGTCATCCTTTTCGTGGCTCACGACGTACGATCCGGGACGGGAAAACAGCGCAAAAAAAGAAAAGTATCCCGAAACTAAAGAAAATGTTCTATTTTGGGCTCCGAAAATAGGCGATGCTGGGCAAGCTTGCTACCCCGTCGTAGAGCTCTCGGAGAACTTTCCAACGGTATGCTGTGCGCCGCGTAACTCCTTATGGATCAAAAGTTTTGAGCACCGGAGCGATAGAGACCTGGTCCTAAGCTCCACACCCTCGGTTTGTGGCCCCAGCCTCTACGTGAATTGAAGTTGTCTTGCCCAAGGTGCCGTGGGATTCGGTAATAGAAATGTGATGGATTAGGTTGTCGTCCTTTTCGCGGCTCACGACGTACGATCCGGGACAGAAAAACAACGCAAAAGAAGAAAAGTGTCCAAAAACTTATGAAAACGTTCAATTTTGTTCTCCAAAATGAGGCGCAGCCTAGCAGGCTTACTGCCCCCGTCGTAGAGCTCTCGAAGAGCTTTTCAACGGTATACTGTGCACCTCGTAACTCCTTATGGATCAAAAGTTATGGGCACCGGAGCGACGGAGACCTGGTCCTAAGCCCCACGCCCTCGGTTTGCGGGCCCAGCCTCTACGTGAAGCGAAGTTGTTTTGCCCAAGGTGGCGTGGGATTCAATAATAGAAATGTGATGGATTAGGTTGTCGTCCTTTTCGCGGCTCACGACATACGATCGGGGACGAAAAAACAACACAAAAGAAGAAAACTGTTCCGAAATTAATGAAAGCATTTCATTTTGGGCTTCAAAAATAGGCGCAAACAAGCAAGCTTGCTGCCCCGTCGTAGAGCTCTCAGAGAGCTTTCCAACGGTATGTTGTGCGCCGCGTAACTCCTTACGGATCAAAAGTTATAGGCACCGGAGCGACAGAGACCTAGTCCTAAACCCCACGCCCACGGTTTGCGGGCCTAGCATCTACGTGAATCGAAGTTGTCTTGACCAAGGTGCCGTGGAATTCGGTAATAGAAATGTGATGGATTAGGTTGTCGTCCTTTTTGCGGCTCACGACGTATGATTCGGGACGGAAAAACAGCGCAAAAGAAAAATAGTGTCCCGAAACTAACGAAAATGTTCTATTTTGGGCTCCGAAAACCAGCGCTGCTAGGCAAGCTTGCTGCCCCCGTCGTAGAGCTCTCGGAGAGCTTTCCAACGGTATGTTGTACGCCACGTAACTCCTTACGGATCAAAAGTTATAGGCACCGGAGCGACGGAGACCTGGTCCTAAGCCCCACGCCCTCGGTTTGCGGGCCCAGCCTCTACGTGATGCGAAGTTGTCTTGCCCAAGGTGGCATGGGATTCGGTAATAGAAATGTGATGGATTAGGTTGTTGTCCTTTTCGCGGCTCACGACGTACGATCCGGGACGGAAAAACAATGCAAAAGAAGAAAAATGTGTAGAAACTAATCAAAACGTTTGATTTTGGGCTCCGAAAATAGGAGCAGCTGGGCAGGCTTGCTGCCTCCGTCGTAGAGCTCTCGGAGAACTTTCCAGCGGTTTGCTGTGCCCCGCGTAACTCCCTACGGATCAAAAGTTATGGGCACCGGAGCGACGGAGACCTGGTCCTAAGCCCCACGCCCTCGGTTTGCGGCCCCAGCCTCTACGGGAAGCGAAGTTGTCTTGCCCAAGGTGGCATGGGATTTGGTAATAGAAATGTGATAGATTAGGATGTCGTCCTTTTCCCGACTCACGGCGTACGATCCAGGACTAAAAAACAGCGCAAAAAAAGAAAAGTGTCCTGAAACTGATGAAATGTTCGATTTTAGGCTCCGAAAACAGGCGCAGCTGAGCAGGCTTGCTGCCCCAGTCGTAGAGCTCTCAGAGAGCTTTCCAACGGTATGCTGTGCGCTGCGTAACTCCTTACGGATCAAAAGTTATGGGCACCGGAGCGACGGAGACCTGGTCCTAAGCTCCACGCCCTAGGTTTGCGGGCCCAGCCTCTACATGAAGTGAAGTTGTCTTGCCCAAGGTGGCATGGGATTCGGTAATAGAAATGTGATGGATTAGGTTGTTGTCCTTTTCGCGGCTCACGATGTACGATCCGGGACGGAAACATAACGCAAAAGAAGAAAAGTGTCCAGAAACTGATGAAAACATTCGATTTTGGGCTCCGAAAATAGGTGCAACCGAGCAGGCTTGCTGCCCCCGTCGTAGAGCTCTCGGAGAGCTTTCCAACGGTATGTTATGCGCTGCGTAACGCCTTACGGATCAAATGTTATGGGCACCGGAGCGACGGAGACCTGAACCTAAGCCCTATGCCCTCGGTTTACGGGCCCAGCCTCTACGTGAAGCGAAGTTGTCTTGCCCAAGGTGGAGTGGGATTCGGTAATAGAAATGTGATGTATTAAGTTGTCGTCCTTTTCACGGCTCACGACGTATGATCCGGGACGGAAAAACAGCGCAAAAGAAGACAAGTGTCCCGAAACTTATGAAAACGTTCTATTTTGGGCTCCGAAAATAGGCGTTGTGTCACACCCCAACCCAACCTATTGAGGTTAGACTAGGGAGTGATCTCAACATTCAAGTCATTTCACGTACTTAATCGTTCATGAAGGTTTAACACTTAACGTTGAGCCTAAACTCCACAAATTCTTCGGAAAACCGGCTGTAATTGGGCTCTTTAGTTTGACCTACTTCTCTAAACACCTCGAAACTTTCAATCTCAAATTCATTTCCAACTAAGATTATTATTTATCACCAATCGAAACGCCTACTAGTTATCTCGAAGTCTTGTTTGATTAACAACCTAGCATGATAACTCTGTCTCGTTTGTTTGTTAATCATTGTTACAAAAGTACCTGTTGATCTTAGCCTACCAATGAGTAACTGCTTAAGATTGGATAGATTCAGTTTACTTAATCCTTTACCTGATACTTCATAAACCTGTGATAGATACTAACCAGTAGCGATAGTAAAAACGACCATCGGAGTGTCTATCTAGTTATGATCAGTACAACCCAAAATTTGACCCCAAATTACAACGGGGGTCATTTACAATACAACAACAAGCAACATAAGAAATAGTCTTCAAGCAACATATCATTCACGAAATGGCCATAGTCAAGTAAGGCACGTAGAGCAAGCAATCATTCCAAGAAGTCATCAATAGGCACGTTGTCCTCGGGTACCTGTTCCTGGTCTTCTTCACCTGAGATGATAAAAGAGGGTGAGTCCTTATGAACTCAACGAGGGGAAACGAGAAATACGTTTTGAAACTCTTTTTCTGGTTAACTTATGAAAAACCTCTTTTTGAAAACATGTCACGTATTACAAGTAATAAGGTACGCAAGTATAAGAATCAAATTGAGCAACAGATACAATTACCAATCATTTCAAGGATATGGTGAGCATTTGCTCTCAATATCGATTTCGATACGATTGTTGCGGCCAACTTCAATCATCCACTTATCGCTCCCATTTGGGTGCACTCCGGATGTACCCCGAAAACCTACGACCCAACTCTCCGAGGGTAGAATGCCAAGCGAGAGAGGGAATTGGACCATGGTAGTCACGGTAGCACCAGCAAGCCCGATGCCGCTCGGCGTGCGTGAAACGCTACCATGCCACAATGAAAGGTTGCAACCTTGTATGCAATGCACATTTATAACATTTAACATATCACATTAGGAGGACAATAAAGTAGGTTGCCTCCGAGCAGTTATAAGATCGCACGTTGACAAGTAAATGCACGAGGCATGTTTGACATGCAATTTCACTTGTAAAACGCATGGAGTTATATGAATATTAAACAGACAGCCATGTAACACATGTGAATCAAGTCATATAACTCATTTTGGGGTTCACGCAATCAAATAATAAGGTCATACAACATGCAATGACATCTACGTAGGACTGGGTGCATGAAAGGTCTACTTATTAACATGTAATTGTCGGAATCACATTTAGGGCTATAAAGACAACTACGGGCAGCCCACTAATCAAAAAATAGACATGATAAGCATAGGATCAATACTTAGCGAGTTTTTCATAGTCACTAGGGTTTCAATTCATGCTTACACGTACGATTAAGCCACGAGTTGAAAAGTAATCAAACCAAAGCCATGCATCGATTAATTAAACATCCTCAAGTATTCAAAACAGTCCACACAACATCCAAGTGCCACAATCCCAAGCATTTAATACAACAAGAGAAGTTACAATAATTTTCAAAGCATATCACTAGATGAAAACCTCACTGCAATGGACTGTTTTCTCACAATCATTGAGACAAGCAAAAAATCTCCAATTCCAGTGAACAAAATTTCAAATTAAAGCTTAAGGAGTGAACTAAAACCAGAAACAAACCTCGCATCATTTGGAGTTCGGATTCAAGAGTTATAGCCAAAACCGTGAGACTACGCAAAACTGTCCAGATTTGTACATATTTAAATACTTGTCATTTTTGAGGGCCTTAGAGTCCGATTTAGCCTTAATCTATTTCTGACAAAAATGTCCATAACTGAAAAATATAGCAGCTTACAAAATTTCATGCATTTTGGATATCATTTACTAAGTCAAAACTGGTTCGTTCTACAAGGACAGTGAACTGCCAAAAACCTGCTTCATTTTTCCAGATTTTCCAGATTTGGACACCTTTCGATGTTTTGCCATTTTAGGGACCTTAGAGTCAAAATTGGCTTTGGCCTATTTCTATGAAAAATGCTCAGAACTGGAAAAACTAGTCGCCTACCAATTTGTAAGCATTTTTAACATCATACCTGGTCAAATTCACTTCGCTCCAACAAGTCAGAAGACTGTCATTTACGCAATTTCACTTATCTTCACATTCTAGCCAAATATCTTGCCATGCATGTGGTTTTTGAAGGCTTTTCAAAAGAGTTTTAGCCCTCACCTTAGCAAGACAATAATGAAGATGCACAAAGCTCTTGATGATGCACAAGATCGACTTTTCTCCTTGCTTGATCGAGAGATGACTTGAGATTCTTAATTCCTAGCTAAGTTACCATGTCCTTAGTATGTGCATGTGGTTAGAACAAAAAGAAAATGAAATAGAAGCTATCAAACATACCTATGCCGAAATGAAGGCTCTATGAGCTTGCATGTATGTCTTTTTGCATTCTACCTTGCTTGGTCGAGTTCCTTAGTGTCTTGTATGTCTTGATGAACCTTAGGATGATGAACTTAAGCTATGGAGTCTATAATTGCAGCCAAGGCCGAGAGAGAGAGAGAGAGAGCATGAGAGAAAGGGAGAATGTGAGAAAGAAATGAAAAGCTTGAGGAATTTTGATGCCTTGAATGCATGTGTCAGCTATGGGCTTCACAAAATTCTTATTTTGTGTCTTCAAGAGCATAATTTGAATTGTCTAGCATGGGCAATTGAGTGGGTCAAGATTTTGGTGCATTGGGTAGGGTTTTGAGTCATTTTTTTTTATGCTTTGTGTCATAGGTTGTCTAAGTTTAATTTTGAATTATGCAAAGCAAGCACAAAATCCATCTCATGGTCGGCCAAGGCTTGATCAAATCTGAATTTTTTTGTCTTGTTTGAGCATTATTATATTGTGTGTTTGGGATGTGCAAAAGAATAAGGAATAAAGAATAAGAATGTTTAGCTTTTTGTGCAATTTCGTCTTCTAGTGAGTTGAATTAGCATTTTAATATTAGTTAGTGGAGTTTGTAGGATTAATTAATGATCTAGTGCTTCGTGTAAGATGCTTTCTTGATTAGCTTGTGGGCACGCTTTCCTAGGTTTAGGGCATGCACTACGAGGTAAGGCACGAACTACGAGACAAATGCACGTTTTCCCAAGTAAATGCACGCAATCCTAAATGAATGCACGTAATTCAATGCAAGGTGCACAAAATGAAATATTACTCTTAAACCTAGGTTAAGGCACGCAAATCTAGGTTAGGGCACACGAAACAAGGCATCGCACGTAAATCAAGGTCGGGCCTCACATCCTCCCCTCCTTAAAAGAATTTCATCCCGAAATTCAATATTACCTTTGAAATAATGCTGGATACTGTTGCTCCATCTGGTCTTGCCTTTCCCACGTTGATTCTTCAACTCCATGGTGATCCCACAACACTTTCACCATCGGTATAGATTTGTTGCGCAACTCCCGATCTTGCTGGTCTAGGATCCGAATGGGCTTTTCTTCATAAGACAAGTTCTCCCAAAGCTGCAACGGCTCTGGCTTCAAGATATGCGATGGATCAGGGTGATACTTCCGTAGCATTGAAACATGAAAAATGTCATGAATATTGGAGATGTTTTGGGGTAGTTCCAGGCGATACGCCAATTTGCCAACCTTCTCAATTATCTCAAATGGTCCTACAAACCTTGGGCTCAACTTTCCACCCTTGCCGTGTTCAATCAGTCCCCTCCGAGGTGATATCTTCAAGAACACCTTGTCGCCGACCTCAAACTCTAGACTCCGTCTCCGTCGGTCTGCATAACTTTTCTGCCTGCTTTGGACGGTAAGCATCCATTTTCGGATAAGGTGGACATTATCAACAGTCTTCATAAGTTCAGGTAGAAGGGTCGGGTCAAAAGTCTTCGTCTCACCTACTTCATCCCAGTAAATCGGGGATCGACACTTACGTCCATACAACGCCTCAAATGGGGTCATTCCAATAGTGGCCTGATAACTGTTATTATAAGCAAACTCCGCTAAAGACAGATATTTCTCCCAACCTTTTTCAAAGTCTAAAACACACGCCCTCAGCATATCCTCAAGAATCTGAATAGTTCTCTTAGATTGTCCATCAGTATGAGGGTGATAAGCCGTGCTGAAACTCAACTTCGTTCCCAAAGCTTCTTGCAATCTCTTCCAAAATCGGGAAGTAAAACGAGGATCCCTATCCGACAAAATACTCACAGGCATCCCGTGCAACCTTACAATATCCGCCACATACATATCTCCCAATTTCTCATGACTATCTTCCTTGTTCATCAGTAAGAAGTGCGCTGACTTGGTCAATCTATCCACTATGACCCAAACGGCGGCATGACCCTTTTGTGACCTGGGCAGGTCCATGACAAAGTCCATAGTTATGTGTTCCCATTTCCATTGAGGAATTTTCAACGGCTGAAGTAAACCTGCTGGTCGTTGATGTTCTGCTTTGACTCTCTGGCAAGTCAAACACCGTACCACAAATTCTGCGATCTCCCTCTTCATGTTATTCCACCAATAGTGTTGCTTCAAATCTCGGTACATCTTTGTTCCGCCGGGGTGAATAGTATATCTTGAGTTATGGGCTTCTTCAAGAATCTTCTTTTTCAACTCTGGATCATTAGGAGCACAAATTCGATTCCTGAACCTCCAAATACCATCATTATGAAACTTGAAATCTGTGTTGCTTTCTTTAATCTTCTGAAACTGTTGGTCCTTCTGTTGAGCCTCTCGCAATTCAGACAACAAGGTCGATTGAACTTGTGTAGTGGCAAATAGTAACCCTTTTTGAGTCAATTGTGGTTTCCACAAAAATGCTTCCTCTAACAACTCCTGCACCTTAACTTCCAGTTTTGCCATGCTCGCTTTCCGACTTAAGGCATCTGCAACTACATTTGCTTTACCAGGCACATAATTGATTATGCAGTTATAATCATCCAAAAGCTCCATCCACCGTCTTTTCCTCATGTTCAACTCTTTTTGTGAGAACAAGTATTTCAAGCTCTTGTGATCAGTAAACACCTCGAACTTGTTACCCCACACATAGTGCCTCCATTTCTTGAGTGCAAACACAATAGCCGCTAACTCCAAATCATGCGTCGGGTAGTTCAATTCATACGGCTTTGGTTTCCTAGAGGCACACGCAATCACTCTACCATTTTGCATCAACACACAACCCAGTACTTCCTTCGAAGCATCGCTATAGATTACAAAACCTTGACTCCCTTCAGGCAATGCAAGAACAGGTGCGGTAATCAATATTTTCTTCAATTCTTGGAAGCTGTTCTCACAATTGTCGTCCCACACGAACTTTGTTTTCTTTTGAGTGAGCTTTGTAAGCGGTCCTGCGATCTTTGAGAAATTCTTCACGAACCTCCGGTAATAGCCGGCTGGACCAAGAAAACAATGAACCTCCGTAACATTTTCCGGCTTCTTCCAAGATATCACCGCTTCTATCTTTGCTGGATCTACCGCTATTCCCTCTTGAGATATGATGTGCCCCAAAAATGCAATCTGCTGCAACCAAAATTTGCATTTGCTAAACTTCGCATACAATTGATGTCATGCTCCAACCCGACCTATAAAGGTTAGACTAGGGTGTGATCTAAACATTCAAGTTATATCACGTACTTAATCGTTCATGAAAGTTTAACACTTAGCGTTTAGCATAAACTCCATAAATTCTCCGAAAAACCGGCAGCATAACGGCTGCAATTGGGCTCTTTGGTTGACCTAATTTTCTAAAGGCCTCAAAACTTCAATCTCAATTTCATTTCCAACTAAGATTACTATTTATAACCAATCGAACGCCTACTAGTTATCTCGAAGTCTCGTTTGATGAATAACCTAGCATGATACTATGTCTCGTTTATTTATTGATCCTTGTTACAAAAGTACCTGTTGTGAGGCCCGACCCCAAATAACGTGTGTTACCTCGATTTGCGTGTCATAGACCAAGAATTATATGACTGACCTTGGATTACGTGCCATGTCTTGGTTTTTGTGCATGCTTCGTCATTCGTGCCTTGACCTAGAATGGTGTGCCCTAATCCCCGACTGACGTGCGTTACCTCATTTTGTGTGCCCTAACCTAGATTTATGTGCCTTGACCTAGGTTTAAGAATCGTGTTTCGTTTTGTGTGCCTTGCATTGAATTACGTGCATTCATTTAGGATTGCGTGCATTTATTTGAAAAACGTGCATTCGTCTCGTAGTTCGTACCCTACATCGTAGTGTGTGCCCTAAACCTAGGAAAGCGTGCCCACACGTTAATCAAGAAAGTATCTTACACGAAGCACTAGATCATTAATTAATCCTACAAATTCCACTAACTAATATTAAAATGTCAATTCAACTCACTAGAAGACGAAATTGCACCAAAAGCTAGACATTCTTATTCTTTATTCCTTATTCTTTTGCATATCCCAAACACACAATTAAATATTGCTCAACCAAGACAAAAATTCAGATTCTTGAAATGCCTTGGCCGACCACTTTTTGTGCATTTGTGCTTGCTTGCTTAATTCAAATTCATTCCTAGCAATTCTATGACAACTAATGACACAAAGCAATAAAAAAAATGGCTCAAAAACCCTCCCCAATGCACCAAATTTCGACCCATTCTCTTGCCCATGCTAGGATGATTCAAATTATGCTTCTTGAAGACACAAATTCAGAATGCTCAAGGCCCAAGGCCGACACAAGCATCAACCTAGCAAGCTTTTCATTTTTTCTTTCATTCTTTCTTTCTTTCTCACATTTTCTCTCAGTCTCTCTCTCATTTCTTCTCTCTCTCTCGGCCTTAGCTGAAACTATACTCTCCTTAGCTTAAGTTCATCACTCAATGGTTCATCAAGACATGCAAGACCCTTAGGAGCTCAACCAAGCAAAGCTAGGAGCAAAGAAACGCACATGCAAGCCTTTAGCACATCCATTTCGGCTTAGGTGAGTTTGTTAGCTTCCATTTCATTTTCTATTTGTTCTAACCACATGCACCTACTAAGAACTTGGTTACTAAGCTAGGAAATTAGAGAAAATCAAGTGGCCTCTCGGCTAAGCAAGGAAAAAGGGTTGACATTGTGCTTCATCAAGAGTTTGTGCATTTTCTTGTTGTCTTGCTAAGGTGAGGGCAAAAACTTCTTGAAAAGCTTTTAAAAACCACATGCATACCTTTGAATGTCTATTTCTACCTCTGTACTTGTGATATATGTGTGTTCATGAGCTTTTGTAAACATGCATGGCAAGATATTTGGCTAGAATGTGATGATAGATGAAATCGCGTATGGGACAGTCTTCTGTCTTGTTGGTGCGGGGTGACTTTGACAAAGTAAATGAGGTTGAAAATGTGTGTAAATTGGTAGGTGACTAGTTTTGCCAGTTCTTAGAAGTTTTTGTAGAAATAGGCCAAAGCTAATTTTGACTCTAATGTCCTAAAAATGGCAAAATATCAAAATGTGTCCAAATCTGGAAAATCTGGGAAAATGAAGCTGGTTTTGGCAGATTCACTATTCTTGTAGAACGAACCATTTTTGACTTAGTAAATGATATCAAAAATGCATAAAATTTGGTTTTCTGCTAGATCTTTCCGTTCTGGACATTTTTGTCAGAAATGGACTAAGGCTAAATCTGACCCTAAGGCCCACAAAAATGACAAGTATTGAAATGTGTGCAAATCTAGACAGTTTTGCGTAGTCTCACGGTTTTGGCTATAACTCTTGAACCCGAACTCCAAATGATGCGAGGTTTGTTTCTGGATTTAGTTCACTCATTAAGATTTAATTTGACATTTTGTTTACTGGAATTGGATTTTGTTTGCTTGTCTCAATGATTGTGAGAAAACAGACCATTGCAGTGAGGTTTTCATCTAGTGATTTGCCTTGAAAATTATTGTAACTTCTCTTGTTGTATTAAATGCTTGGGATTGTGGTATTGGGATGTTGTGTAGACTGTTTTGAGTTCTTGAGGGTGTTTGAATTAATCAATGCATGTCTTGAGTTAATCACGTGACAATTTAGGGCTTAATCGCATGGGTAAGCATGAATTGGAACCCCAATGACTAGGAAAACTCGCTAAGTGTTAATCCTATAAATATCGTGTTTAATTATGTAATTAGTAGGCTGCCCGTAGTTTCCCTCATAGCCCTAAACATGATTTCGATGATTACATGTTGACAAGTAGGCCTTTCTTGTACCCGGTCCCACGTAGATGTCGTTGCATGTTGAATAATTTTATTATTTGATTACGTGAACTTTGAAATGAGTTATATGACTTGATTTACATGCGTTACATGGCTGCCCATTTAATATTCATATAACTCCATGTGCTTATAAGTGAAATTACCTGTCATATCGTGCCTCGCGTGTTTACTTGTCAATGTGCAATCTTATAACTGCTCGGAGACAACCTACTTTGTTGTCCTCCAAATGTGATATATTAAATGTCATAAATGTGCATTGCATACAAGGTTGCAACCTTTCATTCAGGCGTGGTAGCGTTCATGCACACCGGGCGGCATCGGGCTTGTCGGTGCAACCGTGACTACCATTGTCCAATTCCCTCTCTCGCTTGGGGGCTAGACTTCCTCGAAGAGTTGGGTCGTAGGATTTCGGGGTACATCCGGAGTACACCCATTTGGCGTGATAAGGGGATGATTTGAAGTCGGTCGCAACAACTGATACTGGAAATGAACTGAGAGCAAAAGCTCACCGTATCATTTTCACTATGTGTATAAGTACTCTCGCTTGGTTTCTAGAGGACTTCGGGGAGGAAAGATGGGTAACTGTATTCTTTTACTGTTATATTACATTATGTACTTACTTGTGATACATGTCACGCTTGCAAAAAGAGTTTTCACAAGTTGAACCTGAAAATGAGTTTCAAAACTTATTTCTCGTTCCCCCTCGCTGAGTTTATAAGGACTCACCCTCTTTTATCATCTCAGGTGAAGAAGACCAGGAGCAGGTACCCGAGGACAACGTGCCTATTGATGATTCCTTGGAATGATTACTTGACTATGGCCATTTCGTGAACAATATGTTGCTTGAAGACTATTTCATTTCTTATGATGCTTGTTATTGTATTGTAAAAGACCCCCGTTATAATTTGGGGTCTAATTTTGGCTTGTACTGATCATAACTAGATAGATACTACTATGGTCGTTTTTGCTATCGTTATTGGCTAGTATCTATCATAGGATTATGAAGTATCAGGTAAGGATTAAGTAAAATGAATCTATCCAATATTAAGCAGGTACTCATTGTTAAGCTAAGATCAACAGGTACTTTTGTAACAAGGATTAACAAACAAACGAGACATAGTATCATGCTAGGTTGTCAATCAAACGAGACTTCGAGATAACTAGTAGGCGTTTCGATTGGTGATAAATAGTAATCTTAGCTAGAAATGAAATTGAGACTGGAAATTGTGAGGCGTTTAGAGAATTAGGTCAAACTAAATAGCCCAATTACAGTCATTATGCTGCCGGATTTTCAGAGAATTTGTGGAGTTTAGGCTAAAACGTTAAGTGTTAAACTCTCATGAACGATTAAGTATGTGATATGATTTGAATGTTTAGATCACTCGCTAGTCTAACCTACATAGGTTAGGTTGGGGCGTGACACCCTAGAGAAATAGTATCAGAGCTTAGATTGCTTAAGTCGGGTTCAACTCTCGGACCGTAGGTAGAAGCCCTAAAGTAAATATGATGTCTTGTTTATATGTGTGCTAATGTGCTTAATTGCTTTGTGCATTGAATATTATGTGCCTTTGTGGACCATATGTATTATGTGTCATGCACACCAACACGTTAGTGCCCTCAATAATGTATGCATGCGTTTATACTCCTTTTTTGATACATTTGCATGTTATATAACCATGAATGATTGTTTATATACATAGATAGTTAGGACTAGAACTTTCAGGGAAGTGAATTTATGTAGGAAGAACGAAAATGGCTCGGTTAGAGATTTCTTGCGTCTTCACAGGTACTCGATGGATCCTATATATTATTGGATATGCATATATATAAAATGAGTAGCACAGGTATAATTGTTGAGGTAAAATTATCTCCTTATCTTTGGAATACACATGCCTGTGATTAAGTTATCAATTTTATAGCCATAAAGTTCTTGATTCTGTTAAACCGTTCTTCTAATTGTGGTTCAAGAATAAATGTTAAGGACATACAACTTTCCTTAGATATAAGAATATACTATTGGACATGTGGAGTAGTATATATATGTTCATATGCTTATAATGGAAGTTTGACTTAGGAGTTGCTTTTGAATGAAATTCTTATATCTTAAAATGGTATAATAGACTATTTATATGATTGAATCCTTATTTGATTGGAATCAAGCATCGTTGAACCTAATAAGGTGTATATTAGCGAGTTCCAAGTTCACTCAATGGTAAGATCGTGACCTAGAAATTAAGAGATGAATTTGTGAAAATTGATGATAGGGGTTAGATTATTAAGGCATGAATAATGTGTTTAAGTAACTTATGTCACGCCCCAACCCGACCTATAGAGGTTAGACTAGGGTGTGATCTAAACATTCATATCATTTCACGTACTTAATCGTTCATTAAGGTTTAACGCTTAACGTTAGCCTAGAACTCCAAAATTCTCCAGAAAACCGGAAGCATAACGGCTGTAATTGGCTCCTTAGTTTGACCTAATTTCCTAAACGCCTCAAAACTTTCAATCTCAAATTCGATTTCAACTAAGATTACTATTTATCACCAATTGAAATGCCTACTAGTTGTTTCGAAGTCTCATTCGATTAACAACCTAGCATGGTAACTATGTCTCATTTGTTTGTCAATCCCTGTTACAAAAGTACTTGTTGATCTTAGCTTACCAATGAGTACCTGCTTAAGATTAGATAGATTCATTTTACTTAACTCTTATCTAGTACTTCATAAGCCTGCAGTAGTTACCAATCAAAGTAGCAAAATGAGCAAATAGGGCGTCTGTCTAGTTAATATCGGTACAAATCAAAATTAGACCCCAAATTACAACGGCGGTCATTTACAATAACGACAACAAGTAACATAAGAAATAGTCTTCAAAGAAACATATCGTTCACAAAATGGCCATAGACAAGTAAAGCACGTAGGGCAAACAATCACTCCAAGGAGTCATCAATAAGCACGTTATCCTCGGGTACCTGTTCCTGGTCTTCTTCACCTGAGATGATAAAAGAGGGTGAGTCCTTATGAACTCAGTGAGGGGGAAACGAGAAATACGTTTTGAAACTTTTTTTCCGGTTAACTTATGAAAAACCCTTTTTGAAAGCATGACATATAACACAAGTAAGTATATAACGTAATATAAAAGTAAAGAAACACAATTACCCGTCTTTTTTCCCCGAGGTCCTCTAGGAACCAAGCGAGAGTACTTATACACATAGTGAAAAGGATACGGTGAGCTTTTGCTCTCAATTCATTTCCATTAACGGTTGTTGCGGCCGACTTCAATTCATCCACTTATCACGCCAAATGGGTGTACTCCGGATGTACCCCGAAATCCTACTACCCAACTCTCCGAGGAAGTCTAGCCCCCAAGTGAGAGAGGGAATTGGACCATGGTAGTCACGGTTGCACCGGCAAGCCCGATGCCGCCCGGTGTGCGTGAACACTACCATGCCAGAATAAAAGGTTGCAACCTTGTATGCAATGCACATTTTAACATTTAATATATCACATTAGGAGGACAACAAAGTAGGTTGCCTCCGAGCAGTTATAAGATCGCACGTTGCCAAGTAAACACACAAGGCATGCTTTGACATGTAATTTCACTTGTAAAACACATGGAGTTATATGAATATTAAATGGGCAGCCATGTAACACAAGTAAATCGAGTCATATAGCACATTTCGGGGTTCACGAAATCAAGAAATAAGATTATACAAGCATGCAACGACGTTTACTTTAGACTGGGTGCAAGCAAAGTCTACTTATCAACACGTAATCATCGGGGATCACATTTAGGGCTATAAGGACATATACGGGCAGCCTATTAATCTTCCTCAATATCATTCATAATTCACAAAAGAACGGTTTATGACTCGGGGACCTACGGGGCCATTAGGGTTTGCTAGGCCGTGCTCGGGGTCGGTTTTGTTCGCTAAACATCACAAGCAACTCTTAAACCATTTCAAACATACTTAACATTTATTAGGCAGCCCACTAATCACACAATTAAACACAATAACCATAGGATCATCACCTAGCGAGTTTTCATAGACGATAGGGTTTCGTTTCATGCTTACACGTGCGATTAAGCCACAAGTTGACAAATAATTAAACCCAAGCCATGAATTGATCAATTAAAACATCCTCAAACATCCAAAGCAGTCCACACAACATCTAAGTGCCATAATCCCAAGCATTTAATACCACAAGAGAAGTTACAATAATTTTCAAAGCATATCACTAGATACAAACCTCACTGCAATGGTCTGTTTTTCCACAATCATTTAGACAAGCAAACAATCTCCAACTCCAGTGAACAAAATGTCAAATTAAAGCTTATTAAGTGAATTAAATCCAAAAACAAACCTCGCATCATTTGGAGTTTGGATTCAAGAGTTATAGCCAAAACCGTGAGACTACGCAAAACTGTCCAGATTTGTACACATTTCAATACTTGTCATTTTTTAGGGCCTTAGGGTCAGATTTAGCCTTAGTCTATTTCTGAAAAAAAATATCCAGAACTGAAAATTCTAGCAACCTACCAAATTTAATACATTTTCAATATCGTTTACTAGGCCAAAATGGTTTCGCTCTACGAGGTCAGTGAACTGCCAAAAACCTGCTCTATTTTCCCAGATTTTTCAGATTTCGACACATTTTGATATTTTTCCATTTTATGGGTCTTAGAGTCAGAATTGGCCTTTGCCTATTTCTATGAAAAATTCTCAGAACTGGAAAAAATAGCCACCTACCAATTTTCACACATTTTCAACATCATTTACCTGGCCAAATTTTCTTCGCTCCAACAAGTCAGAAAACTGCTCAAATTTTGCTATTCGTCCTATCTTCAAGTTCTAGCCAAATATCTTGCCATGCATGGTTACAAAAGCTCAAGTGCACACATATATCACAAGTACAGAGGTAAATATAGACATATGAAGGCTTGCATGTGGTTTTTGAAAGCTTTTTAAAAAGGATTAGCCCTCACCTCTTGAAGATTTACCAAATGAGCACAAATGCTCTTCAAAATGCATAAAGGGAGCTTCTTCCTTGCTTAGGCTGCCATGGACGAGCTTGGGAGAGATCTTGAGAGCATACTTGAGGTCTTGGAAGGTCAAGAGGCAGCCATGGTCGAAATAGAGAGAGAATGAGAGCTTGAGAGGGTTTTTGAGAGGAAAAATGAAGTTTTAGTGTGTGTGTGTGTGTGTGTGCTTGGTTTTGCAGAATTTTTGTGTGTCAAATGCCTTCTAAAGTTGCTGAATATTGTGCCTAGGAAATGTAGTGTGTAAGGAATAAGTGCATGAGCATGTTGGAGGCTTAGGAGTTAGCAAAAAGGGCATAGAACTTAGAAAAAGTTATGACATGGTGTAAGAGAATGTTGGGTAGAATAGAATATTTTATAGTTAGTGGGATTTGTAGAGAATTTGAATTAGGAATATAATATTGGTTAGTGGATTGTGTAGGATTATTTTAGTGTCTTGTGCTTTGTGCAGGAATCTTTATTGATTAGCGTGCAAGAACGTATTCCTAGGTCTAGGGCACGCACTACGAGGTAAGGCACGCACTTAAGGTAAATGCACAGATTTTTATGTAAATGCATGCAATTTTGGGTAAGTGCACGCAAACCAATGCAAGGTACGTAATTCAATGTAATGCACGTAAATCAAGGTATGGCATTTAAACCTAGGTTAGGGCACGCAATTCAAGGTTATAGCATATGAAATGAGAAAACACACACAAATCGAGGTCTCACACGTAATTCAAGGTCAGGGCACATATATCTAGGTATGCACGTACATCAAAGATTAGGGCACACAATTCTAAGTCAAGGCACGTATGACGAAGCATGCACGAAAACCAAGACAGGGCACGCAATCCAAGATCAGTCATATAATTCTGGGTCCAAGGTACGCAAATCGAGATAAGACATGTTATTCGAGGTCAGGCCTCACATCCTCCCCTCCTTAAAAGAATTTCGTCCCAAAATTCAATCTTACTTGTTGAGGTCATTTAGACGGATTCCGACCATTGTTATTTTCCAACTCCGGGTCATCCTTTGCTTTGTGATCTCTCTTACCACAACGAATTCACTTCCTAGCTTTCTCCAATCATTTAATTCGGTGTGACCCCTACATTTATAGTTCGTTCCTTTGAACGACTCTATTCCTTCCATTTAATCTTCAGGTCAAGTTCATTAACTAAGGTTAGAATCTCCAAACATAGTAATCAAGGCTACATCAATATTCTAACAATACAACTATAACTTCAAAATCATGACTTATGTCGTGTCAATCTTGCATTCATACCTCAAAAGGAATTTCACAATAATTCCATGATCCTATGGTGACATACGCTAATTTCAAGATAATTGGTCTATATCCGATTTACATATCCTATCTTCTAGCTTCAAAACTGTTATCACATAGGTCATACACATGTTATGAATTATTTCCACAATACAACCCTATTTTCAAGAAGAACTCACCAAACAAACTAATCCATCTCAAGTCGTCATCTATCGATAGTATCATAGTCCCTATCTCATAGGTACATTAGATTAGCAAATCTTCTAATGACAAGTCTCTCGGTTACAGGCTCCTATTCACTAACATCCTTTCCCAGCTTCGTTAACCTTCATGCTTGTAATCAAGAAGAAAGACCGTTGAGATTCTCTAAACTCAAACTCTAAGGTTTATTAGGTACCACCAATAAATTGCCATTGAAATTGCATGGGTAAACTAATCATGTTGCACTAGTTCAACTCTTACAAGTAAATTTTATTAGCTTGTGATCCACAATCTATTTCCTTATTCAAATCTCTATTTTCAAGTCTCGAGGCTTCAGAATTTCTTTTAATCTTATCCAAAACTCCTAAGATGAATAGTTTCAACCTCAAATAAATTCTACTCACCTCAATCCAAGGTTACGTCATACTTAAGAAGACAATGGTCCTACTCACTTAGCGACCTAGTCATTCTATGCACTCGTTGTTTGGATACCCTAGAGGATGCTAGAAAACATATATCCCTAAGCAAGACTGATGGACCTAGTATATAAACCATGGAAATGAGATTAAAGGATCCGGTTGCAGAATGGAGTCGTTAGGGTATGAATAGTAATCCTAAATAGCTAATAGTGAGTACGCATGAAGATTTATGGTAAACCCTAGGACCTAAGGTCGATCAGACTTAATGCTCTTAGCTAGTTGAACATGTAAACGAAGAGAATAAGATAGAGATGAATCAGAGTCATGACGACCCAAGAGACTATTGATAGACCACCGTATCTATGTGCACCGTTTCACGTCTAGAAACTAGCGATTGGTAGACTTCGAATTGTGGTCGTTGAATAAAGAGGTGAATCTTGTAGTGATAGTTAAATGGGTGGTTGATTACTTTTGAAGTTCTATTAGGTTATGTTGAAGGATGCCTCTTGGTCATAATTTTTATATTGATACAACCTTGAAGTTATCTCGTGTAAGTATCTTATGAGCTCGATCATTTCGGTACCCATTTATAGTCCTAGGATTGTTATTGTATGGCCGGTAACCTAGTAGAGCATTGATATCACTTACATGGCGATGAACCCAGCTTAGTAACATTAATGTTGAAGATATATTGGCGGGCATTAAGTGTTCGAAGGAATGACTAGTTCGCGAAGTGAGTAGGACCATTGTCCTCTTAAGTATAATGTAACCTTGGATTGAGGTGAGTGAAATTTATTTGAGATTGAAACTATTCGCCTTAGGAGTCTTGGTTACGATTAAAAGAAATTCCGAAGCTTCGTGACTTGAAGATAGAGATTTGAATAAGGAAATAAATTGTGGATTACGAGTTGATGAATTTACTTGTAAGAGTTGAACTAGTGCAACATGATTAGTTTACCCATGCAATTTCAATGACAATTTGTTGGTGGTACCTAATAAACCTTAGAGTTTGAGTTTAACGAATCTCAACGGTCTTTCTTCTTGATTATGAGCTTGAAGGTAAACGAAGCTGGGGAAGAATATTAATGAATAGGAGCCTGTAACCGGGAGACTAGTCATTAGAAGACTTGCTAATCTAACGTACCTACGAGATAAGGACCATGATATTATCGATAGATGACGATTCGAGATGGATTAGTTGCTTGGTGAGTTCTTCTTGAAGATAGGGTCATATTGTGGAAATGATCCATAACTTGTTTATGTCCTACGTGTTAATAATTTTGAAGCTAGTTGGTAGGATATGTAAATCGGATATCGACCTATCGTCTTGAATTTAGGGTATGTTACCATAAGATCATGGTATTATGGTGATATTCCTTTTTGAGGTATGAAGGCGAGTTTGATACAACATGAGTCAGGATTCTGGAGTTATAGTTATATAGTTAGAATACCAATGCAGCTTTGATGACTACGTTTGAAGACTCTAACCTTAGTTAATGAACTTGACCTTAAGATCAAATGGAAGGAATAGAGTCGTTCAAAGGAAAGAACTGTAAATGTAGAGGTCACACCGAACTAAATGATTGGAGAAACATAACAAGTGAATTGGTTGTGGTAAAAGATCACCAAACACGGGACGAACTGGAGTAGGAGGAATAACAAGGGTCAGAATCCGTCTAAATAACCTCAATAGGCAAGAATGAATTTCGGGACGAAATTCTTTTAAGGAGGGGAGGATGTGAGGCCCGATCCCGAATAACGTGTGTTACCTCGATTTACGTGCCATAGACCAAGAATTATATGACTGACCTTGGATTACGTGCCCTGTCTTGGTTTTTGTGCATGTTTCGTCATTTGTGCCTTTACCTAAAATGGTGTGCCCTAATCCCCGACTGACGTGTGTTACCTCGTTTCGTGTGCCCTAACCTAGATTTGTGTGCCTTGACCTAGGTTTAAGAATCGTGTTTTGTTTTGTGTGCCTTGCATTGAATTACGTGCATTCATTTAGGGTTACGTGTATTTACTTGGAAAACGTGCATTTGTCTCGTAGTTCGTGCCCTACCTCGTAGTGCGTACCCTAAACCTAAGAAAGCGTGCCCACACGTTAATCAAGAAAACATCTTACACAAAGCACTAGATTATTAATTAATCCTACAAATTCCACTAACTAATATTAAAATGCCAATTCAACTCACTAGAAGACGAAATTGCACCAAAAGCTAGACATTCTTATTCTTTATTCCTTATTCTTTTGCATATCCCAAACACACAATTAAACATTGTTCAACCAAGAAAAAAATTCAGATTCTTACAATGCCTTGGCCGACCACTTTTTGTGCATTTGTGCTTGCTTGCTTAATTCAAATTCATTCCTAGCAATTCTATGACAACTAATGACACAAAGCAATAAAAAAAAATGGCTAAAAAACCCTCCCCAATGTACCAAATTTCGACCCATTCTCTTGCCCATGCTAGGATGATTCAAATTATGCTTCTTGAAGACACAAATTCAGAATTCTCAAGGCCCAAGGCCGACACAAGCATCAACCTAGCAAGCTTTTCATTTTTTCTTTCATTCTTTCTTTCTTTCTCACATTTTCTCTCACTCTCTCTCTCATTTCTTCTCTCTCTCTTGGCCTTAGCTGAAACTATACTCTCCTTAGCTTAAGTTCATCACTCAATGGTTCATCAAGACATGCAAGACCCATAGGAGCTCGACCAAGCAAAGCTAGGAGCAAAGAAACGCACATGCAAGCCTTTAGCACATCCATTTCGGCTTAGGTGAGTTTGTTAGCTTCCATTTCATTTTCTTTTTGTTCTAACCACATGCACCTACTAAGAACTTGGTTACTAAGCTAGGAAATTAGAGAAAATCAAGTGGCCTCTCGGCTAAGCAAGGAAAAAGGGTTGACATTGTGCTTCATCAAGAGTTTGTGCATTTTCTTGTTGTCTTGCTAAGGTGAGGGCAAAAACTTCTTGAAAAGCTTTTAAAAACCACATGCATGCCTTTGAATGTCTATCTCTACCTCTGTACTTGTGATATATGTGTGTTCATGAGCTTTTGTAAACATGCATGGCAAGATATTTGGCTAGAATGTGATGATAGATGAAATCGCGTATGGGACAGTCTTCTGTCTTGTTGGTGCGGGGTGACTTTGACCAGGTAAATGAGGTTTAAAATGCGTGAACATTGGTAAGTGACTAGTTTTGCCAGTTCTGAGCAGTTTTCATAGAAATAGGCCAAAGAAAATTTTGACTCTAAGGTCCTCAAAATGGAAAAATATCAAAATGTGTCCAAATCTGGAAAATCTGGGAAAATGAAGCAGGTTTTGGTAGATTCACTGTTCTTGTAGAACGAACCAGTTTTGACTTAGTAAATGATATCCAAAATGCATAAAATTTGGTGTACTGCTATATTTTTCAGTTCTGGACATTTTTGGAAGAAATGGACTAAGGCTAAATCTGACCCTAAGGCCTTCAAAAACGACAATTATTGAAATGTGTGCAAATCTGGACAGTTTTGCGTAGTCTCACGGTTTTGGCTATAACTCTTGAACCCGAACTCCAAATGATGCGAGGTTTGTTTCTGGATTTAGTTAACTCCTTAAGATTTAATTTGAAATTTTGTTTACTGGAATTGGAGTTTGTTTTCTTGTCTCAAGGATTGTGAGAAAACAGACCATTGCAGTGAGGTTTTCATCTAGTGATTTGCCTTGAAAATTATTGTAACTTCTCTTGTTGTATTAAATGCTTGGGATTGTGGCATTGGGATGTTGTGTAGACTGTTTTGAGTGCTTGAGGGTGTTTGAATTAATCAATGCATGGCTTGAGTTAATCACGTGACAATTTAGGGCTTAATCGCACGGGTAAGCATGAATTGGAACCCCAATGACTAGGAAAACTCGCTAAGTGTTAATCCTATGAATATCGTGTTTAATTATGTAATTAGTAGGCTGCCAGTAGTTTCCCTCATAGCCCTAAACATGATTTCGATGATTACATGTTGACAAGTAGGCCTTTCTTGCACCTGGTCCCACGTAGATGTCGTTGCATGCTGAATAATTTTATTATTTGATTACGTGAACTTCGAAATGAGTTATATGACTTGATTTACATGCATTACATGGCTGCCTGTTTAATATTCATATAACTCCATGTGCTTATAAGTGAAATTACTTGTCATATCATGCCTCGCGTGTTTACTTGTCAATATGCAATCTTATGACTGCTCGGAGGCAACCTACTTTGTTGTCCTCCAAATGTGATATATTAAATGTCATAAATGTGTATTGCATACAAGGTTGCAACCTTTCATTATGGCATAGTAGCGTTCACGCACACTGGGCGGCGTCGGGCTTGCCGGTGCAACCGTGACTACCATTGTCCAATTCTCTCTCTCGCTTGGGGGCTAGACTTCCTCGGAGAGTAGGGTCGTAGGATTTCGGGGTACATCCGGAGTACACCCATTTGGCGTGATAAGGGGATGATTTGAAGTCGGCCGCAACAACTGATACTGGAAATGAACTGAGAGCAAAAGCTCACCGTATCCTTTTCACTATGTGTATAAGTACTCTCGCTTGGTTCCTAGAGGACCTCGGGGAGGAAAGACAGGTAACTATATTCTTTTACTGTTATATTACATTATGTACTTACTTGTGATACATGTCACGCTTGCAAAAAGAGTTTTTACAAGTTGAACCGGAAAATGAGTTTCAAAACTTATTTCTCGTTCCCCCTCGCTGAGTTCATAAGGACTCACCCTCTTTTATCATCTCAGGTGAAGAAGACCAGGAACAGGTACCCGAGGACAACGTGCCTATTGATGATTCCTTGGAATGATTGCTTGCCCTACGTGCCTTACTTGACTATGGCCATTTCGTGAACAATATGTTGCTTGAAGACTATTTCATTTCTTATGATGCTTGTTATTGTATTGTAAAAGACCCCCATTGTAATTTGGAGTCTAATTTTGGCTTGTACTGATCATAACTAGATAGACACTACTATGGTCATTTTTGCTATCGTTATTGGCTAGTATCTATCATAGGATTATGAAGTATCAGGTAAGGATTAAGTAAAATGAATCTATCCAATTAAGCAGGTACTCATTGTTAAGTTAAAATCAACAGGTACTTTTGTAACAAGGATTAACAAACAAACGAGACATAGTATCATGCTAGGTTGTCAATCAAACGAGACTTCGAGATAACTAGTAGGCGTTTCGATTGGTGATAAATAGTAATCTTAGCTAGAAATGAAATTGAGACTGGAAATTTTGAGGCATTTAAAGAATTAGGTCAAACTAAAGAGCCCAATTACAGCCGTTATGCTGCCGAATTTCCGGAGAATTTGTGGACCTCAGGCTTAAACGTTAAGTGTTAAACTCTCATGAACGATTAAGTACGTGATATGATTTGAATGTTTAGATCACTCCCTAGTCTAACTTACATAGGTCGGGTTGGGGCGTGACACACAGCATACCGTTGGAAAGCTCTCCGAGAGCTCTACAACAGGGGCAGCAAGCCTGCTCAGCTGTGCCTGATTTTGGAGCCCAAAATCGAACGTTTTCATCAGTTTCTGGACACTTTTCTTTTTTTGCGCTGTTTTTCTGTCCCGGATCGTACGTCGTGAGCCGCGCAATGGACGACAACCAAATCCATCACATTTCTATTACTGAATCCCACAGCACCTTGGGTAAGACAACTTCGATTCACGTAGAGGCTGGGCCCGCAAACTGTGGGCGTGGGGCTTAGGACCAGGTCTCCATCACTCCGATGCCCATAACTTTTGATCCGTAAGGAGTTACGCGGCGCACAGCATACCGTTGGAAAGCTCTCCGAGAGCTCTACGATGAGGGTAGGAAGCCTGCTCAACTGTGCCTTATTTTGGAGCAGAAAATTGAACGTTTTCATCAGTTTCTGGACACTTTTCTTCTTTTGCGCTGTTTTTCCATCCCGGATCATACGTCGTGAGCCGCGCAAAGGACGACAACCAAATCCATTACATTTCAATTACTAAATCCCACAGTACCTTGGGCAAGACAACTTCGATTCACGTAGAGGCTGGGCCCGCAAACCGTGGGCGTGGGGCTTAGGACCAGGTCTCCATCGCTCCGGTGCCAATAACTTTTGATCCTTAAGGAGTTACGCGGGCACAGCATACCGTTGGAAAGCTCTCCGAGAGCTCTACGATGGGGGCAGCAAGCCTGCTTAGCTGTGCCTGATTTTGGAGCCCAAAATCAAACGTTTTCATCAGTTTTTGGACACTTTTCTTCTTTTGCGCTGTTTTTCCATCCCAGAACGTACGTCGTGAGCTGCGCAAAGGACGACAACCAAATTCATCACATTTCTATTACTGAATCCCACGGCACCTTGGGTAAGACAACTTCGATTCACGTAGAGGCTGGGCCCGCAAACCGTGGGCGTGGGGCTTAGGACAGGGTCTCCATCGCTCCGGTGCCCATAACTTTTGATCCGTAAGGAGTTACGTGGCGCACAGCATACCGTTAGAAAGCTCTCCGAGAGCTCTACGACGGGGGCAGCAAGCCTGCTCATTTGTGCCTGATTTCGGAGTTCAAAATCTAAAGTTTTCATTAGTTTTTGGACACTTTTCTTCTTTTGCCCTGTTTTTCCGTCCCAGATCATACATCGTGAGCCGCGAATAGGACGACAACCTAATCCATCACATTTCTATTACCGAATCCCACTCAACCTTGGGCAAGACAACTTCGTTTCACGTAGTGGCTTGGCCCGCAAACCGAGGGCGTGGGGCTTAGGACTAGGTCTGCGTCGCTCCGGTGTCCATAACTTTTGATCCGTAAGGAATTACACGGCGCACATCATACCGTTGGAAAGCTCTCCGAGAGCTCTACGATGGGGGCAGCAAGCCTGGTCGACTGCGCCTGTTTTCGGACCCCAAAATCGAACCTTTTCATCAATTTTGGGACACTTTTCTTCTTTTGTGTTATTTTTTCGTCCCAGATTGTACATCGTGAGCCGCGAAAAGGACGACAACCTAATCCATCACATTTCTATTATCGAATCCCACGCCACCTTGGGCAAGACAACTTCACTTCATGTAGAGGCTGGGCCCGCAAACCGAGAGCGTGGGGCTTAGGACCAGGTCTCCGTCATTCCGGTGCCCATAACTTTTGATCCGTAAGGCGTTACGAGGCACACAGCATACCGTTGGAAAACTCTCTGAGAGCTCTACGATCGGCGTAGCAAGCCTGTTCGGCTGCACCTATTTTCGAAGACCAAAATGGATCATTTTCATCACTTTCAAGACACTTTTCTACTTTTGTGCTGTTTTTCCATCCCGAATCGTACGTCGTGAGCCGCGAAAAGGACGATAAGCTAATCCATCACATTTCTATTACCGAATCCCATGCCACCTTAGGCATGACAACTTCGCTTCACGTAGAGGCTGGGCCTGCAAATCGAGGGCGTGGGGCTTAGGACCAGGTAACCGTCGCTCCGGTGCCCATAACTTTTGATCCGTAACGCGTTACGCGGCGCACAGCATACCGTTGAAAAGCTCTCTGAGAGCTTTATAATATGCGTAGCAAGCCTGCTAGGCTGCTCCTATTTTCGGAGCCCAAAATGGAACATTTTCATCAGTTTCGGGATACTTTTCTACTTTTGCGTTGTTTTTCTGTCCCATATCGTACGTCGTGAGCAGCGAAAAGGAGAACAACCTAATCTACACATTTCTATTACCGAATACCACTCGACCATGGGCAAGACAACTTCGCTTCACGTAGTGGCTGGGGCCGCAAACCGAGGGCGTGGGGCTTAGGACCAGGTCTCCGTTGCTTCGGTGCCCATAACTTTTGATCCGTAAGGAGTTATGCGGCGCACAGCATACCGTTGGAAAGCTCTCTGAGAGCTCTACGATGGACGCGATAAGCTTGCTCGGCTGCACCTATTTTTGGATACATAAATGGAATATTTTCATCAGTTTCGAGACACTTTTCTTTTTTTGCGCTGTTTTTCTGTCCCAGATCGTGCGTCGTGAGCCGCGAAAAGGACAACAACCTAATCCGTCCCATTTCTATTACCGAATCCCACTCGACCTTGGGCAAGACAAATTCGCTTCACGTAGAGGCGGGGCACGCAAACCGAGGGCGTGGGGCTTAGGCCCAGGTCTCCGTCGCTCTGGTGCCCATAAATTTTGATCCATAAGGCGTTACGCGGCGCACAGCATACTGTTGGAAAGCTCCCCAAGAGCTCTACGATAAGGGTAGACAGCTTGCCAGGCTGAGCCTGTTTGCGGAGCCCAAAATTGAACATTTTCATTAGTTTCGGGACAATTTTCTACTTTTGTGCTGTTTTTCTATCCCGGATCGTACGTCGTGAGCCGTGAAAAGGACGATAAGATAATCTATCACATTTCTATTACCGAATCCCACGCTACCTTGGGCAAGACAACTTCACTTCACGTAGAGGCTGGGCCCGCAAACCGAGGGCATGGGGTTTAGGACCAGGTCTCCGTCGCTCCGGTGCCCATAACTTTTGATCCGTAAGGAGTTACGCGGCGCACAGCATACCGTTGGAAAGCTCTCCGAGAGCTCTACGATGGGGGCAACAAGCTTGCTGGGCTACGCCTGTTTTCCGAGGCCAAAATTGAACGTTTTCTTCAGTTTTGGGATACTTTTCTTCTTTTGCGCTGTTTTTCTATCCCAGATCGTACATCGTGAGTCGCGAAAAGGACGCCAACCTAATCCATCACATTTCTATTACCGAATCCCACTCCACCTTGGGAAAGACAACTTCGCTTCACGTAGTGGCTGGGGCCGCAAACCGAGGACGTGGGGCTTAGGACCATGTCTCCGTTGCTTCGGTGCCCATAAGTTTTGATCTGTAAGGAGTTACGCGGCGCACAGCATACCGTTGGAAAGCTCTCTGAGAGCTTTACGATGGACGCGATAAGCTTGCTCGGCTGCACCTATTTTTGGATACATAAATGGAACATTTTCATCAGTTTCGAGACACTTTTCTTTTTTTGCGCTGTTTTTCTATCCCAGATCGTGCGTCGTGAGCCGCGAAAAGGACAACAACCTAATCCGTCCCATTTCTATTACCGAATCCCACTCGACCTTGGGCAAGACAAATTCGCTTCACGTAGAGGCTGGGCACGCAAACCGAGGGCGTGGGGCTTAGGACCAGGTCTCCGTCGCTCCGGCGCCCATAACTTTTGATCCGTAAGGCGTTACGCGGCGCACAGCATACCGTTGGAAAGCTCTCTGAGATCTCTACAACGTGCGCCACACGCCTTCTTGTCTACTCCTATTTTTGGAGCCCAAAATAGAACGTTTTCATCAGTTTCGGGACTGTTTTATGCTTTTGCGCTGTTTTTCTGTCCCATATGGTACATCGTGAGCCGCAAAAAGGACGACAACCTAATCCATAACATTTCTATTATCAAAATCCACGCCCCCTTGGGCAAGACAACTTCGCTTCACGTAGAGGCTGGGCCCGTAAACCGACGACATGGGGCTTAGGACCAGGTCTCCGTCGCTCCAGTGCCCATAACTTTTGATCTGTAAGGCGTTACGCGGCGCACATCATACCGTTGAAAAGCTCTTTGAGAGCTTTACAATGTGCGTAGCAAGCCTGCTCGGCTGCTCCTATTTTTGGAGCCCAAAATAGAACATTTTCATCAGTTTCGGGACACTTTTCTACTTTTGCGCTGTTTTTCTGTCCCAGATCGTACGTCGTGAGCCACGAAAAGGAGAACAACCTAATCCATCATATTTCTATTACCGAATACCACTCGAGCTTGGGCAAGACAACTTCGCTTCTCGTAGTGGCTAGGGGCCGCAAACCGAGGGCATTGGGCTTAGGACCAGGTCTCCGTTGCTTTGGTGCCCATAACTTTTGATCCGTAAGGAGTTACGCGGCGCACAGCATACCATTGGAAAGCTCTCTGAGAGCTCTACGATGGACGTGGTAGGCTTGCTTGGCTGCACCTATTTTTGGATACATAAATGGAATATTTTCATCAGTTTCGACACACTTTTCTACTTTTGCGCTTTTTTTCTATCCCAGATCGTGCGTCGTGAGACGCGAAAAGGACAACAACCTAATCCATCCCATTTCTATTACCGAATCCCACTCGACCTTGGGCAAGACAAATTCGCTTCACGTAGAGGTTGGGCCCGCAAACCGAGGGCGTGGGGCTTAGGACCAACTCTCCGTCGCTCCGGTGCCCATAACTTTTGATCCGTAAGGCGTTACGCGGCGCACAACATACAGTTTGAAAGCTCTCTGAGAGCTCTACAATGTGCGCCACAAGCCTGCTTGGTTGGTCCTATTTACGGAGCCCAAAATGGAACATTTTCATCAGTTTTGGGACTGTTTTATACTTTTGCGCTATTTTTCTGTCCCCGATCGTACATCGTGAGCCACAAAAAGGACGACAACCTAATCCATCACATTTCTATTATCAAATTCTACGCCCCCTTGGGCAAGAAAATTTCGCTTCACGTAGAGGCTGGGCCCGTAAACCGACGGCGTGGGGCTTAGGACTAGGTCTCTGTCGCTCCGGTGCCCATAACTTTTTATCCGTAAGGCGTTACACTGCTCACAGCATACAGTTGGAAAGCCCTCTGAGAGCTCTACAATGTGCGCAGCAAGCCTGCTTTGCTGCTCCTCTTTTCGGAGCCTAAAATAGAACGTATTCATCAGTTTCGGGACACTTTTCTACTTTTGCGCTGTTTTTCTGTCCCAGATCGTACTTCGAGAGCCGCGAAAAGGACGACAACCTAATCCATCACATTTCTATTATCAAATCCCACGCCCCCTTGGGCAAGACAACTTCACTTCACGTAGAGGCTGGGCCCGTAAACCGACGGCGTGGGGCTTAGGACCAGGTCTTCGTCGCTCCGGTGCCCATAACTTTTGATCCATAATGAGTTACGCTGTGCACAGCATACCATTGGAAACCTCTCCGAGAGCTCTACGATGGGGGCAGCACGCCTGCTCAGCTGTGCTTGATTTTGGAGCCCAAAATTGAACATTTTCATCAGTTTTGGGATACTTTTCTTGTTTTGAGTTGTTTTTCGGTCCCAGATCGTACATCGTGAGCCGCGAAAAGGACGCCAACTTAATCCATCACATTTCTATTACTGAATCCCATGGCACCTTAGGCAAGACAACTTCGCTTCACATAAAGGCAGGGCCCGCAAACCGAGGGCGTGGGGCTTAGGACCAGGTCTCCGTTGCTCCGGTGCCCATAACTTTTGATCCATAAGGCGTTACGCGGCAAACAACATACCGTTGGAAAGCTCTCCGAGAGCTCTACGATGGGGGTAGCAAGCCTGCTCGGCTGCGCTAATTTTCGAAGCTGAAAATAGAATGTTTTCATTAGTTTATGGACAATTTTCTTCTTTTGCGCTGTTTTTCCGTCCCGGGTCGTACGTTGTGAGCCGCGAAAAGGATGACAACCTAATCCATCACATTTCTATTACCGAATCCCATGCCACCTTGGGCAAGACAACTTTGCTTTATGTAGAGGCTGGGCCAGCAAACCGTGGGCGTGGGGCTTAAGACCAGCTCTCCGTCGCTCCGGTGCCCATAACTTTTGATCCATATAGTGTTACGCGGAGCACAACATACCGTTAGAAAGCTCTCTGAGAGCTCTACGACGGGGACAGCAAGCCTGCTCGACTGCGCCTATTTTCGGAGACCAAAATGGAATGTTCTCATCAGTTTCGGGACACTTTTCTTCTTTTGCGCTATTTTTCTGTCCCAGATCGTACGTCGTGAGCCGCGAAAAGGACAACAACCTAATCCATCACATTTCTATTACCGAATCCCATGCCACCTTAGGCAAGACAACTTCGCTTCACATAGAGGCTGGGCCCGCAAACCGAGGGCGTGGGGCTTAGGACCAGGTCTCCGTCACTCCGGTGCCTATAACTTTTGATCGGTAAGGAGTTACGCAGCGCACAGCATACAGTTGGAAAGCTCTCCAAGAGCTCTACGATAGGGGTAGCCAGCTTGCCAGGCTGAGCCTGTTTGCAGAGACCAAAATTGAACATTTTCATTAGTTTCGGGACAATTTTCTACTTTTGTGCTGTTTTTCCATCCCGGATCGTACGTCGTGAGCCGCGAAAAGGACGATAAGCTAATCCATCACATTTCTATTACCGAATCCCACGCTACCTTGGGCAAGACAACTTCGCTTCACGTAGAGGCTGGGCCCGCAAACCGAGGGCATAGGGTTTAGGACCAGGTCTCCGTCGCTCCGGTGCCCATAACTTTTGATCCGTAAGGAGTTACGCGGCGCACAGCATACCGTTAGAAAGCTCTCCGAGAGCTCTACGATGGGGCAACAAGCTTGCTGGGCTACGCCTGTTTTCAGAGGCCAAAATTGAACATTTTCATCAGGTTTGGGATACTTTTCTTCTTTTGCGCTGTTTTTCTATCCCATATCGTACATCGTGAGTCGCGAAAAGGACGCCAACCTAATCCATCACATTTCTATTAGCTAATCCCACTCCACCTTGGGCAAGACAACTTCGCTTCATGTAGTGGCTGGGGCCGCAAACCGAGGGCGTGGGGCTTAGGACCAGGTCTCCGTTGCTTCGGTGCCCATAACTTTTGATCCGTAAGGAGTTACGCGGCGCACAGCATACCGTTGGAAAGCTCTCTGAGAGCTCTACGATGGACGAGATAAGCTTGCTCGGCTGCACCTATTTTTGGATACATAAATGGAACATTTTCATTAGTTTCGAGACACTTTTCCTTTTTTGCGCTATTTTTCTGTCCCAGATCGTGCGTCGTGAGCCGCGAAAAGGACAACAACATAATCCGTCCCATTTCTATTACCGAATCCCACTCGACCTTGGGCAAGACAAATTCGCTTCACGTAGAGGCTGGGCACGCAAACCGAGGGCGTGGGGCTTAGGACCAGGTCTCCGTCGCTCCGGTGCCCATAACTTTTGATCCGTAAGGCGTTACGCGGCGCACAACATACCGTTGGAAAGCTCTCTAAGAGCTCTACAACGTGCGCCACACGCCTTCTTGTCTACTCCTATTTTTGGAGCCCAAAATGGAACGTTTTCATCAGTTTCGGGACTATTTTATGCTTTTGCGCTATTTTTCTGTCCCAGATCGTACATCGTGAGCCGCAAAAAGGATGACAACCTAATCCATTACATTTCTATTATCAAATTCCACGCCCCCTTGGGCAAGACAACTTCGCTTCACGTAGAGGCTGGGCCCGTAAACCGACGGCGTGGGGCTTAGGACCAGGTCTCCGTCGCTCCGGTGCCCATAACTTTTGATCTGTAAGGCGCTACGCGGTGCACAGCATACCGTTGAAAAGCTCTTTGAGAGCTTTACAACGTACGTAGCAAGCCTGCTCAGCTGCTCCTATTTTTGGAGCCCAAAATATAACATTTTCATCAGTTTCGGGATACTTTTCTACTTTTGCTCTGTTTTTCTGTCCCAGATCGTACGTCGTGAGCCACGAAAAGGAGAACAACCTAATCCATCATATTTCTATTAACGAATACCACTCGACCTTGAGCAAGACAACTTCCCTTCTCGTAGTGGCTGGGGGCCGCAAACCGAGGGCGTGGGGCTTAGGACCAGGTCTCTGTTGCTTTGGTGCCCATAACTTTTGATCCGTAAGGAGTTACGCGGCGCACAACATACCATTGGAAAGCTCTCTGAGAGCTCTACGATGGACGCGATAAGCTTGCTCGGCTGCACCTATTTTTGGATACATAAATAGAACATTTTCATCAGTTTCGAGACACTTTTGTACTTTTGCGCTGTTTTTCTGTCCCAGATCGTGCGTCGTGAGCCGCGAAAAGGACAACAACCTAATTCATCCCATTTCTATTACCGAATCCCACTCGACCTTAGGCAAGACAAATTCGCTTCACGTAGAGGCTGGGCCCGCAAACCGAGGGCGTGGGGCTTAGGACCAACTCTCCGTCGCTCCGGTGCCCATAACTTTTGATCCGTAAGGCGTTACGCGGCGCACAGCATACCGTTGGAAAGCTCTATGAGATCTCTACAACGTGCGCCACAAGCCTGCTTAGTTGCTCCTATTTACGGTGCCTAAAATGGAACATTTTCATCAGTTTTAGGACTATTTTATACTTATGCGTTGTTTTTCTGTCCCAGATCGTACATCGTGAGCCGCAAAAAGGACGACAACCTAATCCATCACATTTCTATTATCAAATTCCACACCCCCTTGGGCAAGAAAATTTCGCTTCACGTAGAGGCTGGGCCCGTAAACCGACGGCGTAGCGCTTTGGACTAGGTCTCCGTCGCTCCGGTGCCCATAACTTTTTATCCGTAAGGCGTTACGCGGCTCACAGCATACAGTTGGAAAGCTCTCTGAGAGCTCTACAATGTGCGCAGCAAGCCTGCTTGGCTGCTCCTCTTTTCGGAGCCTAAAATAGAACGTATTCATCAGTTTCGCGACACTTTTCTACTTTTGCGCTGTTTTTCTGTCCCAGATCGTACTTCGTGAGCCGCGAAAAGGACGACAACCTAATCCATCACATTTCTATTATCAAATCCCACGCCCCTTTGGGCAAGACAACTTCGCTTCACGTAGAGGCTGGGCCCGTAAACCGAGGGCGTGGGGCTTAGGACCAGGTCTTCGTCGCTCCGGTGCCCATAACTTTTGATCCATAAGGAGTTACGCTGTGCACAGCATACCGTTGGAAACCTCTCCGAGAGCTCTACGATGGAGGCAGCACGCCTGCTCAGCTGTGCTTGATTTTGGAGCCCAAAATTGAACATTTTCATTAGTTTTGGGATACGTTTCTTGTTTTGCGCTATTTTTCGGTCCCAGATCGTAAATCGTGAGCCGCAAAAAGGACACCAACTTAATCCATCACATTTCTATTACTGAATCTCATGGCACCTTAGGCAAGACAACTTCGCTTCACGTAAAGGCAGGGCCCGCAAACCGAGGGCGTGGGGCTTAGAACCAGGTCTCCGTTGCTCCGGTGCCCATAACTTTTGATCCGTAAGGCGTTACGCGGCAAACAACATACCGTTGGAAAGCTCTCTGAGAGCTCTACGATGGGGGCAGCAAGCCTGCTCAACTGCGCCAATTTTCAGAGCTGAAAATCGAATGTTTTCATTAGTTTATGGACACTTTTCTTCTTTTGCGCTGTTTTTCCGTCCCGGATCGTACGTCGTGAGCCGCGAAAAGGACGACAACCTAATCCATCACATTTCTATTACCGAATCCCATGCCACCTTGGGCAAGACAACTTTGCTTCATGTAGAGGCTGGGCCCGCAAACCGTGGGCGTGGGGCTTAGGACCAGCTCTCCGTCGCTCCGGTGCCCATAAATTTTGATCCGTATGGTGTTACGCGGAGCACAACATACTGTTGGAAAGCTCTCTGAGAGCTCTACGACGGGGACAGCAAGCCTGCTCGACTGCGCCTATTTTCGGAGAACAAAATGGAATGTTCTCATTAGTTTTGGGACACTTTTCTTCTTTTGCGCTGTTTTTCTATCCCAGATCGTACGTCGTGAGCCGCGAAAAGGACGACAACCTAATCCATCACATTTCTATTACCGAATCCCATGCCACCTTAGGCAAGACAACTTCGCTTCACATAGAGGCTGGGCCCGCAAACCGAGGGTGTGGGGCTGAGGACCAGGTCTCCCTGACTCCGGTGCCCATAACTTTTGATCGGTAAGGAATTACGCAGCGCACGGCATACAGTTGGAAAGCTCTCCAAGAGCTCTACGATAGGGGTAGCCAGCTTGCCAGGCTGAGCCTGTTTGCGGAGCCCAAAATTGAACATTTTCATTAGTTTCGGGACAATTTTCTACTTTTGTGCTGTTTTTCCATCCCGGATCGTACGTCGTGAGCCGCGAAAAGGACGATAAGCTAATCCATCACATTTCTATTACAAAATCCCACGCTACCTTGGGCAAGACAACTTCGCTTCACGTAGAGGCTGGGCCCGTAAACTGAGGGCATGGGGTTTAGGACCAGGTCTCCGTCGCTCCGGTGCCTATAACTTTTGATCCGTAAGGAGTTACGCGGCGCACAGCATACTGTTGGAAAGCTCTCCGAGAGCTCTATGATGGGGGCAACAAGCTTGCTGGGCTACGCCTATTTTCCGAGGCCAAAATTGAACGTTTTCATCAGTTTTGGGATACTTTTCTTCTTTTGCGCTGTTTTTCTATCCCAGATCGTACATCGTGAGTCGCGAAAAGGACGCCAACCTAATCCATCACATTTCTATTACCAAATCCCACTCCACCTTGGGCATGACAACTTCGCTTAACGTAGTGGCTGGGGCCGCAAACCGAGGGCGTGGGGCTTAGGACCAGGTCTCCGTTGCTTCGGTGCCCATAACTTTTGATCCGTAAGGAGTTACGCGGCGCACAGCATACCGTTGGAAAGCTCTCTGAGAGCTCTACGATGGACGCGATAAGCTTGCTCGGCTGCACCTATTTTTGGATACATAAATGGAACATTTTCATCAGTTTCGAGACACTTTTCCTTTTTTGCGTTGTTTTTCTGTCCCAGATCGTGCGTCGTGAGCTGCGAAAAGGACAACAACCTAATCCGTCCCATTTCTATTACCGAATCCCACTCGACCTTGGGCAAGACAAATTCGCTTCACGTAGAGGCTGGGCACGCAAACCGAGGGCGTGGGGCTTAGGACCAGGTCTCCGTCGCTCCGGTGCCCATAACTTTTGATCCGTAAGGCGTTACGCGGCGCACAGCATACCGTTGGAAAGCTCTCTAGGAGCTCTACGATGGGGGCAGCAAGCCTGCTCAGCTGCGCCAATTTTCGGAGCTGAAAATCGAATGTTTTCATTAGTTTATGGACACTTTTCTTCTTTTGCGCTGTTTTTTCGTCCCGGATCGTACGTCGTGAGCCGCGAAAAGGATGACAACCTAATCCATCACATTTCTATTACCGAATCCTATACCACCTTGGGCAAGACAACTTTGCTTCATGTAGAGGCTGGGCCCGCAAACCGGGGGCGTGGGGCTTAGGACCAGCTCTCCGTCGCTCCGGTGCCCATAAATTTTGATCCGTATGGTGTTACGCAGAGCACAACATACCGTTGGAAAGCTCTCTGAGAGCTCTACGACGGGGACAGCAAGCCTGCTCGACTGCGCCTATTTTCGGAGAACAAAATGGAATGTTCTCATCAGTTTTGGGACATTTTTCTTCTTTTGCGCTGTTTTTCTATCCCAGATCGTACGTCGTGAGCCGCGAAAAGGATGACAACCAAATCCATCACATTTCTATTACCGAATCCCATGCCACCTTAGGTAAGACAACTTCGCTTCACGTAGAGGCTGGGCCCGCAAACCGAGGGCGTGGGGCTGAGGACCAGGTCTCCGTCACTCCGGTGCCCATAACTTTTGATCGGTAAGGAGTTACGCAGCGCACAACATACAGTTGGAAAGCTCTCCAAGAGCTCTACGATAGGGGTAGCCAGCTTGCCAGGCTGAGCCTGTTTGCGGAGCCCAAAATTGAACATTTTCATTAGTTTCGGGACAATTTTCTGCTTTTGTACTGTTTTTCCATCCCGGATCGTACGTCGTGAGCCGCGAAAAGGACGATAAGCTAATCCATCACATTTCTATTACCAAATCCCACGCTACCTTGGGCAAGACAACTTCGCTTCACGTAGAGGCTGGGCCCGCAAACTGAGGGCATGGGGTTTAGGACCAGGTCTCCGTCGCTCCGGTGCCTATAACTTTTGATCCGTAAGGAGTTACGCGGCGCACAACATACTGTTGGAAAGCTCTCCGAGAGCTCTACGATGGGTGTAACAAGCTTGCTCGGCTACGCCTGTTTTTGGAGGCCAAAATTGAACGTTTTCATCAGTTTTGGGATACTTTTCTTCTTTTGCGCTATTTTTCTATCCCAGATCGTACATCGTGAGTCGCGAAAAGGACGCCAACCTAATCCATCACATTTCTATTACTGAATCCCACTCCACCTTGGGCAAGACAACTTCGCTTAACGTAGTGGCTGGGGCCGCAAACCGAGGGCGTGGGGCTTAGGACCAGGTCTCCATTGCTTCGGTGCCCATAACTTTTGATCCGCAAGGAGTTACGCTGCGCATAGCATACCGTTGGAAAGCTCTCTGAGAGCTCTACGATGGACGCGATAAGCTTGCTCAGCTGCACCTATTTTTGGATACATAAATGGAACATTTTCATCAGTTTCGAGACACTTTTCATTTTTTACGTTGTTTTTCTGTCCCAGATCGTGCGTCGTGAGCCGCGAAAAGGACAACAACCTAATCCGTCCCATTTCTATTACCAAATCCCACTCGACCTTAGGCAAGACAAATTCGCTTCACGTAGAGGCTGGGCACGCAAACCGAGGGCGTGGGGCTTAGGACCAGGTCTCCGTCGCTCCGGTGCCCATAACTTTTGATCCGTAAGGCGTTACCCGGCGCACAGCATACCGTTGGAAAGCTCTCTGAGAGCTCTACAACGTGCGCCACAAGCCTTCTTGTCTACTCCTATTTTTGGAACCCAAAATGGAACGTTTTCATCAATTTCGGGACTGTTTTATACTTTTGCGCTGTTTTTCTGTCCCAGATCGTACATCGTGAGCCGCAAAAAGGACGACATCCTAATCTATCACATTTCTATTATCAAATTCCACGCCCCCTTGGGCAAGACAACTTCGCTTCACGTAGAGGCTGGGCCCGTATACCGACGGCGTGGGGCTTAGGACCTGGTCTCCGTCGCTCCGATACCCATAACTTTTGATCTGTAAGGCGTTACGCGTCGCACAGCATACCGTTGAAAAGCTCTCTGAGAGCTTTACAACGTGCATAGCAAGCCTACTCGGCTGCTCCTATTTTTGGAGCCCAAAATAGAACAATTTCATCAGTTTCGGGACACTTTTCTACTTTTGCGCTGTTTTTCTGTCCCAGATCGTACGTCGTGAGCCACGAAAAGGAGAACAACCTAATCCATCATATTTCTATTACCGAATACCACTCGACCTTGGGCAAGACAACTTCGCTTCTCGTAGTGGCTGGGGGCCGCAAACCGAGGGCGTGGGGCTTAGGACCAGGTCTCTGTTGCTTTGGTGCCCATAACTTTTGATCCGTAAGGAGTTACGCGGCGCACAGCATACCATTGGAAAGCTCTCTGAGAGCTCTACGATGGACGTGGTAAGCTTGCTCGGCTGCACCTATTTTTGGATACATAAATGGAACATTTTCATCAGTTTCGAGACACTTTTCTACTTTTACGCTGTTTTTCTGTCCCAGATCGTGCGTCGTGAGCCGCGAAAAGGACAACAACCTAATCCATTCCATTTCTATTACCGAATCCCACTCAACCTTAGGCAAGACAAATTCGCTTCACGTAGAGGCTGGGCCCGCAAACCGAGGGTGTGGGGCTTAGGACCAAGTCTCCGTCGCTCCGGTGCCCATAAATTTTGATCCGTAAGGCGTTACGCGGCGCACAGCATACCGTTGGAAAGCTCTCTGAGAGCTCTACAACGTGCGCCACAAGCCTGCTTGGTTGCTCCTATTTACGGAGCCCAAAATGGAATATTTTCATCAATTTTGGGACTGTTTTATACTTTTACGCTATTTTTCTGTCCCAGATTGTACATCGTGAGCCGCGAAAAGGACGACAACCTAATCCATCACATTTCTATTATCAAATTCCACGCCCCCTTGGGCAAGACAAGGCTGGGCCCGTAAACCGACGGCGTGGGGCTTAGGACTAGGTCTCCGTCGCTCCGATGCCCATAACTTTTTATCCGTAAGGCGTTACGCGGCTCACAACATACAGTTGGAAAGCTCTCTGAGAGCTCTACAATGTGCGCAGCAAGCCTACTTGGCTGCTCCTATTTTCAGAGCCTAAAATAGAACGTATTCATCAGTTTCGGGACACTTTTCTACTTTTGCGCTGTTTTTCTATCCCAAATCGTACTTCGTGAGCCGCGAAAAGGACGACAACCTAATCCATCACATTTCTATTATCAAATCCCACGCCCCCTTGGGCAAGACAACTTCGCTTCACGTAGAGGCTGGGCCCGTAAACCGAGGGCGTAGGGCTTAGGACCAGGTCTTCGTCGCTCCGGTGCCCATAACTTTTGATCCATAAGGAGTTACGCTGTGCACAGCATACCGTTGGAAACCTCTCCGAGAGCTCTACGATGGGGGCAGCACGCCTGCTCAGTTGTGCTTTATTTTGGAGCCCAAAATTGAACATTTTCATCAGTTTTGGGATACTTTTCTTGTTTTGCGCTGTTTTTCGGTCCCAGATCGTACATCGTGAGCCGCGAAAAGGACGCCAACTTAATCCATCACATTTCTATTACTAAATCCCATGGCACCTTACGCAAGACAACTTCTCTTCACGTAAAGGCAGGGCCCGCAAACCGAGGACGTGGGGCTTAGAACCAAGTCTCCGTTGCTCTGGTGCCCATAACTTTTGATTCGTAAGGCGTTACGCGGCAAACAACATACCGTTGGAAAGCTCTCTGAGAGCTCTACGATGGGAGCAGCAAGCCTGCTCAACCGCGCCAATTTTCGGAGCTGAAAATCGAATGTTTTCTTTAGTTTATGGACACTTTTCTTCTTTTGCGCTGTTTTTCCGTCCCGGATCGTACGTCGTGAGCCGCGAAAAGGACGACAACCTAATCCATCACATTTCTATTACCGAATCCCACGCTACCTTGGGCAAGACAAATTCGCTTCACGTAGAGGCTGGGCCCGCAAACCGAGGGCATGGGGTTTAGGACCAGGTCTCCGTTGCTCCGGTGCCTATAACTTTTGATCCGTAAGGAGTTACGCGGCGCACAACATACTGTTGGAAAGCTCTCTGAGAGCTCTACGATGGGTGTAACAAGCTTGCTCGGCTACGCCTATTTTTGGAGGCCAAAATTGAACGTTTTCATCAGTTTTGGGATACTTTTCTTCTTTTGCGCTGTTTTTCTATCCCAGATCGTACATCGTGAGTCGCGAAAAGGACGCCAACCTAATCCATCACATTTCTATTACTGAATCCCACTCCACCTTGGGCAAGACAACTTCGCTTCACGTAGAAGCAGGGCTCGCAAACCGAGGGCGTGGGGCTTGGGACCAGGTCTCCGTCGCTCCGGTGCCCATAACTTTTGATCCGTAAGGCGTTACGCGACACACAACAAACTGTTGGAAAGCTATCATAGAGCTCTACGATGGGGGCAGCAAGTCTGCTCAGCTGCGCCTATTTTCGGAGCCCAAAATTGAACATTTTCATTAGTTTCTGTACAATTTTCTTCTTTTGTATTGTTTTTCCATCCCGGATCGTACGTCATGAGCCGCGAAATGGACGGCAACCTAATCCATCACATTTCTATTACCGAATGCCATGCCACCTTGGGCAAGACAACTTCACTTCACTTAGAGGCCGGGCCCATAAACCCAGGGAGTAGGGCTTAGGACCAGGTCTCCGTCGCTCCGGTGCCCATAACTTTTGATCCGTAAGGAGTTACGCGGTGCACAGCATACCGTTGGAAAGCTCTCCGAGAGCTCTACGGTGGGGGCAACAAGCCTGCTCGACTGCGCCTATTTTCGGAGACCAAAATTGAACATTTTCATCAGTTTTGGGATACTTTTCTTCTTTTGCGCTGTTTTTCCGTCCTGGATCGTACGTCGTGAGCTGCGAAAAGGACGACAACCTTATCCATCACATTTCTATTACCAAATCCCACGCCACCTTGGGCAAGACAACTTCGCTTCCCGTAGAGGCTGGGGCCGCAAACCGAGGGCGTTGAGCTTAGGACCGGGTCTCCGTCGCTCCGGTGCCTATAACTTTTGATCCGTAAAGAGTTATGCAGCGCACAACATACCGTTGGAAAGCTCTCCGAGAGCTCTACGGTGGGGACAGCAAGCCTGCTCGGCTGCGCTTGTTTTTGGAGCCCAAAATGGAACGTTTTCATCAGTTTTGGGATACTTTTCTTATTTTGCGTTGTTTTTCTATCCCAGATCGTACATCATAAGCCGCGAAAAGGACGCCAACCTAATCCATCACATTTCTATTACCTAATCCCACTCCACCTTGGGCAAGAAAACTTCACTTCACTCAGAGACAGGGCCCGCAAACTGAGGGCGTGGGGCTTGGGACCAGGTCTCCTTCGCTTCGGTGCCCATTACTTTTGATTCGTAAGGCGTTACGCTGCGCACAACAAACCGTTGGAAAGCTATCATAGAACTCTACGATGGGGGTAGCAAGCCTGCTTGACTGCGCCTATTTTGGGAGCCCAAAATTGAACGTTTTCATCAATTTCTGGACACTTTTCTTCTTTTGTGCTATTTTTCCGTCCCGGATCTTACGTCGTGAGCCGCAAAAAGGACGACAACCTAATCCATCACATTTCTATTACCGAATCCCATGCCACCTTGGGCAAGAAAACTTCGCTTCACGTAGAGGTTGGGCCCGCAAACCGAGGGCGTGGGGCTTAGGACCACGTCTTCGTCGCTCCGGTGCCCATAACTTTTGATCCGTAAGGCGTTACGCGGAGCACAGCATACCTTTGGAAAGCTCTCCGAGAGCTCTACGACAGGGGCAGCAAACCTGCTCAGCTGTGCCTATTTTCGGAGCCCAAAATTGAACATTTTTATCAGTTTCTGGACACTTTTCTTCTTTTGCGCTGTTTTTCCGTCCCGGATCGTACGTCATGAGCCGCGAAAAGGACGACAACCTAATCCATCACATTTCTATTACCGAATCCCATGCCACCTTGGGCAAGAAAACTTTGCTTCATGTAGAGGCTGGGCCCGCAAACCGAGGGCGTGGGGCTTAGGACCAGGTCTCCGTCGCTCCAGTGCCCATAACTTTTGATCCGTAAGGCGTTACACGGCGCACAACATACAATTTGAAAAGCTCTCGGAGAGCGCTACGACGGGGGCAACAAGCCTGCCCAGCTGCGCCTATTTTTGAAGCCCAAAATCGAACATTTTCATCAATTTTTGTACAATTTTCTTCTTTTGCATTGTTTTTCCTTCCCGGATCGTACATCGTGAGCCGCGAAAAGGACGACAACATAATCCATCACATTTCTATTATCGAATCTCACTCCACCTTGGGCAAAACAACTTCGCTTCACGTAGAGCCTGAGTCAGCAAACCAAGGGCGTAGGGCTTAGGACCAGGTCTCCGTCGCTCCGGTGCCCATAACTTTTGATCCGTAAGGAGTTACGCGGCACACAGTGTCATGCCCCAACCCGGCCTATTAAGGTTAGACTAGAGTATGATCTAAACATTCAAGTCATATCTCGTACTTAACCGTTCGTGAAAGTTTAACACTTAACGTTTTAGCCTAAACTCCACAATTTTTCAAAAAATCGGCCGCATAACGACTGTAATTGGGCTCTTTGGTTTGATCTAATTCTCTAAACGCCTCAAAATTTCTAATCTCAATTTCTTTTCCAACTAAGATTACTATTTACCATCAATTGAAACGCCTACTAGTTATCTCGAAGTCTCGTTTGATTAATAACCTAGCATGATACTATGTCTCGTTTGTTTGTTAATCCTCGTTACAAAGTACCTGTTAATCTTAGCTTAACAATGAGTACCTGCTTTAAATTGGTTAGGTTCATTACTTAATCTTTACCTGATACTTCGTAATCGTATGATAGATACTAGCCAATAACGATAGCAAAATGACCATAGTAGTGTCTATCTAGTTATTATCAGTACAAGCCAAAATTAGACCCCAAATTACAACGGGGGTCTTTTACATTACAAACATCAAGCAACATGAAAAGAAATAGTCTTCAATCAGCATAGTGTTCACAATGGCCATAATCAAGCAAAGCACATAGGACAGACAATCATTCCAAGGAATCATCGTTAGGCACGTCGTCCTCGGGTACCTGTTCTTGATCTTCTTCACTTGAGATGATAAAAGAGGGTGAGTCCTTATGAACTCAGCGAGGGGGAACGAACAATAGGTTTGAAACTCATTTTCCGATTCAACTTATGAAAACCCTTTTTGCAGGCATGAATATATCACAAGTACATAATATAATATAAAAGTAAAGGAACACAATTACCCGTCTTTCCTCCCCGAGGTTCTCTAGGAACCAAGCGAGAGTACTTATACACATAGTGAAAAGGATACAGTGAGCTTTTGCTCTCAGTTCATGTCAATATCAGTTGTTGCGGCCGACTTCAAATCATCCCTTTATCACGCCAAATGGGTGTACTTCGGATGTACCCCGAAATCCTACGACCCAACTCTCTGAGGAAGTCTAGCCCCCAAGCGAGAGAGGGAATTGGACAATGGTAGTCACGGTTGCACCGGCACGCCCGATGCCGCCCGGTGTGCATGAACGCTACCACGCCAGAATGAAAGGTTGCAACCTTGTATGCAATGCACATTTATAACATTTAATATATCACATTAGGAGGACAACAAAGTAGGTTGCCTCCGAGCAGTCATAAGATTGCACATTGATAAGTAAACAAGCGAGGCACGATAAGACAAGTAACTTCACTTGAAAGGCACATGGAGTTATATGAACATTAAACGGGCAGCCATGTAACGCACATAAATCAAGTCATATAACTCATTGCAAAGTTCACATAATCAATTAATAAGATTATTCATCATGCAACGACATCTACGTGGGACCGGGTGCAAGAAAAGCCTACTTATCAACATGAAATCATCGAAATCATATTTAGGGCTACAAGGGCAACTACGGGCAGCCTACTAAACATATAATTAAACACGATATTCATAGGATCAACACTTAGCAAGTTTACCTAGTTTCTAGGGTTCCAATTCGTGCTTACCCGTGCGATTAAGCCCGAAGTCATCTCGTAGTTAAACTCAAGCCACGCATTGATTAGTTCATACACCCTCAAGCATTAAAAATAGTCCACACAACATCCAAATGCCACAATCTCAAGCATTTAATACAACAAGAGAAGCTACAATAATTTTTCTAAGCATTTCACTAAGTGAAACTCTTACTGCAATGGACTGTTTTCTCACAATCATTAAGACAAGCACAAAATCTCCAATTCCAGTGAATAAGATGTCAAATTAAAGCTTAATAAGTGAACTAAATTCAGAAACAAACCTCGCATCGTTTGGAGTTCGGATCCAATAGTTATAGCCAAAACAGTGAGACTACACAAAACTGTCCAGATTTGCACACATTTCAATACTTGTTGTTTTTGAGGTCCTTAGGGTCAGATTTAGCCTTAGTCCATTTCTGACAAAAATGTCCAGAACTGAAAAATATAACAGAAAACCAAATTTCATGAATTTTAGATGTCATTTACTAAGTCAAAACTGGTTCGTTCCACAAGGTCAGTGAATCTGCCAAAACCTGCTTCATTTTTCCAGACTTTCCAGATTTTGAAACATTTTAATGATTTGACATTTTGAGGACCTTAGACTCAAAATTAGCTTTATCCTATTTCTGTGAAAAATGTTCAGAACTGGCAAAACTAGTTACCTACCAATTTTTCACACATTTTCAACATCATTTACCTAGCCAAAATCACCTCGCACCAACAAGACAGAAAGCTGTCACATGCACGATTTCATCTATCATCACATTCTAGCCCAAAATCTTTCCATGCATGGTTGTAAAAGCTTATGAACACACATATATCTCAAGTGCAGAAGCAAAGATAAACATTTAAGAGCATGCATGTGGGTTTTTGAAAGATTTTCAAGAAGTTTTAGCCCTCACCTTAGCAAAACAACAAGAAGATGCACAAGACTCTTGATGAAGCACAAAGTTGATCTTTTCCTTGCTTAGCCGAGACACCACTCAATTTTTTCTCAAATTTCCTAGCTTAGTAACCAAGTTTTTAGTAGGTGCATGTGGTTAGAACAAGAAGAAAATAAATGGTAGCTAGCAAACTCACCTAAGCCGAAATGGAGGTTCAAAGAGCTTGCATGTGTGTTTCTTGCAACCTAGTTTGCTTAGTCGAGCTCCCTCGTTTCTTGCTTGCCTTGATGAACCATGGAGTGATGAAGATGAGCTATGGAGTCTAGAAACTCAGCTAGGGCCGAGAGAGAGAGAGAAGAATAAGAGGGAGAGAAAAGAATGAAAAGGAGAGAGAAGAATGAGAGGAAAATAAGTGAAATGAATGAAAAATGAAAGCCTTGCAAATGATGAAGCATGTGTCGGCCTTGGGCATACAAATTTCAGATTTGTGTCTTCAAGAAGCATGGCTTATGAATTACTTAGCATGGGCAAGGAGCTTTGTGTCGAGAATGAGAGCTTTGAGGAGGGTTTGAGCTAATTTTTTATTGCTTTGTGTCATAGAATGTCATAGAATGTTTGGGAATAAGATTTGAATTATGCAAAGCAATCACAAGGCACACAAGGTGGTCGGCCAAGGCATGAAAATGCTGAATCTTTGTCATCTTTTGAGCATTAATTAATTGTATGTTTGAAAGTGCAAAAGAATAAGGAATAAAGAATAAGGAATGTCTAGCTTTTTGTGAGATTTTGTCTTCTAGTGGGTTGAATTAGTAATTTAATATTAGTTAGTAGAATTGTAGGATTAATTAATGATCTAGTGCTTAGGGTAAGATGCTTTCTTGATTAGCGTGAGGGCACGCTTTCCTAGGTTTAGGGCATGCACTACGAGACGAATGCACGTTTTCCAAGTAAATGCACGCAACCCTAAATGAATGCACGTAATTCAATGCAAGGTACACAAAACAATACACGATTCTTAAACTTAAGTCAAGACACGCAAATCTAGTTTAGAGAACACGAAACGAGGTATCGCACACAAATCGAGGTCGGGCCTCACATACAGCATACTGTTGGAAAGCTCTCCGAGACCTCTACGATGGGGGCAACAAGCTTGCTCGGCTGCGCCTGTTTTCGGAGCCCAAAATCGAATGTTTTCTTCAATTTCGGGACACTTTTCTTCTTTTGCGTTGTTTTACCGTCCTAGATCGTACGTCGTGAGCCGCAAAAAGGACGACAACCTAATCCATCACATTTCTATTATCGAATCCCACGCCACCTTGGGCAAGACAATTTCGTTTCACATAGAGGCTGGGCCCGCAAACCGAGGGCGTGGGGCTTAGGACCAGGCCTTCGTCGCTCCGGTGCCCATAACTTTTGATCCGTAAGGAGTTACGTGGCGCACAACATACTGTTGGAAAGCTCTCCGAGAGCGCTACGACGGGGAAGCAAGCCTGCACAGCTGTGCCTTATTTTGGAGCCCAAAATCGAACGTTTTCATCAGTTTCTTGTCACTTTTCTTCTTTTGCGCTATTTTTTCATCCCGGATTGTACGTCGTGAGCTGCGAAAAGGACGACGACCTAATCCATCATATTTCTATTACCGAATCCCATGTTACCTTGGGCAAGACAACTTCGATTCACGTAATGTCTGGGCTCGCAAACCGTGGGTGTGGGGCTTAGGACTAGGTCTCCGTCGCTCCGGTGCCCATAACTTTTGATCCGTAAGGAGTTACGCAGCGCACAACATACTGTTGGAAAGCTCTTCGAGAGCTCTACGATAGGGGCAGCAATCCTGCTCGGCTGTGCCTATTTTCGGAGCCCAAAATTGAACGTTTTCATCAGTTTCGTGACACTTTTCTTCTTTTGCGTTGTTGTTCCGTCCTGGATCGTAAGTCGTGACCCGCAAAAAGGACGACAACCTAATCCATCACATTTCTATTACCAAATCCCATGCCACCTTGGGCAAGACAACTTCGCTTCCCATAGAGGCTGGAGCCGCAAACTGAGGGCGTGGGGCTTAGGACTAGGTTTTCGTCGCTCCGGTGCCCAAAACTTTTGATCCGTAAGTAGTTATGTAGCACACAGCATACCGTTGCAAATCACTCCTAGAGCTCTACGATGGGGGCAGCAAGCCTGCTCAGCTGCTCCTATTTTCGGAGCCCAAAATGGAACATTTTCATCAGTTTCGGGACACATTTCATCTTTTGCACTATTTTTCTATCCCATATCGTACGTCGTGAACCGCGAAAAGGACGACAACCTAATCCGTCACATTTCTATTACCGAATCCCACTCCACCTTGGGCAAGACAACTTCGCTTCACGAAGAGGCTGGGCCGGTAAACCCAGGGCGTGGGGCTTAGGACCATGTCTCCGTCGCTCTGGTGCCCATAACATTTGATCTGTATGGCGTTACGCGGCGCACAACATACTGTTGGAAAGCTCTCCGAGAGCTCTACGATGGGGACAGCAAGACTGGTCAGCTGCGCCTATTTTCGGAGCCCAAAATTAAACGTTTGCATCAGTTTCTGGGCACTTTTCTTCTTTTGCGCTGTTTTTCATCCTAGAGCGTACGTCGTGAGCCGCAAAAAGGACGACAACCTAATCCATCACATTTCTATTACCGAATCCCATGCCACCTTGAGCAAGACAACTTCGCTTCACGTTGAGGTTGGGAACGCAAACCGAGGGCGTGAGGCTTAGGACTAGGTCTCCGTCGCTCCGGTGCGCATAACTTTTGATCCAAAAGGCATTACGCGGCGTACAGCATACCATTGGAAAGCTCTCCGAGAGCTCTACGACGGGGGCAGTAAGTCTGCTCGGCTGCGCCTATTTTTGGAGCCCAAAATGGATCGTTTTCATTAGTTTTGTGACACTTTTCTTCTTTTGCGTTGTTTTTTTGTCCCAAATCGTACGTCATGATCCGCGAAAAGGACGACAACCTAATCCATCACATTTATATTATCGAATCCCACTCCACCTTGGGCAAGACAACTTCGCTTCACATAGAGGATGGGCCCGCAAACGGAGGGCGTGGGGCTTAGGACCAGGTCTCCGTCTCTCCGGTGCCCATAACTTTTAATCTGTAAAGAGTTACACGGCGCACAGCATACCGTTGGAAAGCTCTCTGAGAGCTCTACGACGGGGGCAGAAGCTTGCTTAGTTGTGCCTTATTTTGGAGCCCAAAATTGAACGTTTTCATCAGTTTCTATACACTTTTCTTCTTTTGCGCTGTTTTACCGTACCGGAGCGTACGTCGTGAGCCGTAAAAATGACGACAACCTAATCCATCACATTTCTATTACCGAATCCCATGCCACATTGGGCAAGATAACTTCGCTTCACGTAGAGGCTGGACCTACCAACCGAGGGCATGAGGCTTAAGACAAGGTCTCCGTCGCTCCGTTGCCCATAACTTTTGATCCGTAAGGCGTTACGCGGTGCACAACATACCATTGGAAAGCTCTCCGAGAGCTCTACGACGGGGGCAGCAAGCCTGCTCGGCTGCGCCTATTTTTGGAGCCCAAAATGGATCATTTTCATCAGTTTTGGGATACTTTTCTTCTTTTGCGCTGTTTTTCTGTCCCAGATCGTATGTCGTGAGCCTCGAAAAGGACGACAACCTAATCCATCACATTTCTATTATCGAATCCCACTGTACCTTGGGCAAGACAACTTCGCTTCACATAGAGGATGGGCCCGCAAACGGAGGGCGTGGGGCTTAGGGCTAGGTCTCCGTCTCTCTAGTGCCCATAACTTTTAATCTGTAAGGAGTTACGCAACGCACAGCATACAGTTGGAAAGCTCTTTGAGAGCTCTACGACGGGGGCAGCTAGCCTGCTCGGCTGCGCCTATTTTTGGAGCCCAAAATGGATTGTTTTCATCAGTTTCGGGACACATTTCTTCTTTTGCGCTATTTTTTTGTCCCGGATCGTACGTCAGGAGCCGTGAAAAGGACGACGACCTAATCCATCACATTTCTATTACCGAATCCCATGTCACCTTGGGCAAGACAACTTCGATTCACGTAGAGGTTGGGCCCGCAAACCGTGAGCGTGGGGCTTAGGACCAGGTCTCCATCGCTCCGGTGCCCATAACTTTTGATCCGTAAGAAGTTACGTGGTGCACAGCATACCGTTGGAAAGCTCTCCGAGAGCTCTACGATGGGGGTAACAAGTATGCTCGGCTATGCCTATTTTTGGAGCCCAAAATGGATAGTTTTCATCAGTTTCAAGACACTTTTCTTCTTTTGCGCTATTTTTTTATCCCAGATCGTACGTCGTGAGCCGCGAAAAGGACGACGACCTAATCCATCACATTTCTGTTACCGAATCCCATGTCACCTTGGGCAAGACAACTTCGATTCACATAGAGGTTGGGCCCACAAACCGTGAGCGTGGGGCTTAGGACCAGATCTCCATCGCTCCGGTGCCCATACCTTTTGATCTGTAAGAAGTTACGTGGCGCACAACATACCATTGGAAAGCTCTCCGAGAGCTCTACGATGGGGGCAACAAGTATGCTCGGCTATGCCTATTTTTGGAGCCCAAAATGGATAGTTTTCATCAGTTTCAAGACACTTTTCTTTTTTTGCGCTATTTTTTTATCCCAGATCGTACGTCGTGAGCCGCAAAAAGGACGACAACCTAATCTATCACATTTCTATTATTGAATCCCACTCCACCTTGGGCAAGACAACTTCTCTTCACATAGAGGATGGGCCCACAAACGGAGGGCTTGGGGCTTAGGACCATGTCTTTGTATCTCCGGTTCTCATAACTTTTGATCCGTAAGGAGTTACACGGCGCACAGCATACCGTTGGAAAGCTCTCCGAGAGCTCTACGATAGGGGCAGCAAGCCTGCTCAGCTGCGCCTATTTTCGGAGTCCAAAATTGAATATTTTCATCAGTTTCGTGACACTTTTATTCTTTTGCGCTGTTGTTCCGTCCTGGATCGTAAGTCGTGAGCCGCGAAAAGGACGACAACCTAATCCATCATATTTCTATTACCGAATCGCACTCCACCTTGGGCAAGACAACTTCACTTCACGTAGAGGCTGGGCCCGTAAACCGAGGGCGTGGGGCTTAGGACTAGGTCTCCGTCGCTCCGGTGCCCATAACTTTTGATCTGTAAGGCGTTACGCGGCGCACAACATACCATTGAAAAGCTCTCCGACAGCTCTACGGTGGGGGCGGCAAGCTTGCTCAGCTGCGCCTATTTTTGGAGACCAAAATGAATCGTTTTCATTAGTTTTGGGACACTTTTCTTCTTTTGCGCTATTTTTTTGTCCCAAATCGTACGTCGTGAGCCGCGAAAAGGACTACAACCTAATCCATCACATTTCTATTATTGAATCCAACTCCACCTTGGGCAAGACAACTTCGCTTCACATATAGGATGGGCCCGCAAACGGAGGGCTTGGGGCTTAGGACCAGGTCTCCGTCTCTCCAGTGCCCATAACTTTTGATCTCTAAGGAGTTACGCGGTTCACAGCATACCGTTGGAAAGCTCTCCGAGAGCTCTACGACGGGGGCAGCAAGCTTGCTTAGCTGTGCCTTATTTTGGAGCCCAAAATCGAACGTTTTCATCAGTTTCTGGACACTTTTCTTCTTTTGCGCTGTTTTACCGTCCCGGATCGTACGTCGTGAGCCGCAAAAAGGACGACAACGTAATCCATCACATTTCGATTATCGAATCCCACTCCACCTTGGGCAAGACAACTTCGCTTCACGTAGAGGATGGGCTCGCAAACGGAGGGCGTGGGGCTTAGGACCAGGTCTCCGTCTCTCTGGTTCCCATAACTTTTGATCCGTAAGGAGTTACGTGACGCACAACATACCGTTGAAAATCTCTCCAAGAGCTCTACGACGGGGACAGCAAGCCTGCTCAGCTGCGCCTATTTTTGGAGCCCAAAATCAAACGTTTTCATCAATTTCGGGATACTTTTCTTCTTTTGCGTTGTTTTTTCATCCCGGATCGTACGTCGTGAGCCGCAAAAATGACGACAACCTAATCCATCATATTTCTATTATCGAATCCCATGCCACATTGGACAAAATAACTTCGCTTAACGTAGAGGCTGGGCCAGCAAACCGAGGGCGTGGGGCTTAGGACCAAGTCTCCGTTGCTCTGGTGCTCATAACTTTTGATTCGTAAGGAGTTACGCGGCGCACAACATACCGTCGGAAAGCTCTCCGAGAGCTCTACGACTGGGGCAGCAAGTCTGCTCGGCTGTGCCTATTTTTGGAGCCCAAAATGGATCATTTTCATCAGTTTCAAGACACTTTTATTCTTTTGCTCTGTTTTTTCGTCCCGGATCGTACATCGTGAGCCGCGAAAAGGACGACGACCTAATCCATCACATTTCTATTACCGAATCCCATGTCACATTGGGCAAGACAACTTCGATTCAAGTAGAGGCTGAGGACGCAAACCGTGGGCGTGGGGCTTAGGACCAAGTCTCCGTCGCTCCGGTACCCATAACTTTTTATCCGTAAGGAGTTGCGCGGCTCACAGCATACAGTTGGAAAGCTCTCCGAGAGCTCTACGATGGGGGTAGCAAGCCTGTTCGGCTGTGCCTATTTTTGGAGCCCAAAATTGAACGTTTTCATCAGTTTCGTGACACTTTTCTTCTTTTGCGCTGTTGTTCCGTCCTGGATCGTAAGTCCTGAGCCGCGAAAAGGACGACAACCTAATCCATCACATTTCTATTATCGAATCCCACTCCACCTTGGGCAAGACAACTTCGCTTCACGTAGAGGATGGGCCCGCAAACGGAGGGCGTGGGGCTTAGAACTAGGTCTTTGTCGCTCCGGTGCCCAAAACTTTTGATCCGTAAGTAGTTACGTGGCACACAGCATAACGTTAGAAACCACTCCGAGAGTTCTACGATGGGGGCAGCAAGCTTGCTAAGCTGCTCCTATTTTCGGAGCTCAAAATGGAACGTTTTCATTAATTTCGGGACACTTTTCTTCTTTTGCGCTTTTTTTCTGTCCCAGATCGTACGTCATGAGCCGCGAAAAGGATGACAACCTAATCCATCATATTTCTATTACCGAATCCCACTCCACCTTGGGCAAGACAACTTCGCTTCACGTAGAGGCTAGGCCCGTAAACCGAGGGCGTGGGGCTTAGGACCAGGTCTCCGTCGCTCCGTTGCCTGTAACTTTTGATCTGTAAGGCATTACGCGGCACACAACATACCATTGGAAAGCTCTCCGAGAGCTCTACGGCTGGGGCAGTGAGCCTGCTCGACTGTGCCTATTTTTGGAGACCAAAATGGATCGTTTTCATTAGTTTCAGGACACTTTACTCCTTTTGCGCTGTTTTTCTGTCCTAGATCGTACGTCGGGAACCGCGAAAAGGACGACAACCTAATCCATCACATTTCTATTATCGAATCCCACTCCGCCTTGGACAAGACAACTTTGCTTCACATAGAGTATGGGCCCGCAAACGGAGGTCATGGGGCTTAAGACCAGGTCTCCGTCTCTCCGGTGCCCATAACTTTTGATCTGTAAGAAGTTACGCGGCGCACAACATACCGTTGGAAAGCTCTCTGAGAGCTCTACAACGGGGGCAGCAAGCTTGCTTAGCTGTGCCTTATTTTGGAGCCCAAAATTGAACGTTTTCATCAGTTTCTGGACACTTTTCTTCTTTGGCACTGTTTTACCGTCCCGGATCGTACGTCGTGAGCCGCAAAAAGGACAACAACCTAATCTATCACATTTCTATTATCGAATCCCACTCCACCTTGGGCAAGACAACTTCGCTTCACGTAGAGGATGTGGCCGCAAACGGAGGGCGTGGGGCTTAGGACCAGGTCTCCGTCTCTCCGGTGCTCATAACTTTTGATCTGTAAGGAGTTACACGGCGCACAGCAAACCGTTGGAAAGCTCTCTGAGAGATTTACGATGGGGTTAGCAAGCCTACTCGACCGTGCCTATTTTTGGACACCAAAATGGATTGTTTTCATCAGTTTCGGGACACTTTTCTTCTTTTGCATTATTTTTTCGTCCAGGATCGTACGTCGTGAGACGCGAAAAGGACGACGACCTAATCCATCACATTTCTATTACCGAATCCCATGTCACCTTGGGCAAGACAACTTCGATTCACGTAGAGGCTGGGCCCGCAAACCGTGGGCGTGGGGCTTAGGACCAGGTCTCCGTCGCACCATTGCCCATAACTTTTGATCCGTAAGGAGTTACGGGGCGCACATCATACAGTCGGAAAGCTCTCCGAGAGCTCTACGACTGGGGCAGCAAGTTTGCTTGGCTGCGCCTATTTTGGGAACCCAAAATGGATCGTTTTCATCAGTTTCAGGACACTTTTATTCTTTTGCGCTGTTTTTTTCGTCCCGGATGGTACGTCGTGAGCCGCGAAAAGGATGATGACCTAATCCATCACATTTCTATTACCGAATCCCATGTCACCTTTGGCAAGACAACTTCGATTCACGTAGAGGCTGGGCCCGCAAACCGTAGGCGTGGGGCTTAAGACTAGGTCTCCATCGCTCCGGTGCCCATAACTTTTGATCCGTAAGGAGTTACGCGGCGCACAGCATACTGTTGGAAAGCTCTCCGAGAGCTCTACGATTGGGGCTGCAAACTTGCTCGGCTGCGCCTATTTTCGGATCCCAAAATTGAATGTTTTCATTAGTTTCGTGACACTTTTCTTCTTTTGCGGTGTTGTTCTGTCCTGGATCGTAAGTCGTGAGCCGCGAAAAGGATGACAACCTAATCTATCACATTTCTATTACCAAATCCCACGCTACCTTGGGCAAGACGGCTTTGCTTCCCGTAGAGGGTGGGGCCGCAAACCGAGGGCGTGGGGCTTAGGACTAGGTCTCCCTCGCACCGGTGCCCAAAACTTTTGATCCGTAAGGAGTTACACGGCACACAGCATACCGTTGGAAACCACTCCAAGTGCTCTACGATGGGGGCAGCAAGCCTGCTCAGCTGCTCCTATTTTCGGAGCCCAAAATGGATCGTTTTCATCAGTTTCGTGACACTTTTCTTCTTTTGCGCTCTTTTTCTGTCCCAGATCGTACGTCGTGAGCCGTGAAAAGAACGACAACCTAATCTATCACACTTCTATTATCGAATCCCACTCCACCTTGGGCAAGACAACTTCGCTTCACATAGAGGATGAGCCTGCAAACGGAGGGCGTGGGGCTTAAGACCAGGTCTCCGTCTCTCCGGTGCTCATAACTTTTGATCCCTTAGGAGTTACGTGGCGCACAACATACTGTTGGAAAGCTCTCTGAGAGCTCTACGATGGGGGCAGCAAGCTTGCTTAGCTGTGCCTTATTTTGGAACCCAAAATCGAACATTTTCATCAGTTTCTGGACACATTTCTTCTTTTGCGCAGTTTTACTATCCCGGATCGTACGTCGTGAGCCGTAAAAAGGACGAGAACCTAATCCATCACATTTCTATTATCGAATCTCACTCCAACTTGGATAACACAACTTCGCTTCATGTAGAGGATGGGCCCCCAAACAGAGGGCTTGGGGCTTAGGACCAGGTCTCCGTCTCTCCGGTGCCCATAACTTTTGATCCGTAAGGAGTTACGTGGCGCACAGCATACCGTTGGAAAGCTCTCTGAGAGCTCTACGACGGGGTCAACAGGCTTGCTTAGCTGTACCTTATTTTGGAGCCCAAAATTGAACACTTTCATCAGTTTCTAGGCACTTTTCTTCTTTTGTGCTGTTTTACCGTCCCGGATCGTACGTCGTGAGCCGCAAAAAGGACGACAACCTAATCCATCACATTTCTATTACAGAATACCATGCCACCTTGGGCAAGATGACTTCGCTTCACGTAAAGGCTCAGCCCGCAAACCGAGGGCATGGGGCATAGGACCAGGTCTCCGTCGCTCCGGTGCCCCTAACTTTTGATCCGTAAGGCGTTACACGGCGCATAGCATACCGTTGGAAAGCTCTCCGAGAGCTCTACGACGGGGGCAGCAAGCCTGCTGGGCTGCGCCTATTTTTGGAGCCCAAAATGGATTGTTTTCATCAGTTTCGGGACACTTTCCCTCTTTTGCGCTGTTTTTTCATCCCGGATCGTACGTCGTGTGCCACGAAAAGGACGACGACCGAATCCATCACATTTCTATTACCGAATCCCATGTCACCTTGGGCAAGACAACTTCGATTCACGTAGAGGCTGGGCCCGCAAACCGTGGGCGTGGGGCTCAGGACCAGGTCTCCATCGCTTCGGTGCCCACAACTTTTCATCCGTACGGAGTTAAGCGGCGCACAGCATACCGTTGGAAAGCTCTCCGAGAGCTCTACGATGGGGGTAGCAAGCCTACTCAGCTCCACCTATTTTTGGAGCCCAAAATGGATCGTTTTCATCAGTTTCGGGACACTTTTCTTCTTTTGCGCTATTTTTCTGTCCCAGATCGTACGTCGTGAGCCGCGAAAAGGACTACAACCTAATCCATCACATTTCTATTACCGAATCCCATTCCACCTTAGGCAAGACAAAATCGCTTCACATAGAGGCTGGGCCCGTAAACCGAGGACGTGGGGCTTAGGACCAGGTCTCCGTCGCTCCGGTGCCCATAACTTTTGATCTGTAAGGCGTTACGCGGCGCACAACATACCATTGGAAAGCTCTCTGAGAGCTCTACGACGGGGGCAGCAAGCCTGCTCAACTGCGCCTATTTTTGGAGACCAAAATGGATCATTTTCATCAATTTTGAGACACTTTTCTTCTTTTGTGCTGTTTTTCTGTCCCAGATCGTATATCGTGAGCCGCGAAAAGGACGACAACCTAATCCATCACATTTCTATTATCGAATCCCACTCCACCTTGGGCAAGACAACTTCACTTCACATAGAGGATGGGCCGACAAACGGAGGGCGTGGGGCTTAGGACCAGGTCTCCGTCTCTCCGGTTCCCATAACTTTTGATCCGTAAGGAGTTACGAGGCGCACAGCATACCATTGGAAAGCTCTCTGAGAACTCTACGACGGGGGCACCATGCTTGCTTAGCTGTGCCTCATTTTGGAGCCCAAAATCGAACGTTTTCACCAGTTTCTGGACACTTTTCTTCTTTTGCGCTGTTTTACCATCCCGGATCGTACGTCGTGAGCGACAAAAAGGACGACAACCTAATCCATCACATTTCAATTATCGAATCCCACTCCACCTTAGGCAAGACAACTTCGCTTCACGTAGAGGATGGGCTCGCAAACGGAGGGCGTGGGGCTTAGGACTAGGTCTCCGTCTCTCCGGTGCCCATAACTTTTGATCCGTTAGGAGTTACGCGGCACACATCATCCCATTGGTAAGCTCTCTGAGAGCTCTACGATGGGGTGAGCTGGCCTGCTTAGCTGTGTCTTATTTTGGAGGCCAAAATCGAACGCTTTCATTAGTTTCTGGGCACTTTTCTTCTTTTGCGCTATTTTACCGTCCCGGATCTTACGTCGTGAGTCGCAAAAAGGACGACAACATAATCCATCACATTTCTATTACCGAATCCCATGCCACCTTGGGCAAAACAACTTCACTACACGTAGAGGCTGGGCCCGCAAACCGAGGGCGTGGGGCTTAGGACCAGGTCTCTGTCGCTCCGGTGCCCATAACTTTTGATCTGTAAGGAGTTACACGGCGCACATCATACCATTGGAAACCTCTCCGAGAGCTCTACGATAGGGACAACAAGCCTGCTCGACTGCGCCTATTTTTGGAGCCTAAAATGGATTGTTTTCTTCAGTTTCGGGACACTTTTCTTTTTTTGCGCTATTTTTTCATCCTGGATCGTACATCGTGAGCCGCGAAAAGGACGACGACCTAATCCATCACATTTCTATTACCGAATCTCATGTCACCTTGGGCAAGACAACTTCGATTCACGTAGGGGCTAGGCCCGCAAACCGTGGGCGTGGGGCTTAGGACTAGGTCTCCGTCGCTCCGGTGCCTATAACTTTTGATTTGTAACGAGTTACGCGGCGCACAGCATACCGTTGGAAAGCTCTCCGAGAGCTCTACGACTGGGGCAGCAAGTCTACTCTACTACGCCTATTTTTTGAGCCCAAAATGGATCATTTTCATCAATTTTGGGACACTTTTCTTCTTTTGCGCTGTTTTTTCATCCCGGATCGTACGTCGTGAGCCGCGAAAAGGAAGACGACATAATCCATCACATTTCTATTACCGAATCCCATGTCACCTTGGGCAAGACAACTTCGATTCACGTAGAGGCTGGGCCCGCAAACCGTGGGCGTGGGGCTTTGGACAAGGTCTCTGTCGCTCCGGTGCCCATTACTTTTGATCCGCAAGGAGTTACGCGGCACACAACATACTGTTAGAAAGCTCTCCGAGAGCTCTACGATGGGGGCATCAAGCTTGCTCTGTTGCACCTATTTTCGGAGCCCAAAATTGAACGTTTTCATCAGTTTCGTGATACTTTTCTTCTTTTGCGCTGTTGTTCCATCCCGGATTGTAAGTCGTGAGCTGCGAAAAGGAAGACAACCTAATCTATCACATTTCTATTACCAAATCCCACGCCACCATGGGCAAGATAGCTTCGCTTCCCGTAGAGGCTGGGGCCGCAAACCGAGGGCGTGGGGCTTAGGACTAGGTCTCCGTCGGTCTAGTGCCCAAAACTTTTGATCCTAAGTAATTACGCGGCACACAGCATACCGTTGGAAACCACTCGGAGAGCTCTAAGAATGGGGGCAGCAAGCCTGCTCGGCTCCTATTTTCGGAGCCCAAAATGGAACGTTTTGATTAGTTTCGGGATACCTTTCTTCTTTTGCGCTGTTTTTCTGTCCCAGATCGTACGTTATGAGCCTCGAAAAGGACGGCAACCTAATCCATCACATTTCTATTACCGAATCGCACTCCACCTTGGGCAAGACAACTTTGCTTCACGTAGAGGCTGGGCTCGTAAATCGAGGGCATGGGGCTTAGGACCAGGTATCCGTCGCTCCGGTGCCCATAACTTTTGATCTGTAAGGCGTTACGTGGCGCACAACATACCATTGGAAAGCTCTCCGAGAGCCCTACGACGGGGGCAGCGAGCTTGCTCTGCTGCGCCTATTTTTGGAGACCAAAATGGATCATTTTCATCAGTTTTGGGACATTTTTCTTCTTTTACGCTGTTTTTCTGTCCCAGCTCGTACGTCGTGAGCCGCGAAAAGGATGACAACCTAATCCATCACATTTCTATTATCGAATCCCACTCCACCTTGGGCAAGACAACTTCGCTTCACATAGAGGATGGGCCCACAAACGAAGGGCGTGGGGCTTAGGACTAGGTCTCCGTCTCTCCGGTGCCCATAAATTTTGATCCGTAAGGAGTTACGCGGCGCACAACATACCTTTGGAAATCTCTCTGATAGCTCTACGACGAGGGCAGCAAGCTTGCTTAGCTGTGACTTATTTTGAAGCCCAAAATCGAACGTTTTCATCAGTTTCTGGACACTTTTCTTCTTTTGCGCTGTTTTACTATCCCGGATAGTACGTCATGAGCCGTAAAAAAGACGACAACCTAATCCATCACTTTCTATTATCGAATCCCACTCCACCTTGGGCAAGACAACTTCACTTCACGTAGAGGATAGGCCCGCAAACTGAGGGCGTGGGGCTTAGGACCAGGTCTCTGTCTCTCCGGTGCCCATAACTTTTGATCCGTAAGGAGTTACGCGGCGCACAGCATACCGTTGGAAAGCTCTCTAAGAGATCTACGACGGGGTCAGCAGGCTTGCTTGGTTGTGCCTTTTTTTGGAGCCTAAAATAGAACGCTTTCATCAGTTTCTGGGCACTTTTCTTCTTTTGCGCTGTTTTACTGTCCCGGATAGTACGTCGTGAGCCGCAAAAAAGACGACAACCTAATCCATCACTTTCTATTATCGAATCCCACTCCACCTTGGGCAAGACAACTTCGCTTCACATAGAGGATGGGCCCACAAACGGAGGGCGTGGGGCTTAGGACTAGGTCTCCGTCTCTCCGGTGCCCATAACTTTTGATCCGTAAGGAGTTACGCGGCGCACAGCATACCGTTGGAAAGCTCTCTAAGAGATCTACGACGGGGTCAGCAGGCTTGCTTGGTTGTGCCTTTTTTTGGAGCCTAAAATAGAACGCTTTCATCAGTTTCTGGGCACTTTTCTTGTTTTGCGCTGTTTTACTGTCCCGGATTGTACGTCGTGAGCCGCAAAAAGGACGACAACCTATTCCATCATATTTCTATTACAGAATCCCATGCCACCTTGGGCAAGACAACTTCGCTTCACGTAGAGGCTCGACCTGCAAACCGAGGGCGTGGAGCTTAGGACCAAGTCTCCGTCGCTCCGGTGCCCATAACTTTTTATCCGTAAGGAGTTACGCGGCGCTCAGCATACCGTTGGAAAGCTCTCCGAGAGCTCTACGACAGGTGCAGCAAGCCTCTTCGGTTGTGCCTATTTTCAGAGCCCAAAATCAAACATTTTCATCAATTTCAGAACACTTTTCATCTTTTGCGTTGTTTTTCCGTCCCGGATCATACGTCGTGAGCCGCGAAAAGGACGACAACCTAATCCATCACATTTCTATTACCGAATCCCATGTCACCTTGGGCAAGACAACTTTGATTCACGTAGAGGATGGGCCCGCAAACCGTGGGCGTGGGGCTTAGGACCATGTCTCCGTCGCTCCAGTTCCCATAACTTTTGATCCATAAGGAGTTACGTGGCACACATGATACTGTTGCAAAGCTTTCCAAGAGCTCTATGATGGGGGCAACAAGCTTGCTCCACTACGCCTATTTTCGGAGCCCAAAATTGAACCTTCTCAACAGTTTCGTGACAGTTTTCTTCTTTTGCGCTGTTGTTCCGTCCTGGATCGTAAGTCGTGAACCGCGAAAAGGACGACAACCTAATCCATCACATTTCTATTACCAATTCCCACGCCACCTTGGGCAAGGCAGGTTCGCTTCTCATAGAGGCTGGGGCCGCAAATCGAGGGCGTGGGGCTTAGGACTAGGTCTCCGTCGCTCTGGTGCCCAAAACTTTTGATCCGTAAGTAGTTACACGGCACACGGCATACCATTGGAAACCACTACGAGAGCTCTACGATGGGGGTAGCAAGGCTACTCAGCTGCTCCTATTTTTGAAGCCCTAAATGGAACATTTTCATCAGTTTTGGGACACTTTTCTTCTTCTGTGCTGTTTTTCTGTCCCAGATCGTACGTCGTGAGCGGCGAAAAGGATGACAACCTAATCTATCACATTTCTATTACCGAATCCCATGTCACCTTGGGCAAGACAACTTCGATTCACGTAGAGGCTGGGCCCGCAAACCGTGGGCTTGGAGCTTAGGACCATGTCTCCGTCGCTCAGGTGCCCATAACTTTTGATCCGTAAGAAGTTACGTGGCACACAGGATACTGTTGCAAAGCTCTCCGACAGCTCTACGATGGGGGCAACAAGCTTGCTCGGCTGCGCCTATTTTTGGAGCCCAAAATTGAACCTTCTCATCAGTTTCGTGACATTTTTCTTCTTTTACACTGTTGTTCCGTCCTGGATCGTAAGTCGTGAGCCGCGAAAAGGACAACAACCTAATCCATCACATTTCTATTACCAAATCCCACGCCACCTTGGGCAAGGCAGCTTCGCTTCTCGTAGAGGCTGGGGCCGCAAACTGAGGGCGTGGGGCTTAGGACTAGGTCTCCGTCGCTCCGGTGCCCAAAACTTTCGATCCGTAAGTAGTTACGCGGCACACAGGATACCGTTGGAAACCACTCCGAGAGCTCTACGATGGGGGCAGCAAGGCTGCTTAGCTGCTCCTATTTTTGAAGCCCTAAATGGAACGTTTTCATCAATTTCGGGACACTTTTCTTCTTCTGTGGAGTTTTTCTGTCACAGATCGTACGTCGTGAGCTGCGAAAAGGACGGCAACCTAATCCATCACATTTCTATTACAGAATCCCACTCCACTTTGGGTAAGACAACTTCACTTCACATAGAGGCTGGGCCCATAAACCGAGGGCGTGGGGCTTAGGACCAAGTCTCCGTCGCTTCGATGCCCATAACTTTTGATCCGTAATGCGTTACGTGGTGCACATCATACCGTTGGAAAGCTCTCCGAGAGCTCTACGACGGGGGCAGCAAGCCTGGTTGGCTGCGCTTATTTTCGGAGCCCAAAATTGAACGTTTTCATCAGTATCTGGAAACTTTTATTCTTTTGCGCTGTTTTTCTATCCCGGATCGTACGTCATGGGCCACAAAAAGGCCGATAACCTAATCCATCATATTTCTATTACCGAATCCCATGCCACCTTGGGCAAGACAACTTCACTTCAAGTAGAGGCTGGGCCTGCAAACCGAGGGCGTGGGGCTTAGGACCAGGTCTCCGTCACTCTGGTGCCCATAACTTTTGATCTGTAAGGCGTAACGCGGCGCACAACATACCATTGGAAAGCTCTCTGAGAGCTCTATGACGGGGGTAGCAAGCCTACTCGGCTGCGCCTATGTTTGGAGACCAAAATGGATAATTTTCTTCAATTGTTGGACACTTTTCTTCTTTTGCGTTGTTTTTCTGTGCCATATCGTACGTCGTGAGCTACGAAAAGGACGACAACCTAATCCATCACATTTCTATTATCGAATCCCACTTTACCTTGGGCAAGACAACTTCGCTTCACATAGAGGATGGGCCCGCAAACGGATGGCATGGGGCTTAGGACCAGGTCTCCGTCTCTCCGGTGCCCATAACTTTTGATCCGTAAGGAGTTACGCGGCACACAGCATACCGTTGGAAAGATCTCTAAGAGCTCTACGACGAGGGCAGCAAGCTTGCTTAGCTGTGCCTTATTTTGAAGCCCAAAATTGAACGTTTTCATCAGTTTTTGGACACTTTTCTTCTTTTGCGCTGTTTTACCGTCCCTGATCGTACGTCGCGAGCCGAAAAAAGGACGACAACCTAATCCATCACATTTCTATTATCGAATCCCACTCCACCTTGGGCAAGACAACTTCGCTTCACATAGAGGATGGGCCCGCAAACGAAAGGTGTGGGGCTTAGGACCAGGTCTCCGTCTCTCCGGCGCCCATAACTTTTGATCCATAAGGAGTTACGCGGCGCACAGCATACCGTTGGAAAGCTCTCTGAGAGCTCTACGACGGGGGCAGCAAGCTTGCTTAGCTGAGCCTTATTTTGGAGCCCAAAATCGAACGTTTTCATCAATATCTGGACACTTTTCTTCTTTTGCACTGTTTTTCCGTCCCGGATCATATATCGTGGGCCGCAAAAAGGACGACAACCTAATCCATCACATTTCTATTATCGAATCCCACTCCACCTTGGGCAAGACAACTTCGCTTCACGTAGAGGATGGGCCTGCAAACGGAAGACGTCGGGCTTAGGACCCGGTCTCCGTCTCTCCGGTGTCCATAACTTTTTATCCGTAAGGAGTTACACGGTGCAAAACATACCGTTGGAAAGCCCTCTGAGAGCTCTACGACGAGCTCAGCAAGCCTAATTAGATTTGCCTTATTTTGGAGCTCAAAATTGAATGTTTTCATTAGTTTCTGGGCACTATTCTTCTTTTGCGCTGTTTTACGGTCCCGGATCGTACGTCGTGAGCCGCAAAAAGGACGACAACCTAATCCATCACATTTCTATTACCAAATCCCATGCCAGCTTGGACAAGACAACTTCACTTCACGTAGAGGCTCGGCCCGCAAACCGAGGGCGTGGGACTTAGGACCAGGTCTCCGTCGATCCGGTGCCCATAACTTTTGATCCGTATGGAGTTCCGCGGTGCACAGCATACAGTTGGAAAGCTCTCTAAAAGCTATACGACGAGGGCAGCAAGCCTACTCAGGTGCGCCTATTTTCAAAACCCAAAATGGAACGTTTTCATCAGTTTTGGGACACTTTTCTTCTTTTGTGCTATTTTTCTGTCCCAAATCGTACGTCGTGAGCAGTGAAAAGGATGACAACCTAATCCATCACATTTCTATTGCCGAATCCCACTCTACCTTGGGCAAGAAAACTTCGCTTCACGTAGAGGCTGGGCCCGTAAACCGAGGGCTTGGGGCTTAGGACCAGGTCTCTATCTCTCCGGTGCCCATAACTTTTGATCCATAAGGCGTTACACGGCACACAACATACCGTTGGAAAGCTCACCGAGAACTCTACGACGGGGGTAGCTAGCCTGGTCGGCTGTGCTTATTTTCGGAGCCCAAAATTGAACGTTTTCATTTGTTTATTGACACTTTTCTTCTTTTGCGCTGTTTTTCCGTCCCGGATCGTACGTCGTGAGCCGTAAAAAGGATGACAACCTAATCCATCACATTTTTATTACCGTATCCCATGCCACCTTGGGCAAGACAACTTCGCTTCACGTAGAGGCTGGGCCAGCAAACCGAGGGCGTGGGGCTTAGGACCAGGTCTCCGTCACTCCGGTGCCCATAACTTTTGATCCGTAAGGCGTTAAACGGCGCACAGCATACCATTGCAAAGCTCTCTGAGAGCTCTACGATGGGGACAGGATGCCTGCTCGGCTGCGCCTATTTTTGGAGCCCAAAATGGATCATTTTCATCAGTTTCGGGATACTTTTTTTCTTTTGCGCTGTTTTTCTGTCCCAGATCGTACGTCGTGAGCCGCGAAAAGGACGACAACCTAATCCATCACATTTCTATTATCGAATCCCACTCCACCTTGGGCAAGACAACTTCACTTCACGTAGAGGATGGCCCCAGAATCGGAGGGTGTGGGGCTTAGGACTAGGTCTCCGTCTCTCTAGTGCCCATAACTTTTGATCCGTAAGGAGTTACACGGTGCACAGCATACCGTTGGAAAGCTCTCTGAGAGCTCTACGACGGGGGCAACAAGCTTTCTTAGTTGTGCCTTATTTTGGAGCCCAAAATCGAACGTTTTCATTAATTTCTAGACACTTTTCTACTTTTGCGCTGTTTTACCGTCCCGTATCGTACGTCGAGAGCCGCAAAAAGGACGACAACCTAATCCATCACATTTCTATTATCGAATCCCACTCCACTTTGGGCAAGACAACTTCGCTTCATGTAGAGGATGGGCCCGCAAACAGAGGGCGTGGGGCTTAAGACCAGGTCTCCGTATCTCCGGTGCCCATAACTTTTGATCCGTAAGGAGTTACGCGGTGCACAGCATACCGTTGGAAAGCTCTCTGAGAGCTCTACAACGGGGGCATCAAGCTTGCTTAGCTGTGCCTGATTTTGGAGCCCAAAATCGAACATTTTCATCAGTTTTTGGGCACTTTTCTTCTTTTGCGATGTTTTACCGTCCCGGATCGTACGTCGTGAGCCGCAAAAAGGACGACAACCTAATCCATCACATTTCTATTACCGAATCCCATACCACATTAGGCAAGACAACTTCGCTTCACGTAGAGGCTCGGCCCGCAAACCGAGAGCCTGGGGCGTAGGACCAGGCCACTGTCGCTTCGGCGCCCATAACTTTTGATCCGTAAGGAGTTACGCGGCGCACAGCATACCGTTGGAAAGCTCTCCGAGAGCTTTACGACGGGGGCAGTAAGTCTGCTTGACTGCGCCTATTTTCGGTGCCCAAATTCAAATGTTTTCATCAATTTTGGGACATTTTTCTTCTTTTGCATTGTTTTTTCGTCCTGTATCGTACGTCGTGAGCCGTGAAAAGGACGACAACCAAATCCATCACATTTCTATTATCAAATTCCACACCACCTTGGGCAAGTCAACTTCGCTTCACGTAGAGGCTGGGGCCGCAAACCGAGGGCGTGGGGCTTAGGACCAGGTCTCCGTCACTCCGGTACCCATAACTTTTGATTCGTAAGGAGTTACGCAGCGTACAGTATACCGTTGGAAAGATCTCCGAGAGCTCTACGACGGGGATAGCAAGCCTACACGGCTAAACCTGATTTTGGAGCCCAATATTGAATGGTTTTTTCAATTTCGAGATACTTTTCTTCTTTTGCATTGTTTTTCCGTCCTGGATCGTACGTCGTGAGCCGCGAAAAGGACAACAACCTAATCAATCACATTTCTATTATCGAATCCGATGTCATCTTGGGCAAGACAACTTCGATTCACGTAGAGGCTGAGGCCGCAAACCGAGGGCGTGGGGCTTAGGGCCAGGTCTCCGTCGCTCCGGTGCCCATAACTTTTGATCCGTAAAGAGTTGTGCGGGGCACAGTATACCGTTGAAAAGTTCTCCGTGAGCTCTACAATAGGGGCTACAAGCCTGCTTAGCTGCGCCTATTTTCGGAGCCCAAAATCAAACATTTTCATCAATTTCGGGACACTTTTCTTCTTTTGCGTTATTTTTTTGTCCCGGATCATACGTCGTGAACCGCAAATAGGACAATAACCTAATCCATCACATTTATATTATCGAATCCCATACCACCTTGGGCAAGCCAACTTCGATTCACGTAGAGGCTGAGGCAGCAAACTGAGGGCCTGGGGCTTAGGACCAGGTCTCCGTCGCTCCGGTGACCATAACTTTTGATCCGCAAGGAGTTGCACGGGGCATAGCATACCGTTGGAAAGTTCTCCGAGAGCTCTATGACGAGGGCAGCAAGCTTGTCCAGCTGCGCCTATTTTTGGAGCCCAAAATCGAACGTTTTCATCAATTTTGGGATACTTTTCTTCTTTTATGCTGTTTTTCCGTCCCGGATCGTACGTCGTGAGCCGCGAAAAGGATGACAACCTAATCCATCAACATTTCTATTACCGAATCCCATGCCAGATTGGGCATGACAACTTCGCTTCCCGTAGAGGCTGGGGCCGCAAACGGAGGGCGTAGGGGTTAGGACTAGGTCTCCGTCGCTCTTGTGCCCATAACTTTGATCTGTAAGGAGTTACGCGGCGCACAGCATACCGTTGGAAAGCTCTCCGAGAGCTCTACGACGGGGGCAGCAATCCAGCCCAGCTGCCCCTGATTTCGGAGCCCAAAATTGAACATTTTAATCAATTTCGGGACACTTTTCTTCTTTTGCGTTATTTTTTCATCCCTGATCGAACGTCGTGAGCCGCGAATATGACGATAACCTAATCCATCACGTTTCTATTATCGAATCCCACGCCACCTTGGGCAAGACAACTTTGCTTCAAGTAGAGGCTGGGCCCGCAAACCGAAGGCGTGGGGCTTAGGACCAGGCCTCCGTCGCTCCGGTGCCCATAACTTTTGATCCGTATGGAGTTACGTGGCGCACAGCATACCGTTGAAAAGCTCTCCGAGAGCTCTACGACGAGGGCAGCAAGCCGGCTTTGCTGCGCCTGTTTTTGTAGCCCAAAATTGAATGTTTTCATCAATTTTGGTACACTTTTCTTCTTTTACGTTGTTTTTTCGTCCCCGATCGTACGTCATGAGCCGCGAAAACGACGACAATCTAATCCATCACATTTCTATTATCGAATCCCATGCTACTTTGGGCAAGACAACCTCGCTTCACGTAGAGGCTCGGCATGCAAATCGAGGGCGTGAGGCTTAGGACCAGATCTTCGTCGCTCTGGTGCCCACAACTTTTGATCCGTAACGAGTTACGCGGCGCACAGTATGCCGTTGGAAAGCTCTCCGAGAGCTCTACGACGGGGGCAGCAAGCCTGCTCAGTTGCCCCTATTTTCAGAGACCAAAATTGAACATTTTCATCAGTTTCGGAACACTTTTCTTCTTTTACGGTGTGTTTCCATCCCCAATTGTACGTCGTGAGCAGCAAAAAGGACGACAACCTAATCCATCACATTTCTATTACTGAATTCCACGCTTGGACAAGACAACTTCGCTTCACGTAGAGGCTGGGCCCGCAAACCGAGGGCGTGGGGCTGAGGACCAGGTATCTGTTGCCTATTTTTGGAGACCAAAATGGATCGTTTTCATCAGTTTCGGGACACTTTTCTCCTTTTGCGCTGTTTTTTTGTCCCAGATCGTACGTCGTGAGCTGCGAAAAGGACGACAACCTAATCCATCACATTTCTATTATTGAATCTCACTCCACCTTGGGCTAGACAACTTCGCTTCACATAGAGGATGGGGCCGAAAACGGAGGGCTTGGGGCTTAGGACCAGGTCTCCGTCTCTCCAATGCCCATAACTTTTGATCCGTAAGGAGTTACGTGGCACACCGTATACCGTTGGAGCGCTCTCCGAGAACTCTACGACGGGGGCAGCAAGCCTACTCGACTGCGCCTATTTTCAGAGCCCAAAATTGAACGTTTTCATTAGTTTTGGGATATTTTTCTTCTTTTGTGCTGTTTTTCCGTTCTGGATCGTACATCATGAGCCGCGAAAAAAATGATAACCTAATCCATCACATTTCTATTACCAAATCCCACGCCACATTGGGCAAGACAACTTCGCTTCCCGTAGAGGCTGGGGCCGCAAACCGATGTCGTGGGGCTTAGGACCAGGTCTCCGTTGCTCCGGTGCCCATAACTTTGATCCGTAAGGAGTTACGCGGCGCACAGCATACCGTTGGAAAGCTCTCTGAGAGCTCTACGACGGGGATAGCAAGCCTACACGGCTGAACCTGATTTTGGAGCCCAATATTGAATGGTTTTTTCAATTTCGAGATACTTTTCTTCTTTTGCGTTGTTTTTCCGTCCTGGATGGTACGTCGTGAGCCGCGAAAAGGACAACAACCTAATCCATCACATTTCTATTATCGAATTCGATGTCATCTTGGGCAAGACAACTTCAATTCACGTAGAGGCTGAGGCCGTAAACCGAGGGCGTGGGGCTTAGGGCCAAGTCTCCGTCGCTCCGGTGCCCATAACTTTTGATCCGTAAAGAGTTGTGCGGGGCACAGTATACCGTTGGAAAGTTCTCCGTGAGCTCTACGATGAGGGCTGCAAGCTTGCTTAGCTGCGCCTATTTTCGGAGCCCAAAATCAAACGTTTTCATCAATTTCGGGACACTTTTCTTCTTTTGCGTTATTTTTTCCTCCCGGATCATACGTCGTGAACCGCAAATAGGACGATAACCTAATCCATCACATTTCTATTATCGAATCCCACGCCACCTTGGGCAAGCCAACTTCGATTCACGTAGAGGCTGAGGCAGCAAACTGAGGGCGTGGGGCTTAGGACTAGGTCTCCGTCACTTCGGTGACCATAACTTTTGATCCGTAAGGAGTTGCGCGGGACACAGCATACCGTTGGAAAGTTCTCCGAGAGCTCTACGACGAGGGCAGCAAGCTTGTCCAGCTACGCCTATTTTCGGAGCCCAAAATCGAACGTTTTCATCAGTTTTGGGATACTTTTCTTCTTTTATGCTGTTTTTCCGTCCCGGATCGTACGTCGTGAGCCGCGAAAAGGATGACAACCTAATCCATCAACATTTCTATTACCAAATCCCATGCCACATTGGGCATGACAACTTCGCTTCCCGTAGAGGCTGGGGCCGCAAACGGAGGGCGTAAGGGTTAGGACTAGGTCTCCGTCGCTCTTGTGCCCATAACTTTGATCTGTAAGGAGTTACGCGGCGCACAGCATACCGTTGGAAAGCTCTCCGAGAGCTCTACGACGGGGGCAGCAATCCAGCCCAGCTGCCCCTGATTTCGGAGCCCAAAATTGAACATTTTAATCAATTTCGGGACACTTTTCTTCTTTTGCGTTGTTTTTTCATCCCTGATCGAACGTCGTGAGCCGCGAATAAGACGATAACCTAATCCATCACGTTTCTATTATCGAATCCCACGCCACCTTGGGCAAGACAACTTTGCTTCAAGTAGAGGCTGGGCCCGCAAACCGAAGGCGTGGGGCTTAGGACCAGGTCTCCGTCGCTCCGGTGCCCATAACTTTTGATCCGTATGGAGTTACGCGGCGCACAGCATACCGTTTGAAAGCTCTCCGAGAGCTCTACGACGAGGGCAGCAAGCCGGCTTTGCTGCGCCTATTTTTGTAGACCAAAATTGAATGTTTTCATCAATTTTGGGACACTTTTCTTCTTTTACGTTATTTTTTCGTCCCCGATCGTACGTCATGAGCCGCGAAAACGACGACAATCTAATCCATCACATTTCTATTATCGAATCCCACGCCACTTTGGGCAAGACAACCTCGCTTCACGTAGAGGCTCGGACTGCAAATCGAGGGCGTGAGGCTTAGGACCAGATCTTCATCGCTCTGGTGCCCACAACTTTTGATCCGTAAGGAGTTACGCGGCGCACAGTATACCGTTGGAAAGCTCTCCGAGAGCTCTACGACGGGGGCAGCAAGCCTGCTCAGTTGCCCCTATTTTTGGAGACCAAAATTGAACATTTTCATCAGTTTCGGAACACTTTTCTTCTTTTACGGTGTTTTTCCATCCCCAATTGTACGTCGTGAGCAGCAAAAAGGACAACAACCTAATCCATCACATTTCTATTACTGAATTCCACGCTTGGACAAGACAACTTCGCTTCACGTAGAGGCTGGGCCCGCAAACCGAGGGCGTGGGGCTGAGGACCAGGTATCTGTTGCCTATTTTTGGAGACCAAAATGGATCGTTTTCATCAGTTTCGGGACACTTTTCTTCTTTTGCGCTATTTTTTTGTCCCAGATCGTACGTCGTGAGCCGCGAAAAGGACGACAACCTAATCCATCACATTTCTATTATTGAATCTCACTCCACCTTGGGCAAGACAACTTCGCTTCACATAGAGGATGGGCCCGCAAATGGAGGGCTTGGGGCTTTGGACCAGGTCTCCGTCTCTCCAGTGCCCATAACTTTTGATCCGTAAGGAGTTACGCGGCACACAGTATACCGTTGGAACGCTCTCCGAGAACTCTACGACGGGGGCAGCAAGCCTACTCGATTGCGCCTATTTTCAGAGCCCAAAATTGAACGTTTTCATTAGTTTTGGGATATTTTTCTTCTTTTGTGCTGTTTTTCCGTTGTGGATCGTACATCATGAGCTGCGAAAAAAACGATAACCTAATCCATCACATTTCTATTACCAAATCCCACGCCACATTGGGCAAGACAACTTCGCTTCCCGTAGAGGCTGGGGTCGCAAACCGACGTCGTGGGGCTTAGGACCAGGTCTCCGTCGCTCCGGTGCCCATAACTTTGATCCGTAAGGAGTTACGCGACGCACAGCATACCGTTGGAAAGCTCTCTGAGAGCTCTACGACGGGGGCAGTAATCCTGCCCAGCTGCGCCTACTTTTGGAGCCCAAAATCGAACGTTTTAATCAATTTCGGGATACTTTTCTTCTTTTGCGTTATTTTTCCTTCTCGGATCGTAAGTCGTGAGCCGCGAATAGGAAGATAACCTAATCCATCACATATCTATTATTGAATCCCACGGCACCTTGGGCAAGACAACTTCGCTTCACGTAGAGGCTGGGCCCACAAACCGAGGGCGTGAGGCTTAGGACCAAGTCTCCGTCGCTCCGGTGCCCATAACTTTTGATCCGTAAGGAGTTACGCGGCGCATAGCATACTGTTGGAAAGCTCTCCAAGAGCTCTACGATGGGGCAGCAAGCTTGCTTTGCTAGGCCTATTTTTGGAGTCCAAAATCGAACGTTTTCATCAATTTCGTGACACATTTCTTCTTTTGCGTTGTTTTTTCATCCCGGATCGTACGTCGTGAGCCGCGAAAAGGACGATAACCTAATCCATCACATTTCTATTACCGAATCCTATGCCACCTTGGGCAAGACAACTTCGCTTAATGTAGAGGCTGGGCTCGCAAACCGAGGGCGTAGGGCTTAGGACCAGGTCTTTGTCGCTCCGGTGTCGATAACTTTTGATCCGTAAGGAGTTACCCGGTGCACAACATATCGTTGGAAAGCTCTCCGAGAGCTCTACGAAGGGGGCAGAAAGCCTGCTCAACTGCGCTGGTTTTCAGAGCCCAAAATTGAACGTTTTTATCAATTTTAGGATAGTTTTCTTCTTTTGTGTTGTTTTTCCGTCCTGGATCGTATGTCGTGAGCCGCGAAAAGGACTACAACCTAATCCATCACATTTCTATTATCGAATCCCATGGCATCTTGGGCAAGACAACTTCGATTCACCTAGAGGCTGAGGCCGCAAACCGAGGGCGTGGGGCTTAGGACCAAATCTCCGTCGCTTCGGTGCCCATAACTTTTGATCCGTAAGGAGTTGCGCGGGGCACAGTATACCGTTGGAAAGTTCTCCGAGAGCTCTACGATGAGGGCTGCAAGCCTGCTTAGCTGCACCTATTTTCGGAGCCCAAAATCAAACGTTTTGATCAATTTCGGGACATTTTTCTTCTTTTGCGTTGTTTTTCAGTCCCGGATCGTACGTCGTGAGCCGCGAATAGGACGATAACCTAATCCATCACATTACTATTATCGAATCCCACGCCACCTTAGGCAAGACAATTTCGATTCACGTAGAGGCTGAGGCCGCAAACCGAGGGCGTGGGGCTTAGGACCAGGTCTCCGTCGCTCCGGTGCCCATAACTTTTGATCCGTAAGGAGTTGCGAGGGGGCACAGCATACCGTTGGAAAGTTCTCCGAGAGCTCTACGACAAGGGCAGCAAGCCTGCCCAGCTGCGCCAATTTTCGGAGCCCAAAATTGAATGTTTTCATCAGTTTCGGGATACTTTTCTTCTTTTACGCTATTTTTTCGTCCCGGATCGTACGTCGTGAGCCGCGAAAAGGACGACAACCTAATCCATCACATTTCTATTACCGAATCCCATGCCACATTGGGCAAGACAACTTCGCTTCACGTAGAGGCAGGGGCCGCAAACCGAGGGCGTGGGCTTAGGACCAGGTCTCCATCGCTCCTGTGCCCATAACTTTGATCCGTAGGGAGTTACGCGGCGCACAGCATACCGTTGGAAAGCTTTCCGAGAGCTCTACGACGGGGGTAGCAATCCTGCCCAGCTGCGCCTATTTTTGGAACCCAAAATTGAACGTTTTAATTAATTTCGGGACACTTTTCTTATTTTGCTTTTTTTTTTCATCCCGAATCGAACGTCGTGAGCCGTGAATAGGATGATAACCTAATCCATCACATTTCTATTATTGAATCCCATGCCACCTTGGGCAAGACAACTTCGCTTCACGTAGAGGATGGGTCTGAAAACCGAAAGCGTGGGGCTTAGCACCAAGTCTCCGTCGCTCCGGTGCCCATAACTTTTGATGCATATGGAGTTACACGGCGCACAACATACCGTTGGAAAGCTCTCTGAGAGCTCTACGATGGGGGCAGCAAGCCTGCTTTGCTACGCCTGTTTTCGAAGCCCAAAATCAAATGTTTTTATCAATTTCGGGACACTTTTCTTCTTTTACATTGTTTTTCCGTACCCGATCGTACGTCGTGAGCCGCGAAAAGGACGACAATCTAATCCATCACATTTCTATTATCGAATCCCATGCCACTTTGGGCAAGACAACTTCACTTCATGTAGAGGCTCGACCCGCAAACCGAGGGCGTGAGGCTTAGGACCAGATCTTCGTCGCTCTGGTGCCCACAACTTTTGATCCGTAGGGAGTTACGCGGCGCACAGCATACCGTTGAAAAGCTCTCCGAGAGCTCTACGACGGGGGCAGCAAGCCTGCTCGGTTGCCCCTATTTTCGGAGCCCAAAATCGAACGTTTTCATTAGTTTCGGGACACTTTTCTTCTTTTGTGATGTTTTTCCGTCCCCGATCATACGTCGTGAGCAGCGAAAAGGATGACAACCTAATCCATCACATTTCTATTAACGAATCCCACGCTTGGGAAAGCCTACTTCGCTTCACGTGGAAGCTGGGCCCGTAAACTGAGGGTGTGGGGTTGAGGACAAGGTCTCCGTCGCTCCGGTGCCCATAACTTTTGATCCGTAAGGAGTTACGCGGTGCACAGCATAACGTTGGAATGCTCTCTGAGAGCTCTACGACGGGAGCAGCAAGCCTACTCGGCTGCGCCTGTTTTCAGAGCCCGAAATCGAACGTTTTCATCAGTTTTGGGTTATTTTTCTTCTTTTGCGCTATTTTTTCGTCGTGGATCGTACGTCGTGAGCCACGAAAAGGACGACAACCTAATCCATCACATTTCTATTACCAAATCCCAAGCCACATTGGGCAACACAACTTCGCTTCCCGTAGAGGCTGGGGCCGCAAACCGACGTCGTGGGGCTTAGGACCAGGTCTCCGTCGCTTCGGTGCCCATAACTTTGATCCGTAAGGAGTTACGCGGCGCACAGCATACCGTTGGAAAGCTCTCTGAGAGCTCTACGACGGGGGCAATAGTCCTGCCCAGCTGCGCCTGCTTTTGGAGCCCAAAATCGAACGTTTTAATCAATTTCGGGATACTTTTCTTCTTTTGCGTTATTTTTCCTTCTCGGATCGTAAGTCGTGAGCCGCGAATAGGAAGATAACCTAATCCATCACATATCTATTATTGAATCCCACGGCACCTTAGGCAAGACAACTTCGCTTCACGTAGAGGCTGGGCCCACAAACCGAGGGCGTGAGGCTTAGGACCAAGTCTCCGTCGCTCCGGTGCCCATAACTTTTGATCCGTAAGGAGTTACGCGGCGCATAGCATACTGTTGGAAAGCTCTCCAAGAGCTCTACGATGGGGCAGCAAGCTTGCTTTGCTACGCCTATTTTTGGAGCCCAAAATCGAATGTTTTCATCAATTTCGTGACACATTTCTTCTTTTGCGTTATTTTTTCGTCCCGGATCGTACGTCGTGAGCCGCGAAAAGGACGATAACCTAATCCATCACATTTCTATTACCGAATCCTATGCCACCTTGGGCAAGACAACTTCGCTTAATGTAGAGGCTGGGCTCGCAAACCGAGGGCGTAGGGCTTAGGACCAGGTCTCTGTCGCTCCGGTGTCGATAACTTTTGATCCGTAAGGAGTTACCCGGTGCACAACATATCGTTGGAAAGCTCTCCGAGAGCTCTACGAAGGGGGCAGAAAGCCTGCTCAACTGCGCTGGTTTTCAGAGCCCAAAATTGAACGTTTTTATCAATTTTAGGATAGTTTTCTTCTTTTGTGTTGTTTTTCCGTCCTGGATCGTATGTCGTGAGCCGCGAAAAGGACTACAACCTAATCCATCACATTTCTATTATCGAATCCCATGGCATCTTGGGCAAGACAACTTCGATTCACCTAGAGGCTGAGGCCGCAAACCGAGGGCGTGGGGCTTAGGACCAAATCTCCGTCGCTTCGGTGCCCATAACTTTTGATCCGTAAGGAGTTGCGCGGGGCACAGTATACCGTTGGAAAGTTCTCCGAGAGCTCTACGATGGGGGCTGCAAGCCTGCTCAGCTGCGCCTATTTTCGGAGCCCAAAATCAAACGTTTTGATCAATTTCGGGACATTTTTCTTCTTTTGCGTTGTTTTTCAGTCCCGTATCGTACGTCGTGAGCCGCGAATAGGACGATAACCTAATCCATCACATTACTATTATCGAATCCCATGCCACCTTGGGCAAGACAATTTTGATTCACGTAGAGGCTGAGGCCGCAAACCGAGGGCGTGGGGCTTAGGACCAGGTCTCCGTCGCTCCGGTGCCCATAACTTTTGATCCGTAAGGAGTTGCGCGGGGCACAGCATACCGTTGGAAAGTTCTCCGAGAGCTCTACGACAAGGGCAGCAAGCCTGCCCAGCTGCGCCAATTTTCGGAGCCCAAAATTGAATGTTTTCATCAGTTTCGGGATACTTTTCTTCTTTTACGCTATTTTTTCGTCCCGGATCGTACGTCGTGAGCCGCGAAAAGGACGACAACCTAATCCATCACATTTCTATTACCGAATCCCATGCCACATTGGGCAAGACAACTTCGCTTCACGTAGAGGCAGGGGCCGCAAACCGAGGGCGTGGGCTTAGGACCAGGTCTCCATCGCTCCTGTGCCCATAACTTTGATCCGTAGAGAGTTACGCGGCGCACAGCATACCGTTGAAAAGCTTTCCGAGAGCTCTACGATGGGGGTAGCAATCCTGCCCAGCTGCGCCTATTTTTGGAACCCAAAATTGAACGTTTTAATTAATTTCGGGACACTTTTCTTATTTTGCTTTTTTTTTTTTCATCCCGAATCGAACGTCGTGAGCCGCGAATAGGATGATAACCTAATCCATCACATTTCTATTATCGAATCCCATGCCACCTTGGGCAAGACAACTTCGCTTCACGTAGAGGCTGGGTAGTGGTAGATTTAGAACCATGGCATGTAATAACTTATATTTCTACTATTAGCTTCTTCGCATGCTTGGGAGTGAATGACTGGTTGTTTTCAATTTCTAAGAATACTTAAAAGCTATCATGGAGTGGCATGATAAGCGGTTTTGTAAAGAAGTTAAGTTATGAATGCATGCTTGTCTGTATCTAAACTCTTTGTATGTCTTAAGGCTCGGATGGCCTTAAAGCTAAGATCTTTAGTTATAAATGAATGTCTTGTTATGTTGTGGCTTTATTGAGTGTTTACAGGTTTTCAGAATGTCCACGGTACAGGGGAGACTCTGTCCGTGTGTCGGGTCCGGACTTAACCATTAGGAAAAATTTTGTGACCGGGCTTGGTATTGGGTTGAGAATAGCATGGTCATTAGAGCCTCTAGTCTCGTGAGGGATCGGGGCGTTACAGAAATGCCTACTGGTTATCTCGATGTCTCATTTGATTAGTAACCTAGCATGATACTATGTCTCGTTCGTTTGTTTATCCTTGTTACAAAAGTACATGTTGATCCTAGCTTAATAACGTGTACCTGCTTAAGATTTGGTTGGTTCATTTTACTTAGCCTTTACCTAATACTTCATAATCCTATTATAGATACTAGCAATAATAATAGCAAAACGATCATAGTAATGTCTAGCGTCTGTCTAGTTAATATCAGTACAAACCAAAATTAGACCCCAAATTACAACGGGGGTCTTTTACATTACACATCAAGCAACATAAAAAGAAATAGTCTTAAAGTAGCATAGTTCACAAATAGCCATAATCACGCAAGGCACATAGGACAGGCAATCACTCCAAGGAATCATCGTTAGGCACATCGTCCTCAGGTACCTGTTCTTGATCTTCTTCACCTGAGATGATAAAAGAGGGTGAGTCCTTATGAACTCAGTGAGGGGAACAAGAAATAGGTTTTGAAACTCATTTTTCGATTCAACTTATGAAAATCCTTATGCAAGCATGAATATAACACAATTAAGTACATAACGATAATATAAAGTAAAGGAACACAATTACCAGTCTTTCCTCCCCGAGGTTCTCTAGGAACCAAGCGAGAGTACTTACACATATAAAAAAAGGATACGGTGAGCTTTTGCTCTCAGTTGTTGTGGCCGACTTCAAATCATCCCCTTAACACGCCAAGTGGGTGTACTCCGGATGTACCCCGAAATCCTATGACCCAACTCTCCGAGGAAGTCTAGCCCCCAAGCGAGAGAGGGAATTGGACCATGGTAGTCACGATTGCACCAGCAAGCCCGATGCCGCCCGGTGTGCGTGAACGCTACCACGCCTGAATGAAAGGTTGCAACCTTGTATGCAATGCACATTTATGACATTTAATATATCACATTAGGAGAACAACAAAGTAGGTTGCTTCCGGACAGTCATAAAATTGCACATTGACAAGTAAACAAGCGAGGCACGATAAGACAAGTAATTTCACTTGAAAAGCATATGGAGTTATATGAACATTAAACGGGCAGCCATGTAACGCACACAAATCAGGTCATATAACTCATTTCAACGTCCACGTAATCAAATAATAAGGTTATTCAACATGCAACAACAATCTACGTGGTTCGGATGCAAGAAAGGCCTATTTGTCAACATCCAACGAATCAAAATCACATTTAGGGCTATAAGGAAACTACGGGCAGCCTACTAAACATATAATTACACTCAATATTCAAAGGATCAACACTTAGCAAGTTCGCCTAGTCACTAGGGTTTCCATTTCGTGCTTACTCGTGCAATTAAGCCCCAAGTCAACTAAAAATCAAACTCAAGCCAAGCATCAATTAATCCAAACATCCCCAAGCACTCAAAACAGTCCACACAACATCCCAATGCCACAATCCAAAGAAATTAATACCACAAGAGATGTTACAACAAATTTCTAAGCATATAACTAAGTGAAACCCTCACTGCAATAGGATGTTTTCTCACAATCATTGAGTTAAGCAAACAATCTCCAATTCTAGAAAATAAGATTTCAAATTAAATCTTAAGAAGTGAACTAAAATCAGAAACAAACCTTGCATCATTTGGAGTTCGAGATCAATAGTTATGGCCAAAACAGTGGGATTGTACAAAACTGTCCAGATTTGCACACATTTCAATAATTGTCGTATTTTAGGTCCTTAGGGTCAGATTTAGCCTTAGTCCATTTCTGACAAACATGTCCAGAACGGAAAAATATAGCAGTACACCAAATTTCATGCATTTTTGACATCATTTACTAAGTCAAAACTGGTTCGTTCCACAAGGTCAGTGCATCTGCCAAAACCTGCTTCATTTTTCCAGACTTCCAGATTTGGACACATTTTAATGATTTGCCATTTTGAGGATCTTAGAGTCAAAATTAGCTTTGGCCTATTTCTGCGAAAAATGTTCAAAACTGGAAAAATTAATCACCTACCAATTTTCATGCATTTTCAACATCATTTGTCTAGCCAAACTCACCTCAAAACAACAAGTCAGAGAGCTGTCAACAAACCCGATTTCATCTATCATCAACTTCAAGCCAAAATCTTGCCATGCATGGTTGTAAAAGCTTATGAACACACATATAACTCAAGTACAGAAGCAAAGAAATACATTTAAGAGCATGCATGTGGATTTTTGAAGGATTTTCAAAAGGTTTTAGCCCTCACCTTAGCAAATCAACAAGAAGATGCACAAAACTTGATGAAGCACAATTTTCTTCTTCTTCCTTGCTTAGCCAAGACACCACCCGATTTCTCTCTATTTTTCCTAGCTTAGTGGCCAAGTTCTTAGTACATGCATGTGGTTAGAACAAGAAGAAAAGAAATGGAAGCTAGTAAACTCACCTAGGCCGAAATGGTGACTCAAAGAGCATGCATGTGTGATTCTTGCATCTTAGCTAGCTTGATCGAGTCTTCTCGCTTGTTGCTTGTCTTGATTAACTATGGTGTGATGAAGATGAGCTATGAAGGGAAGAAAATCAGCCAAGGCCGAGAGAGAGAGAGAAGAATGAGAGGGAGAGAGAGAAATGTGAGGAGAATGAGAGAATGAAGTGAAAAAATGAAATGCTTTGAAGGAATAGATGCAATGTCGGTCTTGGGCAGCAAAAATTCAGATTTTTGTGTTGTATTTTGAGTGTTATTTGAATTGTTGGTGGACAAGGGTGATGTGGCCGAGATGGGAGGCTTGGTTGTTAGCAAAATGTGGCTTTGGTGCAAGCAAAAGGTATGACAATGTGAAGACTTTGTCTTGAGCATGCTAGATTAAAATAATTTTGTTCAAACTTTGCTCAATGCCTTGGGTTTTGGCCGACCCATTGTGCATCAAGGTCTGAATTTTGTCATCCTTTGAGCATTATTAAATTGTGTGTTGAAATGCAAAAAGAATAAGGAATAAAGAATAAGGAATGTCTAGCTTTTTGTGAGATTTTGTCTTCTAGTGGGTTGAATTAGTAATTTAATAATTGTTAGTGGATTTTGTATGATTAATTAATGACCTAATGCCTCGTGCAAGATGTTTTCTTGATTAGCGTGAGGGTACGCTTTCCTAGGTCTAGGGCACGTACTACGAGGTAGGACACGAACTACGAGACGAATACACGTTTTTCTAGTAAATGCACGCAACCCTAAATGAATGCACGTAATTCAATGCATGGCACACAAAACGAACACAATTCTTAAACCTAGGTCAAGGCACACAAATCTAGATTAGGGCACACGAAACGAGGTATCGCATGCAAATCGAGGTCAGGCCTCACAACTTCGCTTCACGTGGAGGCTGGGCCTGCAAACTGTGGGCGTGGGGCTTAGGACCAGGTCTCCGTCGCTCCGTTGCCCATAACTTTTGATCCATAAGGAGTTACGCGGCGCACAGCAAACCGTTGGAAAGCTCTCTGAGAGCTCTACGACGGGGGCAGCAAGCTTGCTTGGCTGCGCCTGTTTTCAGAGCCCAAAATCGAATGTTTTCATCAATTTTGTGACACTTTTCTTCTTTTGCGTTGTTTTTCCGTCCTGAATCGTATGTCGTGAGCCGCGAAAAGGACGACAACCTAATCCATCACATTTCTATTATCGAATCCCACGCCATTTTGGGCAAGACAACTTCACTTCACGTAGAGGCTCGGCCCGCAAACCGATGGCGTGGGGCTTAGGACCAGGTCTCCGTTGTCACGCCCCAACCCGACCTATAGAGGCTAGACTAGGGTGTGATCTAAACGTTCATATCATTTCACGTACTTAATCATTCATTAAGGTTTAACGCTTAACGTTAGCCTAGAACTCCAAAATTTTCTGGAAAACCGGTAGCATAACGGCTGTAATTGGCTCCATAGTTTGACCTAATTTCTAAACGCCTCAATTATTCTAATCATTAATCCAATTCCTTTAAGGACTCCTATTTTGTCACCAACCGATTTGCCTACTAATTTATCTTGAAAGTCTCGTTTGGTTAATAAGCCTAACATGATAACTATGTCCTGTTTATTTGTCAATTTTCTATCAAGCAAGTACCTATTATCCTTTAGCTTCTGCATGATCACTAGGTGAGATTAAGTAGAGTTACATTATTTATTTTTTCACCTAGCGGTCAAATGCCTACGATAACTACTAATTAAATGAGGAAAGTAAACAACCAAATAAAGAGTTCATCCAGCTACAATCAGTACAAGCCAAAATTAGACCCAAATTACAACGGGGTCATTTACATCAATAAAATGAACAGTTTGCAATCAAACACAATATCCATGTAGCAACCACTTTCAGGCAAAGCACAAAAGCACGTAGTCACTCCAAGGAATTATCAACAAGCATATTTACTACGGGTACTTGTTCCAAATCTGCTGCACCTGTGACAAAAAGAGGGTGAGTCCTTATGAACTCAGCGAGGGGGAACGAGAAATAAGTTTTGAAACTCAATTTTCCGGTTCAACTTATGAAAAATCCTTTTTGTAAACATGAATATGTCACAAGTAAGTACATAACGTAATGTAAAGTAAAGGAACATAATTACCAGTCTTTCTTTCCCAAGGTCCTCTAGGAACCAAGTGAGAGTACTTATACATATAGAAAAAGGATACGGTGAGCTTTTGCTCTCAGTTGTTGCGGCCGACTTCAAATCATCCCCTTAACACGCCAAGTGGGTGTACTCCGGATATACCCCGAAATCCTACGACCCAACTCTCCGAGGAAGTCCAGCCCCCAAGCGAGAGAGGGAATTGGACCATGGTAGTCACGGTTGCACCGGCAAGCCCGATACCGCCCGGTGTGCGTGAACGCTACCATGCCAGACTGAAAGGTTGCAACCTTGTATGCAATGCACATTTATGACATTTAATATATCACATTAGGAGGACAACAAAGTAGGTTGCCTCCGGACAGTCATAAGATTGCACATTGACAAGTAAACAAGCGAGGCACGAATAGACAAGTAATTTCACTTGAAAAGCATATGGAGTTATATGAAAATTAAACGGGCAGCCATGTTACGCACGTAAATCAAGTCATATAACTCAATTCAAAGTCCACGTAATCAAATAATAAGGTTATTTAACATGCAACAACATCTACGTGGGCTCGGATGCAAGAAAGGCCTATTTGTCAACATGCAACGATCGAAATCACGTTTAGGGCTATAAGGGCAACTACGGGCAGCCTACTAAACATATAATTACACCCAATATTCAAAGGATCAACACCTAGCATGTTTACCTAGTTGCTGGGGTTTCCATTTCATGCTTACCTGTGTGATTAAGCCCCAAGTCCATTCAAAATCAATCTCAAGCCAAGCATCAATTAATCCAAACATCCCCAAGTACTCAAAACAGTCCACACAACATCCCAATGCCACAATCCAAAGCAATTAATACCACAAGAGAAGTTACAACAAATTTCTAAGCATATAACTAAGTGAAACCCTCACTGCAATAGGCTGTTTTCTCACAATTATTAAGTCAAGCAAACAATCTCCAATTTCAGTAAATAAGATTTCAAATTAAAGCTTAATAAGTGAACTAAAATCAGAAACAAACCTTGTATCATTTGGAGTTTGGGTCCAATAGTTATAGCCAAAACAGTGGAACTGCACAAAACTGTCCAGATTTGCACACATTTCAATACTTGTCATTTTTGAGGTCCTTAGGTTCAGATTTAGCCTTAGTCCATTTCTGAAAAAAATGTCCATAACTGAAAAATATAGCAGTACACCAAATTTCATGCATTTGGGACATCATTTACTAAGTCAAAACTGGTTCGTTCTACAAGGTCAGTGCATCTGCCAAAACCTGCTTCATTTTTTCCAGATTTCCAGATTTGGACACATTTTAATGATCTTCCATTTTGAGGACCTTAGATTCAAAACTAGATTTGTCATATTTCTTCAAAAAAATGTTCAAAACTGGCAAAAATAGTTACCTACCAATTTTCATGCATTTTCAACATCATTTGCGAAGCCAAACGCACCTCGCAACAACAAGACAGAGAGCTGTCACCAAACCCGATTTCATCTATCATCATCTTCAAGCCAAAATCTTGTCATGCATGGTTGTAAAAGCTTATGAACACACATATAACTCAAGTACAGAAGCAAGGACATATATTTAAGAGCATGCATGTGGATCTTTGAAAGATTTTCAAGAGGTTTTAGCCCTCACCTTAGCAAAACAACAAGAAGATGCACAAGACTTTGATGAAGCACAAGATTTGTTCTTTTCCTTGCTTAGCCAAGACTCCACCCATTTTTTCTCAATTTTCCTAGCTTAGTGACAAAGTTCTTAGTAGGTGCATGAGGTTCGAACAAGAAGAAAAAAAATGGAAGCTAGGAAACTCACCTAAACCGAAATGGAAGTTCAAAGAGCTTGCATGTGTGTTTCTTGCATCCTAGCTTGTTTAATCGAGTTTCTTAGCTTCTAGCTTGCCTTGATGAACCATGGAATGATGAAGATGAGCTATGGGGTGTATGAACTCAGCCAAAACCGAGATTGAGAGAGAAGAATGAGAGGGAGAGAGAGAAATGTGAGGAGAGTGAGAGAAATGAGAGAAAATAGAAGCTTTTGCTATTGTTGATGCAAATGTTGGCCTTGGGCATGCAAAAATCAGATTTGTGTCTCCAAGAAGCACAATTTGAATCATCCTAGCATGGGCATATGCATGTGTCGAGATTTTGGGTGCATTGGGTAGGGTTTTGGGTTAATTTTTATGCATTTGTGTCATAGAATTGTCATAGGAATGTTGGGAATTTAGGGAATCTAGATAGAATAAAATATAAGAATGTTTGTTGATGAGTTGAATTATGAATAGAATAATAGATAGTGAGAAATGTAGGAATAGTTTAGTATTATTTTATTATTAGTGGAGTTTGTAGAGAATTTGAATTATGAATATAATATTGGTTAGTGGATTGTGTAGGATTATTTTAGTGTCTAGTGCTTTGTATAGGATTCTTTCTTGATTAACGTGGTGGCACGGATTCCTAGGTCTAGGGCATGAATTACGAGGTAGACATGAACTACGAGGTAAGATACGAACTTCAAGACTAATGCACGTACTTCAAGATAAATCCACAGATTCTAATGCAAATGCACGCAACCCTACGTAAATGTACGTAAACCAATACAAGACACGTAATTCAATACAAGGCACACAAAACGAATACAATTCTTAAACCTAGGTCAAGCCACGCAAATCTAGGTCAGGGCATACGAAACGAGGTATCGCACGAAAATCGAGGTCTCGCACGTAATTCAAGGTCAGGACATGTATATCTAGGTATACAGTACATCGAGGATTAGGGCACACAATTCTAAGTCAAGGCACGTATGACGAAGCATGCACGAAAACCAAGACAGGGCATGCAATCCAAGATCAGTCATATAATTCTAGGTCTAAGGCACGTAAATCGAGGTAACACACGTTATTCGGGGTCGGGCCTCACATCCGTCGCTCCGGTGCCTATAACTTTTGATCCATAAGGAGTTACGCGGCGCACAACAAATAGTTGGAAAGCTCTCCGAGAGATCTACGAAGGGGGCAGCAAGCCTGCTTAGCTGCACCGGTTTTCGGAGCCCAAAATCGAACGTTTTCATCAGTTTCGGGACACTTTTCTTCTTTTACGTTGTTTTTTCGTCCCAGATCGTACGTCGTGAGCCGCGAAAAGGATGACAACCTAATCCATCACATTTCTATTATCGAATCCCACGCCATTTTGAGCAAGACAACTTCGCTTCACGTAGAGGCTCGGCCCGCAAACCGAGGGCGTAGGGCTTAGGACCAGGTCTCCGTCGCTTTGGTGCCCATAACTTTAGATCCATAAGGAGTTACGTGGCGTACAGCAAACCGTTGGAAAGCTCTCCGAGAGCTCTACGAAGAAGGCAGCAAGCCTGCTTGGCTGCGCCAATTTTCGGAGCCCAAAATCGAACATTTTCATCAATTTTGGGACACTTTTCGTCTTTTGCGTTGTTCTTCCGTCCCGGATAGTACGTCGTGAGCCGCGAAAAGGACGACAACCTAATCCATCACATTTCTATTATCGAATCCCACGCTACTTTGGGCAAGACAACTTCGCTTCACGTAGAGGCTCGGCCCGCAAACCGAGGGTGTGGGGCTTAGGACCAGGTCTTCGTCGCTCTAGTGCCCATAACTTTTGATCCGTAAGGAGTTACGCGGAGCACAGCATACCGTTGGAAAGCTCTCCGAGAGCTCTACGATGGGGGCAGCAAGCCTGCTTGGCTGCGCCTATTTTCGGAGCCCAAAATCGAACATTTTGTTCAGTTTTGGGACACTTTTCTACTTTTGCAATATTTTTCCGTCTCTAATCGTACGTCGTGAGCCGCAAAAAGGACGAGAACCTAATCCATCACATTTCTGTTACCGAATCCCATGCCACCTTGGGCATGACAACTTTGCTTCACGTAGAGGTTGGGCCCGCAAACTGAGGGCATAGGACTTAGGACCAGGTCTCCGTCGCTTCGGTTCCCATAACTTTTGATCCGTAAGGAGTTACGCGGCGCACAACATAATGTTGGAAAGCTCTCCGAGAGCTCTACGAGGGGGGTAGCAAGCCTGCATGGCTGCGCCTATTTTCAGAGCCCAAAATCAAACGTTTTCATCAGTTTCTGGACAGTTTTCTTCTTTTGCGTTGTTTTTCTGTCCCGAATCGTACGTCGTGAGCCGCGAAAAGGACGACAACCTAGTCCATCACATTTCTATTACCGAATCCCACACCACCTTGGGTAAGAAAACTTCGCTTCACGTAGAGGCTGGGCCCGCAAACCGAGGGCGTGGGACTTAGGACTAGGTCTCCGTCGCTCCGGTGCCCATAACTTTTGATCCGTAAGGAGTTACAAGGCGCACAGCATACAGTTGGAAAGCTCTCCTAAAGGTCTACGATGGGGGCAGCAAGCCTACTTGGCTGCACCTATTTTTTGAGCACAAAATCGAACGTTTTCATCAGTTTCGGTACTCATTTCTTCTTTTGCGCTGTTTTTTCGTCCCGGATCGTACGTCGTGAGCCGCGAAAAGGACGATAACCAAATCCATCACATTTCTATTACCGAATCCCACGCCACCTTGGGCAAGACAACTTCGCTTCACGTAGAGGCTGGGCCCACAAACCGAGGGCGTGGGGCTTAGGACCAGGTCTCCGTCGATTCGGTGCCATAACTTTTGATCCATAAGGAGTTACACGACGCACAACATACCGTTGGAAAGCTCTCTGAGAGCTCTACGATGGGGACAGCAAGCCTGCTCGGCTGCACCTGATTTTGGGTCCTAAAATCAAACGTTTTCATCAAATTCTGGACACTTTTCTTCTTTTGCGCTGTTTTTTCGTCCCGGATTGTACGTCGTGAGCCGTGAAAAGGACGACAACCCAATCCATCACATTTCTATTACCGAATCCCACGCCACCTTGGGCAAGACAACTTCGCTTCATGTAGAGGCTGGGCCCGCAAACTGAGGGCGTGGGACTTAGGACCAAATCTCCGTCGATCCGGTGCCCATAACTTTTGATCCATAAGGAGTTACACGGCACACAACATACCGTTGGAAAGCTCTCTGAGAGCTCTACGATGGGGACAGAAAGCCTGCTCGGTTGCGCCTGATTTTGGAGCCCAAAATCGAATGTTTTCATCAGATTCGGGAGACTTTTCTTCTTTTGCGCTATTTTCCGTCCCGGATCGTACGTCGTGAGCCGCGAAAAGGACAACAACCTAATCCATCACATTTTTATTACCGAATCCCACGTCACCTTGGGCAAGACAACTTTACTTCACGTAGAGGCTGGGCCCGCAAACCGTGGGCAAAGGGCTTAAGACGAGGTATCCGTCGCTCCGGTGCCCATAACTTTTGATCCGTATGGAGTTACGCGGCGCACAGCATACCGTTGGAAAGCTCTCCGAGAGCTCTACGACGGGCGCAGCAAGCTTGCATAGCTGCGCCTAATTTTGGATCCCAAAATCGAATGTTTTTATTAGTTTCTGGACACTTTTCTTCTTTTGCGCTGTTTTTCCGTCCCGGATCGTACATCGTGAGTCGCGAAAAGGGTGACAACCTAATCCATCACATTTCTATTACCGAATCCCACAGCACCTTGGGCAAGACAACTTCGATTCACGTAGTGGCTGGGCCCGCAAACCATGGGCGTGGGGCTTAGGACCAAGTCTCCGTCGCTTTGGTGCCCTTAACTTTTGATATGTAAGGAGTTACGCGTCGCACAGCAAACCGTTGGAAAGCTCTCCAAGAACTTGACGACGGGGGCAGCAAGCTTGCTTGGCTGCGCCTGTTTTCAGAGCCCAAAATTGAACATTTTTATCAGTTTTGGGACACATTTCTTTTTTTGTGTTATTTTTTCGTCCGGGATCGTACGTTGTGAGCCGCGAAAAGGACGACAACCTAATCCATCACATTTCTATTATCGAATCCCACGCCACTTTGGGCAAGACAACTTCGCTTCACTTAGAGGCTCGACCCGCAAACCGAGGGCGTGGGGCTTAGGACCAGGTCTTCGTCGCTCTGGTGCCTATAACTTTTGATCTGTAAGGAGATACGCCGCGCACAGCAAACTGTTGGAAAGCTCTTCGAGAGCTCTACGAAGGAGGCGAAAAGCCTGCTTGCCTGCGCCTGTTTTCGGAGCCCAAAATCGAACATTTTCATCAGTTTCGGGACACTTTTCTTTTTTTGCGTTGTTTTTTCATCCCGGATCGTACGTCGTGAGCTGCGAAAATGACGACAACCTAATCCATCACATTTCTATTATCGAATCCCACGCCACTTTGGGCAAGAAAACTTCGCATCACGTAGAGGCTCGGCCCGCAAACCGAGGGCGTGGGACTTAGGACCAGGTCTCTGTCGCTCCGGTACCCATAACTTTTGATCCGTAAAGAGTTACGCGGAGCACAGCATACCGTTGGAAAGCTCTCTGAAAGCTCTGCGATAGGGGGTACAATCCTACTTGGCTGCGCCTGTTTTCGAAGCCCAAAATAAAACATTTTGTTCAGTTTCGGGATACTTTTCTTCTTTTGCAATATTTTTCCGTCCCGGATCATACGTAGTGAGCCGCAAAAAGGAAGAGAGCATAATCCATCACATTTATATTACCGAATCCAACGCCACCTTAGGCATGACAACTTCGCTTCACGTAGAGGTTGGGCTCGCAAACCGAGGGCGTGGGGCTTAGGACCAGGTCTCCGTCGCTCCGGTGCCCATAACTTTTGATCCGTAAGGAGTTACGCGGTGCACAGCATAACGATGGAAAGTTATCCGAGAGCTCTACGATGGGGGCAGCAAGCCTGCCCAGCAGCACCTGTTATCGGAGCCCAAAATCAAACATTTTTATCAGTTTCTGGACAGTTTTCTTCTTTTGTGCGGTTTTTCCGTCCCGAATCGTACGTCGTGAGCCGCGAAAAGGATAACAACCTAATCCATCACATTTCTATTACCGAATCCCACGCCACCTTGGGTAAGACAACTTCACTTCACATAGAGGCTGGGCCCGCAAACCGAGGACGTGGGGCTTAAGACAAGGTCTCCGTCGATCCGGTGCCCATAACTTTTGGTCCATAAGGAGTTACACGGCGCACAACATACCGTTGGAAAGCTCTCTGAGAGCTCTACAATGGGGACAACAAGCCTGCTCGGCTGCGCCTGATTTTGGGGCCCAAAATTGAACGTTTTCATCAGATTCTAGAGACTTTTCTTCTTTTGCTCTGTTTTTCTGTCACGGATCGTACGTCGTGTGCTGCGAAAAACACGACAACCTAATCCATCACATTTCTATTACCGAATCCCACGCCACCTTGGGCAAGACAACTTTACTTCCCGTAGAGGCTGGGCCCGCAAACCGTGGCCGAGGGGCTTAAGACGAGGTATCCGTCGCTCCGGTGCCCATAACTTTTGATTCGTATGGAGTTACGCGACGCACAGCCTACCGTTGGAAAGCTCTCCGAGAGCTCTACGATGGGGGCAACAAGCTTGCTTAGCTGCACCTGATTTTGGAGCCCAAAATCGAATGTTTTTATTAGTTTCTTGATACTTTTCTTCTTTTGCGCTGTTTTTCCTTCACGGATCGTACGACATGAGCCGTGAAAAGGGCGACAACCTAATCCATCACATTTATTTTACCGAATCCCATGGCACCTTAGGCAAGACAACTTCGATTCACGTAGTGGCTAGGCCCGCAAACCATGGGCGTGGGGCTTAGGACCAGGTCTCCGTAGCTCCGGTGCCCATAACTTTTGATCCGTAATGAGTTACGCGTCGCACAGCAAACCGTTGGAAAGATCTCCGAGAACTCGACGACGGGGGCAGCAAGCTTGCTTGGCTGCGCCTATTTTCAGAGCCCAAAATCAAACATTTTCATCAATTTTGGGGCACTTTTCTTTTTTTGTGTTGTTTTTCCGTCCGGGATCGTATGTCGTGAGTCGCAAAAAGGACGACAACCTAATCTATCATATTTATATTATCGAATCCTATGCCACTTTGGCCAAGACAACTTAGCTTCATGTAGAGGCTTGGCCCGCAAACCGAGGGTGTGGGGCTTAGGTCCAGGTCTCCGTTGCTCCGGTGCCCATAACTTTTGATTCGTAAGGAGATACGCGGCGTACAGCAAACCATTGGAAAGCTCTCCGAGAGCTCTACGAAGGCGAAAAAAAGCCTGCTTGGCTGCGCCTGTTTTTGGAGCCCAAAATCGAATGATTTCATTAGTTTTGGGACACTTTTCTTATTTTGCGTTGTTTTTCTGTCCCGGATCGTACGTCGTGAGCCGTAAAAATGACGACAATCTAATCCATCACATTTCTATTATCGAATCCGACGCCACTTTGGGCAAGACAACTTCGCTCCACGTAGAGGCTCGTCCCGCAAACCGAGGGCGTGGGGCTTAGGACCAAGTCTCCGTCGATCCGGTACCCATAACTTTTGATCCGTAAGGAGTTACGCGGAACACAGTATACCATTGGAAAGCTCTTCGAGAGCTCTACGATGGGGGATGCAAGCCTGCTTGGCTGCACCTATTTTCGGAGCCCAAAATAAAACATTTTGTTCAGTTTTGGGACACTTTTCTTCTTTTGCAATATTTTTCTGTCTCGAATCGTACGTAGTGAGCCGCAAAAAGGAAGAGAACATAATCCATCACATTTCTATTACCGAATCCCACGCCACCTTGGGCATGACAACTTCGCTTCACGTAGAGGTTGGGCCCGCAAACCGAGGGTGTAGGGCTTAGGACCAGGTCTCCGTCGCTCTGGTGCCCATAACTTTTGATCCGTAAGGAGATACGCGGTGCACAGCAAACCGTTGGAAAGCTCCCTGAGAGCTCTATGAAGGAGATAAAAAGCCTGCTTGGCTGTGCCTATTTTCGGAGCACAAAATTGAACGTTTTCATTAGTTTCGGGATACTTTTCTTATTTTGCGTTGTTTTTCCGTCCCGGATTGTATGTCGTGAGCCGCGAAAATGACAGCAACCTAATCCATCACATTTCTATTATCGAATCCCACGCTACATTGGGCAAGACAACTTCACTTCACGTAGAGGCTCGGCCCGCAAACCGAGGGCGTAGGGCTTAAGACCAGGTCTTCGTCGCTCTGGTACCCATAACTTTTGATCCGTAAGGAGTTATGCGGAGCACAGCATACTGTTGGAAAGCTCTCCAAGAGCTCTACGATGGGGGGTGCAAGCCTGCTTGGCTGCGCCTATTTTCGGAGCGCAAAATAAAACATTTTGTTCTATTTCGGGACACTTTTCTTCTTTTGCAATATTTTTTCATCCCGGATCGTACGTAGTGAGCCGCAAAAAGGAAGAGAACATAATCCATCACATTTCTATTACTGAATCCCACGCCACCTTGGGCATGACAACTTCGCTTCACGTAGAGGTTGGGCCCGCAAACCGAGGGCGTGGGGCTTAGGACCAGGTCTCCGTCGCTCCGGGGCCAATAACTTTTGATCCGTAAGGAGATATGCGGCGCACAGCAAACCCTTGGAAAGCTCTCCGAGATCTCTACGAAGGAGGAAGAAAGCCTGCTTGACTGCGCCTGTTTTCGGAGCCCAAAATCGAACGTTTTCATCAGTTTCGGGACACTTTTCATCTTTTGCGTTGTTTTTCCGTCCCGGATCGTACGTCGTGAGCCGCGAAAAAGACAACAACCTAATCCATCACATTTCTATTATCGAATCCCGCGCCACTTTGGGCAACACAAATTCACTTCACGTAGAGGCTCGGCCCGCAAACCGAGGGCGTGGGCCTTTGACTATTTCTATGAAAAATGCTCAGAGCTGGCAAAACTAGTCACCTACCAATTTCCATGCATTTTAAACATCATCTACTAGGCCAAATTCACTTTGTTCTAACAAGTCAGAAATCTGCCATTTTCGCAATTTCACCTATCTTCAAATTCCAGCTAAATATCTTGTCATGCATGATTACAAAAGCTCATGTACACACAAATACCACAAGTACAGAGGTAAAAATAGACATATGAAGGCATGCATGTGGTTTTTGAAAGCTTTTAAAAAAGGATTAACCCTCACCTTAGTCTGACGTGCTATTTTCAAATCGATTGATAGATAGTCTGATCTGTTCTGATGGATTGAAAAAGATAGAGAAGAAATCTATCAAGAATAAGGGAAAATCTCATATTTCTATCTATTGCTGAGACAACTATCTATTCTTGATCCATCAGAAAAAAATCAATATGTATCTGATGGAGTCTACATCGTACGTAGAACGGCCAAGCGCTTTTTAGGCCAGCTCAGTTCTCTTATCCATCCCATCGGTCCAATGCACTAGGCTCATCTCATGGAGGGAAAAGCCAAAATGTAGTTGTCTTGTTCACCGCCTCGACGCATTCCCTTCTCTCCCCGTTATCGTCCCACATAAAAAGAAAGAACGTAGAGCCCCAACTCGACCTGTAGGTCCGCTAACGTAAAGCAAAGAGTTGAGCCTGAACTAGTGAACCAAAGTCACTTTTGGAACCGTACATCCTACAACTAACATGTGTCTAGTGTGGGCTCAGCCTCTACGTGAAGCGAAGTTGTCTTGCCCAAGGTGCCATAGGATTCGATAATAGAAATGTGATGGATTAGGTTGTCGTCCTTTTCTAGGCTCACCACGTACGATCCGGGACGGAAAAACAACATAAAAGAAGAAAAGTATCCCAAAATTGATGAAAACGTTCAATTTTGGGCTTCAAAAATAGGCGTAGCATAGCAGGTATGCTGCCCCCGTCATAGAGCACACGGAGAGCTTTTCAACGGTATGTTGTGCACCGCTTAACTCCTTACGGATCAAAAGTTATGGGCATCGGAGCGACGAAAACCTGGTCCCAAGCCCCACGCCCTCAGTTTGCGGGCCCAGACTCTACGTGAAGTGAAGTTGTCTTGCCCAAGGTGTCGTAGGATTCGATAATAGAAATGTGATGGATTAGGTTGTTGTCCTTTTAGCGGCTCACGACGTACGATCCGGGACGAAAAAATAGCACAAAAGAAGAAAAATGTCACAAAACTGATGAAAACGTTCGATTTTGGGCCCTGAAAACAGGTGCAGCCAAGCATGCTTGTAGCCCCCGTCATGGGGCTCTCGGAGAGCTTTCAAACAGTATACTGTGCACCGTGTAACTTCTTACGGATCAAAAGTTATAGGCACAGGAGCGACAGAGACCTGGTCCCAAGTCCCACGCCCTTGGTTTGCAGGCCCAGCCTCTACGTGAAGCAAAGTTGTCTTGCCTAAGGTGCCATGGCATTCGATAATACTAATGTGATTGATTTGGTTGTCGTCCTTTTCGCGGCTCATAACGTACGATTCGGGATGAAAAAATAGCGCAAAAGAAGAAAAGTATCCCGAAACTGATGGAAACATTCGATTTTAGGCTCCAAAAATAGGCGAAGCATAGTAGACTTGCTGCCACCGTCGTAGAGCTCTCGGAGAGCTTTCCAACGGTATGTTGTGCACCACGTAACTCCTTACAGATCAAAATTTAAGGGCACCAGAGCGACGGAGACTTGGTCCCCAATCCCACGCCCTTGGTTTGCGAGCCCAGCCTCTACGTGAAGCGAAGTTTTCTTGCCCAAGGTGCCATGGGATTCAAAAATAGAAAAAGGTTGGATTAGGTTGTCGTCCTTTTCCCGGCTCACGACGTACGATCCAGGATAAAAAAACAGTGCAAAAGTAGAAAAGTATCCTAAAACTTATGAAAACAATCGGATTTGGGCTCCAAAAATAGGCGCAGCCGAGCAGGATTGCTGCCCCCATCGTAGAGCGCTTGGAGAGCTTTCCAACGATATTATGTGCAGCGCGTAACTCCTTACGGATCAAAAGTTATTGGAACCGGAGCGACAGATACTTGGTCACAAGCCCAACGCCCTCGATTTGCGGGCCCAGCCTCGACATGAAGTGAAGTTGTCATGCCCAAGGTGTCGTGAGATTCGGTGATAGAAATGTGATTGATTAGGTTGTCGTCCTTTTTGCGGCTGGCGACGTACGATCCGTGACAGAAAAATAGCGCAAAAGAAGAAAAGTGTCCCAAAACTGATGAAAATGTTTGATTTTGGTCACCAAAAATAGGCACTGCTAAGCAGGCTTGCTGCGTCCGACGTAGAGCTCTCAGAGAGCTTTCCAACGATATGCTGTGCGCCACGTAACTCCTTACGGATCAAAAGTTATAGGCAAATGAGCGACGGAGACCTGGTCCCGAGCCCCACGTCCTCGGTTTGCGAGCCCAACTTCTACGTGAAGCGAAGTTGTCTTGCCCAATGTGCTATGGGATTCGATAATAGAAATGTGATGGATTAGGTTGTCGTCCTTTTCGAGGCTCACGACGTACGATCCGGGAAGGAAAAACAGCGCAAAAGAAGAAAAGTGTCCTAAAACTGATAAAAACATTCGATTTTGGGCTCCGAAAATAGGCACAGCCAAGCAGGATTGCTGCCCCCGTCGTAGAGCTCTCGGAGAGCTTCCCAACGGTATGCTGTGCACCGCATAACTCCTTACGGATCAAAAGTTATGGCACCAGAGCGACGGAGACATGGTCCTAAGCCCGACGCCCTCGGTTTGCGGGCCCAGCCTCTACGTGAAGCGAAGTTGTCTTCCCCAAGGTGCCATGGGATTCGATAATACAAATGTGATGGATTAGGTTGACATCCTTTTCGCGGCTCACGACGTACCATCCGGTACAGAAAAATAACGCAAAAAAAAAGAAAAGTGTCCCGAAACTAATGAAAATGTTCAATTTTGGGATCCAAAAATAGGAGCAACCGAGCAGGCTTCCTACCCCCGTCGTAGAGCTCTCGGAGAGCTTTCCAACGGTATGCTGTGCGCCGCTTAACTCCTTACAGATCAAAAGTTATGGGCACCAGAGCGACGGAGACCTAGTCCCAAGGCCCATCCCCTCGGTTTGCGAGCCCCGCCTCTATGTGAATCGAAGCTGTCTTGCCCAAGGGGCTATGGGATTCGATAATAGAAATGTGATGGATTAGGTTGTCGTCCTTTTTACGGTTCACAACGTACGATCCGGGACGGAAAGACGGCGCAAAATAAGAAAAGTATACCAAAATTGATGGAAAAACGTTTGATTTTGGGCTCTGAAAATAGGAGCAGGCGAGCAAGCTTGCTACCCTCATCATAGAGCTCTCGGAGAGCTTTCCAACGGTATGTTGTGTGTCGCGTAACTCCTTACAGATCCAAAGTTATGCGCACCGGAGCGACGGAGACCTGGTCCCAAGCACCACGCCCTCGGTTTGCTGGCCTAGCCTATACCTGAAGCGAAGTTGTCTTGCCCAAGGTGCCGTGGGATTCGATAATAGAAATGTGATGGATTAGGTTGCCGTCCTTTTCTAAGCTCACGACGTACGATCCGGGATGAAAAAACAGCGCAAAAGAAGAAAAGTGTCCCACAACTAATGAAAACGTTCAATTTTGGGTTCCAAAAATTGGATCAAGCAAGCAGGCTTGCTACCCTCGTCGTAAAGCTCTCGGAGAGCTTTCTAACAGTATGTTGTGCGCCGCGTAACTCCTTACGGATCAAAAGTTATGGGCACCGGAGCGACAGAGACATTGTCCCATGCCCGACGCCCTCGGTTTACGGGCCGACCCTCTACGTGAAGCAAAGTTGTCTTGCCCAGGGTGCCATGGGATTCGATAATAGAAATGTGATGGATTATGTTATCGTTCTTTTCGTAGCTCATGACGTATGATCCTGGATTGAAAAACAACACAAAAGAAGAAAAGTGTCCCATAACAAATGAAAACGTTCAATCTTGGTCTTCGAAATCAGGCGCAGTCGAGCAGGCTTTCTGCCCCCGTCGTAGAGCTCTCGGAGAGTTTTCCAACGATATACTGTGCGCTGCGTAACTCCTTACGGATCAAAAGTTATAGGTACCGGAGCAACGGAGACCTGGTCTCAAGCCCCACGCCCTCGGTTTGTGGGCCCCGCCTCTACGTGAGGCGAAGTTGTCTTACCCAAGGTGCTGTGGGATTCGATAATAGAAATTTGATGGATTAGGTTGTCGTCCTTTTCGAGGTTCACAACGTACGATCTGGGACAGAAAAACAACGCAAAATAAGAAAAGTATTCTAAAACTGATGAAAACGTTCGATTATTGGCTCCAAAAACAGGCGCAGAAGAGCAGCCTTGCTGCCCCCATCGTAGAGCTCTCGGAGAGCTTTCCAACGGTATGTTGTGCGCCACGTAAATCCTTACAGATCAAAAGTTATGGGCATCGGAGCGACGGAGACCTGGTCCCTAGCACCACGCCCTCGGTTTTCGAGCCAAGTCTCTTCGTGAAGCGATGTTGTCTTGCCCAAGGTGCTTTGGGATTCGATAATAGAAATGCGATGGATTAGGCTGTCGTCCTTTTCTAGGCTCACGACGTACGATACAGGAAGAAAAAATAGCGCAAAAAAAGAAAAGTGTCCCAAAATTAATGAAAACATTCGATTTTGGGCTCTGAAAATAGGCGCGGCCGACCAGGATTGCTGCCCTCGTCGTAGAGGTCTCGGAGAGCTTCCCAACAGTATGTTGTGCACCGCGTAACTCCTTAGGGATCAAAAGTTATGGGCACCGGAGCGACGAAGACATGGTCCTAAGCCCGATGCCTTCGGTTTGCGGGCCCAGCCTCTATGTTAAGCGAAGTTGTCTTGCCCAAGGTACTGTCGGATTCGATAATACAAATGTGATGGATTAGGTTGTCGTCCTTTTCGCGGCTCACGACGTACGATCCGGTACAGAAAAACAACCCAAAAGAAGAAAAGTGTCCCGAAACTAATAAAAACATTTGATTTTGGGATCCAAAATTAGGTGCAGCTGACAAGGCTTCCCGCCCACGTTGTAGAGCTCTCGGAGAGCTTTCAAACGGTATGTTGTGCGCTACATAACTCCTTACAGATCAAAAGTTATGGGCACCAGAGCGACAGAGACCTGGTCCCAAGCCCCACCCCCTCGGTTTGCGAGCCCCGCCTCTACGTGAATCGAAGTTGACTTGCCCAAGGTGTCGTGGGATTTGATAATAGAAATGTGATGGATTAGGTTGTCGTCCTTTTGCGGTTCACAACGTACGATCCGAGATGAAAAAACAACGCAAAATAAGAAAAGCATCTCGAAACTGATGGAAACATTCGATTTTGGGCTCCGAAAATAGGAGCAGGCCAGCAGGCTTGCTACCCTGGTCGTAGAGCTCTCAGAGAGCTTTCCAACGGTATGTTGTGTGCCGCGTAACTCCTTACGGATCCAAAGTTATGGGCACTAGAGCGACGGAGACCTGGTCCCAAGCACCACGCCCTCGATTTGCGGGCCCAGCCTATACGTGAAGCGAAGTTGTCTTGCCCAAGGTGCCGTGGGATTCGATAATAGAAATGTGATGGATTAGGTTGTCGTCCTTTTCTAAGCTCACAACGTACGATCCGGGAAGAAACAACATCGAAAAAGAAGAAAAGTGTCCCAAAACAAATGAAAATGTTCAATTTTGGATTCTGAAAACTGGAGCCGGTGACCAGGCTTGCTACCCTCGTCGTAGAGCTCTCGGAGAGCTTTCCAACGGTATGTTGTGCGCCGCGTAACTCCTTACGGATCAAAAGTTATGGGCACTGAAGCGACGGAGACATTGTCCGTTGCCCGACGCCCTCGGTTTGCGGGCCCAGCTTCTATGTGAAGCGAAGCTGTCTTGCTCAAGGTGCTGTGGGATTCGATAATAGAAATGTGATGGATTAGGTTGTCGTTCTTTTCGCGTCTCACGACGTACGATCCTGGATGGAAAAACAACGCAAAAGAAGAAAAGTGTCCCATAACTAATGAAAACGTTCGATTTTGGTCTCCGAAATCAGGTGCAGATGAGCAGGCTTTCTGCCCCCGTCGTAGAGCTCTCGGAGAGCTTTCCAACAGTATGTTGTGCGCCACGTAACTCCTTACAGATCAAAAGTTATAGGCACCGGAGTAAAGGAGACCTGGTCTAAAGCCCCACGCCCTCGGTTTGCGGGCCCCGCCTCTATGTGAGGCGAAGTTGTCTTGCCCAAGGTGCCATGGGATTCGATAATAGAAATGTGATGGATTAGGTTGTCGTCCTTTTCGCGGCTCACAACGTACAATCCGGGACAGAAAAATAGAGCAAAATAAGAAAAGTATCCTGAAACTGATGAAAATGTTCGATTTTGGGCTCCAAAAATAGACGCAGCAGAGCAGGCTTGCTGCCCCCGTCGTAGAGCTCTTAGAGAGCTTTCCAACGGTATGTTGTGTATCGCGTAAATCCTTACGGATCAAAAGTTATGGGCACCGGAGTGATGGAGATCTGGTCCCAAGCACCACGCCCTCGGTTTTTGGTCCCAGCCTCTACGTGAAACGAAGTTGTCTAGCCCAAGGTGCTGTGGGATTCGATAATAGAAATGTGATGGATTAGGTTGTCGTCCATTTCTAGGCTCACGACGCACGATCCAGGAAGAAAAAACAGCGCAAAAGAAGAAAAGTGCACCAAAACTGATGAAAACGTTCATTTTTCGGTTCAAAAAATATGAACAGGCAAGCAGACTTGTTACACTCATCGTAGAGCTCTCGAAGAGCTTTCCAACGGTATACTGTGCCCCGCATAACTCTTTACGGATCAAAAGTTATAGGCACCGGAACGACGGAGACTTGGTCCCAAGCCCCACGCTCTCGGTTTGCGTGCCCAACCTCTACGTGAAGCGAAGTAGCCTTTCCCAAGGTACCGTAGGATTCGATAATAGAAATGTGATGGATTAGGTTGTCATCCATTTCGTGGCTCACCACGTACGATCCGGGACAGAGAAACAGCGCAAAAGAATAAAAGTATCCCGAAACTGATGAAAACGTTCGATTTGGGCCCCAAAAACAAGCGCTGCTTAGCAGACTTGCTGCCCCCATCGTAGAACTCTCGGAGAGCTTTTCAATGGTATGCTATGCGCTGCGTAACTCCTTACGGATCAAAAGTTATGAGCATCGGAGCGATGGAGACCTGGTCCCAAGCCCCACGCCCTCAGTTTCTGAGACCAGCCTCTACGTGAAGCGAAGTTGTCTTCCCAAGGTGCCTTGGGATTCGATAATAGAAATGTGATGGATTAGGTTGTCGTCCTTTTCGCGGCTCACGACGTACGATCTGAAACGGAAAAACATTGCAAAATAAGAAAAATATAACGAAACTGATGAAAACGTTCAATTTTTGGCTCCGAAAGTAGAAGTAGCCGAGTAGACTTGCTTCCCCCGTCGTAGAGCTCTTGGAGAGCTTTCCAACGATATGTTGTGCGCCGCGTAACTCTTTACAGATCAAAAGTTATGGGCACCGGAGAGACGGAGACCTGGTCCCAAGCCCTACGCCTCGATTTGCGGGCCCAGCCTCTGCATGAAGCGAAGTTGTCTTGCCCAAGGTGCCATGGGATTTGATAATAGAAATGTGATGTATTTGGCTGTCGTCCTTTTCGCGGCCCACAACGTACGATCCGTGACAGAAAAACATTGCAAAAGAAGAAAAGTATCCCGAAACTGATCAAAACATTCAATTTTGGGCTCCAAAAAAGGCACAGCAAAGCAAGCTTGCTGTCACCATCGTAGATCTCTCGAAGAGCTTTCCAACAGTATGTTATGCACTGCGTAACACCTTACAAATCAAAAGTTAAAGGCACCGGAGCAACGGAGACCAGGTTTCAAGCCCTACGCCCTCGGTTTGCGGGCCCCGCCTCTACGTGAGGCGAAGTTGTCTTGCCCAAGGTGCCATGGGATTCGATAATAGAAATGTGATAGATTAGGTAGTCGTCCTTTTCGCAGTTCAAAACGTACGATTCGGGACAGAAAAACAGCACAAAATAAGAAAAGTATCCTAAAACTGATGAAAACGTTCGATTTTGGGCTCCAAAAAAGACGCAGCAGAGCAGGCTTGTTGCCTCCGTCGTAGAGCTCTCGGAGAGCTTTCCAACGGTATGTTGTGCGCCGCATAGATCCTTACGGATCAAAAGTTATGGGCACCAGAGCGACGGAGACCTGGTCCCAAGCACCAAGCCCTGGGTTTGCGGGCCCAGCCTATACGTGAAGCGAAGTTGTCTTGCCCAAGGTGCCGTGGAATTCGATAATAGAAATGTGATGGATTAGGTTGTCGTCCATTTCTTGGCTCACAACGCACGATCCAGGAAGAAAAAACAGCGCAAAAGAAGAAAAGTGCACCAAAACTGATGAAAACGTTCATTTTTTGGTTCAAAAAATATGAACAGGCAAGCAGACTTGTTACACTCATCGTAGAGCTCTCGAAGAGCTTTCCAACGGTATACTGTGCCCCGCATAACTCTTTACGGATCAAAAGTTATAGGCACCGGAGCGACGGAGACTTGGTCCCAAGCCCCACGCCCTCGGTTTACGTGCCCAACCTCTACGTGAAGCGAAGTAGCCTTTCCCAAGGTACCGTGGGATTCGATAATATAAATGTGATGGATTAGGTTGTCATCCATTTCGCGGCTCACCACGTACGATCCGGGACAGAGAAACAGCGCAAAAGAATAAAAGTATCCCGAAACTGATGAAAACGTTCGATTTAAGCCCCAAAAACAAGCGCTGCTTAGCAGACTTGCTGCCCCTATCGTAGAACTCTCGGAGAGCTTTTCAATGGTATGCTATGCGCTGCGTAACTCCTTACGGATCAAAAGTTATGGGCATCGGAGCGATGGAGACCTGGTCCCAAGCCCCACGCCCTCAGTTTTTGAGACCAGCCTCTACGTGAAGCGAAGTTGTCTTCCCAAGGTGCCTTGGGATTCGATAATAGAAATGTGATGGATTAGGTTGTCGTCCTTTTCGCGGCTCACGACGTACAATCTGAAACGGAAAAACATTGCAAAATAAGAAAAATATCACGAAACTGATGAAAACGTTCAATTTTTGGCTCCGAAAGTAGGAGTAGCCGAGTAGACTTGCTTCCTCCGTCGTAGAGCTCTTGGAGAGCTTTCCAACGATATGTTGTGCGCCGCGTAACTCTTTACAGATCAAAAGTTATGGGCACCGGAGAGACGGAGACCTGGTCCCAAGCCCTACGCCCTCGATTTGCGGGCCCAGCCTTTGCGTGAAGCGAAGTTATCTTGCCCAAGGTGCCATGGGATTTGATAATAGAAATGTGATGTATTTGGCTGTCGTCCTTTTCGCGGCCCACAACGTACGATCCGTGACATAAAAACATTGCAAAATAAGAAAAGTATCCCGAAACTGATCAAAACATTCAATTTTGGGCTCCAAAAACAGGCCCAGCAAAGCAAGCTTGCTGTTACCGTCGTAGATCTCTCGGAGAGCTTTCCAACGGTATGTTGTGCACCGCGTAACACCTTACAAATCAAAAGTTAAAGACACCGGAGCAATGGAGACCAGGTTTCAAGCCCCACGCCCTCAGTTTGCGGGCCCCGCCTCTACGTGAGGCGAAGTTGTCTTGCCCAAGGTGCCATGGGATTCGATAATAGAAATGTGATAGATTAGGTAGTCGTCATTTTCGCGGTTCAAAACGTACGATTCGGGACAGAAAAACAGCACAAAATAAGAAAAGTATCCTAAAACTGATGAAAACGTTCGATTTTGGGCTCCAAAAAAGACGCAGCAGAGCAGGCTTGTTGCCCCTGTCGTAGAGCTCTCGGAGAGCTTTCCAACGGTATGTTGTAAGCCGCATAGATCCTTACGGATCAAAAGTTATGGGCACCAGAGCGACGGAGACCTGGTCCCAAGCACCAAGCCCTGGGTTTGCGGGCCTAGCCTATATGTGAAGCGAAGTTGTCTTGCCCAAGGTGCCGTGGAATTCAATAATAGAAATGTGATGGATTAGGTTGTCATCCTTTTCTAGGCTCACAACGTTCAATTTTGGGTTCTGAAAACTGAAGCAGGCGACCAGGCTTGCTACCCTCGTCGTAGAGCTCTCGGAGAGCTTTCCAACGGTATGCTGTGCACCGCGTAACTCCTTACACATCAAAAGTTATGGGCACCGGAGCGACGGAGACATTGTCCCTTGCCTGACGCCCTCGGTTTGCGGGCCGAGCCTCTACGTGAAGCGAAGCTGTCTTGCCCAAGGTGCCATGGGATTCGATAATAGAAATGTGATGGATTAGGTTGTCGTTCTTTTCGCAGCTCACGACGTACGATCCTGGATGGAAAAACAACGCAAAAGAAGAAAAGTGTCCTATAACTATTGAAAATGTTCGATTTTGGCCTCCGAAATCAGGCGCAGAGGAGCACGCTTTCTGCCCCCGTCATAGAGCTCTCGGAGAGCTTTCCAACGGTATGTTGTGCGGCGCGTAACTCCTCACAGATCAGAAGTTATAGGCACCGGAGCAACGGAGACCTGGTCTGAAGCCCCACGCCCTCGGTTTGCGGGCCCCGCCTCTATGTGAGGCGAAGTTGTCTTGCCCAAGGTGTCGTGGGATTCGATAATAGAAATGTGATGGATTAGGTTGTCGTCCTTTTCGCGGTTCACAACGTACGATCCGGGACGAAAAAACAACACAAAATAAGAAAAGTATCCTGAAACTGATGAAAACGTTGGATTTTGGGCTCCAAAAATAGGCGCATCAGAGCAGGCTTGCTACCCTCGTCGTAGAGCTCTTAGAGAGCTTTCCAACTGTATGTTGTGCGCTGCATAAATCCTTACGGATCAAAAGTTATGGGCACCGGAGCGACGGAGATCTGGTCCCAAGCACCACGCCCTCGGTTTTCGGGCCAAGCCTCTACGTGAAGCAAAGTTGTCTTGCCTAAGGTGCCGTGGTATTCAATAATAGAAATGTGATGGATTAGGTTGTCCTCCTTTTCTAGGCTCACGACGTATGATCCGGGAAGAAAAAGCAGCGCAAAAGAAGAAAAGTGTCCCAAAACTGATGAAAACGTTCATTTTTGGGCTCCAAAAATAGAAGCAGGCAAGCAGACTTGCTACCCTCGTTGTAGAACTCTCGGAGAGCTTTCCATCGGTATAATGTGTGCTGCGTAACTCTTTGCGGATCAAAAGTTATGGGCACCGGAACGACGGAGACCTGGTCCTAAGCCCCACGCCCTTGATTTGCGTGCCCAACCTCTACGTGAAGCGAAGTCATCTTTCTCAAGGTACCGTGGGATTCGATAATAGAAATGTGATGGATTAGGTTGTCATCCTTTTCGCAGCTCACCACGTACGATCCGGGACGGAAAACAGCGCAAAAGAAGAAAAGTATCCTGAAACTGATGAAAATGTTCGATTTTTGGCTCCAAAAACAAGCGCAACATAGCAGACTTGCTGCCCCCGTCGTAGAGCTCTCGGAGAGCTTTTCAATGGTATGCTGTGCTCTACGTAACTCCTTACGGATCAAAAGTTATGGGCATCGGAGCGACGAAGACCTGGTCTCAAGCCCCACGCCCTCAGTTTGTGGGACCAGCCTCTTCGTGAAGCGAAGTTGTCTTCCCAAGGTGCCGTGGGATTTGATAATAGAAATGTGATGGATTAGATTGTCGTCCTTTTCGCGGCTCACGACATACGATCCAAAAAGGAAAAACATCGCAAAATAAGAAAAATGTCATGAAACTGATGAAAACGTTCAATTTTTGCCCATGAAAATAGGAGCAGCCGAGCAGACTTGATTCCCTCGTCATAGAGCACTTGGAGAGCTTTCCAACGATATGTTGTGCGCCGCGTAACTCTTTACGGATCAAAAGTTATGGGCACCAGAGCGACAGAGACCTGGTCCCAAGCCCCACGACCTTGGTTTGCGGGCCCAGCCTCTATATAAAGCGAAAATCGTGGGATTTGATAATAGAAATGTGATGGATTTGGTTGTCGTCCTTTTCGCGGCCCACAACATACGATCCAGGACGTAAAAACAGCGCAAAAGAAGAAAATTATCCCGAAATTGATGAAAACATTCAATTTTGGGCTCCAAAAATAGGCGCAGCAAAGTAAGCTTGCTGCCACCGTCGTAAATCTCTCGGAGAGCTTTCCAACGGTATGTTGTTCGCCGCGTAGATCCTTACGGATCAAAAGTTATGGGCACCGGAGCGTCGGAGACCTGGTCCCAAGCACCACGCCCTCGGCTTCTTGGCCCAGCCTCTACGTGAAGCGAAGTTGTCTTGCCCAAGGTGTCGTGGGATTCGATAATAGAAATGTGATGGATTAGGTTGTCGTCCTTTTCTAGGCTCACGACGTACGATCCGGGAAGAAAAAACAGCACAAAAGAAGAAAAGTGCCCCAAAACTGATGAAAACATTCATTTTTGGGCTTCGAAAATAGGAACAGGCGAGCAGACTTGCTACCCTCGTCGTAGAGCCCTCGGAGAGCTTTCCAAAGGTATACTGTGCGCCTCGTAACTCCTTACGGATCAAAAGTTATGGGTACTGGAGCGACGGAGACCTGGTCCCAAGCCCCACACCCTCGGTTTGTCGGCCTAGCCTGTACGTGAAGCGAAGTTGTCTTTCCCAAGGTGCCGTGGGATTCGATAATAGAAATGTGATGGATTTGATTGTCGTCCTTTTCGCGACTCACAACACACGATCTGGGACAAAAAAAATAGCGTAAAAGAAGAAAAGTATCCCGAAACTAATGAAAACGTTTGATTTTGGGCTCCAAAAACAGGCGTAATAGGGTAGGCTTGCTGCCACCGTCGTAGAGCTCTCAGAGAGCTTTCCAACGGTATGATGTGCGCCACATAACTCCTTACGGATCAAAAGTTATGGGCAACGGAGCAATAGATACCTGGTCACAAGCCCAACGCCCTCAGTTTGCAGGCCCGGCCTCTACGTGAAGTAAAGTTTCCATGCCCAAGGTGTCGTGTGATTCAGTGATATAAATGTGATTGATTAGGTTGTTGTCCTATTCGCGGCTGGCAACGTACGATCCGGGACGGAAAAACAGTGTAAAAGAAGAAAAGTATCCCGAAACTGATGAAAATGTTTGATTTCGGGCTCCAAAAACAGGTGCTGCCAGGCAGGCTTGCTACGCTCGTCGTAGAGCTCTCGGAGAGCTTTCTAACGGTATGTTGTGCGCCGCGAAACTCCTTACGGATCAAAAGTTATAGGCAAAGGAGCAACAGAGACCTGGTCCCAAGCCCCACACCCTCGGTTTGCCGGCCCAGCCTCTACGTGAAGCGAAGTTGTCTTGCCTAAGGTGCCTTGGGATTCGATAAGAGAAATGTGATGGATTAGGTTGTCATCCTTTTCTAGGCTCACGACGTACGATCTGGGAAGAAAAACAGCGCAAAAGAAGAAAAGTGTCCCAAAATTGATGAAAACATTCAATTTTGGACTCCGAAAATAGGCACAGCCGAGCAAACTTGCTGCGCCTGTCGTAGAACTCTCGGAGAGCTTTCCAATGGTATGATGTGCACCGCAAAACTCCTTACGGATCAAAAGTTATGGGCAAAGGAGCGACGGAGACCTGGTCCCAAGCCCTACGCCCGCGGTTTGCGGGCCCAGCCTCCACGTGAAGCGAAGTTGTCTTGCCCAAGGTACCGTGGGATTCAATAAGAGAAATGTGATGGATTTGGTTGTCGTGCTTTTCTAGGCCCACGACGTACGATCTGGGAAGGAAAAACAGCGCAAAAGAAGAAAAATGTCCCAAAACTGATGAAAACATTCGATTTTGGGCTCCGAAAATAGGCGCTGCTACGCAAGCTTGCTGCGCCTGTCGTAGAGCTCTCGGAAAGCTTTCCAACAGTATGCTGTCTGCCGCGAAACTCCTTACGGATCAAAAGTTATGGGCAATGGAGCGACGGAGACCTGGTCTCAAGGCCGACGCCCTCGGTTTGCAGGCCCAACCTCTACGTGAAGCAAAGTTGTCTTGCCCAAGATGCCGTGGGATTCGATAATAGAAATGTGATGGATTAGGTTGTCGTCCTTTTCTAGGCTCATGACGTACGATCCAGGAATGAAAAACATCGCAAAAGAAGAAAAGTATCCCGAAACTAATGAAAACGTTCGATTTTGGGCTTCAAAAAAAGGCATAGTAGAGCTGGCTTACTACCCCCGTCGTAGAGCTCTCGGAGAGCTTTCCAACGGTATTTTGTGCGACGCGTAACTCCTTATGGATCAAAAGTTATGGTCACCGGAGCGACGGAGACATGGTCCCAAGCCCCACGCCCTCGGTTTGTGGGCCTAGCCTCTACATGAAGTGAAGTTGTCTGCCCAAGTTGCCATGGGATTCTATAATAGAAATGTGATGGATTAGGTTGTCGTCCTTTTCACGGCTCACGACGTACGATCCTGGATGAAAAAACTACGTAAAAGTAGAAAAGTGTACCAAAACTGATGAAAACGTTCGATTTGGGGCTCCGAAAATAGGCGCAGCCGAGCAAGATTGCTGCCCCAGTCGTAGAGCTGTCGGAGAGCTTTCCAACGGTATTCTGTGCGCTGCGTAACTCCTTACGGATCAAAAGTTATGGGCAAATGAGCGACGGAGACTTGGTCCCAAGCCCTACGCCCCCAGTTTGCCGGCCCATCCTGTACGTGAAGCGAAGTTGTCTTGCCCAAGGTGCCATGGGATTCGATAATAGAAATGTGATGGATTAGGTTGCCGTCAGTTTCTAGGTTCACGACGTACGATCCAGGAAGGAAAAACATCGCAAAAGTAGAAAAGTGTCACAAAAATTATGAAAACATTCGATTTTGGGCTCCGAAAACAGGCGCAACCGATAAGGCTTGCTGCCTCCGTCGTAGAGCTCTCGGGGAGCTTTCTAACTGTATTCTGTGCGCCGCGTAACTCCTTACGGACCCTGACTCTGGAATTTCCTCTGCTGACCTGGAGGCTAGTATGGTTTCTTGTTCGGCTGACTCGAACCGGCTCCATCTAGTTTCCTCTTCTCAACTCGAGAGGCAGCAGCAAAGAGAGCAGAATAAGTATCGAAGTCATGAGAAGCTAACTGGTCCTGAATCTCTGGCCTCAATCCAACAGTAAATTTCTACATTTTCGCCTCCGGAGTACAAACCATATATTGAGCATAACGGGACAGTCGGTCAAAACGAGCCTCGTACTGGGCCACCGTCATATTACCCTGGGTCAAGTGCATGAACTCCTCGATCCGCCTCTGCCTGGAAACTGCAGGTACATATTTCTCCTTAAATGCCTTAACGAAATTACCCCACAAGCGAGGTGTCTGATCAGTCTCCCACAGTGCCTCTACAGTGTGCCACCAATGCTCGGCATCCCCGTGCAACAGAAATACAGCAAACTCCACCTTTTCTTCATCTGTATAATCAAGTGGCCTGAAAAATCTTCTCGATCTCGAACAGCCAAGCCTCTGCTTTCTCATCATCAGCTTCCCCGTAGAATTTAGATGGGCGAAAGTCAAGGAATTCCCTCATTCTGCTATGTCTCCCATGGTTACCCTCATTCCTGTTTTGATGTTGTTGTTGTTGGCTTCACGTGCATCCTGACGCTCCATCACACGTGATACACGATCCATGGCATTTGCCATCATATTAAACATAGCTATACCGGAATTAGTTTGATAGGCATCTCCGGTCTCTTGAGGTTCACCGCTCCTATTAGTAGTACGGGTACTAGGGCCAGCCATCTATAGGCACAGATTACGATGCATAATTTATTGAAATATGACAATTAAGAATCTAATGCATAAGATATGCAACATAATATGGATACAATTCCAGAAACATTTAAGGCATGTAAATCACTTAAGCACATAGAACATAGAAGGCACATTTATCACACAATAACACATAAACAAGTCATCCTAATTATCTTAGGGCTCTACCCACGGTCCGAGAATTAAACCCAGCTTAAGCAATCTAAGCTCTGATACCATTCTGTTTGGGTGTCACGCCCCAACCCGGCCTATAAAGGTTAGACTAGGGTGTGATCTAAACATTCAAGTCATTTCACGTACTTAATCGTTCAAGGAGGTTTAGCACTTAACGTTTTATCCTAGACTCCAAAATTTTTCGGAAAACCGGTAGCATAACGGCTATAATTGGGCTCTTTGGTTTGACCTAGTTCTCTAAACGCCTCAAAATTTACCACCTCAATTTCATTTCCAACTAAGATTACTATCTTACCATCAATTGAATTGCCTATTGGTTATTTCGACATCCCGTTGATTTATAACCTAGCACGATACTATGTCTCGTTTGTTTATTTATCCTCGTTATGAAAGTACCTGTTGATCTTAGCTTAATAGCGAATACCTGTTAAGATTGGATAAGTTCATTTACTTAGTCCTTAACTAGAGCATCATAACCTATGATAGATACTAGCGGATAATAAAAGCAAAAATGATCTTAGTAGTGTCATGTCTAGCATCAGTCTACTTAATATAAGTACAAACCAAAATTAGACCCCAAATTACAACGGGGTCTTTTACATCACAACATTGAGCAACATAAAGGAAATAGTCTTCAAGTGACATAAAGTTCACAAGTAGCCACATTCAAGCAAAGCAAACAATGACAGGCAATCACTCCAGGGGTTCATCATTAGGCACACCGTCCTTGGGTACCTGTACCTGTTCTTCTTCACCTGTGATGAAAAAGAGGGTGAGTCCTTATGAACTCAGCGAGGGGGAAACAAGAAATACGTTTTGAAACTCATTTTCCGGTTCAATTATGAAAACTCTTTTTGAAAACATGTCACGTATTACAAATAATAAGGTACGCAAATATATGAAACAAATCGAGTAACAGATACATTTACCGATCATTTCAAGGATACGGTGAGCAGTTGCTCTCAATTTCAATTTTGATACAATTGTTGCGGCCGACTTCAATAATCCACTTATCGCTCCCAATTGGGTGTACTCCGGATGTACCCCGAAACCTACGACCCAACTCTCTGAGGGTGAAATGCCAAGCGAGAGAGGGAATTGGACCATGGTAGTCACGGTAACACCGGCAAGCCTGATGCCGCCCGGCGTGCGTGAAACACTACCATGCCACACTGAAAGGTTGCAACCTCGTATGCAATGCACATTTACATCATTTAACATATCACATTAAGAGGACAACAAAGTAGGTCACATCCGAGCAGTTATAAGATCGCACGTTGTCAAGTAATCAAACGAGGCACGATAAGACAAGTAATTTCACTTGAAAGGCATATAGAGCCATATGAACATTAAACGGGCAGCCATGTAACACATGCAAGTCGAGCCATATAACTCATTTCGAAGTCCACGTAATCAAGTGATACGATTATTCAACATGCAACAACACCTACATGGGTTCGGATGCAAGAAAAGCCTATTTGACAACATGCAATGATCAAAATTACATTTAAGCTTATAAGACATTTACGGGCAGCCCACTAAGCATATAATTTCCACACAATATCCAAATGATCAACACTTAGCAAGACTACCTAGTCATTAGGGTTTCCATTTCGTGCATATTTGTGCAATTTGAGTCTCAAACCAACTCAAGGTCAATCTCAAGCCATGCATCATTTAATTCAACATCTTCAAACATTCAAAACAGTCCACACAACATCCCGAAGCTACAATCCTAAGCATTTAATTCAACAAGAGAAGCCACAACAATTTTTCTAAGCATAACACTAGTGAAACCCTTACTACAATAGGCTGTTTTCTCACAATCCATAGGATAATCAAACAATCTCCAAATCCAGTGAATAAGATTTAAAATTAAAGCTTAAGGAGTTAACTAAAATCAGAAATGAACCTTGCATCGATTGGAGTTCGAAATCATTAGTTATAGCCGAAACAGTGAGATAGCACAAAACTGTCCAGATTTGCACACTTTTCAGAAATTGACGTTTTTGAGGTCCTTAGGGTCAGTTTTAGCCTTAGTCCATTCCTGAAAAAATTGTCCAGAACTGAAAAATATAGCAGCACACCAAATTTCATGCATTTTGGACAACATTTACTAAGTCAAATATGGTTCGTTCCACAAGGTCAGTGCATCTGCCAAAACCTGCTTCATTTTTCCAGATTTCCAGATTTGGACACATTTTAAAGATTTGCTATTTTTAGGACCTTAGAGTAAAAATTATCTTCGGCCTATTTCTGGGAAAAATGTTCAAAACTGTCCAAACTAGTTACCTACCAATTTTCAAGCATTTTCAACATCATTTACCAAGCTAAACTTACCTCGAAACAGAATGGTCAGAGAGCTGTCAACAATCCGACTTCACCTAGCATCAATTTCAAGCCAAGATCTTGCCATGCATGGTTGTTTAAGCTTATGAACGACCATATAACTCAAGTACAGAAGAAAATACACACATTTATGAGCATGCATGTGGATTTTTGAAGAGTTTCAAAAGGTTTTAGCCCTCACCTTAGCAATCAACCACAAAGATGCACAAAAGCCTTGTTGAAGCTCAAATCTCTTCTTCTTCTTGCTTAGCCGAAATCCCAACTAGCTTTTCTCTATTTTTCCTAGCTTAGTAACCAAGCTCTTAGTACATGCATGTAGTTAGGACTTGAAGAAAAGAAATGGATGCCAAAAAGCTTACCTAGGCCGAATAGAAGTCTTCAATGTACATGCATGTGTTATTTTCGAACTCTAGCTAGCTTGCTCGACTTTCTTTGATGGTTGCTTGACTTGTTCAACTAAGGTGTGATGAAGATAAGCTATGGAGGTAGGGAACTCAGCCAAGGCCAAGAATGAGAGAGGAGAATGAGAGGGAGAGAGAGAAGAATGAAAGAGGAATGAAGAAATGACAAAACATGACAAGAATAAAGTCTTTTGCATTCATCCAAGCATGTGGTCGGCCTTGGGCTAATAAATTCTGATTTTTTTGTGTGTTCAAGATGGAATTTTGAAATGTTAGCATGGGCATGGTCATTTGGTCGAGCAAGGTGAAGAGATTGAGGGGAATTTGAGCAATTTTTTAAGCATTTGTGTCATAGAATGTCATAATGTGTCTAAGAATTAAGTTGAATTGAATAAGCATGCATAAACACCGCCTAGTAGTCGGCCCAGGCTACTAAAAATGCTGAATTTTGTCAACTTTTGATCATTATTTAATTGTGTCTTGAAAGTGCAAAAAGAATAAGGAATAAAGAATGAAGAATGTTTAGTGTTTGGTGAATTTTTGCCTTCTAGTGAGTTGAATTAGGATTATAATATTGATAGTGGATTTTGTAGGATTGTTTAATAGTCTAGTGCTTTGTGTAAGATGCTATCTTGATTAGCGTGAAGGCACGCTTTCCTAGATCTAGGGCACGAACTATGAAACGAACGCACATTTTTCAAGTAAATGCACGCAACCCTAAATGAATGCACGTAATTCAATGCATGGTACATAAAATGAACACAATTCTTAAACCTAGGTCAAGGCACGCAAATCTAGATTAGGACACACGAAACGAGGTATCGCACGTAAATCGGGATCGGGCCTCACAACGGAGACATGGTCCCAAGCCCGACGCCATCGGTTTTTGGGCCCAGCCTCTACGTGAAGCGAAGTTGTCTTCCCCAAGGTGCTATGGGATTCGATAATAGAAATGTGATGGATTATGTTGTCGTCCTTTTCTAGGCTCACACGTACGATCCGGGATGGAAAAACAGCGCAAAAGATGAAAAGTATCCCGAAACTGATGAAAACGTTCGATTATCGTTATTTTACATCCTTAACTGTTTCACTATGATTAATGCTTAACGTTAGCCTAGAACTCCAAAAGTTTTTTCCAGAAAATCGGCGGCATAACGGCAGTATTTAAGACCTTTTAGTTTGACCAAATTTCTAAACGCCTCAATTATTCCAATCATTAATCCAATTCCATTAAAGACTCCTATTTTGTCATCAACCGATATGCCTATTAGTCTATCTTGAAAGTCTCGTTTGTTTAATAAGCCTAACATGATAACTATGTCCCGTTTATTCATCGATTCTTATTACGCAAGCACCTGTTATCCTTTGGCTTACAATGAGTACCTAAGTGAAATTAGATGGAGTTAACTTGTTTGATTCTTCACCTAGTGGTTTAAATGCCTACGATAACTACTAACCAAGATAATGAAATCAAAGCAATCAAATAAAGAGTTCGTCCGGTTATAATCAGTACAAGCCAAAATTAAACCCAAATTACAACGGGGTCATTTACATCAACAAAATAAGTATTCTTCAAGCAAAGACAATGTTCACAAAACAGTCACTGTCAAGAAAGGCACATAAAGCACGTAATCACTCCAAGAAATCATCGACAAGCGTATTCTCTTCGGGTACCTGTTCCAAATCTTCTTCACATGTGATGATAAAAGAGGGTGAGTCCTTATGAACTCAGCGAGGGGGAACGAGAGATAACATTTTGAAACTCTTTTCCGGTTAATCTTATGAAAACTCGTTTGAAAACATGTCAATTAGAATAAATAAGTTCATAACATAACATAAATATAAATGAACACATTTACCTGTCTTTCCTCCCTGAGGTCCTCTAGGAACCAAGCGAGAGTACTTAAACACATAGTAAAAAAAAAAAGGATACGATTTGATACGTACAGGACTCTAAAGGTAGCTCATACGGGCTCAAGAGGTAGCTCCCACCACATTTAGGTGTAGCACTTTCCCTTACATAGCACTTACTTCCTGTCGTTCAAGTTCATTTTTAGTAACAGTTGTTGCGGCCGGCTTCAATCATCCACTTTTCACGCCGAATGGGTGTACTCCGGATGTACCCCGAAATCCTACGATCCAACTCTCCGAGGAAGTCTAGCCCCCAAGCGAGAGAGGGAATTGGACAATGGTAGTCACGGTTGCACCGGCAAGCCTGATGCCGCCCGGTGTGCATGAACGCTACCACGCCAGAATGAAAGGTTGCAACCTTGTATGCAATGCACATTTATGATATTTAATATATCACATTAGGAGGACAACAAAGTAGGTTGCCTCCGAGCAGTCATAAGATTGCACATTGACAAGTAAACAAGTGAGGCACGATATGACAAGTAATTTCACTTGAAAAGCACATGGAGTTCTATGAACATTAAACGGGCAGCCATGTAACGCATGTAAATCAAGTCATATAACTCATTTCAAAGTTCACGTAATCAAATAATAGGATTATTCAACATGCAACGACATCTACGTGGAACCGGGTGCAAGAAAGGCCTACTTGTCAACATGTAATCATTGAAATCATGTTTAGGGCTATGAGGGCAACTACGGGCAGCCTACTAATCACACAATTAAATACGATATCCATAGGATCAACAACTTAGTGAATTTACCTAGTCACTAGGGTTTCAATTTGCGCTTACCCGTGCAATTAAGCCCCAAGTCATCTTGTAATCAAACTCAAGCCATGCATCGATTAATTCAAACACCCTCAAGTATTCAAAACAGTCCACACAACATCCCAATGCCACAATCCCAAGCATTTAATACAACAAGAGAAGCTACAATAATTTTTCTAAGCATATCACTAGATGAAAACCTTACTGCAATGGACTGTTTTCTCACAATGATTGAGACAAGCAAACAAACTCCAATTCTAGTGAACAAGATGTCAAATTAAATCTTAAGGAGTGAACTAAATTCAGAAACAAACCTCGCATCATTTGGAGTTCGGGTTCAATAGTTATAGCCAAAACAGTGAGACTACACAAAACTGTCCAGATTTGCACATATTTCAATACTTGTCATTTTTGAGGGCTTAGGGTCAGATTTAGCCTTAGTTCATTTCTGACAAAAATGTCCAGAACTGAAAAATCTAGCATCACACCAAATTTCATACATTTTGGATGTCATTTACTAAGTAAAACTGGTTCGTTCTACAAGGTCAGTGAATCTGCCAAAACCTGCTTCATTTTTCCAGACTTTCCAGATTTTGACACATTTTAATAATTTGCCATTTTGAGGACCTTAGAGTCAAAATTAACTTTGGCCTATTTCTGCGAAAAATGTTCCGAACTAGAAAAACTAGTTACCTACTAATTTTCATGCATTTTTAACATCATTTACCTAGCCAAAATCACCTCGCACCAACAAGACAGAAGGCTGTCACATACACGATTTCATCTATCATCACATTCTAGCCAAAAATCTTGTCATGCATGTTTATAAAAGCTCATGAACACGCATATATCTCAAGTATAGAAGTAAAGATAAACATTTAAGGGCATGCATGTGGTTTTTTGAAAGATTTTCAAGAAGTTTTAGCCCTCACCTCTTGAAGATTTAGCAAATGAGCACAAATGCTCTTCAAAATGCATAAGGGGAGCTTCTTCCTTGCTTCTTGCTTGCTTGGGCTGCTATGGCCGAGCTTGGGAGAGATCTTGAGAGCATGCTTGAGGTCTTGGAAGGTCAAGAGGCAGCCATGGTCGAAAATGAGAGAGAAGGAGAGAGAATGAGAGAGTTTGTGAGGAAAGAGAGAGTTTGAGAGAGAAATTATGCTTGTGTGTGTGTGTGTTGGCCTTGAGCCTTTCAAATCTGAATTTTGTGTCATCTTTAGCATTTTTTTGAGTTGAAATGAAGCATGGCATTGAGAGGGTCGAAAATGAGATGCTTGGGTAGGGTGTAGGTGAATTTTTTATGCATTGTGCTTAGTGCATGTGTCATAGAATGTCTAGGCTTTAATTTAATTGTGCAAAGTTGATCAAATTGCCTTGTTTTGGCCATGTAATGCAAGGGAGAATCTGAAATTTCAGATTCAAGTTAGTATATTTTGGATTATAATAAGTGTAGGTTTATAATAGTTTATTGGTTAGTTGAGTGTGATAGAATATTTTATTAGTTAGTGGATTTTGTAGAGAATTTGAATTAGGAATATAATATTGGTTAGTGGATTGTGTAGGATTATCTTATTGTCTTGTGCTTTGTGTAAGATTCTTTATTGATTAGCGTGCGGGCACGTTTTTCTAGGTCTAGGACACGCACTACGAGACATGCAAAGAAATCAATTCGAGGCACGAATCACGAGGTAGACACAAACTACGAGGTAAGACACGCACTTTAAGGCAAATGCACGGATTCGAAGGTAAATGCACGCAACCTTAAGTGAATGCATGTAAATCAATACAAGGCACGTAATTCAATGCAATGCACGTAAATCAAGGCATGGCACTTAAATCAAGGTTAAGACACACAATTCAAGGTCAGGGCATGCGAAATGAGGTATCGCACGTAAATCAAAGTTAGGGCACGTAAGTCGAGGATTATGGCACACAATTTTAGGTCAAGGCACGTATGACGAGGCATGCACGAAAACTAAGACAGGGCATGTAATCCAAGGTAGGTCACACAATTCTGGGTCTAAGGCACGCAAATCGAGGTAAGACACGTTATTCGGGGTCGGGCCTCACACAGCCTCTACGTGAAGCGAAGTTGTCTTGCCAAAGGTGTCATGGGATTCAATAATAGAAATGTGATGGATTAGGTTGTCGTCCTTTTCCCAGCTCACGACGTACGATCCGGGACGGAAAAATAGCGCAAAAGCATAAAAGTGTCCCGAAACTAATGAAAATGTTCGATTTTGGGCTCCAAAAAGAGGCGCAACCAAGTAGGATTGCTGCCCACCGTAGAGCTCTCGGAGAGCTTTTCAACGGTATGTTGTGCGCCACGTAACTCCTCACGGATCAAAGGTTATGGGCAAAGGAGCGACGGAGACCTGGTCCCAAGCCCCACGCCCTCAATTTGTGGGCCCAGCCTCTACGTGAAGTGAAGTTGTCTTGCCCACAGTGCCATGAATAGAAATGTGATGGATTAGGTTGTTGTCCTTTTCGCGGCTACTAACGTACGATCCGGGATGAAAAAACAGCGCAAAAGAAAAAAAAGTATCCCGACACTAATGAAAACGTTCAATTTTGGGCTTCAAAAATAGGCGCAGCTGAACAACCTTGCTGCCCCTGTCGTCGAGCTCTCGGATAGCTTTTCAACGGTATTCTGTGCACCGCATAACTCCTTACGAATCAAAAGTCATGGGCACCGGAGCGACAGATACCTGGTCACAAGCCCCACACCCTCAGTTTGCGGGCCCAGCCGCTACGAGAAGTAAACTTGTCATGCCCAAGGAGTCGTGGGATTCGGTAATAGAAATGTGATTGACAAGGTTGTTGTCCTTTTCTCGACTGACGACGTACGATCCAGGACAGAAAAACAGCGCAAAAGAAGAAAAGTGTCCCAAAACTGATGAAAATGTTTGATTTTGGGCTCCGAAAATAGGCTCAGCAAAGCAGGCTTGCTGCCCCCGTCGTAGAGCTCTTGGAGAGCTTTCCAAAGGTATGCTGTGCACCGCGTAACTCCTTACGGATCAAAAGTTATGGGCAAAGGAGCGACAAAGACCTGGTCCCAAGCCCCACGCCCTCGTTTTGAGGGCCCAGCCTCTACATGAAGCGTAGTTGTCTTGCCCAAGGTATCATGGGATTCGATAATAGAAATGTGATGGATTTGGTTGTCGTCCTTTTCGCGGCTCACAACATACGATCCGGGACGGAAAAACAGTGCAAAAGAAGAAAAGTATCCTAAAACTGATGAAAACTTTAGATTTTGGGCTTCAAAAATAGGCACAGCCGAGCAGGCTTGAGGCCCCCGTCGTGGAGCTCTCGGAGAGCTTTCCAACAGTATGTTGTGTGTCGCGTAACTCTTTATGGATCAAAAGTTATGGGCAAAGGAGCGACGGAGACCTAGTCTCAAGCCCCACGCCCTCGGTTTGCGGGCCCAGCCTCTACGTGAAGCGTAGTTGACTTGCCTAAGGTGCCGCGGGATTCGATAATAGAAATGTGATGGATTTGGTTGTCGTCCTTTTCGCAGCTCACAACGTACGATCCGGGATGAAAAAATAGTGCAAAAAAAGAAAAGTATCGTAAAATTGATGAAAATGTTCAATTTTGTACTTCAAAAATAGGCGTAGCTGAGCAGGCTTGAGGCCCCAGTCGTAGAGCTCTCGGAGAGCTTTCCAACGGTATGCTGTGCGCCGTGTAACTCTTTACGAATCAAAAGTTATGGGCACCGGAGCGACGGAGACCTGGTCCTAAGCCCCACGCCCACGGTTTGCGGGCCTAGCCTCTACGTGAAGCGAAGTTGTCTTGCCCAAGGTGCCATGGGATTCAATAACATAAATGTGATGGATTTGGTTGTCATCCTTTTCGTGGCTCACAACGTACGATCCGGGACAAAAAAACAATGAAAAAGTAGAAAAGTATCCCAAAACTGATGAAAACGTTTGATTTTGGGCTTCAAAAATAGGCACAGCCGAGCAAGATTGCTGCCCCCATCGTAGAGCTCTCGGCGAGCTTTCCAACGGTATACTGTGCGCCACGTAACTCCTTACACATCAAATGTTATGGGTACCAGAGCGACGAAGACCTGGTCCCATGCCCCACGCCCTCGGTTTGCGAGCCCAGCCTTTACGTGAAGCAAAGTTGTCTTGCCCAAGGTGCCGTGGGATTCGATAATAGAAATGTGATGGATTAGGTTGTCGTCCTTTTTGCGGCTTACGACGTACGATCCAGGACGGAAAAACAGCACAAAAATAGAAAAGTGTCCCGAAACTGATGAAAACGTTCGATTCTGGGCTCCGAAAACAGGCGCAGCCGAGAAGGATTGTTGCCCCCGTCATAAAGCTCTCGGAGATCTTTCCAACGGTATTCTGTGCGCCGCGTAACTCCTTACAAATCAAAAGTTATGGGCACTGGAACGACAGATACCTGGTCACAAGCCCCACGCCCCCGTTTTGCGTGCCCAACCTCTACGAGAAGTGAAGTTTTCATGCCCAAGGTTGTCGTCCTTTTCGCGGTTGACGACGTACGATCCGGGACAGAAAAACAACGCAAAAGAAAAAAATTGTCCCAAAACTATTGAAAACGTTCGATTTTGTGCTCCGAAAACAGGCGCAGCCGAGCAGACTGGCTGCCTCCGTCATAGAGCTCTCGGCAAGCTTTCTAACGGTATGCTGTGACCCGTGTAACTCTTTACGGATCAAAAGTTATGGGCACCGGAGCGATGGAGACCTGATCCCAAGCCCCACGCCCTCAGTTTGCGAGCCCAGCCACTACGTGAAGTGAAGTTTTCTTGCCTAAGGCACCGTGGAATTCGATAATAGAAATGTGATGGATTAGGTTGTCGTCCTTTTCACGGCTCACGACATACGATCTGGGACGAAAAAACAACGCAGAAAAAGAAAAGTATCCAAAAATTGATGAAAACGTTCAATTTTGGGCGTAAAAAATAGGCGCAGCTGAGCAGGCTTGCTGCCCCCGTCGTAGAGCTCTTAGAGAGCTGTCTAACGGTATACTGTGTGCCACGTAACTCTTTACAGATCAAAAGTTCTGGACACCGGAGCGACAGAGACCTGGTCCCAAGCCCCATGCCCTCGGTTTGCGGGCCCAGACTCTACTTGAAGCGAAGTTGTTTTGCCCAAGGTGTCATGGGATTTGATAATAGAAATGTGATGGATTAGGTTGTCGTCCTATTCGCGGCTCACGACGTACGATCCGAGACGAAAAAACAATGCAAAAGTAGAAAAGTGTCCCAAAACTAATGAACACATTCGATTTTGGGCTCTGAAAATAGGCACAGCAAAGCAGGATTGCTGCCCCCATCGTAGAGATCTCGGAGAGCTTTCCAACAGTATTATGTGCACCGCGTAACTCCTTACGGATCAAAAGTTATGGGCACCGGAGCTACAGGTACCTGGTCACAAGCCCCATGCCCTCGGTTTGCGGGCCCAGCCTCTACGTGAAGTGAAGTTGCCCAAGGTGTCATGGAATTCGTTAATAGAAATTTGATTGATTAGGTTGTCGTCCATTTCGCGGCTGACGACGTACGATCCGGGAAGGAAAAATAGCCCAAAAAAAGAAAAGTGTCTCAAAACTAATGAAAACGTTCAATTTTGGGCTCCAAAAACAAGCGCAGCCAAGCAGGCTGGTTGCCCCTATCGTAGAGCTCTCGGCGAGCTTTCCAACGGTATGTTGTGCGCCACATAACTCCTTACGGATCAAAAGTTATGGGCAAAGGAGCGACGGAGACCTGGTCCCAAGCCCCACGCCCTCGGTTTGCCGGCCTAGCCTCTACGTGAAGCGAAGTTGTCTTGCCAAAGATGCCATGGGATTCAATAATAGAAATGTGATGGATTAGGTTCTCTTCCTTTTCTAGGCTCATGACGTACGATCCGGGAAGGAAAAACAATGCAAAAGAATAAAAGTGTCCCAAAACAGAAGAAAACATTTGATTTTGGGCTCCAAAAATAGGCGCAGCCGAGCAGGCTTGCTGCCCCCGTCGTAGAACTCTCAGATAACTTTCCAATCGTATACTGTGCACCGCGTAACTCCTTACGGATCAAAACTTATGGGCACCGGAGCGACAGAGACATGGTCTCAAGCCCGACGCCCTCTGTTTGCGGGCCCAAACTTTACATGAAGCGAAGTTGTCTTGCCCAAGGTGCTATGGGATTCGATAATATAAATGTGATGGATTAGGTTGTCGTCCTTTTCGCGGCTCAAGACGTACGATTCGGGATGGAAAAACAACACAAAAGAAGAAAAGAGGTCCCGAAGCTGATGAAAATGTTCAATTTTGGGATCTAAAAATAGGAACAACCGAGCAGGCTTGCTGCCGCCGTCGTAGAGCTCTCAGAGAGCTTTCCAACGGTATTTTGTGTGCTGCATAACTCCTTATGGATCAAAAGTTACGGGTACCGGAGCTACATATATCTGGTTACAAGCCCCACGCCCTCGGTTTGCGGGCCCAACCTCTACGTGCAATGAAGTTGTCATGCACAAGGTGTCATGGGATTCGGTAATTGAAATGTGACTGATTATGTTGTCGTCCTTTTTGCGGCTAACGACGTACGATCCGTGACGGAAAAATAGCGCAAAAGAAGAAATATGTCCCAAAACTGATGAAAATGTTCTATTTTGGGCTCTGAAAACAGGTGCAGCTGAGCAAATTTGCTGCCCCCGTCGTAGAGCTCTCGGCGAGCTTTCCAACGGTATGCTGTTCGCTGCGTAACTCCTTTCGGATTAAAAGTTATGGGCAAAAAAGCGACGGAGACCTGGTCCCAAGCCCCACGCCCTCGATTTGCCGGCCCAGCCTCTACGTGAAGCGAAGTTGACTTGCCTAAGGTGCCATGGGATTCGATAATAGAAATGTGATTGATTAGGCTCTCATCCTTTTCTAGGCTCACGACGTATGATTTGGGAAGGAAAAACAGAGCAAAAGAAGAAAAGTGTCCCAAAATTGATGAAAACGTTCGATTTTGGGCTCCGAAAATAGGTGAAGCCAAGTAGGCTTGCTGCCCCCGTCGTAGATCTCTCGGAGAGCTTTCCAACGGTATGCTGTGTTCCGCGTAACTCCTTACGGATCAAAAGTTACGGACATCGGAGCGACGGAGACCTGGTCCCAAGCCCCACGCCCTCGGTTTACGGGCCCAGCCTCCACGTGAAGCAAAGTTGTCTTGCTCATGGTGCCGTGGGATTCAATAATAGAAATGTGATGGATTTTGTTGTCGTCCTTTTCGTGGCTCACAACGTATGATCCGGGATGGAAAAATAGCGCAAAAGAAGAAAAGTATCTCGAAACTGATGAAAATGTTCGATTTTGGGCACCAAAAATAGGCGCAGACGAGATGCCTTGTGGCCCCCGTCGTAGAGCTCTCGGAGGGCTTTCCAATGGTATGCTGTGCACCGCGAAACTCCTTACGGATCAAAAGTTATAGGCAAATGAGCGACGGAGACCTGGTCCCAAGCCCCAAGCCCTCGGTTTGCCGACCCAGCCTCTACGTGAAGCAAAGTTGTCTTGCCCAAGGTGCCGTGAGATTCTATAATAGAAATGTGTTGGATTAGGTACTCGTCATTTTCTAGGCTCACGACGTACGATCCGGGAAGGAAAAACAGGGCAAAAGAAGAAAAGTGTCCAAAAACTTATGAAAATGTTCGATTTTGGGCTCCGAAAATAGGCGCAGCTGAGCAGGCTTGCTACCCTCATCGTAGAGCTCTCAGAGAGCTTTCCAACAGTATGTTGTGCGCTGCATAACTCCTTACGGATCAAAAGTTATGGGCACCAGAGCGACGGAGACATGGTCCCAAGCTCGACGCCCTTGGTTTGCCGGACCGGCCTCTACGTGAAGCAAAGTTTTCTTGCCCAAGGTGACGTGAGATTCGATAATAGAAATGTGATGGATTAGGTTGCCGTCCTCTTCTAGGCTCACGACGTACGATCAGGGAAGGAGAAACAGCGCAAAAGAAGAAATGTGTCCCAAAACTTATGAAAATGTTCTATTTTGGTCTCTGAAAATAGGTTTCAAATGAGAAGGCTTGTTACCCCCGTCGTAGAGCTCTCGGAGAGCTTTCCAACGGTATGCCGTGCGCCGCATAACTCCTTACGGATCAAAAGTTATGGGCACCGGAGTAACGGAGACATGGTCCAAAGCCTGACGCCCTCGGTTTTCGAGCCCAGCCTCTACGTGAAGCGATGTTGTCTTGCCCAAGGTACCGTGGGATTCGATAATAGAAATGTGATTGATTAGGTTGTCGTCCTTTTGGCGGCTCACGACTTACGATCCGGGACGAAAAAATAACACAAAAGAAGAAAAGTATCCCGAAACTGATGAAAACGTTCGATTTTGGGATCCGAAAATAGGTGCAACCGTGCAAGCTTGCTGCCCCTGTCGTAGAGCTCTCAGAGTGCTTTCCAACGGTCTGTTGTGCGCAGCGTAACTCCTTATGGATCAAAAGTTATGGGCACCGGAGTGACGGAGACCTGGTCCTAAGCCCCACGCCCTCGATTTGCGGGCCCAGCCTCTACGTGAAGCAAAATTGTCTTGCCTAAGGTATCGTGGGATTCGATAATAGAAATGTGATGGATTTGGTTGTCGTCCTTTTCGCGGCTCACAACGTACGATCCAGGACGAAAAAATAGCGCAAAAGAAGAAAAGTATCCCGAAACTGATGAAAATGTTAGATTTTGGGCTCCAAAAACGGGTGCAGCAAATCTGGATTGGTGCCCCCGTCGTAGAGATCTCAGAGAGCTTTCCAACGGTGTGTTGTGCGCTGCGTAACTCTTTACAAATCAAATGTTATGGGCACCGGAGCGACAGAGACTAGGTCCCAAGCCCCATGCCCTCGGTTTGCGAGCTCAGCCTCTACGTGAAGCGAAGTTGTCTTGCCCAAGGTACAGTGGGATTCGATTATAGAAATGTGATGGATTAAGTTTATGTCCTTTTCGCGGCTCACGACGTACTATCCGGGACAGAAGAACAGCGCAAAAGAAGAAAAGTGTCACGAAACTAATGAAAATGTTCGATTTTGGGCTCCGAAAACATGCGCAGCCGAGCAAGGTTGTTTCTACCATCGTAGAGCTCTCGGAGAGCTTTCCAACGGTATGCTGTGGGCCGCGTAAATCCTTACGGATCAAAAGTTATGGGCAAATGAGGGATAGAGACCTAGTCCCAAGCCCCACGCCCTTGGTTTGCGGTCCCAGCCTCTACGTGAAGCGAAGTTGTCTTGCCCAAGGTGCCGTGGGATTCGATAATAGAAATGTGATGGATTAGGTTGTCGTCCTTTTCGCGGCTCACGACATACAATACGGGAAGGAAAAATAACGCAAAAGAAGAAAAGTGTCCCGAAACTGATGAAAATGTTCACTTTTGGGCTCCAAAAATAGGCGTAGCCGAGCAGGCTTGCTGCCCTCGTTGTAGAGCTCTCAGAGAGCTTTCCAATGGTATGTTGTGTGCCTCGTAACTCCTCACGGATCAAAGGTTATAGGCAAAGAAGTGACGGAGACCTGTTCCCAAGCACCACGTCCTCGGTTTGCGGTCCCAGCCTCTACGTGAAGTGAAGTAGTCTTGCCCTAGGTGCCATGGGATTTGGTAATAGAAATGTGATGGATTAGGTTTTCTTCCTTTTCTAGGCTCACGACGTACGATCCGAGAAGGAAAAATAGCGCAAAAGAAGAAAAGTGTCCCAAAATTGATAAAAACGTTCGATTTTTGGCTCTAAAAACAGGCACAGCCGAGCGGGCTTGCTGCCCCCGTCGTATAGCTCTCGGAGAGCTTTCCAACGGTATGCTGTGCGCCGCGTAACTTCTTACAAATCAAAAGTTATGGGCACCGGAGCAACGGAGACATAGTCCCAAGCCCGACACCCTTAGTTTGAGAGCCCAGCCTCTACATGAAGCGAAGTTGTCTTGCCCAAGGTACCTTGTGATTCGATAATAAAAATGTGATGGATTAGGTTGTCGTCCTTTTCACGGCTCACGACATACGATCTGGGACGAAAAAACAGCGCAAAAGAAGAAAAGTATCCCGAAACTGATGAAAACCCTCGATTTTGGGCTTCAAAAATAGGCGCAGCTGAGCAGGCTTGCTGCCCCCGTGGTAGAGCTCTCAGAGAGCTGTCCAACGGTATACTGTGCGCCATGTAACTCCTTACGAATCAAAAGTTATGGGCACCAGAGCGACAGATACCTGGTCACAAGCCCCACGCCCTTGGTTTGCGGGCCCAGTCTCTACGTGTAGTGAAGTTGTCATGCCCAAGGTGTCGTGGGATTCGGTAATAGAAATGTGATGGATTTGGTTGTCGTCCTTTTCGCGGCTGACGACGTACGATCTGGGAAGAAAAAATAACGCAAAAGAAGAAAAGTGTCCCGAAACTATTGAAAACGTTTGATTTTGTGCTCTGAAAATAGGCGCAGCTGAGCAGACTGGCTTCCCCCGTCGTAGAGCTCTCGGCGAGCTTTCCAACGGTATGCTGTGACCCATGTAACTCCTTACGGATCAAAAGTTATGGGCACCGGAGCAACGAAGACCTGATCCCAAACCCCACACCCTCGGTTTGCGGGCCCAGCCTCTACGTGAAGTGAAGTTGTCTTGCCCAAGGTACCTTGGGATTCGATAATAAAAATGTGATGGATTAGGTTGTCGTCCTTTTCACGGCTCACGACGTACGATCTGGGATGAAAAAATAGCGCAAAAGAAGAAAAGTATCCCAAAACTGATAAAACCCTCGATTTTGGGCTTCAAAAATAGGCGCAGCTGAGCAGGCTTGCTGCCCCAGTCGTAGAGCTCTCAGAGAGCTGTCCAACGGTATGCTGTGCGCCACGTAACTCCTTACGGATCAAAAGTTCTGGACACCGGAGCAACGGAGACCTGGTCCCAAGCCCTACGCCCTCGGTTTGCGGGCCCAGCCTCTACGTGAAGCGAAGTTGTTTTGCCCAAGGTATCGTGGGATTCGATAATAGAAATGTGATGGATTAGGTTGTCGTCCTATTCGTGGTTCACGACGTACGATCCAGGACGGAAAAATAACGCAAAAGCAGAAAAGTGTCCCGAAACTAATGAACATATTCGAATTTGTGCTCCGAAAATAGGCACAGCAAAGCAGGATTGCTGCCCCCGTCGTAGAGATCTCGGAGAGATTTCCAACGGTATTCTGTGCACCGCGTAACTCCTTACAGATCAAAAGTTATGGTCACCGGAGCTACAGATACCTGGTCACAAGCCCCACGCCCTCGGTTTGCGGGCCCAGCCTCTACGTGAAGTGAAGTTGTCATGCCCAAGGTGTCATGGGATTCGGTAATAGAAATGTGATTGATTAGGTTGTCGTCCTTTTCGCGGCTGACGACGTACGATCCGGGAAGGAAAAATAGCCCAAAAGAAGAAAAGTGTCCCAAATCTGAGAAAACGTTCGATTTTGGGCTCCGAAAATAGGTGCAGCCAAGCAAGCTGGCTGACCCTGTCGTAGAGCTCTCGGCGAGCTTTCCAACGGTATGTTGTGCGCCGCGTAACTCCTTACGGATCAAAAGTTATGGGAAAAGGGGCGACGGAGACCTAGTCCCAAGCCCCACGCCCTCGGTTTGCCGGCCCAGCCTCTACGTGAAGCGAAGTTGTCTTGCCAAATGTGCCGTGGGATTCAATAATAGAAATGTGATGGATTAGGTTCTCGTCCTTTTCTAGGCTCACGACGTACGACCCGGGAAAGAAAAACAGCGCAAAAGAAGAAAAGTGTCCCAAAACTGAAGAAAACATTCAATTTTGGGCTCCAAAAATAGGCGCAACCGAGCAGGGTTGCTGTCCCCGTCGTAGAACTCTCGGATAACTTTCCAACAGTATACTGTGCGTCGCGTAACTCCTTACGGATCAAAAGTTATGGGCACCGGAGCGACGGAGACATGGTCCCAAGCCCGACGCCCTCTGTTTGCGGGCCAAACCTCTACATGAAGCGAAGTTGTCTTGCCCAAGGTGCCGTGGGATTCGATAATATAAATGTGATGGATTAGGTTGTCGTCCTTTTCGCGGCTCAAGACGTATGATCCGGGATGGAAAAACAACACAAAAGAAGAAAAGAATTCTCGAAGCTTATGAAAACATTCGATTTTGGGATCCAAAAATAGGCGCAGCCGAGCAGGCTTGCTGCCGCCATCGTAGAGCTCTTGGAAAGCTTTCCAACGGCATTCTGTGCGCCACGTAACTCGTTACAGATCAAAAGTTATGGGTACCAAAGCTACAGATACCTGGCCACAAGCCCCACATCCTCGGTTTACGGGCCCAGCCTCTACGTGAAGTGAAGTTGTCATGCCCAAGGTATCGTGGGATTCGGTTATTGAAATGTGATTGATTAAGTTGTCATCCTTTTCGATGCTGACGACGTACGATCCGGGACGAAAAAATAGCGCAAAAGAAGAAATGTGTCCTAAAACTGATGAAAACGTTCGATTTTGGGCTCCGAAAACAGGCGCAGCCGAGCAGGCTTGCTGCCCGACATAGAGCTCTCGACGAGCTTTCCAACGGTATGTTGTGTGCTACGTAACTCCTTTCGGATCAAAAGTTATGGGCAAAAGAGCGACGGAGACCTGGTCCTAAGCCCCACGCCCTAGATTTGCCGGCCCAGCCTCAATGTGAAGCGAAGTTGACTTGCCCAAGGTGCGGTGAGATTCGATAATAGAAATGTGATGGATTAGGTTCTCATCCTTTTCTAGGCTCACGACGTATGATTTGGGAAGGAAAAACAGAGCAAAAGAAGAAAAGTGTCCTAAAACTGATGAAAATGTTCTATTTTGGGCTCCGCAAATAGGTGCAGCCGAGCAGGCTTGCTGACCCTGTCGTAGAGCTCTCGGAGAGCTTTCCAACGGTATGTTGTGCTCCGCGTAACTCCTTACGGATCAAAAGTTACGGGCACCGGAGCGATGGAGACCTGGTCCCAAGCCCCACGCCCTCGGTTTGCGGGCCCAGCCTCTACGTGAAGCAAAGTTGTCTTGCCCATGGTGCCGTGGGATTCAATAATAGAAATGTGATGGATTTGGTTGTCGTCCTTTTCGTGGCTCACAACGTATGATCCGGGATGGAAAAATAGCACAAAAGAAGAAAAGTATCCTGAAACTGATGAAAACGTTCGATTTTGGGCACCAAAAATAGGCTTGGTAGAGATGGTTTATGGCCCCCGTCGTAGAGCTCTCGGAGGGCTTTCCAACGGCATTCTATCCGCCGTGAAACTCCTTACGGATCAAAAGTTATGGGCAAATGAGCAACGGAGACCTGGTCCCAAGCCCCACGCCCTCGGTTTGCCAGCCCAACCTCTACGTGAAGCAAAGTTGTCTTCCCCAAGGCGCCATGAGATTCTATAATAGAAATGTGTTGGATTAGGTAGTCATTGTTTTCTAGGCTCACGACGTACGATCCGGGAAGGAAAAACAGTGCAAAAGAAGAAAAGTGTCCAAAAAATGATGAAAATGTTCGATTTTGGGCTCTAAAAATAGGCATTGCTGAGCAGGCTTGCTACCCCCATCGTAGAGCTCTCGGAGAGCTTTCCAACAGTATGTTGTGCGCTGTGTAACTCCTTACGGATCAAAAGTTATGGGCACCGGAGCGACGGAGACATGGTCCCAAGCTCGACGCCCTTGGTTTGTCGGCCCAGCCTCTACGTGAAGCGAAGTTGCCTTGCCCAAGGTGCCGTGGGATTCGATAATAGAAATGTGATGGATTAGGTTGTCATCCTTTTCTAGGCTCACGACGTACGATCAGGGAAGGAAAAACAGTGTAAAAGAAGAAAAGTGTCCCAAAACTGATGAAAATGTTCTATTTTGGGCTCTGAAAACAGGCGCAGATGAGCAGGCTTGCTACCCCCGTCGTAGAGCTCTCAGAGAGCTTTCCAACGGTACGGTGCGCCGCGTAACTCCTTACGGATCAAAAGTTATGGGCACCGGAGCGACAGAGACATGGTCCCAAGCCTGACGTCCTCGGTTTGCGAGCCCAGCCTCTACATGAAGTGAAGTTGTCTTGCCCAAGGTGCCGTGGGATTCGATAATAGAAATGTGATTGATTAGGTTGTCGTCCTTTTCGCAGCTCACGACTTACAATCCGGGACAGAAAAATAACACAAAAGAAGAAAAGTATCTTGAAACTGATGAAAACGTTCGATTTTGGGATCTGAAAATAGGCGCAACCGAGAAAACTTGCTGCCCCGTCGTAGAGCTCTCGAAGTGCTTTCCAACGGTATGCTGTGCGCCGCGTAACTCCTTATGGATCAAAAGTTATGGGCACCGGAGTGACGGAGACCTGGTCCCAAGCCCTACGCCCTCGATTTGCGGGCCCAGCCTCTACGTGAAGTGAAATTGTCTTGCCCAAGGTATCGTGGGATTCGATAATAGAAATGTGATGGATTTGGTTGTCATCCTTTTTGCGGTTCACAACGTATGATCCATGACGAAAAATAGCATAAAAGAAGAAAAGTATCCCGAAACTGATGAAAACGTTCGATTTTGGGCTCCAAAAATGGGCACAGCAAATCTGGATTGGTGCCCCCGTCGTAGAGATCTCAGAGAGCTTTCCAACGGTATGTTGTGCACCGCGTAACTCTTTACGGATCAAATGTTATGGGCACCGGAGCGACGGAGACTAGGTCCCAAGCCCCACGCCCTCGGTTTGTGGGCTCAACCTCTACGTGAAGCAATGTTGTCTTGCCCAAGGTGCCATGGGATTCGATTATAGAAATGTGATGGATTAAGTTGTTGTCCTTTTCGCGGCTCACGACGAACGATCCGGGACAAAAAAATAGCGCAAAAGAAGAAAAGTGTCACAAAACTAATGAAAACGTTCGATTTTGGGCTCCGAAAACATACGTAGCTGAGCAAGCTTGTTTCCACCATCGTAGAGCTCTCGGAGAGATTTCCAACGGTATGCTGTGCACCTCGTAACTCCTCACGGATCAAAGGTTATGGGCAAAGGAGTGACGGAGATCTGGTCCCAAGCCCCACGCCCTCAGTTTGCAGGCCCAGCCTCTGCGTGAAGTGAAGTTGTCTTGCCCTAGGTGCCGTGGGATTCGATAATAGAAATGTGATGGATTAGGTTTTCGTCCTTTTCTAGGACCATGACGTATGATCCGGGAAGGAAAAACAGCGCAAAAGAAAAAAAGTGTCCCAAAATTGATGAAAATGTTCGATTTTCGGCTCTGAAAATAGGCACAGCCGAGCAGACTTGCTGCCCCTGTCATATAGCTCTCGGAGAGCTTTCCAACGGTATGCTGTGCGCTGCGTAACTCCTTACGGATCAAAAGTTATGGGCACCGGAGCGACGGAGACATAGCCCCAAGCCCGTCGCCCTTAGTTTGCGAGCCCAGCCTCTACGTGAAGCGAAGTTGTCTTGCCCAATGAGCCATGGGATTCGATAATAGAAATGTAATGGATTAGGTTGTCGTCCTTTTCGAGGCTCATGACGTACGATTCGGGACGGAAAAATAGCGCAAAAGTAGAAAAGTATCCCAAAACTGATGAAAACATTCGATTATGGGCTCCAAAAATAGGCGCAGCCGAGTAGGATTGATGCCCCCGTCATAGAGCTCTCGAAGAGCTTTCCAACGACATTTTGTGCGCCACGTAACTCTTTACGGATCAAAAGTTATAGGCACCGGAGCGACAAATACCTGATCACAAGCCCTACAACCTTTGTTTGCGGGCCCAGTCTCTACGTGTAGTGAAGTTGTCATGCCCAAGGTGTCGTGGGATTCGATAATAGAAATGTGATGGATTTGGTTGTCGTCCTTTTCACGGCTCACAACGTACGATCCGGGATGAAAAAATAGCGCAAAAGAATAAAAGTGTCCTGAAACTAATGAAAACATTCGATTTTGGTCTCCAAAAATAGGCGCAACAGAGCAAGCTTGCTGCCCCCGTCGTAGAGCTCTCGGAGAGCTTCCCAACGGTATGCTGTGCGCCACGTAACTCCTTACGGATCAAAAGTTATGGACACCGGAGCGACGGAGACCTAGTCCCAAGCCCCACGCCTTAAGTTTGCGGGCTCAGCCTCTACATGAAGCGAAGTTGTCTTGCCCAAGGTGCCGTGGGTTTCGATAATAGAAATGTGATGGATTAGGTTGTCGTCCTTTTCGCAGTTCACGACATACGATCCGGGACGAAAAAACAGCGCAAAAGAAGAAAAGTGTCCTGAAACTGATGAAAACGTTCGATTTTGGGCTCCGAAAGTAGGCGCAGCCGAGCAGGCTTTCTGCCCCCATCGTAGAGCTCTCGGAGACCTTTCCAGCAGTATGCTGTGCGCCGCGTAAATCCTTACGGATCAAAAGTTATGGCTAAAGGAGCGACGGAGACCTGGTCCCAAGCCCCACGCCCTCGGTTTGCGGGCTCAGCCTCTACGTGAAGCGAAGTTGTCTTGCCCAAGGAGCTGTGGGATTCGATAACAAAAATGTGATGGATTAGGTTGTCGTCCTTTTCGTGGCTCACGACGTACGATACGGGACGAAAAAATAGCACAAAAGTAGAAAAGTGTCCTGAAACTGATGAAAACGTTCGATTTTGGGCTCTGAAAAAAGGAGCAGGTGAGCAGGCTTGCTGCCCCGGTCGTAGAGATCTCGGAGAGCTTTCCAACGGTATACTGTGCGCTGCGTAACTCTTTACGGATCAAAAGTTATGGGCAAATGAGCGACGGAGACCTGGTCCTAAGCCCCACGGCCTTGGTTTGCGGGCCCAGCCTCGACGTGAAGCGAAGTTGTCTTGCCCTAGGTGCCGTGGGATTCGATAATAGAAATGTGATAGATTATGTTGTCGTCGTTTTCTAGGCTCACAACGTATGATTCGGGAAGAAAGAATAGTGCAAAAGAAGAAAAGTGTCCCAAAACTGATGAAAACGTTCGATTATAGGCTCCAAAAATAGGCGCAGCCGAGCAGGATTGTTGTCCCCGTCGTAGAGCTCTCGGAGAGCTTTCCAACGGTATTATGTGCACCGCGTAACTTTTACATATCAAAAGTTATGGGCACCGGAGCGACAGATACCTGGTCACAAGCCCTACGCTGTTGGTCTGCGGGCCCAGCCTCTACGTGAAGTAAAGTTGTCATGCCCAAGGTGTTGTGGGATTCGGTAATAGAAATGTGATTGATTAAGTTGTCGTCCTTTTCGCGGCTGATGACGTACGATCCGGGACGGAAAAACAGCGCGAAAGAAGAAAAGTTCCCGAAACTGATGAAAACGTTCGATTTTGGGTTCCGAAAAGAGACACAGCTGTGAGGCCCGACCCCGAATAATATGTCTTACCTCGATTTGCATGCCTTAAACCCAGAATTATATGACCGACCTTGGATTACGTGCCTTGACTTTGAATTACGTGTGTTACCTTGTTTCGTGTGCCCTAACCTTGAATTACGTGCCATGCCTTGATTTACGTGCATTGCATTGAATTACGTGCCTTGCATTAGTTTACGTGCATTCACTTAGCGTTGCGTGCATTTACCTTCGAATCCATGCATTTGCCTTGAACTGCGTGCCTTATCTCATAGTGTGTGCCATAGACATAGGAAAGCGTGCTCGCACGCTAATCAATAAAGAATCCTACACAAAGCACTGGACTATAAAATAATCCTACAAACACCACTAACTATTATTATAATCCTAATTTAAATCTCTACAAAATCCACTAACTCTTAGTTTAATCCTAAGTCAAATTCAACTCAATATTTTAATGTACAAACATTCTTTATTCTTATTCTTTATTCCTACTCTTTTGCAAAACCCATGCACCTACAATAAATTATTCCAAAAACAAGACAAAAAATTCAGAATTTAACATCACTTGGCCGACCATACCTTGTCCTTGAGCAAAAATTTGAACAACATAACTTATTCATGCATGCTAAGACACAATCTTACATATTGTCATATCTTTTCCATACACCAAAGCATTATTTTATTAACCACCTTGCTCCACATTCTCGGCCACATCACCAAGCATGCCAAACAATTCAAACATGCTCCAAAAGATGACACAAATTCAGTTTTTGCAAGCCTATAGCTGACCACATGCACAAACATATCATTTATTTCTCTCAAAACTCTCTCAAGCTCTCATTCTCTCTCCTTCTCTCTCATTTTTGACCATGGCATCTCTTGAGCTTCCAAGACCTCAAGCTCACTCTCTAGGACACTCCAAGCATCGGCCATAGCAAGGTAATCAAGCAAGGATAGCTCAAAGTCACACACAAAGCTCAAAAACAAGGATTTTGTGCTCATTTGCTAAATCTTCAAAGAGGTGAGGGCTAAAACTCTTTTAAAAGCTTTCAAAAACCACATGCATGCCTCCATATTTCTATATTTACCTCTGTACTTGTTGTATATGTGTGTACATGAGCTTATGTAACCATGCATGGCAAGATATTCGGCTAGAACTTGAAGATAGATAAAATAGCGTAGCTGGCAGATTTCTGACTTGGTAGAGCAAGGTGCATTTAACCTAGTAAATGATGTTTAAAATGCATGAAAATTGGTAGGTGACTAGTTTTTCCAGTTCTGAGAATTTTTCGTAGAAATAGGCCAAGGCCAATTTTGACTCTAAGGTCTCCAAAATGGTAAATCATCGAAAGGTGTCTACATCTGGAAAATCTAGGAAACTGGAGCAGGTTTTTGGCAGTTCACTGTCCTTGTAGAACGAAACAGTTTTGACCTCTTAAATGATATTTAAAATGCATGAAATCCGGTAGGTTGCTATATTTTTCAGTTCTGGACATTTTTGTCAGAAATAGACCAAGGCTAATTATGACTTCAAAAACCTCAAAATTGGCAAAAATCGTAATGTGTCTAAAACTAGACAGTTTTGCGTAGTCTCACGGTTTTTGCCATAACTCCTAAGTTTGAACTCCAAATGAGGTGAGGTTTATTTCTGGATTTAAATCACTCATTAAGATTTATCGAAAATTCGGAATCAGTTTGACAATGATCATATGATGCTGAAAACAAGACTAATGTTTGACCTAATTATCCATTAGATCGAAAATTGGTTTTAGCGTATTTTGACAGAAAAAGGCCTATACTGGTCAACTTGTGACATTGAATTCTCACCAAAGGATCCATGTCTAGGTTGGGAAAAAAGAGTCAATGCAGCCTTATGATTTGCTGGAAATGGATTTGCCTGCAATTTTTTCTTATGTTGAATATTCATTTGGCTGCAGTGAAGGTTCCCACTATGATCTAACTCCCGCCTATCTGCAGGGTGTAGGCCTTTTGTCCATGTCAACACCACCCGTTCTCTCTTGCAACAAGTACGAGTCAGAATGCATCGGCCACACACAGAAAGCCCTCTTCTACACAGCCTTGGCACTGATAGCTATAGGAATGTCTGGTCATATCGTATCTCTCAAGCAATTCATTCTTGAACAACAAGCCGAAAGCAAAACAGATGACAAAAAGAATAAGACAAGAATATTTCGACCACCAAGGAAGAGAGAACTTATCGTTGCACTATTTGCTGTTGTTGGGGGTATTGCTCTGCCATATACAAAACCATGGTCAATCCGATTTGGAATTCCTGCAATTTGCACTTTGGTGGCAACAATTGTATTTCTGAGTGGCTCATGCTTTTACGAAAAAGATAAACCGAAAGGGAGTCCAATAACAAATATATTCAGAGTCATCGTTGCCTCTGCTTCAAAAATATCCCTACCCCTTCCAAGTAACCACAAGAACCTTCACGAGGAAGATAAACCAGAAAGGTTGCCCCATACTGATGGACTAATGTTTGAAATGTTTTTTTCTTGCTCATCAGCTCATGTTTGTATTCTCAGAATTGAATGACTTCTTTTACTGCTAAAAATTATTTTGACTCAGAAGTCTAGCTGATTTATTACGACTGCATAAAATTGTTGCACAATAAATGTGTGCCTTTTAATGGACATTGAATAAATGCATTTTCCTCTGTAACTGGGAAGTGGATAATATTATTTGCAGGTGCCTAGACAAAGCTGCCATCAAATTGCCAAATCAAGAGAGAAATAAATGGCTACTTTGTACAGTGACACAAGTCGAGGAAACCAAAATTGCCATCCGGATGTTTCCTATTTGGGTGATGTTTATAATCTGTGGGTTAGTTTCTTCTGCTGGGAGTCCTTACTTCCAAGAGCAAGCGAACAATTTGAGTCGCAAGGTAGGAAAACTGAAGGTTCCACTTACAATCCTGCTACTGCTACAAGAATATGCCAAGTCAATATTTTCCAAGATTTACCAAGGTAAAATTGAATTATTGAAGAATATTGGACTTGAAAAGTATGCAGTATGCACCACCAATTGGCATTGCAGGAGCTATGATATTCGCGACACTGAGTTGTATAACTGCTACGAAAGTGGAAGTTCGAAGACTAGATGTTATTAGATCTCATGATTTAATTGAAAAACCTGAAGATACCATTCCTATGAATCCTTTTTGGATGCTTCCACAATTTTTGCTGCTCGTTGGCCTTGATTCTTTCTTTGAAAAGAGTGTCACTGATTTCTTTCGCGAGCAATCACCTACATCAATGGAAAAGTATCTCTACTATTTCACCCGTGGAGTATCTGGTCTTGGATATATGGCCAGTGTTTTATCAGCATATCTTGTTGGTAAGATCAGTGAGCGTGGAGGAAAACCAAATTGGTTCCAGTATACTTTAAACAAGAGTCGCTTGGATAAGTACTTCTGGACACTATCCGTTGTGTGTGCTGTGAACTTTATTGTCTACATATTGGTGGCTTCTTTCTACCCATACAGGCAACCTCCAGCTTCAGATGGTGAGGATCAGCCAGACGAGGAACGACCTGAGAATGAAGAATTAGGTGAAGTCTATAATAATAAGTTTTAATGATTTTGTTGCCCCGGTTAGAGATGTCGAATTTTTATTTTCACCCCCTGTTCTTGTATCGTCTGCAAATGATTGTCGCAAATTTATCGAACACTATTTGTGCTATATTCTTCTTCCCTCTGATAATATGAAAGGAGAATGCATTGCAATAATATAAATTATTTTTCCAGTTTGCTGAGGCAATTTAGTTTTGGACTTGAGCTTGAGTTGTTCTTGAAAAGCCTCTTAAGATTGCTGATAGCAGAAGCTTGTTTGCTTCTTGCAAGCTCAAAGTTAAGCAAAATTTTGAGTTTATCCGCAAAGAGGGTGTCTACCTAAGCTTCCTTTTCGGACACCGGACCGGACCGTAATACAATACGTACAATACAATACGTATCTCAGTGCTTAGAAGAAAATTTTCACTTACTTTATTTTTAAAGTTTATATTATAAATCCTTCAAATTTAATATAGACTAGTGTTGCTTCTCTGCAAGTTTTCTTTTCGACAAAAATGATAATAGAATTATTGTACAACTAAAAGTTCATAAAAACTTCTGAAAGCACGTCATCGATAATTTGGACAAAACATTAGGAAGCAAATGTGACATAAACAATGGTGTCTTGTATTTCAAGCTCAAATAAAATTTAAAACAAATAACTTACGAGTATTATTTGGGTATAACTAGGCCTCCAACATTGTAAAAATAGCATTAAAAAAAAATGTCACCACTTCTCTCTTTCTTTTTGTTATATCTTTCTCTCTTCGTCTCCCATCTCTTTTCTTTTACTTCTTGATTAACATAAACATATTTGATTGGGGTGCAAATTGAAATATTTTCCATTCCTCGGGGTGCAAATTGTAATTCTGCCCAACAAAAAATGACACCATAATATACCTGTAAACTATACAATCATTTTTAAAGATACACACATTTTTTAAATTATGTCACATTTTTTTTAATAAAAATTAAATCGATATTTCGTACTATTTATATTTTAAAGATACACATATTTTTTAAAATTATTTAGAATAAATGTATCTCCCACCCATGTCTTATAAATTTGCGTCACTTGATTACCCCACCCCCCCTTTTTTTTCTTAATCCCAAAATAATGTCATTAAATTGTCCAACAAATTGAAACAAGAGAATCGTACTCATGTTTATGTTTTAGGTTTAAATTGTTCAACAAATTAATATTTTGATTTGTCTTATTATGTTTATATTTGACTAATTTAGATCATAACTCTTACAAACGAGTCATGTGTGGTGGGAGCATAATCGAACAATATACCACCTAATTTAAAATTTTAAATTATTAAAAATGAATTTGTTGTATTTATTGGACAATAATTTCAAGAATTAATTACTAATCCATTCATGAGATCCTACCCTCCATCTAGGAAGATTAATTAAATCAAGCCAGCTAATGGACAAAATGTAGTCTATGTTTTCTAGTACAAGTCAGGGTCTTTTTTTTTTTTAGTCAACTATAATAGATTATGGTATTTCACACACATGAAATGCAGTCTATGTTTTCTAGTACAAGTCAAGGTCAACTTTCACACGCATGAAATGGTAAAGAGGGTAGTTTATGTCTGAATGCAGAAGTTTTTTGAAAGCAAGTGGGCTTCTCAGATGCTATATATTCCACAAGTTGACAGTCACAACCATGTTTCAATTCTCTTCTTCATGCTCCACTTCATTATCTGAATATACACAACACTGAACACAGTGTGTGTGTGTGTGTGTGTGCATATGTGCCTGAGAAGCAGCTAGAAGAGTCAGCTTTTGGAGGTAAAGTTAGTGAAGTATTTAAGATTTGGTTCTTGATTCTACAGTTTTATCATTTCCTTTGATATTTTTTATCACATAGCAGGTTACATTTCAGTAAACTCTTGCGCGTTACAGCTTTGTAGTTTCATTACATTACGGATTTGTATTTATCATTCCTTGTTTGCATTGATGTTAACAGATGTCACGGTGCAAATCTTTTGTCTGCTCTAAACTTGCCAATCTGATACAATCTTGGTCTTTGGTTTGCTGGGATTGAGGTGACAACTGACAAGTCTGATCAGAGATGGAAATAGGGGAAACTCGTATAAGAGGTAACTCAGCTTCTTTTGCAGAATTTTGACTAGAGGAAAAACCGACTCATACGTGTGGATTTTACTAATATATGAGAGAATAATGTTAGTATGGACTGATCAAATAGTTTCCCTTGACTAAATAGTACAATTTACAGCTTAATTCTTTTATTTGAATTCCTAATTGTAATAAGTGGTTGTTTGATAATGAGCAATAAATATCCCGTCTTTTTGCTAAATAGGATGTACTGAACTCATAATTCATTAGATTAGCTAAATATAGTAAGTAATTGTTCCCAGTTTTTCAATCATTTGATAACTATACTCATTATTTGGTAAATGATCACTATGATTCCAATTTTCTGTCATTAAGGTGAACAACTAAACCAAGAATTATCTTATGTCTACACTTTATGTTAATGTAGACCAAGTTTAGATGATAAGCGGATTCATTATAGGATTACTGGTATCTAAGGCTCCCTTTTGTTTCTCTGCCATGGCAGTTCTGATCTGGGCTAACCTTTTGGCTGTGTATGCAATCTGGGTAATGATGACATACCTAACTGAAGTATGGAAACTAAGCGTCACGCATGCAGCTGGAATATTGAACATCTGGGGGGGCATCGTATTGACTCTTCCATTAGGCTTTGCTTACCTTGTGGACGCTCTCCTCGGCAACTACAAAGTTCTGGCTTTCTCCAGTATTGCTTATAGCATTGTGAGTTAACGTTCTCTTCGTTTCTTCCTTTCTTTGGTTAATTGGCATGAAATATCATTCAATTAATTCTTATAGTAATATATGTAGCACTGTGAAGTAAAGTGGAGAGATAAATATAAGATATTAGAGTTTTACTAAAGGCTTTAGCAGTTAACACTGTTTTATGTTTTGGGATTTCTCTTACGAAGCCCAACTATTTCAGATTTGTTTAAATATATGCTTGGAGAGTAGACAAGGACAAAGTAAAGAGACTTCGAAGATTATCTGTATTCGGATCAGTTTGACAATGATCATATACTGCTCTAATCTAGACTCGTAGTCGACCTAATCATCCACCAGATAAATTCTGAGACTTAGATTGCTTCCGGTGTAATTTGATAGGAAAGGCCTATAGTGGTCATATTGTTGACATTGACCTAAAATTCTCACCAAAATGATCGATGTTTAAAGTGGAAAAAATAGTCAACGGATCTGGATAATTTTCTGGAAATGAATTTGTTTGCAACTATTACTCATGTTGAATATTTATTTCGCTGCAGTGAAGGCTCCACTATGATCTAACTCCACCTTTCTGCAGGGTCTGGGTTTTTTGTCCATGTCAACACCTCCCGTTCTCTCCAATTCTACAGGCACTTGCAGCAAGTACAAGCCAGAATGCATCGGTCACACACAGAAAGTTCTCTTCTACACAGCCTTGGCACTGATAGCTATAGGAATATCTGGTCATATTGTATCTCTTAAGCCATTCATTCAGAAACAAAGGGAAAGTAAATCAGATGTTGAACAAGGCCGAAGAGAAAGTGATGTTCAAGAGAGCAAAACCAAAACAGTTGTCAAAAATGATAAGAACAAAATGGTACCACGATTTAAAATAAGAGAACTTGTCATTGCACTCTTTACTGTTGTTGGTGGTATTGCTCTCCCATATATAAAACCATGGTCAGTCCGTTTCGGAATCCCGGCAATTTGCACTCTAGTGGCAACAATTGTATTCTTGAGTAGCTCATGTTTTTACAATAGAGATGGACCAGAGGGGAGTCCAATAACGAATATATTCAGAGTCATTGTTGCCTCTGCTTCAAATATATCCAAACAGCTTCCAAGTGACTCAAAAGAACTTTACGAGGGAGATAATCGGGCTAGGGACCTGCTGCCCCACACTGATAGATTAAGGTTTGTGATGCCTTTTTCTTGCTTATTGGCTCATATAATTGTATGATTTCTTTTGATGTTTGATTTCTTTTTCTTTTCTGACTCAGAAGTCTAGCTTAATTTTTATGGCTTTACAATAAATGTTTGCCTTTCAATCGACAGAGTCAGGCATTTTGCTCCATTATTATTGGTTCCATAAAATTGTTACGTTGCATTTGATATTACGCACTTTCCTCTTTAACTGGAAGATTGTTTTACTTTTGGGACACAGGTGCTTGGACAAGGCAGCCATCAAATTGTCAAATCAAGAGGGAAATAGCTGGCGACTTTGTACCGTGACAGAAGTTGAGGAAACGAAAATTGCCATCCGCATGATTCCTATGTGGATGACATTTATAATCTGTGGCTTGGTTTCTTCTGCTGGGACCACATACTTCCAAGAGCAAGCGAACCACTTGAGTCGCAAGGTAGGAAAACTGAAGGTTCCTCTTCCAATCCTTCTAGTGCTACAAGAGTGTGCAAAATCAGTATTTACCTGGATATACCAAAAGCTAAAAGAACGCTTGGGGATTAAAAAGTATGCGCCATCAGTTGGCATTGCCGGAGCTATGATATTCGCAACACTGAGTTGTATAACTGCTGCCAAAGTGGAAGCTCGAAGACTAGATGTTATTAGATCCCATGATTTAATTGAAAAACCTGAAGAGACCATTCCGATGAATATATTTTGGGTGCTTCCACAATTTCTGCTGCTTGGTGGCCTAGATTCTTTCTTCGCAAAGAGTGTCACTGATTTCTATCGCCATCAGTCTCCTCCATCAATGGCAAAATATGTTGATTATTTCACTAAGGGAGTATCTGGTCTCGGATTTATGGCGAGTGTTTTATCAACGTACGTTGTTGGTAAGATCAGTGAGCATGGAGGAAAACCAAATTGGTTCCAGAATACTTTAAACAAGAGTCGCTTGGATAATTACTTCTGGGCACTATCCGCTTTATGTGCTGTGAACTTTGTTGTCTACATATTGGTGGCTTCTTTCTACCCATACAGGGAGGAACAGCTCGAGGCTGATGGATTTGGTGAAGGCAATGGTAATAACTTTTGATGATTTTGTTGCTCCAGTTAGAGACATCAAATTGATTTTCACCCCTATTCTTGTATCATATGCATGCAAATGATTGTTGCAAAATTTATCATACCCTATAATTGTGTATCATATATTCTTTTCCCCTCTGATAATATCATCAGAGAATGTACTGCAACAATAGAAATTGTTATTCCAGTTTGCTGAGGTAATTTCTTTTCTAAACTTGACAAATCTTGTGCACTTTAGCTTGAGTTGTTCTTGAAAACCTCTTTAAGCTTCTTTTTTAGACAATGCTAAGCTAAGGTTGAAAAAAGATGCATATAAGCATTAACTGCTAATCTAGTATAGAGTGAATGTATTGTTGGAACTTCGTTAAAAAAGGAAGTGATTAATTATAAGCACCTAACGTATAAGTTTGAGAAAATGTGCTCCAAGAAGAGTACAAAAAGGTGTTTGGAAATGCTTCTTTTTTATTATGAGTTTTCTTAATCTATCACCTATTACTAATATATACTTTAACATTATCTACAAGTATTTTTTTCTTGTCCAAAGGATTTTAGAAGTATTGTAAATGTATAATCCATAAAAACTTTTTCGAAAGCACAATTAGATTACAAAATCTTTTAAATTTAATATAAACTAATCTCGATATTTAAAAATCTGCTAAAAAAAAATCAATTAATCAACTCATAACTAGTACTTCTCCAAAGTGTTTTTTCTCGACAAAAAGATAATAGAAGTATTGTACAACTAAAAGCTCATAAAAACTTCTGAAACCACATTTGAATTACGAAATACAATAATTTAATATATATACTAAACTTTGGAAAGTATATTTAAAAATGTAGATCTAATAAATTATGATTGCAATCCCCGAAAATCTATAACATGACGTAGATAGCATCCTTCCCATTGTATTCCACTATGTCATTGATAATTTGGACAAAACATTAGGAAGTAAATATGACAAATAAGTTAGGTGTATTATTTGGGTATAAATAGGCCTTCAACATTGTAAAAATAGCATAAAAAGAAATCACCAAATTCACTATTCTCTCTTTCTTTATATTAGAAAATTCTCTGTTCGTTATTATATTTTTTTGGTTGTCATACAATTACTCGTATCCCAACGGCGCTAGAGCCTTTGTCAGATAAAGATAAATAAGGTGTGACATTCTCAAGATATGTAGTCGTGTAATTCCCCCTGGAGCCTCCATATAATAAAAAAGGGAAAGATCTTTCTCTCTTTTCTTTTACTTCTTTATTAACAGAAACAAATTTGTTTGGGGTGCAAATTGAAATATTTTCTATTCCCAGGGGGCAAATTCTAATTTTCCCCAACTAGCAATGACGTCGTAATATCACCCCTAAACTATACAAACTGCAAAAAGCCGCCATTCAGAAGCAGCCACTTCATGACCAAAAAAAAAAAAAAGAAGCAGCCACTTTAAATTTTTTATTTTTTTATTTTTTCTTAAAATATGGAAAAAGCTTCAAGAGACAAAAGGGTAAATCTTTGATGATTCACTATTTTTTTTGTTTATGAATTTTAAATTTAATTTAGCTTTTGGATATACTATCGAAGAGCAAAAGAAGAAGGATGGAGTGCTCGGAGCACTTTTAAGCTCCTTCAAATGAATGGGAAATTCAACATTTTCAAAGGTAATCGATGTTATAAGTTCGAGAATTAACTGTTTTGTATTTCAAATACTATGAAATAAATGACAATTGTCGAGTTATTATATAAGTGTCGAATACTAAGTTATAAAGTGAACACTTATATAATGTGGACTGATAGGTTGTTATATTTAAAATGTTACAAATAAATATCTTATTATCAATTGAGAAAATATCACATTTAGTCTTTATTATTTTTAAGATGTCTCAATTTGGTCCTTATTGTTTAATTTTTTTTAATTTAATCCCTATTAGTTCATTAAAAGTTTCAAATTCTTCTTTATTATTTTTAAAAAATTTCAATTTTGTCCCTATTATTTTTCTAACATTTCAAATTAGTCTCTATTGTTCAAAATTAATCAATTTAGTTCCTATTATTTTTAAAAAAAATTCAAGTTTGTCTCTATTATTTTTCAAAAAATTTTAATTTAGTCATTGAATAATATGAACTAATTTAAAACTTTAAAAAATAATAGGGACGAAATTAAAACTTTTAAAAAAATAATAGGTACAAAATTGATTTTTTTTAAAAATAATAGGGACGAAATCAATGGGGCTTTTACCAGGAAAGAAGACAATGGGGCTTTTACCAGGAAAGAAGACAATGGGGCTTTCCCGAACATATGAATAATAACTCTGTTTACTGCATAAGTTCATGATATAGAAGGTTACATAGTTGTTCATTTCCTTAGAAACTAGAAGTCTTGTAGGAGGTACAAATGCTAGCAACAATTTCCTATATAATGAATTGAATAATTTTATAGGAGCATATATTGCTAGCAAAAATTTCTTACATAATGAACTGAATCATGCAGGAAAATGTTAAGATACTTTTTGATGTTGGAAGCTCGAGTAAATTGCTTGTCGTCCTTCTGTGTTTTGCTCGAAATAATCATTCACTCCCTGTATTTTTAAAATAGACTTATTACTCCCTTGTGATTTTCTGAATGTAGCTGACCGCCCCCCTCCGTTAAAAAAAATTGTCTAATTTAACAGCAATTGTAACACACGCACTTAAAATGCGATTTTTTTATACTTTTGGTTTAAATAGATTCATTGCTGGACAAAGATACCCTTTTAGTAAATTGTTTGCCGCCCTCCTGTGTTTTGTCCAAAATACTCATTTACCCCCTGTAATTTTAAAATAGGCTCATTACCCTCTATGTTTTTTTAATTTTAATTTTATGTAAGGGTATAACGATCAATTAACTAATTTGATAACGTTTGTTACAGAATAACAGATTTTAGGTGCGTCTGCTTAATCGAAAAAATATATGAGGGTAATGAGCCTATTTTAAAAATACAAAAAATGAAATATTTCGAACAAAACATAAGAGAGCGGTAAACAATTTATTCTTGGAAGCTCCAAGTCATCTTGGGAACATATCTATCAGGCTATATTGTTGAGTTTGCCAAAACAGTGGTGGTCAACTCTTTGTAGTAATTTGAGTAATATAGACTTTCAAAAGACAGTACATTAAACGCATATGAAACTTCCAAATAAATGTTTAAGAGATTTGATTGTTTTGCATTAAAGGGATCGAATTATAACTGCTAGACAATGTGGGAAAATGATAACATATGTACCAGAGAAGTTTGGCACCTCGATGTCAGTTCTTCATCGCGTGGGGCCAAGTATATTCCAAGGGGTTGGAATGTGGAATAAGAAGCTTTTGTATCTCAATACAGGTGTACAAAGTTTTGGTACGAGTCATGACAATGTGTTTTTGGTTTGAGTACTCTTTGAGGAAGTATTACCTCCACTGTTTGTTAGTTTGAGAAAAAAATTTCACTCTCTGTATTGCATGGGTTATTACATTGCAAAAATTTAAAATACATTTAAAGTCGAGATTTTATTTATTTATTTATTATGATGTGGAACTGTCAAATCCAACCCAAGTAGTGATTCCTTTCAACAAGATAATTGATGATATTCATTGGTTTAGGGGTGCTAATAAGAACAAAAAGAATCAACAAACAGATATCAAAAGAACAGCAAGAGAACAAAATTTTTAAGGAAAAGCATATTAGTTATTGACAACGAAAATCCAAACCTAAAAAGAAATTGTAAACTTGAGCAACATCCATTTGCAAAAATGAACTAGAAAACTTTTGTCAAAGACCTAACCGAATTGAAAGACCTGAGTTGTCGTCTATTTCCCCAAAAATTTACAAAGGTTATAGCACAGATAATCCCAAATTTTTTTGTATGTAGACTTTGAAGAGATTGCACCTATCAGCTCATATGTCAAGTGTTTGCAATGTCTTCTACGATGTTCTTTTAACAATTGAAAAAATGTATGACTTGCTGCTAATTCAGCTACCTGATTCTTATTATTAATGTCACTCACTGATATTTTAGTCACCATTAATTCATTAGCACTACATAAGACACTGCATGAGCACAAGGAATATAAGGTAATGATTCAGGTTCAGGCAAATTCAAGTGAAAAGTCTTTATCAAGCGCATCACAAGTTCCCGATTGGGGATAGTATCGTCAACCACTTTGATGATGGTGAAAAATTGAGTCTTCTCAAAACCTCCCATCAACATATATAATCAGCAAAATTAAGTGGAACAACCCCAACCATATACACATCAGACAACTCAGACGAATCATAATCCTTGTGCAAATTCTCATACCATGTTTTAAATTTTGTTTGACTATTGTCCTTCTCAACTGAAAGAAAATCTACAACACTCTTTTCAACCTGAACAAGTCAGTTTAAAATCTCTGAAACAACATAATTAATTTGCACTCTATCAGAAACATGACTACTAATTTATATGATGAAGGCACAGAGATTTTCAATTCTCATATATACTTACTTCATTGGCGGACAAAACTCATGATAGTAATCAACCTTATAAAATTTCTTTTTCAGAGCAACCCCATTTGTCCAACATTGCCCTTAAATTATTTATTTTAGAAATTTTTATGTCCAATCAAAGCAGCAATCAATAGCAAATAGAGCTTAAACCCTAATTAACTATTGGTATTTTGATTAATTGTTAAATTGGTAAGTAATTATTTTGATAACAATCACTGAAGAAAAGGGAACAAAGTAATTTGCAAACAGAGCTTAAACCCTAATTAACTATTGGTATTTTGATTAATGGTTAAATTAGTAAGTAACTATTTTGATAACAATCGCTGAAGGAAAGGGAACAAAGTAATTTGATAATACAGAAAGCAGTTGACTTATATTATAATGTAAGGAGAAGGAAAGTAATTGGACAAGTGAAAGTTTTTGATATGGAAGTGTTTTGTCATTTGCTAATTGTTATTTTCATATCATCCAATAGCTGCTATTTATAGAATCCCAATGGCGGTGGAAGAAAGCTTCTTCAGCAGCCTAGAATAATCTAATGAACATATTAATCTAACTACAACATTGCAAACCCAGAATATTTTAGGACATTTCATAAATCTTGAGATCTCTCTAGAATATTGGTGGAATTTGAGCATTAACTTTTTTAAAAAAACATATCCAAAATATGTTAAAAATCCAGAAATTAAAATCAAATTAGTGTTATATCCATGGCTTTTAAAAATAAACAGAAAATAAATTAAAATTAACAAATGATTAAACATAATCATCACAAAATTTTAGAAATATCAAAAACCCTAGACGATTAATCTAAAAAATAAATCCAAAAATACCGCAATAAAATAAAGAAACAAACAAACACACACGTGTCTACAAACCCTAGCTTAAAAATGAAGATTGAGAAATTTACTGTAGCTAAGAAAGGAAAAATTCCACATTTAGTCCCTATTATTTGTAAAATATCTCAATTTAGTCTTTATTGTTTAAAATGTCTAAATTTAGTCCCTATTATTTTACTAAAAATTTTAATTTCGTCCCTATTGTTTCCCAAAAAGTTTCAATTTCATCTCTATTGTTTTTAAAAGGTTTCAATTTCGTATTTATTATTTTCTTAAAGTTTCAAATTCATTCCTATTATTCAATGACTAAATTGAAATTTTTTGAGAAACAATAGGGACGAATTTGAAACTTTTTAAAAACAATAGAGACGAAATTAAAATTTTTGAGAAACAGTAAGGACGAAATTGAAAAATTTTAAACAATAGGGATGAAATTGAAACTTTTAGGTAAATAATATGGACTAAATTAAAATATTTTAAATAATAGGGACTAAACTGAATTTTTTTTTATAAATAATAGGGAATAAATGTGAAATTTTTCCGCTAAAAAATGAGCTAATTTTTAATCCTTGCACATGCAGCTTACGTGGATTTAACGTAAAAACTAGACAAAAAAATGCTATAAAGACTAACAGTTAGTGGCGGAGCCAGACACCCGGGATTAGGGGGTGCCGCTTCGCCACCTGAGATTAGGGGTGTATTACTGTAAGAAATATGTTACTATTGAGTCTCGGTATTAATCACAGAATAAAAATTTATTTCAATGCATAATTACATTGTATTATAATTGCATGGTATAGCATTACAAATTGAAAAGAGAAGAAAACAGTAAGCTACTAAACATTGATACTAATATATTGAATTACAAAGAGGAAAGGAAATAATGGAATAGTACTAAAAGTGCAAACTGAAATCGAAAGATAAAAGAAATAATCAAATGATAAAGAAATGCAAACCAGCTGAAATCGAGACTCGAGCTTGGCTCGATGTCTTTAAGATTTTAACGCTTCGTATAAGTATTAATGTATCTTACGCGCAAACTTCCCAGAATACTACGATTAAACTTCTCGTAATAATAGCACTTCAAATTACGAGAACTTTCGAACCAACAACATCTAAACTCTCTTTGTTTAAGACTCTATGCAAAAAGTATTTCTTAGAAAACTTCTTTTTTTTATAGAATGAATTGGAAGCTGGATATATATAGGGAATACTCTGAATGAAATTCTGACCATACTAAATTCCTCCATTCAATACTCATAAAGCTGGGAGAACAAATGGACGTAATAGTGCCAAAGAAACGTTCAACACGTTTCTGGCTATTAGAAAGAAACGTTTTGCCTAATTGAATTCTTGCAAAGCACAGCAATCATTACATATGAATTCTCACAAAACCGTTTCAGCACAACATCCATATGAAAAATTAAGTTTGGAAATATATATGGGATTAATTTATTATATCTTGATATAAGTAATTTACATTAAAATATTCTTAATAAAACCAAACTTAAACCCACTTTTACGCTTGCATAATGGTTCGGTGCCTTAGGGGCCAAAGCCAAGTCTCAAATCTGGATACAAAAATTGACCCACTTCCCAACTCTATATTTCCCTAGTTAAATTCTCATTTCAACTTAATTTCAAATTTCTCATTCATCACCCATTTCTAACAATTATGTGCCAGAGTCAGTAACCGGGTTTGGATACTCATTCATGCGAATTTTTTTTATACAAATTGAAAAAAAAAAAACTATTGCCTTTATCCCTAAAATCATGACAATGATGAAAAAATATTAAAATATTTAAACATATAAAATTTGTTAGTATTCGAACCGAACTGTTTAATCAAAAATATAAAATAATCAATTAAAAATAAAAGACAATGTAAAAATTATTTAAAAAAATTAAACTTAAATTAAATGTACAATTAAACTAGAAAAGTTTAACTTAAATGTTAAAAATATTACAAAAATAAATGAATTTAAATTCATACACAATGATAACACAAATAGTCCCCGAAATATAGAAAATAAATTTAAAACCTATTTATAAATAAGAGAATAAAAGTAAAAAATGAAGAGAAAAAAACATGAGAAAAGAGAGAGAATAAAAATAAGAGGATATTTTTAGAAGAAGAAAAAAAATTCAAATTTCAGGGGGTCACTGAGAGCCATGTGGCTCCGCCAGCGCTAACAGTGACAAAAAAAATATAAAATTGAAGGATTAAAAGACTCATTTGAGAACTATGAAACTGAAACAATTTTCACATACTGATTCATTCTCATGCCACCTATATATAATGCTATGGTAAAACAAAATCGTTGAGATACTTAGGCATCTTCCTTTGACGTCTCCATTTCCCATCATGCTGAATTTGTTGAGCTTGTGCGGAGTGATCATTCTGTTGTTTGTGCTCAGCTTGTGCAACTTCCTCCCTCAGCTCTGTTTCTTCATTTCTTTTGTTGAACTGAGATGGCTGCTGATTCATAAAAACAACACGCTTAAGTGGCATCAAAACTGCATTTTAGCGATTGCAGTGAAATGAACACGAGAAGCAAAACAATCATCAGAACATTATATCATAGGTTATCAAAATAGTGGCTCTTGATGAGTTTCACATGGCAGTTCATATTTGAGAAGAAGATAACATCTCACTCTATCCGTAATGATAGACACTTAATGCGCATACGAGTATTCTCCAACATCAATAACAACTACTGTCCTATTTGGATTTCTTCTTTGCTTTTGAATTTAATTCTCATCAATGCTTTGGTACGTTTTACCTTTGTCGTTTCGATACAGTATTTCTCTTTCCACAGTTTTTCCAAGTCAGCCGCAACTTCAACCAAATATACGTTCTTGAAGAAAGTAATTGCTGCCAGAACACAAGGACAATTCTATCGGAAAATATTTTCCGGTATCAAATGCGATCGATCATATCCAAGTGCATATATCTGGAGAAAGAAAAAGATTATAGAAAGATTAAGACTATTTATGATTTTTACTCCCTAAAATATATGTTTTTTTTTTTTGTTCGAATTTGGGGCCCACTAACTTTTACAAAAGAGGGACAAATAACAAGCTTTGTAATTTGAGGTTTAATGAGAGTTACTTGCTGACCAAGAAAAAGAAGGGAAGAGGGGAGGGGAGGTTGCAGCTCCACTAACTTTTACAAAAGAGGGACAAATTTGATAACTAGCTTTGAAATTATGAATGGGCAGCGAGTCGGTTAATTACGATTTTTTTTTAATTATTATAACTTAAATCTGAAATCGAAACCGAAACTCGACGGTTTTAAAAATTATTATCTAAAATTGAAATCGAAAAATAATGAAAAATTTACAGGTAACCGAAACCGAAACCGTTAACTTAAAAGAAATAAATTTAAATAAAAAATACCTCCAAAAATAGTAAAAAAAATTAATAAAAAAACTGCAACATATTAGTAAAAAACAAATCTGACCACAAACAATAAAAACAAAAACAAAAAGTCAAACTGAAATAGAAAATCTGAAAAATTGTGCAAATAGCTATAAAAATATCTATATCCAAAGAAAATTAAACTTTAAATGAACATACATTCAAACCATAGACAAATTGGACTTCTGAGCGAGCGTGTTAATGTTTCGCTGTCAATTTGTTTTCTTTCTCGTTTTTCTTTTTCTTTTTCTTTTTTTTTTCCTCCCTCTTTACGCATTTGTTTTTAACCACCAAAACCGTTAGCACTCAGAAATTTCTAATTATAATAAGTCACTATTTGACCATTAAATTTGACTCTTAAATATAAGAAGTTTTCTTGTGAGGATGGGAAATTTGTCTTGGTTTTTTTCTTCTTTTTGATTGTATAAAATAATATTCTTTTTTGATATAACGGAAGTCAAAACTTTTTCTTATTAATAATTTAGAATCTTGGTTAATTTGTAGATGTAAAAGAAGAAAATTTTAATTTCACTCTATTTCTTTCCCGAGTCATGGGTTAATTTACTTGCACTCATATTAGTTCTTCAATTAATAAATTAAGTTTGTCTCAAATACATAAACAACGACGGACAAATAATTTAATATCACTTCCACGGTAGGATTTTCTAAGTTAAATGGAGTTTTACTTGGCACAGGGACCGTACAATGGAGGAGTAAACAATTTAGGATTTTATTATTGTGATTTTTGAATGGTGTGAATTTTTTGTCAATAATATTGTGAACTTGAAAAAAGAAATAGAAATAATTAAGATAAGAAAATATGTGAGCTTGGCTCAACGTGAGGTGCTTAGTGGCCCATTAAGATAGTGAACCAAGGTTTTCAAATGTGAACTTGGGCAACTCAAATTCGATCAGATACCTTATCTATGTAGGCCCACAGAAGTAGCCCAAAAAGCAGCTAAAATTTTCTAGAAGTAAAATGGCTAGTGGTATAATTTTTATTTTAAATGTAAGAGGTACAAAAATTAATTCTCGTGTATAATATTTGAAGTGATATAAATAATTTAAATTTTCCTAAATCAAAAAAAGAAAATACCACCAACAATGGATATTCATTAATCTCAGTTATACTATAAACCTATTTTTTAGCTAAGCTACCCAAAGGGGACATTTTAATAATATTTAGAAACATTAAAAAGTTAAAAAAGAAAAGAAATAAAAAAACAACACAAAGAAGGGGTTACACTTCAATGAAAAAAATGGGGCTATTATGTGAATAATAAACAAATAGTAAGGAAAAAAAAGCAAAAGAATTGTCAGATATAGTAGTGAAACGTGTCCATTTTATATTGAATTTGTTATCCACACAAAAATTAGCCCTCTCGCTTTCTTAAAGTGTAATATAATGTATTTAGCAAAAAAAAGTGCAATATAATGTGACATATATATGTAGTATGCCTTCTCAGGTATACTTTAAAAGGATAAATTGTAGAATATAGCATGCGGGGACTCTAAAGCTAGTCTTTCAAACGTGTAAAAAGTACATATAAGATTTATAAAAAAGTGTGTAAGTCTAATAATTGTGATATATATAACTATCACGTGTCGCTAACTTAAAAGTAAATGAGTAGTTGTTGAAAATGATAAGTCATTTATAAAAAATTTCTTACTATTAGCACTAGAAAGTTTAGTTGCATGCGGGCTTCTAAAGAAGACTAATTAGCAGCTAGTCTTTCAAATTGCAAAAAGCAAATTAATATGAGATTCATGAAAAACATATAAGTCCCAATAATTATAACATTAAACACACACACACACATATATATATGTACATATATATCACCATTTCATACACATACAAATAGGGAAAAATAAATATAAAAAGGTACACTAACGTACCGCTCTAGTAGAAGATACTAAAGAGAGATTTGTATAGGTAATGGTGTCTGCTTCAAATGTATGTGTAGGTGAGAAAGAGATTGAAAAGATTGAGAAAGTAGAGTAGAGAGAGAAATGTTAGTGAGTAAAAACTGAAGTTGGAGTGAGAGAGAGTGGAAAAATCGTGAAAGTGAAAGAGAAAAAGTAGGGGTAGAAAAGGTCTAGTTGGATTCATAGTGTTTTGTCTTTTAGTATCATTTTTTAGTGAGAGAAAATTGAGTAGACAGAAAAGAGAAATAATGTAGTAAAAGTAAATTTTATATTATTTAATACATATATATATATATATAAGTTTAAATATATAAATACATATAATATATATATTTTAATAAATTAATAATCGAGTTTCGAGTATTATTATTATTTTTTAAATTAAAAATTAAAACCTATTGGTATATCCATCGGTTATCAGTTATAAAACCCAAAACTTAATAGATTCCCCATTAATTTTTATTATCACATTTTTATCGAATGAATATCTGTTGATTTCTGATAGAATGAATATCCGTTACCATTTATGTTTGTAATTTGAGGTTTAACGAGAATTAATAGCTGACCAAGAAAAAGAAGTAAAGCTTTTTTGCCTACTAGCTCTTACAGAATGGACAGATTTGATTTTCAGCTTTTGTCCTTGAATTCATGAAAGGTTATGTGATACTTATGTGATGATGACTCGTAGGGGGCTCATTTTCGAGAATTATAGTTTTGGGAATGTGCTTTTAGAAAATGTGGTTAAAATTATTTAGTATATTAAAAATATTTTATTAAATTTATAGGAATCTTATATTATTGTATTTAGTTTAAACTTAATATTTTTAAAAAATTTGAATAATTTTTTAACAATACTCCTAACTTAAAAAATATATTTATAAAAAAAATTATACAAGTCACAATACATTTGTAAAATAATGAAAACCAACTGTGTTACTAAAATGGAGATAAAATATAAACAATGTGACTAGTACATTTATAAACAATCGGGATCAATCATATGACTTTTAAAATAATAAAAATTAAAATGGAACAATATAAATTAATGGAGACCATTTTTGAGATTTGTCCTAATAGACATCTCTTTTTCTCATTAAGGTTCCGTGTGTTTGCCGTAAAATAACTTGCTTGTGAAAAATATTTTTAGTGAAAAATATTTTTCTAGAAAATAAAATATTTTACTTCATTTGTTTGTCGTAAAATAACTTACTTGTGAAAAATATTTTCAGAGTAAAATATTTTCTTGGAAAATGTTTTCAGATGAAACTATTTTTCTGAGCTCTGTTTGTTTGCCGTAAAATAATTTGTTAAGGAAAAATATTTTTCTGAAAAATAGAATACTGGAAAATATTTTCTAGTGTTTGAATGTACAATGAAAAATATTTTCCGACATGAGATTTAAAAAAAAAATATACACATAAATAGGAGTGATTAAGTTCCGAAAAATATTTTCCTCTCCCAAAGAATATGAAAATATTTTTCCAAACTTTGTACTAATCGTAATATTTGACCGAAAAATACTTTTCAGTTGACTAATTTTCCGGTGTTACCAAATTGTAGTCCACCATTTTTTATTAGAAAATATTTTTTAATTGATCAATTTTTTAATGTTACCAAATACCGTAAAATTAAAAAAATATTTTTCGGGATAATATTTTACATCAAACAAACGGAGTCTAATTTGCCAATCCACTGTTGGGCCACAATATATGTCTCCCTGAATACGCATCTTGGGTAATTTTTGATGAAGCACCTTATCCACAGCACCAAATTCCTTTATTTTTTTTTCCACCAAATTCCTTTAGATAGTTATCCACTTTGCTTGTTCCCTCCCTTAGTACCATTGAACTTTTCCTGGAAAAACACCTGGCAGATTTGTTTTGTTCTTTTAACATGCACAAGGCATGGTGTCCTTTCGTAACAAAATTTGTTTGATTCTCTAGTGTCACCCCCACACCCCTTCTATGCCATCGGACGCCACCGTCGTTGGTTGAGTTACTGGACTTCCGCCCCTCCTAACGTCGTCGACTGAGCTACTAGCCTTTTCAGAACGAAAAACATTTGATAACTGACCAAAAATCTTCAACAAAATCAATTTTGGATAATTAGCTTTCAATTTTATTCCCTCAACTATCTCATCACTTTGACCAAACACAAAGAAAACCCATCTAAACACAAGCTCATAACAAAATCTACGGAGACTCAAGAACATGTAAACTCCCTCCTCAACTAAACCAGCCAATATATCTGACTTTTTTCATTTGCATAAACCGATCCTTTGCAAAACCCAACCCCAAAAAACAGCTATAATACTTTCTTCCTCTAGATTCTTCGTTTAGCATTACACAGCATCATACGACAATAAATAATGAGAATTTTTCATTTGTACAGCCTGATTGGGACAATGTAGGAGTTCTTCATTATCCATCTGGAGCTAATCTTCAAAAGAAAATTGTAATAGATCAAGTCGAAATCACCTATGCTGATCAAATAGATGAAGTCGAATGGAGAAAGTTAATAGACTTCATTTGAGCTCTAAACGTTGCGGCACGAGATCCAGTTGTAGAAGCCTCTGAATTAGTTAAAAAAATATTAAGAATATTGAACGACATTGAAGCGAAAATTTATGAAAGCATGTGGAAGCGAATACAATATCAACAAAAGCGGCATGGTTACGAAAAAGGTTAACAAGGAAAAGAACTGCTCAGCGCTTACACAGTATCCATGAACATATCCGATTCAAGATTCCGAAAAATAAGTGGGCTAGAGTTAAATTAACTATTGGTATTTTGATTAATGGTTAAATTGGTAAGTAACTATTGTGATAACTATCGCTGAAGGAAATGGAACAAAGTAATTTGATAATATATAAAATAAGTAATTGATAATATAGAAAGTAGTTGACTTATATTATAATGTAAGGAGAAGGAAAGTAATTGGACAAGTGAAAGTTTTTGATAGGGAAGTGTTTTGCCATTTGCTGATTGTTATTTACATATGATCCAATAGCTGCTATTTATTGAATCCCAATGGCGGTGGAAGAAAGCTTCTTCAGCAGCCTAGAATGATCTAATGAACTTATTTATTAATCTAGCTAGAACATTGCAAATTACCTAGAATATTTTAGGACATTTCATAAATCTTGAGATCTCTCTAGAATATTGGTGGAATTTGAGCATTAACTTTTAACAAAACCATATCCAAAATATGCTAAAAATCCAGAAATTAAAATCAAATTAATGTTTTATCCATGGCTTTTAAAAATAAACAGATAATAAATTAAAATTAACAAATGATTAAACATAATCATCACAAAATTTTAGAAATATCAAAAACACCAGACGATTAATCTAAAAAATAAATCCAAAATTAATACTGCAACAAAATAAAGAAACAAACGAACACACACGTCTACAAACCCTAGCTTAAAAATGAAGATTGAGAAATTTACTGCAGCCAAGAAACAAGCTAATTTTTAATCCTTGCACATGCAGCTTATGTGGATTTAACGTAAAAACTAGACGAAAAATGCTATAAAGACGAACGGTGACAAAAAATATAAACTTGAAGGACTAAAAGTCTCACTTGAGAACGATGAAACTGAAACAATTTTCACATACTGATTCATTCTCATGCCAGTTATATATAATGCTATGGTAAAACAAAATCGTTGAGACACTTTGGCATCTTTCTTTCACGTTTTCTTTTCCGAGCATCATGCTGAATCTGTTGAGCTTGTGCGGAGTGATCATTCTGTTGTTTGTGCTCAGCTTGTGCAACTTCTTCCCTCAGCTCTGTTTCTTCATTTCTTTTGTTGAACTGAGATGGCTGCTGATTCATAAAAACAACACGCATTATTAAGTGGCATCGAAACTGCATTTCTAGTGAAATGAACACGAGGAGCAAAGCAATCATCAGAACATTTTACCTTTGTTGTTTCGATACAGTTTTTCTCTTTCCACAGTTTCTCCAACTCAGCCACAACTTCAACCAAATATGCGCTCTTGAAGAAAGTAATTGCTGCCGGAACACAAGGACAATTCCATCGGAAAATATTTTCCGGCATCGAATGCGATCGATCATATCCAACTGCATATAACTGGAGAAGGAAAAAGATTATAGAAAGAAAAAAAAAGACATGTTGTCTAATTGATTCAGAAGATAAAAATAAATGGATCAGATGAAAATAGCAGAAATTTTCAGATAAAATAAAAAATATATAGATAAATGTCAAAATTGATTGACCCCAATTTAGAAAATTTTCAATATTCTCTTTGTTGCATCGATCGTTAAACTTCATATATGAAACTAGTAAATTAAAGACGTACCCTGAGGAAAACTTTTAAGAATTCATATTGAAGATGAGTCAAATCTTGAGGCTCAAATGACAATCGAGCGACAAAACCCCAGGACAACAACCCCCGATGCAATAGTTCTGCAAAACTCGTTGCAGCAACATTGGTAAACTGAGGTGACCCAGCTACCGTTAGCCAAATAACAAGAAAACAAGTCTCCCAAGCTTCCTCCTTGTACCCTTTGTCAGTGTTGCATAAAAACTCAATAAGCGGAACTAAAGATAAAGGCTGCTTCATTAAACAAGAGTACTTCAAGATTCCCAAGGAAACCTGAACCTGCAATTAGTAAAGGAAAAAAAGTTACTAATTTAGACCAGTTGGCTATAACATGAACATGCAGCTTAAAACTATATATAAAGATTGGAAACCAATATCCATCACCTCATCTTGACGTCTGATAATCGGTAAAAGTCGACGAAAAATGGATTGTTGATCTTTTGTTCCAGATGTTCTAGCTACTTTTATCATATTTTGAGAAATACTTCTTCTCTTTCAAGGGAAGGCATGAAAAAGAGTGCCAGTAATCTTCACGGAGAACGATACTCCTAAACAGATTATAAGCTCTCTCACGTTTAAGAAAATCTTTGTCAGGCTTATATTCATCTGAACAAATAAACGTAAAAGGTATGAGTGACCAATGTCGTCGTTATCATAAAAAACAACCCAAACAGACTTGTGATTTCCCTTATGGAATTAATTAAGATCACATTCATTATTACCTCCTAGAAAGATATCTTGATTTGTTGCAGGGTTTTTACTTTCAAAATGGTAAGTACGTGGCTTCAACAGTGAGATCACCCAATCCAACTCTGGAGGTACAATTGAATCTTCTTCCAGACCGTGCTTAATAATACAATATGATCAATATCCTAAACCAAATGCATTTGAAACAAATCAAGAGAAATTCAAATACAAAGACATGTACGCACACTGAAGACTGCGGTTCCAGTTTTCTTTAGCAACAACAAATGCTGCCATGTCACGAATTTCGTTCGTCAACTTCTCCGCATTTTTTATTCTTGTGAATTCCTCATGAATACCTTTCACCAAGAAAAATTAAAGCATCAGAGAAGTAGTGGAATATAAGCAAGTAATTGAGTCTTCAATTTTCCAATATATTTATCTTATGAAAAAGGAACATCAAGGTGTAGGAGAAGAAAATCAGAGTTTGGCTTTATGCTCAAGTCTAGGGCTATCTTCAGCACAAAACGAGTTAGGTTCCATCCTTAACCAATTGACATTAAATAGAGTAGCCCATGATTTTATGGTGGTCTTGGAAGTCATATTTATCAATATGGAACAGTTATCTTATCTAAAACCTCACTTTACTTTGTGATATTCCAGGACGGATGAAAAAGGCTCAATTGCTCCGAGCACTATTTGGTACAAAACTAGCTATTGAAAACACAGAGTTTTGAATCTGAAATAGCTATGTACGAGACATGGCAAAACATAAAAATTTGCAATGCGTAAAACAATCACATGAATGAACAAGACTAGACTAAGACGAGCTCTAACACTATGATAGCATGGGGTTTGATTCTAAACCAAATTGACATTAGGTGGAGTAAACCCATGGTCTTGTGTGGTGATCTTTATGGATGCTTTTACTAACATAACACTTAAATCATGCAAAATATAATGCAAAATCCATGTATAACATAATCACCTCCAAAGTTTTCAGCATGACCTGGAACTGAAGAGGGTGACAGCTAACTTTGGAGAAATGTAGACAAACAATTATATAAGTCCCCCTAACAATAAATGGCTAGCTATTGAACAAACAATTTAAGAATAGGAATATTTACAATTTGAAAATCAGAATTTTAAACAAGGTGATCAAAAGGACAACAAAAAGAAAAAAGTTTATTGATTATAAATTGGGACTGTTACCTTAACACGTTCCTCAGTTTCTTCCTTCAAACAGCGACATATCAGTGTGATAGCAGCGACAACCCAAACCACACGCAGGTTAATCAAATGCGACAAAAATTTGGTCGTGGCTTTCATCGATTCCTGAGGTATATACAAAATTTGCAATACATAATCAGATTACGATCTTGTGAAATACCGAGAACATATTTACACACAATAAGTTGAGTTCCAATCTGAATATAAAATTCAAGTTCAATCATCGAAAAATTGACATATCTTTTAGTCTGGTCTTTTTTTTTTTTTTGAGTCAGATTCAAGAAATCAGGTCAAACACAGACACAACAATTAAGAACAGGTCTGCACAGGAAAGTAAGAGATGGTGAATACCTCGTTGTATTTATGAGTCAACATCTGACGAAAATTAAACGATAATCTCCTATAAAGAATATCGCCAAGTGGAGGAAAGTAAGTATTCACTAAACCCGCTAGGGCAGCGTAGACAGGGATCAAATGAGGATTCTTAGATTGGCATCTCATACATGCACTAGCAAACAAGCCTCTACCTCTGACTATGTTCTCAGCAAAGAGTTGTGCTACGACGCTCTTCAGATTGGTTGAATCAGAAGAAAGTAATGTGAAACAATGTAATTCATTGATGATACAATTTGTGTTTCTACATTGTGGTTTATATATGCCTAAAAGGAGTAGACAACATTCTCTAATTTATGGAGCAAATTGTTCCTTACAACAAGCCTAAAATTATGGAATTCAAGTAATATAATATTTCAACACTCCCCCTCAAGATGGGGCGAAGATATCAATGAGCCTGGGCTTGACAAGAGCTGATTGGAGAAGTGACGGTCCAATTGACTTAGTGAACATATCAGCAACCTGCTCGGATGATGTAACAAAACAAGGTGTGATCACCCCTGAGCGAACTTTCTCTCGAATGAAATGAATATCAACCTCGATGTGTTTTGTCCTCTCATGAAGGACTGAGTCAGTGGACAACATAATCGCAGATTTATTATCACAGAATAAGGTAGACGAGTCTGTTTTAGAAAATCCCAACTCAGTCAGAAGATAACGTAACCAAAGAAGTTCACATGTTCCTTGGGCCATAGCACGGTACTCAGCTTCAGCAGAAGATCGTGAGACAACTGCTTGCTTTTTACTTTTCTATGAGATAAGGTGATTGCCACGAAAAGTACACATCCCCGAGGTAGAACGCCTATCAGTCTTTGACCCTGCATAATCAGCATCAGTGTAACAAGACAATCCCTCTTGTACACCCGTTGCATAGAAGAGACCAAGACCAGGAGAAGATTTAAGATACCGGAGGATATGATAAATAGCATCCAGATGAGAGGTACAAGGTGCATGCATGAATTGACTTACCATACTCACTGCATAGGTAAGGTCAGGCCTTGTGTTAGTCAAGTAGATAAGCCGACCCACAAGTCTTTGATATATTGATGGCTCAACTAACAGTTCCCTTGATTCTGCTGTCAATTTAAGATTAGGGTCCATAGGAGTGGAGGTAGGTCGACAACCTAGCATACCCGTATCTTGAAGAAGATCCCATGCATACTTTCTTTGTGATAAAGATATACCCTGGCAATTTCGAGCTACCTCAATACCAAGAAAGTATCGGAGCATACCCAAATCTTTAATGTCAAAGATTGTTCCAAGGTCTTGCTTCACTTGGACAATTCCCTGAGTGTCATCTCCAGTAATGATAATATCGTCCACATAAACTGAGATAATGATGCATCTACCCTGAGGATGACGTCGAACAAAGCATGTATGATCTGAATGACACCGAATAAACCCCATAGTAAGGACCACCTCACTAAAACGATTGAACCAAGCTCGAGGGGATTGTTTAAGCCCATAGAGAGATTTACGAATGCGACAAACTTTCCCAGAATACTCCCCCTGAGCCCGAAAACCTGGTGGAGGATCCATGTAAATAGTCTCAGAAAGATCACCATTAAGAAAGGCATTCTTCACATCCAATTGGTGAAGAGGCCAAGAATGAGAAGCGGCCAAAGAGACTAGGAGTCGAACAGTAGTTAATTTGGCAACAGGAGCAAATGTGGCACCAAAGTCCTTGCCTGGTACTTGAGTAAACCCTTTAGCGACAAGACGTGCCTTATACCGATCAATGGTGCCGTCAGCAAGATTTTTCACACTAAACACCCACTTGCACCCAACTGTCCGTTCACCAACTGGAAGATCAACCAACTCCCACGTCTGATTCTGTTGCAGAGCATCCATCTCTGTTTTCATAGCAGTCACCCATAAAGGATGCTGGAGAGCCTCATGGACGGAGCGAGGAATAGAGACTAAATCAACTTGACTAAGGAAAGATTTATACTGATCGGAGAGACCCTGAAATGACACAAACTTGACAATAGGATGATTAGTACTACATGAAGGTAAATAACGGGAAGGGAGACGCCGTTCACGAGTGGGTTAACGAGAAGGTGCAAGTTCAGGGACCAAGGGAGAATGAGGGTTACCTGAATCCGGAGAAGAATCTGGCAGTGGAGTTGGAGCACGAGGTCGCTGAGAGTAAACTTGTAATGGAACTGGAGAGGAACCGGATGAGAGAGTATTATTGGAGATAGATGGTAGTTTAGTAGTAGGCTGAGATGTGTCAAGAATAGGAACTGGACGAGGTAAAGGAGGGTCTTCTGCAGAAAGTACCTCAGGAAGTTGCTCTAAGGAAGAAGCAGAGAAGAAAGGGATAGTCTCAAGGAATTTGACATCCATCGAGTAGTAAAAGTGGCGAGTCACAGGATCATAGCACCTATATCCTTTAGACATGGAAGAATATCCAAGAAAGACACAACGTATAGCTTTATTATCTAGCTTAGTGCGGGTCGGGCTGCAATTTTGAACAAAGCATGTACAACCAAAGACTCGTGGGAGAAGAGGAAATATGACAGTATTTGGTCGGAGAATATGCAAGGGTGTTTGACCTTGGAGGACACAACTAGGGGTACGATTGATGATGTATGTAGCGGTGAGTACAGTTAGGTGCCAGAAATATTTCAGGACATTCATACCAGATAGAAGACATCGGACCATAGACATAATGTGGCGGTTCTTTCGTTCCGCCACATCATGCTGTTCAGGTGTGTAAGGGCAGGTAAGTTGTTGAAGAATCCTTTTTTTATTGAGTTCGGCCCGAAAGTCATTGGTTAGGTATTCTCTGCCATTATCAGACCTAATATTCCGGACAACAGTGTGGAATTGGGTTTTCACCATTTGAAGGAAGTGAGTGAAATGAGTGAAGACTTCAGATTTTTTCTTCATTAGGTAGACCCAAGTACACCGACTATAATCATCTATGAATGTCACATAGTAACGATGATCAGAGAGGGCCGTGACAGGAGAGGGACCCCAAATATCAGAGTGAACAAGATCAAAAGCACATGGAGCTCGATGCATGCAAGGAATATATGTAATACGAGTGTGTTTTGACAATTCGCAAGTCACACAATTAAACTTAAAATCTTTGCATGCATTTTTAAAAAGTGGAAATAACAAACATAAATATTGAAAGTTTGCATGTCCTAGACGAGCATGCCACAAATCTAAATTTTGGACAGAACCAATAGGAGTGTCAAAAACTGGAGACACAGAAGCATGCAGACTTGACGAGGGTACTGTAGAGGTTGGAAGTTCTCCAAAATAGTAAAGTCCATCATGCTCATATCCCCTGCCAAAAATCTTCTTCGAAGTCAGGTCCTGCAAGAAGCAACGGTCAGGCAAGAAGACAACTGCACAGTGAAAACTCTTGGCAAGACTACTGACAGACAATAGATTATAAGCAAAGTTGGGGACATAGTAAACAGAGCGAAGAGTAATATCTAAGGATAAACAGGCATCTCCTTGACAATGGATAGGAATAGACGTTCCATCGGCAATTTGAACCGATTGATTTATGGAAGTGACAGGAGAAGAAAAGACAGAAAGCTCACCAATCATATGATTATTGGCCCCGGAATCCAGAATCCAAGATGGTTGGCCTAACTTACCATGAAGTGCGGTAAGAGTACCTGTAGCAAGGGTAGCCGTGGGGCCAGATGGTGAAGTGAGGCCCAGGTGGAGTTGAAGTTGAGCAATCTGAGCTTGAAGCTGACTATAATCCGGTTGGGCCAAGACTAATTCTGTTGAGGCTGAAGGAGGTGCTGATTCGGCTACAACCCCAATACGAGGAGCTCCTTTTTTTTGTCCACCACCACGGTTGTTAGAGTATTGTTGCTTCAATTCAGGATGTAGAATAAAACATTGGTCAATGAGGTAACCAATCTTCTGACAATGTTGGCAATAAGGACGGGTACTGATTTTCCGAAAACCGGAAGAAGCAGCAAATGCCATCTGGTCCGGAATAGAAGGAGTGGGCTTGGGTGCAAAAAGTAGACGTCTTCGTTCATCACCATCCACAGTTGCAAATGCCTCATATAGAGATGGAAAAGGAGATGTATTTAAAATCTGAGTCCAAAGATTCTCGAATTCAGGTTTTAAACCCATCAAGAACTGATAAGTCCGACGATGATCAAGACGTTTAGACTCAACCTCAGCATCATTCGGGAAGTCACTCAAAGGTTCATATTGGGCTAGCTCTTCCCATCTAGTTTGGAGGTACCCAAAATAATCCACAACAGATAGTCCTAAAGTAGCCTGAGAAGCATGAGAAATTTCCCGGTAAAGCTTGAAGATTCGAGAATCATGACATGCATGGGCATACATCTTTGTCAAGGCAGTTCATAGATCATGAACCGTCTCATGATACATAAAAATATTATAAATCAGAGTCTTCATGGAATTGAACATCCAACCCAAAATAATACAATTGTCTGCATCCCAGTGAGCATAATCAAGATCAGTTTCTTTCGGCTTTTTCTCTTTGCCTAAAATCCATCCAATTTTCCGTTTTCCACAAAAATAAAGACGGAACGAACGGGACCAAGCATAAAAATTTTTCCCATTTAGTAATACACTAATGACCCATTGTGTAGGGGCATTAGGTTCCTGAGAGAGATCTACACGAGTCACAGTGGTAGACTGATTTTCTGTCTTATCAGTATGTGCCATTAATAAACGACGACGATGGAAGCAGCCGGACACTTGGCAACCTTTACAATAGGCAACTAAGGAGTAAAGTGGCTATTTCTCACCACATCAGAGAAGCAAAGGGCTTAAACCGACAAAAAATCATGAAAGAATCAGACAAAAAAGAGAATATAAAATGGATTTTGGTCATTGTGGTAAGAAATCTGAGTTTGGATGGCTGTAAAGGGAAAAAAAAAGATGAACAGTAAGTAGATTTTTTTTTTTGGGTGTGTGTATATTGTTGGCTCTAGATACCAAGAAGAAAGTAATGTGAAACAATGTAATTCATTGATGATACAATTTGTGTTTCTACATTGTGGTTTATATAGGCCTAAAAGGAGTAGACAACATTCCCTAATTTATGGAGCAAATTGCTCCTTACAACAAGCCTAAATTTATGGAGCAAATTTCTCCTTACAACAAGCCTAAAATTATGGAATTAAAGTAATATAATATTTCAACAGAATCAGCACTCTCGACAAGTTTGTCTATGACTTGTCTCAAGTATTCCCACGTTGCGGATTCATATTTTTGGATGATTTTAAGGTCAGCCTCGCAATCAGGGTAAGGAATTCCATTTGCTTTTACCATTGCTGCAACTTGTGAAGGAGGGATTGGTTCTCCAAATACCAACAAACCACGTTCTTCTATGTTGTGTCTTGAAATTTAGACTAGACAAATGCTGTCAACTCCTGAACTGGGGGTACGATTAGGGTTTCTCCCGTGATATCTTCTTCTTTTTTGCGCTATGTTATTGGAGGAAAGACAAATTTAAATTGTGAGTCCATGCCCAGCTTGCGAGAGATAAAAGATTTTCAGTTTTGAATTTGAACGAATTACTTTTGAAATTTATTGGCAAAATTACAACTATCATGCTATTAGGAAATACACGTTCCTTAATTATAATTCTTCTCATCAGTAGTATCAATTGATGCCACTTATTAAAAAATATATTTTTTTTACCACACTTGTAATCTTCAGTTAAGAAAACCCATATATGAAAACAACACAAAATCTCATGCTAAATTAAAGGAAGTTGTATCTTAATCACCATATTTAGCTCCTATATTATTCTTAAATAATTGAATCAAACTCCATGAAAATTGGAGCAGTATCTTTCAATGCAAATTCCTTGGCATGGGTACATTCATCATTTTACACTTCGAGTTGGAGCCACTTATAACTGAGATCCAATAATAAGGAATTGTCTATATGATTTTATCATGACTACATAAACATATCATAATCATTAAATTTCTATATAAATATATCATCATCATTTGATCTCTCTCGTAATATAACAAGGATCCAAGTCCATTTGTCGCTTAGCCATGAATGCGAAGTGAAATAAGTATTATATTCATATCACTGCTGCAATTAGTTTCAAATAATGATGGAACATTGGTTATTGTCGTCTAAATATATGAATACTCAGATTTTTTATGCCCATGCTCTTCTTCGTCTCGAACTTCTCTTCTCCTCAAGCTCGAAAACAATGTTGAAGAATCCCTTCTAGCAAGATCCTAAAAGTTCTGCGATTTCTATTGAAAATTTGAGAAAGTTCGTTGGGTTTATATATATATGGTGAACATAATTGGCTTCCTTTGATTTAACCGTTTATTTGCCTTTAGTTTTGTAGAGATTTTGATTGTTTCTATATAAGGGGTTAATTTCCTAATTGCAGCGTTTACAAGTTTGGCAAAGAAGATTTGATTTGATCTTTGATTGAATCTTTTAACACGATGCATCAATCAACATCTGTTGATTAAATTTTTTAACATGTTGCATCAATCGGCACAACCATTGGCAAGCTTTCGGGGATATATTATAAATTTTCTCAAAATTGGTGGATCTATTATTTTTAAGAATTGGACTATAACACATAATTTACATTAATTGTGCGAACAATATTATATAAAAAAAAAACAAGACGCTTAATTAAGTGGCATCAAAACTGCATTTTAGCGATTGCAGTGAAATGAACCAGAGAAGCAAAGAAATCATCAGAACATTATATCATCGGTTAAGCATGATTTGACAAGAAGATATGTCTCACTCTATCTGTAATGATAGACGACACTTAATCCATACGAGCTGAGTATTCTTCATCATCAATAACAACTACGTACTGCATGCCCTATTTGAATTTCTCATCAATGCTTTGGTACGTTTTAATTACCTTTGTCGTTTTGATACAATTTTTCTCTTTCCATAGTTTCTCCAAGTCATTCGCAACTTTACCTAGATATATGATCCTGAAGAACATAATTGCTGCTGGAACACAAGGACAATAGCGGAAAATATTTTCCGATATCGAATGCCGATCATATCCGCGATCGTATAGCTACAGAAAGAACAAAAAATAAAATAAAATAAATTACAAATTTTAGAAAGTTCCATTCTCCTTGTTGCTGGTCATTTCAGATCAAACTAATAAAGAAATACCTGGAAGAAATCTTTTAAGAAAGAGTATTGAATTTTAGTCAAATCTCGAGGCTCAAATGGCAAGTGAGCCACAAAATCCCAGGACAACAACCCCCGATTCAATAATCGTGCAAAAGTTCCGGCTGCAGCACTGATCAAATGAGCTGACCCAGCTACCATTAACCACATAACAAAACAACAAGTCTCCAAAGCTTCTGTGTACCTATTATCTTTTTTACATAAAAACTCAATAAGCGGAAGTACACATGAAGACTTCTTTTTTAAACACGAGTACTTGAAGATGGCCAAGCAAAACTGAACATGCACGTGCAGTGAAAGAGGTACTGAAAATTCTTGGGTTCATGGTTCAATTAGTATTAATTTATGCAATAAGCAAAACGACCAACGATACTTGACTAACATGGAACATGCAGTATAAATTAAACCATATATCACCTCGTCTTCAAGTTCAATAATGAGTGAAAGTTGATCAAAAACGGATTGCTGATGAGCTCCAGACTTTCTAGCTACATCATCACAATATGAGAAATATTTCTGTTCTTCTGAGGAAAGGGGTGACAAACAATCCCAGTAATCCTCACGGAGAATGATACTCCTAAACAGATGATAAACTCTCTCACGTTTAAGAAAATATTTGTCAGGCCTATAGATATCTGGACGACAAATTAATAATAAATGTAAAAGGTATGAGTGACCAGTGTCGTCATCGTCGTTGTAATAAAAAACAACCCAAAGAGACTTGTGATTCATTTCCTCCTAGAAAGATATCTTGATTTGTTGCAGGTTTTTTATTTTCACAAAGGAAAGAACGTGGATTTAACACTGAGATCACCCAATGCAACTCTGCAGGTACAATAGAATAATCTTCCTGCATATGCTTAATACTACAAATGTATATCAATATCTTAAACCAAATGCATTTGAAACATTTCAAGAGGCATTCAAATTCAAATAGGTACACTGAAGACACTGTTCCAGTTATCTTCAGCAAGAACAAGTGCTACCATCTCACGAATTTCTTCCTTCAACTTCTCTGATTCCTTGATTCTTGTGAATTGAGAACGAACACCTAATTTTGTCAGGAAAAATTGAAGCAGCATCAGAGAGGTAGCGATCGGAATACCATAAAAAATAACAGAGTAAAGAGGACCTGGAAGATGATAGCCTATCTACAAATTACCTCTAAAGAATGGGCCATGACCAGGAAGCTTTAGCTCTTGGACGAGGGTCACAGCTAACTGCAGAGAAATTTTGAATATTTATTTATTTCATTATATGTTTTGAACATTATATTATATTATTACCCAAGATCAATGAGAATATTTACAATCTGAAAATCAGAATTTTAAACGAGATGAGTTTTACCCTAACACGTTCCTCAGTTTCTTCCTTCAAACAACGATCTATAAGTGTGACAGCAGCGGTGAAGGAAACCATACGCAGGCTAATCAGATGGGACAAAAATTTGACTGTCACAATCATCGATTCCTAGACATGATAAAAAATTATTGTGAAGTACAAACACAAAAAAGAAAAAGGTATGTTTGCAGGAAAGTAAAAGAGATAAGGGAGAATTCGGTTTATATCTCGTGAGCTAGTTGAATTAGCAAAAAAAAAAAAAAAAGAGATAGGGGAATACCTCGTCGTATTTATGAGTCAACATCTGAGAAAAATTAAACGATAATCTCCTATAAAGAATATCGCCAACCGGAGGAAAGTAAGTTGTCACTAAACCCGGGAGGGTAGCGTAGAGAAGGGTCAGATGAGGATTCTTAGATTGGCATCTCATACATACAGCAGCAAAGAAGCTTCTACCTCTGACTATGTTCTCAGCAAAGAGTTGTGCTACGATGCTCTTCAGATTGGTTGAATCGGCACTCTCTACAAGTTGGTCTATGACTTGTCTCAAGTATTCCCACGTTGCGGATTCATATCTTTGGATGATTTTAGGGTTTGCGTCGCCATCAGGGTAAGGAATTCCATTTGCCTTTGCCATTGCTGCAACTCGTGAAGGAGGGATTGCTTCTCCAAATGCCAACAAGCCACGTTCTTCCATGTCGTGTGTCCCGAAATTTGGACTAAACGGAACAGAGGATACGATTAGGGTTTTTCCCTTGATATCTTTCTTCTTTTTCGGCGCTCTTTATTATTGGAGGAAAGGCAAATCTAAATTGTGAGTCCATGGCCAGCTTGCCAAAGAGAAAAGATTTTCAGTTTTGAATTTGAACGAAATATTTTTGAATGTTATTGGCAAAATTACAACTATCATACTATATATATATATATATATATATATATTAAATCTCGCTTATGTCATGCTAAGTTGAAGGAAGTTTTGAATCAAACTTCATGAAAATTGGAGCAGTATCTCCTAACGCAGAGTCCTTGAGATGGGTGCATTCATCATTTTACACTTCTGAGTTGGAGTCACTTAAAGAAAGATCTAATAATAATGAATTGTTCATATATACAGTATTGTTTTATCATAACTATATAATCATATCATAACGATTTTTGTCTACATGATCATTTGGTTACTCTTGTGATGTTAAAAGGATCCAAATCCTTTTGTCACTTAGCCATGAATGCGAAGTAATATAAGTATAAATTTCTTAACATTACTAGTACTTAACATTACCCACAAGTGTTTTTTCTTCTCAAAAGGATAATAGAAGTATTATAGAGTTTATAGTATTTTTAAAATTAAGCACGAGTAAATTACGACATCTTTTAAATTTAATATAGACTAAACTCGAGAAAAAATACATTTAAAAATATACATAAAAAATAAATCAATCAACTCGTAACTAGTACTTCTCCGCAACAGACTGTTTGGAACAAATGAATTCCACAAAATTTTGTGGAATTCATTTGTAAATCTAATTTTTTTGGTTTGGTTGCACATTTTTAAAAAGTTACAAATCTAGGATTTGCAATTCTTGGATTTGCACAAGCCTTACTCAAATCCGAGCTCAAGAGGTGGAATTTGCAAATCCACATTTTCTAATTCTGCTGCTAATTCTTTGGGGACAAAACTACCCTCAAATTTAAGTTATTGACTTTGCTAAAAATAGTAAAAAACTCAAGAAAATAAATAAATAAATAAATAAATGTCTTCCCCACTCTTCTCTCTTTCACGGCAAAAAAGAAAAAACTCAATATCTTTCATTCACTCCTTTTTATTCGTTTAATCTTCTTTGTAAATTTATTCATGATTTTTCTTTTGGGCAATATGTATTCTTGTAAAAGAATTTCTAGTTATCACATGCTAATCTTAATATAATCAATATATGTCAATCATAATAAATACTAGATAATGCTTTTATATATGACAACCACGCTAAAAAGATTAGTATCGTATTTGTCGTGACTTTGTCGTGGTCGTGTATATGTGTATAGTTGAACTTGAAGTTATTTATTCATGTTAAATTTTTGGGTGAACTTAAAATTATTATGATTATTTTGTAATGTCTGCTCTTTTTTTTTTGGATTTTTATAATAGTACTAGGAATCAATAATTGGTTAAAAAGATAACAGTTATATGATAGTCTAATTGCAATTGAATAAAAGAAGGATATTTAAGTAAAATATATCTATTAATTCCAATTTCACATGTATTCCAAACACAATTTGAATTTACAAATAACAGAATTAACTTAATTTTATTTTATATTTCCAAACAAGAGAATTTATTTGTAAATGAATTCCTCATGGAATTCATTTATAAATTAAATGAATTCCACACACAAATTGCTTCCAAATACTATGCAAGTGTTTTTTCTTGATAAAAAGGATAATAGAAGTATTGTACAATTAAAAGTTCAAAATCTATAACATGATGTAGATAGCATCCTCCCCCTGTATTCCATAACGTCGTTAATAATTTGGACAAGACATTAGGAAACAAATGTGATAAATTGTTAAATCGTGTCTTGTATTTAAAGTTCCAATAAAATGTAATGACAAATACCTTACGTGTATCATTTGGGTATAAATAGGGTTTCGGCATTGTAAAAATAGCATAAAAATAAATCACCAATTCTCTCTTTCTTTTCGTTATATCTTTCTCTCTTCGTCTCCAACCTCTTTTCTTTTACTTCATAATTAACACAAACAAATTTGCTAGGGGTGCAAATTGAAATATTTTCCATTCCCAGGGGTGCAAATTATAATTCTTCTCAACTAGCAACGACGTCGTAATATCACCCGCAAACTATACAAACATCAAAAAGCCGCCATTGAACACTGTTTCAAGCAAAGAAGCAGCAGCAGCAGCAGCGGCAGCCACTTTAAATATTTTATTTTTTGAAGTTTTATTAAAATATGGGAAAAGCATCAAGAGACAAAAGGGTAAATTATCTTCTTCTACTTCTTAAAATTTTATTGATTCACTATTTTTTTTTTTAATGAATTTTAAATTTAATTTTGTTTTAATTATTTATTTATGTATTTATTTTTAAACAAAAGTTGAAATTTTGCAGGATATATATTACCGAAAAGCAAAAGAAGAAGGATGGCGTGCTAGGAGCGCTTTTAAGCTCCTTCAAATCGATGAGGAATTCAACATTTTCGAAGGTAATTATTGTTATAAGCTCGAGAAATAATTGTTTTGCTCCTCAAATACTATGTACTAAATGAACAATTGTTGAGTTATTACACAAGTCCCGAACACTCACAAAGTGAACACTTATTTAATTTGGGACTATCATTTGCTATCTTTATGGAGACAAAAAAAAAAGAAAGAAAAAGAATCTGTTTGTGAAAGATTGCTTATATATCAGTTGGCATTTTCTCGAATAGAAAATGGGCATGTTTAGTTATCTAAAAATGCTGCTTTTTATTGGTGAATTATACTCAGAATTATCTTACCAAGATTGCAGCAACTACTATACGTGACATAACCTCGCAAAGACTGAAGTTATTCAAAAGCATTCTATGTAACTTAAAAATATGGCATGGTGAAATTTTTTCGTGTTAATTTTTTTATTTTTTTATTGTCGTATTGAAGTAGTTTACATTAACTTGCAGGTGTCAAGCATGTTGTGGATTTATGTGCAGCTCCGGGCAGCTGGAGTCAGGTAATTGGCATTTGGTGACGTTATGTTATTTTATCTTATTATCTTTTATTGGTCTATACAATGTCGGACTGTTAGAAAATTATGAATCTCTGCAAATGGAATAACGTGGTCTGGTTATTGTCATTGTGTCCTTTTCTTAAAAGAAATTGCTGCCTGTGCTTTCTTGTATATTTGAATGGCCACAACTGCTTGCTCTCATTCAATAAAAGCAAAACATAACTCGGTTTTCTGGTTTTATCTTGTTGATTGGCACATATGAATCAAAATATCGAAGAGTTGGATATTTGACCGTTCCATTGTGAAAAAACGGTTAACTATGGGAAATCTATCAGATTGTTTGGTATATGACCCTTGGAATATGATAAATTCTATAGGGTGCTTGAAGTCTGTTTTGTTTGCTGCACAAGTTTCTAGTCTACATTGTCGACATATCTGACTTTTAGCAAGCACTGTGACCTATTCGAATCCAGAAATGCTCTTCTACATTATGTACTCCTCACACCCAAGATCAATAAAGATCAGCTAATTGACAGACGTGTAAGTTAAAGACAAAAGATGTGAATGGGAAATATACTTTTTCTACGATAAGAGGGAAAGTCATTTGCCTATTCCATTTTCTCCATTGAGATACTCTTGTCCACTACTTTTAATTAATTCTATTATTTCCTCTCTTCCATATAGGTTTTAAGTCGGAAGTTGTACCTCCCAGTTAAGTTATCACCTGATTCCAAGTAAGAGTTCCTGCTTGATTTATGTTTTTTTTTCATAACAATATCCTAATCTTTACAGCTGCCAAAATTGTGGTCTGCGCTTCTTGTATTATGTATTCTAGTTTATGGATGGTGTTGTCACTTATGACGATACAAATACATATGATTAAGTATTCTATTTCACTTTTTGAGAGTTATGATCTTTCTGCCTTATCACAATGGCCAGGAAGAGTGATCTGCCACTTATTGTGGCTATTGATTTGCAGCCTATGGCCCCAATTGAAGGTGTCATCCAAGTTCAGGGTGACATAACGAATGCTCGAACAGCTGAAGTGGTATTCATTTATTTCCATTGTCATGTGTGTTGTTGTTTGAAGCAAATATTTTGAGAAGTAGTTTTTATAACCAACCAGAATTACATGCATAAAATGTGCATTTCCTAGTATTTGTAATATAGTTACAGTTGTCAGAAATCCTTCTATTTAACACTTCAAGGTTGACCATTCAGTGTACGACATTAAGCACAGAAGTTGTAAAAAGGTTGTATAGCTTCATCTATGCCCTTATCATCATAAAGTATGATATTGGCTTTGGGTTTGTGCTCCATGATCAGAATGTATTTGTAATTGGTTCACTGCTCAGATCTTTATGCAGTCTTTGTACTTCATGGATTAATTTAAAGGTGCCACCTTCTTGATTGAGGTTGACTTTGCTGTAAAAGAAGGATCATGTAGATACTAGGATAAACTTGACAATTGAAGTCCATAATAAATACTAAACTTCTATATGTTGTTTATGAAGAGGGAACTGAAAACATATATGTATATGTATGTATTTCAGTATATATGTGGTGCAGTCAATCTCAACTAACAGTCTGAGGATGACTGAACTTTTTCGGCCTTGGCTTGTCACACGGCTAGCTTTAATTGGATTTAATCCATAATATGTCTACTATGAGGCTGAGGACTAAATTAGCAATCCTCCTCTTCTCCATGCGTGTAAAGAGGCCCATAAGCCATCAATATGCATATTTGGTTTTATATTGGATGCTAATAGGTGATTCTTTTATTTCACTATGGCAAATGTGTTATTAAGATTGCTTTTGCTTTCTTTGTTCAGGTCATTAGACATTTTGATGGATGTAAAGCTGACCTGGTCGTCTGTGATGGTGCACCTGATGGTGAGTACAAGAGATGGTTTTAACTAGAGAACCCCATCCCCTCTCTGGGTGTATTTTCACCGATTCAAGTTATTTACACATGTTCCTGTATTGTAGTAACTGGACTCCACGATATGGACGAATTTGTTCAGTCCCAACTCATTCTGGCGGTCAGTGTTCATCTCCTTCTCTTCAATGTCAATACTTTCTAAGAGAAACTTTTTGAAAGTTGTATAATGGCACTATGATGTGTTCAATTATGCATCAGTATATGAACTTTGATTTTGCCTTGTAATATTTCCTTAAAAATTCCATTACCTACCATATAAATGCCTTCTCAGCAAAGGATTGATATAAAATATGAAGTCATTCTGAAGAGATACATCAACGGGTGCTGATAAGAGGTCTAGAAGAGTTACAAATGTTTAATGTTCATGATGGCTTTCTGCATTTCCTTGAAAATTTAATCCATTATCCTCTCCTGTTAAGAGAAGATAAGGTTATCATTAAGTCTTTGTTATTTAATCTGTGTTTCCATTGACTTTCGTGTACGCCAAACTTGCTTGCAGGGTTTAACCATAGTTACACAAATACTAAAAAGAGGCGGGAAGTTTATTGCAAAGATTTTCCGAGGAAAAGACACCAGCCTCCTTTACTGTCAGGTTAGTTGAGTATTTCTTAACAATGTTGACAAATAAATGCCTGAAGTGACCCCACCCAAATAAAAAAGTAAAAGAAAAGAAGACAATAAAACGTAATTGAAAAAGAAGGTGTTATATGTGTGTGTGTGTGTGTGTGTGTGTGTGCGTGTGCGTGTGCGTGTGAGTTTATTGCATTGTTTCAGTTATATTCTTTATGTGAAATTTTCTTTTCCGTTGTTTGAGTATTTTTAGGTTCTGAACACCTTTCTTTTTTCCTTTCTGGTATATGAAATTGCCAATCATTCCTTTAAATAAATGATGCTTCTGAACAATTTATTCAGAAGAAGCCTCTTGGAGTGTACAAACTTGCTCTCTTCCTCCCTGCCCTTGCAAATGTTCTTCAATTTTCTGCATAGCTGTCATGGATGAGGTGCTTATTTGTCTATAATTAAAATTGGAAAAGAAGAGTTAATTTCTTAATTAACAGGTATCTGCTCTTATGTTGTAAAGATGTTTATCAATTTTCAATCGAAAGAAATCATATGCCATATGTCATAGCTGATTAATAGTATCTTTTTGTGGGGGAAAAGGGGAAAGAATAATGTCTGTTTTCTCAAATCAGATGGAGGAAATTAACTCTCTCTTGAATTCAGAAACTTAGGCTTGAGCTGTCTTCATTTTGAAATTTTAATCAATGATCTATCATTTCTCTAGTAACTAATTTGTGACGTCTCATGATTGGCTTTGTATAGTTTTTATTGAGGAACTCCTAATGAGTTACATGTGGTGGACATTTCAAAACAGTCAACTGGATGTGTTCCATGTTTGCCAATGGTCTCTTGGTCAGCTTTATGGTGTCTTAATTGACTAGTAATAAGCAGTAGTAATCAGTCAAATTATATGGCAGGCTTCTTTGGCCTGATAGGCCTCTAAAAAGCACAAAAATCACGCTACATTCTCCATATTTGTCGTAAGTAGGTTATAAGAAGCCATAGTTCACCCTATATCCCACCTATTTGGGAAAAGAAAGAATGCCTACTCACACTCCTTATTTATGATATAAATATGTTGCATTCTATAAGTTACTTTAGACCTTTGTTGACATGTGATTACTTTTTTGTCCTGTCTTTGTGTTAGCTTATTTAAATTAATTTGCTATCTTGGATTATGTATCTATCTTGTAACATCTAATAAGAGTTACCTTATTATTTAACAGTTTTTCTTGTTAGTGTGAATGAGATTCAGTGTTTAGTTGGAATCTTGAGTTACAAACTGCTACTCAATGTGTAACGAGAACTGTATAGATTGCAACCTTTATAGGCTTTAACGATGTTTTGCCTTCATCTTGCAGCTCAAACTATTTTTTACAGATGTGACTTTTGCAAAACCGAAAAGCAGCCGTAATTCAAGCATAGGTGAGGAGCTGAACTCCTTTCGTCTATCTTCTCTTATGGATTGGTCTCATCCAGAGTTAGTTATCAAATCTAGAGACATCAAATGCTATGTTGAGGAAGGATCGAGTGCCAGTTACTCTTCATGAAATCTTTGGTGGTGTTTGGTGGAAAATGGGCAAAGCTATGGAGAAATATTAATATGTTTCTCTCTCTTACATTTTTGCAGAGGCATTTGCGGTTTGTGAGAATTATTCTCCTCCTGAAGGGTTTAATGAGAAAGATCTGCACCGCCTCCTTGAAAAGGTTGGAAGTCCATCTGGCACGGATGATCTGGGTAATATTCACTTGCTAATTCTTCTCTACTAGGTTACGATACTGTATCGATTGATCCAATCTCTTGTATGTTTGATAAATCTGTCTCACATTGCTTTTCCTCCTGTGATTTGGTATCCTTCATAAATTCTTTTATATAATGTAATTTGATCAATTCTTCTCTATTCATTTTCTATTTGCTTAACAGATTGCAGCAGTGGGTGGTTAGAAGGGCCAAATAAGGTGTATATCCCATTTCTCGCTTGTGGAGACCTTAGCGGGTATGACTCAGACCGCTCATACCCACTTCCTAAAGTTGAAAATGGAACTTATCAAAGCCTCGATCCAGTACAACCTCCAATCGCGCCCCCATATAAGCGAGCTCTAGAAATGAAGAAAGCTTCAAGTCATGGAATCCAAGATTTCGAGAAGCTCTCTCTTGATCCCTGATATTATACCTATACTATGTTTTTGCCGAATCTCGGGAGATGGAATTTTGTTCAGTTGAAATTTGTGTCATCCATTTGGAGAAGGTAATCACCCAAGTCCATCCTGATTATCATCTACTGTAGTTTAGATTGTGGAGTTCTTTAAGCTGCTAGATTCTAGAGCCGGATAAGCATCGTGTTCTCCTGTTTGATCTCTGAAATTTAAAATTCATTTAGAAGTTGGTCCTTGTGACAAAAATGAATTGTATTAGACAGCAATTGATATTGGCTCATACTTTTTTTTTTTTTTTTGTGTTATGTATTTTGGCTCATACTAGTTAAATAGAGGATAGTATGGGCCTTTCGGATCTCGCAAAGTGGGAACGTGTTTTTTTCCTATGACCATCCTCCTTACTTCTCTTTGACAGTTGGTGTTCACATTTGACGCCGATATTTTGTTTCATGTCCGGATTTAGATCCTATTCATGCCCAGTTAACATGATTTTTTTTTTTTTGATTCAAAGGGGGGTTTAAGGCCTTATATATATAAAGATGTAGCTATCGAGACTTGAACTTCTAATCTCTCACACGCAAACACTATGAGTGTTAGTCTGATAGACTAAAAGGTCTTTGGCAGTTAACATGAATTTTCTGCTCTACTTTATCCTTGTGCTTTAGAATTTGCTGCTTCTTTTGAGGGTCCTATATGTATTCAAACTATGATGGTCAATCTTGTGGTGTTCTTTATTGGAAACACAAACGAAAAGAATTTTCTTTGATTGCTTTTTAACAATTTGAGAACAGAAAAGGGGGAAATTTGGCATCCTAGTCCTAATTGGAAACACAAACGAAATAAATTTTCTTTGATTGCTTTTCAACAATTTGAGAACAGAAAAGGGGGAAATTTGGCATCCTAGTCCTATTTTGGCCTCCGTTTGTTTGCATTTTTCCTAATTTTCTGGTGTTTTGAAAAAAAAAAAAAATTTCTGATGTTTGGTAACATTAAAAAATTAATGAATTGAAAAATATTTTTCGGTAAAAAATATTGTTTAATTAAAAATAGTAAAAAATATTTTTGTGTTTTTTGAGAAGAAAATATGTTTCTCACTCTACCCCACCCCCACCCTCACCCTCATTCTCATTCTACTCCCGTCACATTTTAATTAATGATCATTAAATAAAAATTAATTAATTTAATAATAAAAATTAATTAATGTTAATTTAATGATTAATTAATTAATTATATTAATAATCAATAAAATTATATTTAATAAATTAATATTAATTAAAAATAATAAATTAACTATTAATTAATTATTGAATTAATTTAAGATTTTTTATTTATTAATTAGCTATTAGTTAATTATTCAACTAACTTAGTTTTGAATTAATAATTTTATAGATTAATAATAATTAATTGAATAATTATTTTTAATTTATGAAACTATTAATTAATTAATTAATTATGTATTAAATAATTTTTTATTAATTAATTATTTTCAACTTTTTTAAAAAATTTATTAATAAATTAAAAATTTTATTAAATTAATTAATTAATAGTGATTAATTATTAATAATTTTTTAAAAATTAATAAAATAATAATTGTAATCAATTTTTCACTATTATATCTAAACACTAGAAAATATTTTTCAGTGTGACAACTAAACACTAGAAAATATTATGTTTTTCAAGAAAATATTTTTTCCTAAATTTTTTTTCTACTTGCAAATTATTTTACGGCAAACAAACGGAGCTTAGTTAATTAATTTGAGAAACACAATTTTTTTTTTTTGGTCTGAAATATCATAATCATGTATTAATATAGAAACAGTGAATAACCGATCTCCTCACGGGTTAAATCATGGTACAAAATAGAATTAAGTTGATTAAAGAACATTGTTAATCCAATCACAAGATAATTAATTGACACCTAATCATTAAATTATAAATTTTCTCTTTTGAGAACGAGATACTATTTCACGAGGAAATTTATTTCTAGATGTATGTATGTAATTGCAATCAAAAGGAAAGAGAGAAAAAAAACGTATTTGATAAGAAAACACCACAATTTCATTCAACTTTGTGTGACCATTCAAATGTCTTATCTTGGCCAGTTATTGGGTCCGCCAATCCGGACCTAACGGCTGATAGAGTGGGTACCGTATCTTATGTCTACTTCATTACATGCTAGCACGTTAGGCAGTAGTTCAATAAATTTATACATAGGCAAGACTAATCAATAAATGCCTCCTATTGACTTGCACAATATATTTTTCACAGCTGGAAAGAGAAAAAAAAAATATATATATATATTGAGAGGTAAATTTTTGTGCGAATTTGCTTGCAAATGTCCGTCGGACGTCATGTGATAGAAAACTTGCCACATTCTTTGCTTATCCTCTTAAAAAAAAGACAAAAAGAATAAAACATCTCCTCGCATAATTGTCATATAACTCGCCTTATGCCTCTATTGGGAAAAAAAAAAAAAAAAACGAAGGAAAAGTTTCTAACATGAACTTGAAATTGAATTTGATCTTTGTAAAGATGATGAAGAATTCAAGAACTCTATGCAATCTTCTATAGCTTCAGCTCGTTGTGAATCGAGTTTTTCTGCATATGATCTTGACCTTGCCATGCTAGCTGAAGAAATTCTACATGAAGACCTCTTTCTGTTAGAAGATAGACGCACGATTCTTGCTACTTTAGCTACAACACGTTTTAGAAATCTCACTGGTGAATAATCTGAGCTTCTGGGAACTCTGCAACTCCATAACCCAATGATTTTCTTCTTGTTTCCATTAACTTTTGTGCCACCACAATAATTGTTGTTGTAGTAGATTGTTGGCTTCTCATTTATGTCAGGACTGAAGTATACCCTTCTGCTCATCTTCCTGGACATCACAGGTGCGTGCGTGCGTGAGCCTCGTGAGTTTTGAAAGTTGATCTTTTTAAACGCGCGACAGTCTCATCATCAAAATTTGTCTTGAAGCGAATTCTGGCAGCGTGACAATGTGCACGGTGGAGCCAAGTTGGTGTCGGTGCGTGAGTCTTACGAATTTAAAAAGTTTATCTTTTAAAAATTTGTCTTGATGAATTCTTGGGGCGTGACAATGTGCACGGTGGCGGGGGAGGGGGCGGAGTTGTGTGTGTTTGTGTTTGAGTCTGGGAGATAGAAGGAGGCATTTGCTGATATCCTGGTGGTATTTATTGATGATTCACGAGAGGAAAAGAGAGATGGAGAGAGAACCAAAAAAAAGGCATAGCTGGTCAAGACGCGCCAAAATCGGGTTAAATAATAATATATTGTAATTGAAGATTTTAAATTTAAATTATAATTTTGATTTATATAGTAAAAAAAAAAAAAAAGCTGGTAAAGACATTGGTGGTTTTGACCAGAAAAAGGCAAAAAGAGACGAAGATGGTTTAATAATTTGGTTTTGCTGCATTGTCCAATGTGAAAAAACTTTTGCTGTTTTCTTGATATTGCGTGCTGATATCTTAATACAGTTGAGTGTGGACCAATTAAGCAAAGCGTTCTGATCACGCCTGCAAAGAAATCTGACCGAGTGAACCAAATTGGGTATTGAAACCAATAAATAATGCATACGCTTAAAGTTACTTGTCTATGTGAGAGTTAGTTACGTCGTACGACTTTATATTTTATAAAAAAAAAATTAATGCATACACTTTCAATATTGTAAAAGAGGCTGGAGCTTGAAATTTATTTGCAAATAAAGTTGTTAAGATCAGAATATTGAGATGGATATATAATAATATTAAAAAAGACAATTAATAATGATGTGAAAAGACAAAAATGATGGTATTCGATGACAAGATAAGAGAAAAATTATTTGAAATGATTTGGATATAATGAAAACACCTATTAATAAATGTGAAAGTATATAGAGGTTATACATTATAAGAGGACTGACTAAAGGAAAATTTAAGAGAAATTAAGTAAAGACAACCAAATGAGAACTTATGTACATAGAACTAATAAAAGAGATAATCCTCAAAAGAAATGGATAGCACAAATCCATATAATCAATGGATGGCGTCGTTGCACGGGCCAAAGCAACGTCTCATTCTTGCAGTGATGACTTTGAAAATGTTTTAGACGTGTATGAAAAGTTAAGAGCCAAGAATATGATGAATATCAGGAAAATACCAAACTAATATAATGATATCCCAAATTTATAAAAAGAAGAAGCCTATAATATTTATTTTGGTTATAGTCTCCTAACACAGTCTTTTTTTTTTTTTTTTGCTAAATAAGCAAACGTATATTTATCGAATCACGAAGTTAGTATATATACAAAAATCTACTCAAAACAACCAAAGTGAACTCAAAATTACATAAGAACATTTTCAAGGCTCTAATTCCTACATATCAAGTTGTTAAGATCGTTTCTAACAAACTTGTTTCCCTCACTAATCTTCAACTGCACCATTTGTTCAATCTTTCTACTAATTGCTTCCTCAGTGCAAAAAACTTGCTTGTAGATAAGCTGATTTCGCTCATTGTTAACACGATCTTCTTTTATTCAAATTTAGAATTGACAAACATAAAATAAAACTCTTAACATAAGTAGAGTCCGTGAATATCAAGAATCCGATCAAGATAAATTGTTGAATCAAAAGAAAGTCTTGTGGTGGGGCCTCTTATGGAAGAATGGGATAGAGTGATTGTTACAAGAGGAGACAACAAATGATACCCTTCTTATCAGCTTTTCTTTCTACTCACTCTCTTGGCCTACTTCTCTCTTTGGCTAGCCAAACTTGACTCCATTTAGTTAGTAATCAGAATTTCCCCAGATGGTGCCTTCATGGTTAAGGGGTGTGATAGAATTTGGAGAGATTGTAAGTTCGATTCTTCTAGCATTTCAGAGATTAAATTCTTGACTGAACTGTTATATGTCTTGGGTTGGGTCACTGTACTATTGGGTTTTGGTTTACACTCAGTCGTTAGGTCAGAGAGTAAGCCAAACATGACCCATCAAATGACTGAAAATTTCAATGTGGTGGTATCTAATCTTAATCAATATTCTGTGAATTGGCTGATATGAGAATATTTTCAGAGTTACCAAAAAAAAAAAAAATTTCCCCAGATGGCCCAGTTGAATATGTTTATGAATGTGTGTGTAAAAAGAACGAGAAAAAAAGGGGTATCAGCACTGGCGGAGGCACATGCTTGTCAGTGGGGGCTGCAGCCCCCACTGACCTATAAAAATCGTTAAAATTTTTATGTATTTTTTTTAAAAAAAGTTAGATATCTATGTATTTTTAGTTAAAAAAAATTAATTAGCCCCCACTGAAAAATAAAAGTACTTGTATAGTTAAAAAATTATGAATTTTAGCCCCCACTGGCCCATAAAAATATTAAAATTTCTATATATTTTTTGAAAAAAAATTAGATATATATGTATTTTTAGTTAAAAAAAATTAATTAGCCCCCACTAAAAAATAAAAGTACTCGTATAGTTTAAAAATTATGGATTTTAGCCCCCATTGACCCACAAAAACCTTAAAATTTCTATGTATTTTTTGAAAAAAAATTAAATATCTATGTATTTTTAGTTAAAAAAATTAATTAACTCCACTGGAAAAAAAAAAAAACTCGTATAGTTTAAAAATTATAAATTTTAGCCCCCACTGACATGAAATCCTGGCTCCGCCCCTGGGTATCAGTGTGTGTTTTTTAATTTTGGTGAGGAGCTTTTTGGGGCTTGGCGTGGATATTAGGAAACCATTCTATCTTTACCTTTATTTGCATTCTTTGACAAAGAACTTTGGTGTTGATGATTCTGTTTGGTCATTGGTGGAAAACTTGAAATGGGAAGTCTTTTGACTGGGAACAAGAATTCTTTCCCCCTACTTAAACGTTCAGTAGAATAATTAGATAACGACTTGTTGTAATAAAAGATTTTAAATTCAAATAATAGTTTCGACTTTTATTATATTTAAAAAGGAAAAAACAAAGGTCCCCCCTCTCTCACCCCGACCTCTCTTTCAGACATGAAAAACTCGTAAAAATATTATAATTAAATGAGTCTGACTGAGTGTTGGAATAGACTCCACAAACACATAAATTCATTTGTCCACTCAATCAAATGACCGGTTGTAACATTTTTAATCAAACCCCTCACACACACACTCAGAAAACAAAGAAGTGTTGGAGCTTCAAAATTGCCCTTGAATGCAAGAAAATTTCTGCTAACACAATTTTTAACCTCTGTATTTTTGTAGTCAGCACCACATGAACACAAGAAGCACCACATAAACCCGATTGTCTTGTCATATTGTGAAGTAACACCTAAACTATTGATTATTTAATTTGAGAAACGATGGTAACATTTATAAATTAAAAAAAAAATGCTTTATTTAAATTCTTATAGTCATCAGTTAATGACCTTTGGATTAAATAATTAATGGTTAAGATATTTCTCGTAACATTTATGAGACAATGAGTGTTATGCAAGACAACTTCTACTACACCATTTGTAGCCTCGTATTTTTGAAGTCATCATCACCACAGGAGCAAAGCACAACAAACACTCATCGTCTCATAATGTTGTGAAGAATATTTGAACTATTGATTATTTAATTTAGTGGTGATAAAATGACGAGGATAACTTTAAATTAAGGAGTAGTTTATTTAAAATCTAATCATCATCACTTTGTTACCATTAAATTAAACGAAACATAATTCAAATCTTTCTCATAAAATTATAACGCAATGAGTCTTATGAGATGATTCATATTCGTAAAATGAACCTAATTATTCATAGATTTGTTTCCATCATGTCCATATTTAGCTCCTGCTTTTCCTGGGGACAAATTTTCCTAAGATATAAATTTGGCCATTATTAACATCCACATATATGGCAATTTGCCATATGAATGGTTCAGAACTATAATGTTGACGTTTTTTTTTTTCCTGACCTAGCATTGATACCTGATGGAATTTGAGATAGGACTTCCATGCCATTGGTCAATTTTTGGCTTTCAATTTGGAAAATGATAGCTAAGAAATTGTTTTTTCTGGACGACGTGAGAGTCCAGCTTACGAAACTCGACTACTAGATTACTCGACCACCAATTGATAAACCTTTGAGCGTAGCGGTGCACCCCCACACATGCATCAAGTCAATCAAAGGTGAAATTTTAGAATAGTGAAAAGTGTTGAACCCGCGACATCACAAAAGTGATTTTACCCGACTACCGCTAGACCAAGCCCTGGGGGCTAAGAAATTGTTAATTTTGACGTTCACCTCTGAATTTCGAGAGAGAAAGTATAGTAGAGTTTCAAAGGAGCATCATTAGCAGGCCATATTAAGTCGTAGGTGCAACTAATTGTTGTAATTGGAAAAGAGAAGCCCAGTCAACAATTAATTGGGAGAAAGAGTATATTTATTTTCTACTGGAAACATCATAATTTTATAATGTTACGAGAGAGATTAATGGTAATAAAATAATAATGTAGTTATTTTAATGTCAAGTTCATTTCAAAATAATTGCATCTTTGTATTACCACGGTTGATATCCTTCATAAGATTAAAAGAGAATTCAAATCCAAAAAATGTACATGACTTGAGACTTCTTCAACTTGGCGGCATGTGTGCGTGAATATATAACATGTGTGCGTGTATATATATAAGAAATTCATCTCAAATTGGATCACATTAAATTCACCAAAAAACTATAAATTTTGTGGTGCATCGAAGCACCCCAACATATACTTTAAGTCAGTGAAGGGCCATACATACTCCTTCCAACCCGTTGAGTTTTTTTTGGTTGACACTAGGGAATAAGTCGATCTACTTAGTTTTGGAAACTGATGATTTTGTCAACATGACCTCTCAAATCTCCGAAGGTTAAATTTTAAATGAAGTTTCTTAATATTCTCACTTATCCCCAATGCACTATAATGAATAGTGTTATTAAATTAAGTAGAGTAGAGAGAAATTAGAGAAAACTATTCTCCACAATCATAAACACGATAACATAATGCAACAAATTAATTTCATAACATGATAACGTGATGCAACAAATTAATTAACACAGACGCATTTTCCATCCCCTTTTGTTGTACACGGAATACTTTCACTAAAGTCTGCAAAACGATACACTAACAAGAAGTGAGAATTTTGAAAAACCTTAGGAATCATCAGTCTTATAATCAAACTAATACATTTCAGAAAGCTAGGCACTTTCTGGAAGTTGAAAACATAAATATGTAACAACTTGTTGAAAACCTCATTGATAGTTTGGGATTTAAAGATGACTAAAAACCAAGAAAAAGAACGAACATCGTAACTCAGCTTTTTATACATAGATATAGGAAAAAAATGTTGCGCACTGAGTGGTGGTTGCTAGGCCATCTAGAGCACTCAACAAAATATTCAACCTTAGCGTGTTCTGCTAAAAATGTTTTGGAGACAGATCAATCTTTTTCTAACCTGGAAATATACTGGTCATAGTATTTTGCAGCTCGTTCAAGATCTCTGAGCTCAGTGTAACAATCAGCTATTGCGCCATAAGCTTCTGTATTTCCAGAATCTTCTCCTTCTCTTTCTGAAATTTCCAGAACCATAAAATGGTAGTTGATGGCTTCGCGATACTTTCCCTGCCTTTGAAGTGACGCTCCTGAATATCAGAGAGACAGAACTAAAATGAAATAGGTGCGCCATACATAATACGGAAGGAACAAGTTCTTTTGATCCTACAGAAAATTTTCTTAAACAGAATAATGAAAAGCTTAAACGACACTGTCATGCATGCAATACCAAGTTCAATACAGATGCAGATACTAGGCATTAATTAGACGAAACCACCACAGACAACATGGTCAAAAGGATAAGGACGGAGTTATCACATACCCAAGCCCCTAGCAGCCTTCTTTTCTTCTATTGGGTCCTTTAGAGTCTGTGCAAGCTCGAGAGCTGTTTTGAACTCCTTGAATGCTTTCTCCAGGTCTTGATTTCTGAGGAAATTCTTACCATTTTTCAGGCGGGAAATCAATTCCTGCTTCCTTGGATCAACAATTACTTCATCTTCTGGTATCCTTCCACCAACAGGGGCATAACTCAAACGAGGTGCATAGGATTCAATCTTAGCTTGCCTTCTGAGAGCAGCATTGATCTGGCGCAGCTGTTCATTGAGTCGTTTCAGTTCTCCTTTTCTCTGTCGTGCTAGTAGTCCTGCAAACAAAGCATTTAAGAATCAACGCAAGAGAAGCATAAAATAGCCAGGGAATTATACTGGGAAATAAGCATGTTAAACTGACAAGATAGTGTGTAGCTAACAGGAGCAGATACCAAATTATTCTAACAGGTATGACAGAAGTTTGCTAAACAATAACCAGAAAAAAACATGAGTAAAATCTAAGCTGCAAACTTCTCACGGAAAATAGCCTTCATTCATAAACTAGTCCTTCCAAAAAGGCCCAAGATGAAAAAAAAAATGCAAAACCCAATCCAATAATCTTAAGATTCATTCTTAACTTAATAATGCCCTTCATGCAAATTTTGCAAATCTTAGCAGCCCATGGTTCCATCAGATTCTCCTATCTCACAGAGTAAGTTAACAAACATAGAAGCTGCGGCCCAAAAACATTTCTCATGTTGCTTTTCTGATACTTTAAAAATTATAGAAGTAGATGAATTAGGAAAACTAGTAAAAGAAGAAAGGTATGTTCTTACCACTTGCGTATTTCTAATTTTACAATCAAATTTCTGTAATAACAAACAAAGAGAACAACAAGAAGTCAGCACGAATATGAATTGCTTTACCTCCAACAGTGGCGCCGACAAGGGCAACAAACAACAGCAAAGGCATATTGAAAACAGAGTTGTCAGCCTCACATGTTTCTGCCAAAGCTTCAAAAGGTGTTGCTAACATCAATGAATTAGTGGCAATTATTGCCAGAGATGGGAATCTAATACCAAATTTCTCCTGCAAAAGTAACAACAATCAAATTCAACAAGGGAAAAATCCTTCTTTAGTGAAGAAACTCTTCAATAACTCTAGCAGATTAAAGTATCATACTCGCTACTTAGCGTAAAGCATTGATAATAGTCCTATATTTGATATTGCGGAACAACGTGCCAGTAATGTAGTTTGTACAGCTCACATGATTGCCTAGAACATGAAGCTAAACCAAAGCATACTGTTTACAGGACTATTGGCAACACACCGAGCTTGAGCCAAAAGTTTGCCCAACAGTCATACCCTTATATTCTGGTTCCTCATAAGCAAGTTTCTCAATAGTCTACAATTAAAAACTGAAAGAAACAATAAATCAATAGTTCATATTTAATTCTTCCAATCCCGTTTTGAGCCCCTTCTTGGATGCAAACAGACACACATGACATGTTATGAGATTCACTAAACTCCTTTAGGGAGAGAAAGAAGAAAGTTTTGGAGGCATTCATCTTGCTATGTTAACTCAGGTCTTGTCTACCATGGGGAATTAGGACCATACGCAAACTAACCAGCTAAGACATTCAGGAGATAAAGAATATCTATTCAATGAAACTATTTTGGACTCAACAATCTTTGAATATAATTTAAGACAGGTAAGTTTCATTTTTTCCGCTTCCTTCCAAATTTCAATACAATACGCGTATCAAAAGTTAATTGAACATCCTCACATCCAAAACGGCTACATGGTCTAGATCAATCATATTGCTATCCTTGAATGCTGAATTCATCACTATCACCACAATAACTAGCAGATAAGATATTCCAGCATTCACATTATTACAATGTCATTGAACTATCCTATCATTGCTCACAATAGCCCAAATAAAAATCCATATTACACTAGTTGCACAAATTTAACTGAATTCAAGAAACATTTACAAAACTATACTACTATACACCTAAAACCAAGAAAGGAAACACCTTTGATAAAATTTTGTAAAGTCCAGCGTAGCATCGGTAAGTGATTTATAAGTGAGTATTGTACTATTAAGTAATAACTGGGCTTAGACTATTTTAGGCATCTGACTCACAAGATAGTTATTTTTGAACCCACGACACTAGTCTTGTTTATTGGGTTGGAATTTTAGGCCTACTCGTAGTTATGGGCTCGGGGCCTGACAAATTTCTTCAAGAAATTGATTATTGCAACATACCCATGAATCAAAACAGCTGAACTATAGAGTCTTTTGGCAATTGAGAAGTACCTTGAGATCAATGGCCAGCTTGGGGGCAGTGTTGTGGTGAGGCTGCTGCTGCTTCTTGATAAGGCTCTCATGGCTCTGTTGGGTTGCTTTTAGTATGTGTTGTTTGAGAAGTTTTTGGGGTTTAATGAGTAATGAGTGTGGGCAAGGACTCCATAGAAGAAGTCCTTGCTTCATTGTTGCCATTTCTTTCTTCTTCTTCTTATTTGCTTGTTGATGATACTGACGAGTGAGGTTTTGGATAAAATAGTTATTTTTTTCTCTTTTTTTTCTTTTACCCAGAAAAAACAAGTCAACTAAAAAAAATCTACCGAGAGGTTAGTCAAATTAATTCCTGTCTGTGATATTTGGTTTCACCTCGGTTCAATAATAAGAGTTTGAGTTCAATGTATAATGACTTGGCTGATCAACACGTTTTTGTTCTAGTGATAAATGTTCTATTGTAAATGTGAAAAATTATGAAATTAATTTTTGTACATGATATCATTTTATAGGTGTTATACGCTTTAAGTTTTTTTAAAATCAATATATATATATATATATATAGAGTGACTTAGATCACTATATTATTAATTCAAGTTTGAGTATTTTGGCCTGACACTTAACTAATTTTGAACATATGTATTCATTGTTGCACCGTGCTACACCGCGAAATTATAATATTAGAGTAAGGTTTTGTTTGGCCTAGCTTTTAGACATTTAAAAGCGTTTTCTATGAGTTTAAAAGATGAAATAACTTATTTGGCTCATTTTTAAAAGTGCTTTTAAGTAAAAGTTAAAGTTGAAAAAAGCTAAAAATTAAGAAGCTCCAAATTGGAACTTTTTAAAAAAAGCTTTTGTGAAACTGTTTTACATAATGTAGGAAACTATTTTTCTTTTCTTTTTTCTCAAATTTATCCCTCCATATTTTTAAAGTTTGATATTATCCTCAAAATTTATAAAAGCTCTACGTTGTCTAACACATACCAAACAGTCAACGGCTTTTGTTCAACAGCACTTCTTGCAAGAGCTCTACTCTAAAAGTTCTACAGCTCAAAAGCTGAAATTTCACAACTAAGCCAAACAGAGCTTAAATCTAATGTGGTCCTTTTGCCTTGAGTCCCTCGTCATCAGGAAAAAAGAAGAAGAAAGGGGGGAGGGGAAGATTTGGAGCCCTATTAGCAGTTGACTTCCATGCCAAGATGAGTAGTTTAACCTATCACTACGTTGTAAGGGTGTCGAGAATTGTTTTTTCTCTTTTTGTTAAAAACTTTTTAATAAAAGGTATTCAAATAACGTTTGCATAGTTTACGAATTCTGCTTAGTAGAAACATGAACACAAACGATTTTTATCAGAGTCAGACCACGCCTTATGATGAAAGAGGAAATAAAGAGGAATCACTTGTAATTAATACCTCTCTTAGGTAACGATTGATATATTAGAATGGATTTAGATATGAATGGAATGGGCCAATGAATGAAATGAAACTGAGAATATTATGAATTTGAGAATGGGAATGACATACTTTGTATGTTCTAAGAATGAATAGTAGTAATGAGAATGTCTTGTATAATATGACAAGATTGTCTTTTTATTATTATAGTATTAAAAATAAAAATAAAAATAAATATAACCGTAAACAACATAATAATAATAATAATAATAATAATAATAATAATAATAATAATAATAATAATAATAATAACAACAACAACAACAACAACAAACAATAATAATAATAACAAAATAAAAATAATAATAACAATAATAACAACAACAACAACAACAATTATTATTATTATTTCAATCAATATTATTATTTATTATTATTATTTTGTTATTTAAATTTTATTGATTATTATTATTATTATTACTTTTATTTTTATTTTATTTTTAGTTTTTGGTTTTATTTTTATTTTTATAATAATAATTAGTATTTTATTATTACTTATTATTATTGTTATTTTTATTATTATTTTTGTTATTATTATTATTATTATTGAAATATGGGGGTATGGTAGTCAAGTTCATTCCCATGTGTTTACTCTAGAATAGCTATTCCTATATATGTGAGAATGAGATTATCTTGGGAATGAGATTCCCAAATTCATTTTTTTATACCAAGTATGAGAATCGAAAAAAGTTGAGAATGTCATTTTATTCCAAATTCCATTCTAGTATACTAATCGTTACCTTAGTAATTTGTAGAAGTTAATTATTGAATAGGATATTTATGGATAATTTTTTAAATTATTAATTATATTCTCGAGGTTAATTTAATGGAATTGAAATTTGAATTAATGGAGTTGCGGGTAAACTGTTTCGAGGATCATGTTCTTTAGCTAGTCTCAATAGATCAAAAGGTCGTATCCACAGTATCACATATCATCAATAAATGTTGGTCTTTCCATGGAACAATAGTACAATACCCACAAGAAGTAAGGATTTGGATCCTCAACAATTAGCGAGTAATTCGAGAGTTCTTCAATTATGTATTAAGAGTGGGGCACGTCACCTTTACTTTAAATGAAAGGTTAGATTTGTGTTAACTACATCAGTATGCACTTAAATTTACTAATAAAATAACGTTGTTTTACATCTTTTCATTAAAAGATTAATTGGAAAAAATAAAAATAAAATATATAATTAATATAAACCTCCCCTCCAGAAACATGATGGATTGGAAGAAAAAAAAAAGAGAGAGAGAGAGAGGGGAAAAAGAAAGGAAAATTGAGAGTAGCATATAGGTATTAATCAAAAGCCTTTTGCATTAAATTTCTAAATTTAATCGCAGAACTAGAAAGCTTGTGTTGATGCTATATATACATATAGTGGGGGACCCATAGTTTGGTCAGCATGTGCACATGGACATGTTCGCATTTTCATAATTTTATATTTTTTATTTAAAAAAATGCACACCCTGATATTTTTGTAATTTCTTAATTTTTATTTAAAAAAAGAAAAGAAAAGTGAACACTAGCTATCCGCACCTAGTATGCATATGTTGTTATTGTTGTTCATTGTTTTAATTTATATATATTATTTATATATATTTATTTTAATTGATGTAATTTTTATTTTTATATAATTTATTTTAATTGATTACTATAGCATATAGAGATAAAAATGTGTCTTAATTTTGTATGTTAAGTTTTTGGTTTATGAATTGATCACTATGCATGCATGTGTTTGTCTTCATGTTCTGCATATGTTTATTCATGGACAATCTTAAGCTAATTGAGTTTGTACATTCGAGAATTGATATAATTGTTATTTTTATATGTAGGTTATTAGTTTTTGAAGTGATGGATAAATTTTTGAAAATGGGATATGCTTAGATGAATGATTACTTGGTAATTTATATAGAGAGAGATGTATTTAATAGTATTAACAATGAGTTGATTATTGAATAATTTCAAAAGATAAAGTCACGTCGGGATAATTATAAAATATACTTTTTATATTTACAAAAACTTTATATTTGTTTTAGTGCTTATATTTTTATAATTGTTATATGTTTTAATACTAATTTTTTCATAATTGTTATAATGTGCTTAAATAATTTATTCATAAACGAGTTTTTTCAACCCCTGATTCGGAATGTCTATAGTGCACACTTTAAGTCCGCCATTGTATATATATATATATATATATATATTTATTTATTATTTTTTTTTTTTTTTTTTACTCTATTCTAGAAAGATGTCTTCTTCTCAGGAAAGGTTTCTAGATGTTGAAGATGTTTGTGTACATGGAACTCGATAGTGAAGCTGCAACTTATGATACAAAAGAAAGATTTCTAGATGTTGAAGATGAAATTCGAATCGGCATGGAATTTATAAAAATGGGTAAAATGAGGGAAGAAATGGTTGAACAAACGAAAAATATAGAAGAAAAGAGAACTTTAACTTTTTTTTTGGATGATGAGGGAATTCAGTTGGTAGATTCCGACTACTAGATTATTCGATAGAATTTGATCATTAATTAATAAATTTAGGTGTAGCGGTGTACTCTCACATATATAATATGTCAGTTAAAGATGAAATTACAAAGCAATGCATAATATCAACTCGTAATTTCGTAAGAATGATTTCATCCTCATTATTGCTGGATTATGTCCTTAGGGCAAAGAGAACTTTAATTTGTATTTGTATGTGATGGATTAACCAATTTTCAACACCTCTAGAACTTCGGGATTAACCAATTTTCAACACCTCTAGAACTTCGACATTTTTTTAATGCTTTAACACGTATTAGGTATCATCACCAAACAACCCAAACTCATAACGTAAAATATCGTGGTACAAATGGTGACACATTTTGTTTAAAAAAGAAACACAATTCCTAACTATTATATTTGCATTTACCTTTAATTAGTTCTTCAAGGAGTTCACATTTTATATGAAAGCTCACATGCCTGAACTACTAGGTTTCCATTTTCGGATTTTAGTACCTTTTCATGGTAGGTTTAGCAATGACATTTACATTAGGTACGTACTGTTGGGTGTAATATTAATATATTATTTCAGTATATTTTCACTTAAATTTTGTTAGTTCTTGAGTAATTTATGAACAATTTAATTAGTTTCATGTTTGTTTTGTGATGTAGGTGAATTATATGAGGAGACATGGATTTTTGAGACCAAGATTGAAGGAAAATGACTGAGGCAATCTTTTATGCAGTTCGTGAAGAAATTAAAAAGAAAATAGAAGTAGCACATTTATAGCGCAGCTGCGCAGTGTCGCAGGATTTTTAAGAGCAATTTGGTAAAAATGCGCGAAAAGAAAAAAACCCTACAATAAAAATAAGACATCAGACGTTGGAAAGCATTCTTCTTGGCTGGCTGCTAGTTCTTGGGGAGAAAAAGCAAAAGTTTGGAGAGGAGAAAACGCAAGAAAATACAAGATTGACGAGGAAGGACAAATCAGAGATAAGATTAGCCACGACTTTCTTGAGATTTTCAGAGTTTTCTTTCTCTCTCATCATGACTTTTAATAGATTTTGGATTTCATTTACGTTGATTATGAGTTGCTAGATTACTTTTATAGGGCTACGATGTAGCCAGATTTTGATTACTCGAATGATGTTGAATTGATTGGTTGATTGATTATTCTATTTTTATGCTGAATATTTCACACTATACGTAATGCTTGTGATTATCTAGCCAATAATTGCTTGTTTTGTGGTTTAGTTTGAGACTGAGAAGTGATAACTAAACTAGACCATGTGTGGAGTATCATTAAATTGTCATAAGCTAGAGATAGTTATGAGATCTAATGCAACATTTAAATTTCTAGGATTTAATGCATTCCATAAGTTCACAGTTATCACAGAGATGTAGGTAGCTTGCTTAGTGGGATAGGGTATTAATGCTTGAGAAAGATTAATATTTACCATAGCGAGATTGCTGGCAGCATAAGGAATAGTCGTCAATTGGAATTAATCAGCAGATTCGAGTAGGATAAATCTTGGTGAAATTGTAATCCCTAGAACTCTCCAATTATAGAATCAAATTTTCCATCAAATTCGCAATTTCTTAGTTGTTATTTTCGTTAGTTTCATTAATTCTTAAGTTTTTAATTTCAGGATTCAACCAATTGCAAGAGGAAGAGTGGAAAGCATCCTAAAGAGGGGTTGCCGCGCTACGGCGCCGGATGTCGAAGATGGCATTTTCTTTCGCTAACTCTGGAACTCGATTGACTTGTATGAGTGGAGTTAGTAGACCAATCCTACCAGTACTTGCCTCTGGAAGCTCTATTTTGATACCTTAGCGGACTACTTGTTTCACAATCTCTCAAATTTTGATCATCTGAATAAAATTAGAGCTAGTTCAATTTCGATAGTTAATAATCTCAGTCCTCGTTGGAACGATCTTTATTCATCATTTTATTACTTGTTGCGACACGTGCACTTGCGTTAGAAATCACACGACAAGTTTTTGGCGCCGTTGCCGGGGACTGTGTCAATTATTAATATCGATACCAAATACCTTTGATTTTACTTTGTATTTTATTTAGTTTTGTGTTGTTATCTTATTTTCGTTACGTGTGTTTCAGGAACATATTCCTTTAGGTGCATGCGAAAGTCAGGAGGTAGTAATTTATAGTCTTTCGATCCTGAAATAGAGCAAACCTGTCGGAAGAACAGAAATGAGAAAATAGCTACTACAACTACCCATCATTTGCAAGGGAATATGGCTGACATGGTAGTAGCACAAGAAGGAAATAATCAGGAAAATCTGCCTAGAACACTGAGAGAGTATGCATTACCACCCACTGGAATTCAACCTGTGATTAGAAGGCCAGCGATTCAAGTGCATGATTTTGATTTGAAGACAGTGACACTACAATTGATTCAGAATATTCAGTTCCATGGACTGCCTTCTGAAGATCCTAATCAGCACATTGTGAATTTTCTAGAAGTCTGCAAAACTGTTAAGTACAATAGAGTCACTGATGAAGCTCTGCGCCTTCGCTTGTTTCCTTTCTCTTTAAGGGATCAAGCTAAGGAATTGTTGAACTCGCTGCCTTCAGATTCAATCACTACTTGGGAGGATTTGGTGCACAAGTTTTTGTCAAGATTTTTTCCACCTGGAAAGACAACAAAGCTGCGCATAGAGATTAATAATTTTGCGCAACATGAAGGAGAAACTCTGTGTGAAGCATGGGAGAAGTATAAGGCATTGTTGAGGAAGTGTCCTAATCATGGAGTACCTAGGTGGATGGAAGTTCATAATTTTTACAATGGGTTAATTAGCTCCACAAGAACTTTGATTGATGCATCAGCAGGAGGAACTTTAATGAACAAGACAACGGATGAAGCTTATGCATTGCTAGAGGATATTGTTTTGAACCACCAGCAGTGGTCAAGCGAGAGAGTCATACCAAAGAAGACAACTGGGATCCATGAGATTGATGCCATAACTGCCTTGACAGCGAAAATTGACAATCTCGCGAAACAGTTACAGAATAGTCAGGCAACTGCTAATGTTGTCCAAGCGGCAGTGGTGTACGAGTTTTGTTGTGGTCCACATCATAGTGCAGAATGTCAAGTTGGAAATCCATTTGCGCAAGGCACAGCAGAACAAGCACAGTATGTGGGGAATTTTAATGGGCAGCAGCACAATCCGTACTCTAACAGATATAATCCAGCTTGGCGTAATCATCCGAATTTCTCCTGGAGAAATAATCAGAATGTGTTGCAGCCTGAGCAGAATAACTCACCACCAGAGAAGAAGAAGGTGAACTTGGAGGATGCATTAGCTCAGTTGGCGACTTCGCAGACTCAATTCATGAATGAAACAAGGACAAACTTTCAGAACCAGTCTGCACAAATTAGAAATTTAGAGGCACAGTTTAGCCAAATGGCTACGATGTTCTCTGAAAGACAACAAGGAAACTTACTTAGTACTTCTGAGGTGAATCCTAGAAAAGACGGCATGGAGTATTGCAAAGCGATCACCTTGAGAAGTGGTAAATAGTTAGAGGAGCCAGTGAGAGCCAAGAAGGTTGAGAAAGGTAAAGCGAAAAATGAGGAGAAAGATGAAGAGAAAATAGAAAAACAGGCACAACCTCCTCAAGAACCACATCTAAAAGTTCATTTTCCACAATGCTTGAAGAAAAATAAGCTTGATAAGTAATTTGCTAAATTTCTTGAAGTCTTCAAGAAACTTCACATCAATATTCCATTCGCGGATGCGCTTGAACAAATGCCGAGTTATGTGAAGTTTATGAAGGACATCCTATCGAATAAGAGGAAGGTTGGAGATTATGAGACAGTTGCACTTACCGAAGAGTGCAGCGCAATCCTACAGAAGAAGCTATCACAAAAGCTCAAGGATCCAGGGAGTTTTACTATTCCTTGTGAAATTGGCAATGTTGTTTTTGAGCGAGCTTTATATGACTTGGGTGCTAGTATTAATTTGATGCCTTTGTCTATTTTCAGGAAGCTTGGTTTAGGAGAGGCAAGACCCACAACTGTAACACTACAATTAGCTGATCGTTCGCTAAAGCACCCCAGAGGAGTAATTGAAGATGTGCTCATCAAAGTTGATAAATTCATTTTTCCTGTAGATTTCATCGTTCTTGATATGGAGGAAGACAAGAAAATTCATATCATTCTTAGAAGACCTCTCCTTGCAACTGGGGGAGCACTAATTGATGTTCGAAAATGTGAGCTTTGGTTGCGAGTACAAGAGGAAGAGGTAACATTTAATGTTTTCAAAGCTCACAAGTACAAGGAACGAGTGATAGTTGTTTTCGCATTGATGCCGTAAAAGCTATAGTGTCTAACCATGGGGGTCAATTGGATCCCTCGGAAGTTAGCTTGTTACAAAATGATTCTTTTGTTCCGGCGGGATTGGAACACAAAGAATATTGAGTGACTAAACAACAAAACATGGGTGTGCAAGCAACGGGTGAGAAAGAATTGTTGCAATTGAATGAGCTGGAAGAATTAGGTGATGAAGCGAATGAGAAAGCAAGAGGTTACAAGGAGAGGACAAACGAGTGGCATAACAAACCTGTTTCGGGAAAAGATTTCTCTCATGGGCAACAAATACTTCTTTATAACCCATGAATTCCTGGAAAACGAAAGTCAAGATGGTCTGGCCTCTTTGTTGTGACTAAGGTGTTGCCTTATGGTGCTGTGGAGGTCACCCATTCAGAGAAAGGGACGTTCAAGGTCAACGAACAACGGTTGAAAGCTTATTGGGATGATGAGTTTGACAAACATAAGACCGTTGTCCACCTCAACTCATCATGAAGAAATTGCTCTGTCGGGCCGTCGACGTTAAAACAAGCGCTTTTCAGGAGGCAACCCGAAGTTTCTTACTTTTTTTTCTTGATTTAATAGTTAGTTGTTTTTAGTTAATTTTTGAGTTATAGTTGTCGAGGTTAATTGTTGATTTTTATTGTTACGATAGGTTCAAAAATAAGTCTGGGGAAGCCAAGGCGAAAGAGAGGTTCTACCAAGTCATTTAAGGGAGAAAATACGAAGAAATTCATGTTTGGAGTGAAGGGGATGCGAGCATGGAAGAGAAAAATGAGAAGAAAGGAAGTTATGCAGTAGTGTTGTTGCGCTAAATTCTAGCGCAGCTGCGTTAGCAATATCAAGAGTTACGTTTTCAAAGAGTTGTTCGAAAAAAAAATAGTAGCGCTGTTGCGCTAAAAAATGGCACTGCTGTGCTAGCGCCTTTGCATTGACATTTGGAAAAAAAGAACAGTTGCGCTGTTGCGCTAAAAAACAGTGCAGCTGTGCTGGCGTCTTTTTGTTTGACGTACAAAAAAAAAACCGAAAATCCAAAGAAAATCATTCTCCTTCTCTCAGCTGCCACCATCAATACCCAAACATAAATCCTCTATTTCTTTCTAAACCCTAAGCCCCATTATCATACAACACATACCCAATTCATCTAACCACAAAACCTTAGCCCATTCCAACCCCACAAAATCCCTACCCTCATCAGATCTCTCCCTCCGCTCTCTCTCAATCTTTCATCGGCACCATAATCACTACCCAACCCCACCGTTGACGACAACTAGCCCACGACGGCGATGCCACTGCTCGCCGACAACCACGGCGCCACCAACAGAGCTTCACGTCAACGGCTTTTGGGCTGCTTCACGCAAAGAACAACAACTAGAAATTTTGCATTACGAACCAGTTTGTTTGGATTGCTCATAGCTGAATCTCAAAGGTGCTTGATAGTTGTTGTTCCTGCAGTTGAGTTGAAACAGAATCTTTATTTTGAAAAAAAAAAAAGAAAAAAAAACAACAAAAACTTTAGGAGCTATGCACGTTAGTTTGTATGGACGTTGTGTATTCCAAAACTCATGAGTGTTTGAATGATTGGTTACTTTGTGATTGTGGGCATTGAGATATTGATTGTGTCTTGGTGCATATGTTGGTGTGTCTTTGTTGTCTAACTTGTGACTGGAAATCTTTTTGAGTTGTTCTCGGGTGTATACGTGCTTTCAGTGGTGGTGCATTGCGCTAGTTGGGTATTTTGTGATTGCTGTGTTGTTGGCTCAGTTTTACTGCTTGTGATCGTTGTGCATCTATATTGAGTTTGTTGGGTGATTTTTTGATGCACTGTGTTGTGGAGACAAGATTATTGAAGTTGCAATTGTGTTGTGGGGGATTAGAAGTTCAAAAAAGGCGTAGGCAGTGATTGTGTAGGGTGTGGTTGAACAAGTGAAATTGACTGATTATTCTAGTCCGCCGACCAGTGACCACTTCCTTCCGATGATGAATGACTCCAGCCGATATTCAGGGAAGTTTGTTATTCACTTTTCTCTTTGGTATTTTCACATTGAGGACAATGTTTTCCTTTAAAGTTTGGGGGTGGCGTCTCTTTACTTGTTCTGAGTTATGTGTGTCAGGGTTATATGTTTTAGTTATTTTCATCATGTGTTTTCATTTTTAAATTCAGGAAAAAAAAAAGAAAAGAAAATTGAAAAACTGAAGAAAAAAAAATTGAAAGTAATGCTGAAAAGATAAGAAATAGGCCGATGATGAGTAGTGTATGAATGACACGATAGTAATGAGGATAATTGACTGAAGCATAGTTTTGTTTAACGGAAAATCCCCACATTTTGCGCACTTAGCCTTACCTAGTATGTTGTTGCTTAGAGAAGGTTTATGTGAGTTTAAGTGAAAAAAAAAAATGAAAATCAATGAGTATAGGACTTTAGAACTTGCTTGATTGTCACTCGAGGCGAAATCCTAGGTTGCATAGCATTAGAGAAATGATTTAGGCCATCTTTGGATCGTTTGAGCCTTTCAAGCCAACCCGATAATGATTGAATATCCCTAGTCCACTAATTTGAGCCTAATTAGTCTTTTCTTTCATGTGCACCCTACAAATTCTTCCTTAACTTCTCAAGTTGATTACCCCAATTAATGACCTTCCTACTTGTAGCATATGATTGTTCTAGGATGATTATATGGAGCTATGTTTGTATTGATGATGGGAGGTATGATGATTGGGTAATGTGTTGTGTTATTTTGAAAAAGAAAAAAAATTATCAGAAAAAAGAGAGGAAAAGAATAAAAAGAAAGGAGAACAACCACACTCCTTGTAGTTAATATAAAAATGCAAGTTTGGGGGAGTGTGGACTCTGTATGTGTTTTTTAAATGTTGTGAATGATTGTTGAAGAAGTGAAATGAAAGATGAAAGAAAAGAGATATGTTGAATAGTTTTGGTGGTAAGAAGTAGAATTGTCATGTGCTCCATTGAACATCCTCGAATAGTTGTATGCTTGCAGGTAGTTTAGCCTTATATTATATCCATTATCCTACCTTGACCCTAGCCACACGTTACAACCAAATGTAAAGTCCTACTGATCTTTAATGCTATGATTAACCTCCATTAGTAGAGAGTGGCATGAAAAGTAAGCTTATGAAGTCCTAAGTGATTGAAAATAATAGATTCGCATTGGAAATTCACTTAACTTGCATAAACTCATCCGGGTACAATTTATTAGGATAAAAGCTATTCATACACTTACTTGAGGGATTTGAAGTAAAATGAGACTTATGTGAAGTTGTTATTTCTCATGCTTATGATTGTAAGTCACATATTGAGTTGGGAAAAAGCTACTGAGGCCGTGAAAATTTACTATCCTACAGCATTGCTTCCACGAGTTATTTCGTGTCGAGTCTTTAGTTTTTAATTTGTTTCTTTCTTTAGTTGTGTCTTTTGCTTGAGGACAAGCAAAATTTAAGTTTGGGGGTGTTTGTTGGGTGTAATATTGATATATTATTTTAGCATATTTTCACTTAAATTTTGTTAGTTCTTGAGTAATTTATGAGCAATTTAATTGGTTCCATTTTTGTTTTGTGATGTAGGTGAATTATATGAGGAGACATGGATTTTTGAGGCCAAGATTGAAGGAAAATGACTGAGGCAATCTTTTATGCAGTTCGTGAAGAAATTAAAAAGGAAATAGAAGTAGCGCAGTCATAGCGCAGCTGCGCAGTGTCGCAGGATTTTTAAGGGCAATTTGGTAAAAATGCGCGAAAAGAAGAAAACCCTACAATAAAAATAAGACATCAGACGTTGGAAAGCATTCTTCTTGGCTAGCTGCTAGTTCTTGGGGAGAAAAAGCAAAAGTTTGGAGAGGAGAAAACGCAAGAAAACACAAGATTGACGAGGAAGGACAGATCAGAGACAAGATTAGCCACGACTTTCTTGAGATTTTCAAAGTTTTCTTTCTCTCTCATCATGACTTTTAATAGACTTTGGATTTCATTTACGTTGATTATGAGTTGCTAGATTACTTTTCTAGGGCTACGATGTAGCCAGATTTTGATTACTCGAATGATGTTGAATTGATTGGTTGATTGATTATTCTATTTTTATGCTGAATATTTCACACTATACGTAATGCTTGTGATTATCTGGCCAATAATTGCTTGTTTTGTGGTTTAGTTTGAGACTGAGAAGTGATAACTAAACTAGACCATGTGTGGAGTATCATTAAATTGTTATAAGCTAGAGATAGTTATGAGATCTAATGCAGCATTTAAATTTTTAGGATTTAATGCATTCCATAAGTTCATAGTTATCACAGAGATGTAGGTAGCTTGCTTAGTGGGATAGGGTATTAATGCTTGAGAAAGATTAATATTTACCATAGCGAGATTGCTAGCAGCATAAGGAATAGTCGTCAATTGGAATTAATCAGCAGATTCGAGTAGGATAAATCTTGGTGAAATTGTAATCCCTAGAACTCTCCAATTATAGAATCAAATTTTCCATCAAATTCGCAATTGCTTAGTTGTTATTTTCGTTATTTTCGTTAATTCTTAAGTTTTTAATCACAATCTCTCAAATTTTGATCATCTGAATAAAATTAGAGCTAGTTCAATTTCTGTAGTTAATAATCTCAGTCCTCGTGAGAACGATCTTTATTCATCATTTTATTACTTGTTGCGACACGTGCACTTGTGTTAGAAATCACACAACAAGTTTTTGCCACGTACGGTAAATGTCTTCAACACTGTATATTGTATGCAAGGACAAATTTAAGATTGTTTCACATTAATGGGGGTTAGAAGATATAATGATTGCAAATTAATTTTTAAACTAAACAAAATATAGACATTTAAACAAATATTTGGGGTCTGACGAGAGTGGACCCCAAGTTGAGGTAAGATACCCGTATCGAGCTGAGGCCGGTCAACCCAAGCCAAGGCCAACCCAGTCAACTAATGTCCAACCTGGATGCTGATCCGACCTCATCCTGACCCAGGAAAACCCCGACCTCTGTGCGAGCTGTCCTGATGGGACATAAAGCCTTGATGTGACATAAAGCTGTGTTGCATTAAATGCTATCAGATCCGAATTTAGTATAAATAGAGCTCTACCCCTTCATTTATGAGGTAACTCGTCATTAAATGCTCTCAACTACTCCTCCAACTTGGACATACTAATCATTCGCACGCCCGAGGAGAAAATTTGGGTCATCACCCCGCCTTTTCCTTCATTTTTCTTGTGCAGGTCCAACAGTCGACCCGAAAATCCAGGTCAGGTAACCGACCCAGAAATTCAACTCGGTGGGAGTAGCCATCCAACCTCAACTGTGAGATTCCCAACCTCGACAGCTTGGGGCCGTCTGTGGGAAGAGAGTTCTTTCTGTCACTCTTCCCACCACTCATTGAGAAACCATCATAGTACAAACAAGAAGCCACAGCGCACTGGTAGAGGACTCGCCTAACTCGGATGGGGACCTCGAAACCACCCAAGTGCCTGGTCAATACCTAACCTAAATCGACGTTGGAACGAGCCAATGTATACACTTAGCCTCACAAACCAACCCTTCAACAGATGAAGACCTTAACTCCAGCCTGTCACCAGAGATGAGGATGATGCTCAGGATGTTTGAGGAACTTAAGGAGCAGGTAGCCCGACTAGTTGCGGACCCCCCGGCTCTACCAACAGCTGCTCTACGGCCCACGTATCCACAATTCCGTATCGCAGCCCCAAGGCAAAAACGGGCGCAAGAAGGAGAGGGCTTCTTAGTACCGATGGCGGGACCTGAGGAGGCGAGAGGGAAAAGGGAGGCATATACCGACCCCGAGTAGGCCAAGACCGCGGCTACCATAGCCAAGGTCATTAACCAGCTCGGTGTAAGCCAGCTCTCTCCCGAGGTACTGGCCACGCCACTGTCCACCGGCAACCGGAAGCCCAACCTGGCAGTTTATAATGGGGATGGAGACCCAACTAGCTACCTGTTCAACTTTGATCCATGTGACTCTGCATGATATGACCGATCTCATGAAGACGAAGACATTTCCGACCACCCTGGTTGGCAATGCCTTGGATTGGTTCCAAAAACTTCGACCCGACTCTATTGTAAGTTTTCATCAGCTGGCTGAGGCTTTCATGTCCCGCTTCGCGTGTAGCCGACTGGGAACCCGCCACACTTCACTATTGCTGTGGGTGAAACAGCATAGAGAGGAAAGTTTGAGGGCTTACACAGCTCGATTCAATGAAGAGTCCCTCAGAATCCCCAACCTGGAGGACTTCATGGCATTGATGGCTTACCAAAGTGGGCTCAGGTCGGGTCCCCTCACATCCTTCTTGGTTATCGACCCAGTGGATGCCGTAGCTGAGCTGATGGTACGGGGAGAAGGGTACATACACTCGGAAGAAATCGATCAGGCAAAGAGGGACGATGACAAGGAGAAAGAAGCTGGGAAGAAAGGAGAGGCCTCCCGAGGCCAACCTGGAAGTAAGGCCCAAAATGACCGTGGCAAGCAGCTTCAACAGCTAAAGCAGAACCCCCGGTTCACTATGTTCACTCCCCTTAACACTACAAGAGAGCAAATCCTGATGGAGATCCAACACCAGAACCACCTACTTCCAGCCTCGAGGATGAAAGGCCGACCTGAGAAGCGCAATAGGACCAAGTATTGCCGTTACCATATGGACTACGACCACACCACCGAGGAGTGCAAAGATTTAAAACAAGAGATCGAGGCACTAATAGCCCGGGGTCACCTCCGGAGGTACGTAGATCAACAACCGACCTGGAGTTACGATCAAAGAGATAGAGAGAGAAGTCCACCCAGGCACAAGGCTGGGGGCGGACGATTGGCTGTGATTGAGACCATCGCAGGAGGATTGGCATCGGGCTGGGAGATCTCGGCTGGCAGGAAGGGTTATGTTCGGGCTGGAAGGGAATATGGGCCGGTGCGGGGTTATGTCCCGGAGATGGAGGAACTCACTTTCTCCTCAGAAGACTTAGAGGGGGTGATATTGCCCATGACGATCCATTGGTGATCAGTGCCGAAATAGCCAACTTCACCGTGAAGAGGTTGATGATGGACACTGGGAGCTAGGCAGAAGTCCTATTCTTGAGCGCATTTGAGCAGATGGGGTTGGACAAGAGCCGACTCAGGCCGTTGAGGGGCACCTTAGCTGGTTTCACCGGACAAGCCTACCGAGCCGAAGGGGTCATCAACCTCCCACTGAAGCTGGAAGAAGGAGACAAGCGGGTTTTGATACAAGCCAACTTCATTGTGATAGATTGCAACTCCACTTACAATGGGATCTTGGGTCAGGTGACACTCAATCATTTTAGGGTCATTCCTTCAACTTATCATCAGGCCTTGAAGTTCTTGACCTCGGGCGGCACAGCCACCATCCGAAGAGCTCAGCTCTCGACTCGAGAACCAGATTGCTTGGCTGGGGACCAGATTTTCCTGAGGAGAAGAAGGATGCCAAGAGAGGAAGCCCAGCTGAAGACCTTCAAGAGGTGGAGCTCTCCGATTAAACAAAGAGAGCGAAGATTAGGGTTGAACTCTCTGATGACCTCAAGAAAGATATAAGCCAATTTCTTCTGAAAAATGAACATAAATTTGCATGGTCTGCTTCTGACATGACAGGTATTGACCCGAGTGTGATTGAGCATCACTTAAATGCCGACCCAAATCACTATCTGGGAAAGCAAAAGTGCAGGCACTTCCATTATGATAAACAACAGATCATAGCAGAGGAAGTGGACAAGTTGGTAGACGCCGACCACATAAAGGAAATTCAATACCCGACCTGGTTATCCAACATGGTACTAGTGACCAAGTCCTCAGGCGGATGGAGATTATGTATTGACTTCACCGACCTCAATAAATCTTGCCCTAAGGACTATTCTCCCCTACCTCGGATTGATCAAATGGTGGATGCTACCTCTGGGTTCGAGCTACTCTTTTTTATGGATGCCTTCAAAGGCTATAACCAGATTAAGATGGCTCCCGGGGACAAACAGAAAACTACTTTCACCACCGATAAAGATCTCTACTATTATGAGGTCATGCCTTTTGGCCTCAAGAATGATAGAGCTACCTATACTCGGATGGTGAACAAAGCATTCAAGAACCAGATTGGCCGAAATATGGAGATCTATGTAAAAGACATGTTGGTCAAGAGCAGGAGGGTAGAAGACCATGTGACCGACCTGGCTGAAGCTATTGCCGTGATGGAGTACTTTGGGATAAAACTGAACCTGGAAAAGTGCGCATTCGGCATTAAGGTGGGAAAGTTTTTGGGTTTCATGGTCACGACCCGAGGAATAGAAGCCAACCCGAAGAAGGTTCAGGTGGTACTTGACCTGGCACTGCCAACCTGCGTGAAAGATGTCCAGGTGCTCGCGGGCAAAGTTGCGGCGTTGAACAGATTCATGTCCAGGTCGGCCGACAAGTGTGCTCCTCTATTCAAAATATTGAGGAATCCTAAAAATTTTGAATGGACTACGGAATGCCTGAACGCCTTCCAAGAGCTGAAAAAGTATCTAGATTCGCCACTCCTGTTATCCCGACCTGAGATAAGGGAGGAGCTGGTACTATACTTGGCATGCTCAGGGACAGCAGTGGCGGCTGTACTGGTCCATGAAGAAGGGAAGGAGTAGAAACCGGTCTATTATGTTAGCAAAACCTTGCAAAGGGCTGAGGCAAGATACTCTTCCTTGGAAAAACTTGCTCTCGCGCTCGTCACGGTGGCAAGGAAGCTGAAGCCATACTTTTATACTCACCCAATTAAGGTCATGACGGACGCCCCGCTCAGGTCCATCATGCACAAACCGGAGACGTTGGGTAGACTGTTGAAATGAGAAGTTGAGCTGAGTCAATTTGACATCATCTACCAACCCAGAACAACCATCAAAGCCCAAGCCATCGCGGACTTTGTGGTGGAATGTACTAGCCGCACCAAGCATGACCTGAAGGATGTGTGGAAGGTCCATGTGGATGGGGTATCAGGGAAATCTGGAAGCGGAGCTGGAGTGGTCATCCTCGACCCGACCCGACATGAGCATAATACTCCCTCAAGTTTGTCTTCCCGGCGTCCAACAACGAGGCTGAGTACGAAGCAGTGATCGCGGGATTGAAAATTGCGGGTCAGCTCAGGGCACAAACAATTGACCTGAGTACCGACTCTCAATTGGTTGCTAGTCAGATATCAGGAGAGTTCGAAGCTAAAGACGATGCTATGCTGGCTTACCTCAACAAAGTTAAAGATTTGACCTCAGGGCTCAAGAGGCTCACGGTGCAGCAAATCCCGAGGGAGAAGAATATGAAGGCTGACGCTCTGTCCAGGTTGGCCTTGGGCGAGAGCTGACCTACACTGGTCCATGTGGAAGAAGTCTCCGAACCAAGTATCCAGTTGGGAAGACAAGCCGTAGCCGAGCTCAATTTAAGCCCAGATTGGACCCGACCAATCATAGACTACTTGGAGGGGGTATAACCCCGGAGGATGAAAAAGTAGCTCGAAAACTCATGAAACAAGCCTCACGGTTTGTCATAATAGATGGGCAATTTTAAAAGAGAGCCTACGCTTGGCCTCTCTTAAAGTGTGTTGGGCCTGAGGAGGGAAACTATGTACTCCGAGAGATCCATAAAGGGGTATGTGGAAACCACTTGGATGGCAAGGCTTTGGCTCAGAAGGCATTGATGCAAGGCTATTTTTGGCCAACCTTAGAACAAAATGCCAAAGAGTATGTAAAAAAGTGTGACACCTGCCAAAGGTTCGCCAATATACAGAAAAAGCCTCCAGTAGACCTGACAGTGATGATAAGCCTGTGGCCATTCTATCAATGGGGTCTAGATATCATTGGCCTATTGCCAACTAGTGTTAGCCAAAAGAAACACGCATTCGTAGTTGTAGACTACTTCACCAAATGGCCTGAGGCTGAAGGTGTTGCTAGAATAACAGAAAAGGCAACTTGGGATTTTGTGTGGAAGAATATCATTTGCCAATTTGGGGTGCCAAAGGTCATTATTACCGACCACGACAAGTAATTTGACAGTGCATACTTTCGAGGCAAATGTGCGGAGATCGGGATCGACCTTAGATTCTCATCTATTGTTCACCCTCAAAGTAATGGCCGAGTTGAAAGAACTAACCAAATCATTTTGCAGGGCTTGAAAACCAAGCTAGAGGAAGCAGAAGGCCAGTGGGCATCGATTCTCCCTGAGGTACTGTGGGCTCAACGAACTACTACCAGCTCGGCAACGGGAGAATCGCCCTTCAAGCTGACCTTCAGTACTCAAGCAGTGCTGCCAGTGGAGATCGGGTCTCCGACCAGTAAAACTTTCCATCACGATCCAGTAATAAACGGAGCCCTAATCTGTGGAGAGCTCGACCTCACTGAAGAGCTCCGAGCCAAAGCTCAGATCAGGATGTTGGCCAGTAAAGCCGCCATGCAGAGAGCTTTTGCCAGGCAGGTCAAGCCTAAGCCTATTAAGGTTGGCGACCTCGTCCTCAGAAATACCATCTTTTTGCCACGCCCGGGTAACAAGCTCTCCCCGAACTGGGAAGGACCGTACAAAATCGTGAAAGAAGTCCGACCTGGGACCTTCTACCTCTGCGATAGATACGGAAAACAGTTAAAGAATGCATGGCACGCAGAACACCTGAAGAGATATTTTGTCTAACGGTCCCCGAGCTGAAATCTTTTGTAATGGCCCTGAACCGAAAACTCTTGTAGAGGCCCCGAGCCGAAATCTCTTGTAAAGGCCCCGAGCCGAAATCTTTTGTTACGGCCCCGAGCTAGAAACTCTTGTAACAGCCCCCGAGCTGAAAGATCTCTTGTAGAGGCCCCAAGCCGAAACTTTACCTGTAATTGGCTCCTGAGCCCAATGTATTTTGTAAACCAGTGTGAAGCTCGACCCGGGCCCAAGCACCTCAACTACTTAGCTATTAAAAATTCGGATTAATGCGGTGGCCACGCTTAATTGCTCGGGTATAATCAATAATAATTCGATTCACTTTACCAGTTCGGATTAGAGTCCAACTCGGTATTAGCCGGCTTTAGGTCGGTATGTTAGTTTGGGTCTAAACTCGAACTCAATATTTGTCAACATTAGTTTGACCAATTTTAAATCGGACTGACGAGTCCAGGTCGGCGACGAATATATGGTTGCCCAGTTAACCAGCTCGGATTAGGATGAAAACTCATTTATCGCGTCCAGCTCGATTCTTACATTTAAGTCAATTACTCAAGTTTGAAAGGTCCATTATTTTGGTCCGACCCCATTTACTTGAGAAAATTTGCAAAGAGAAAGTACGCACGTACGGACTTGGACAAAATGCAAATAAAGCTGAAAACATTCATTTTATTAATTTGGAAAGTACAAACTACAAAAGCCCGACCCAGGCAAATTACAAAAGTCATTTAGTTGCAGGGCCAGTGGCAGCAGCGTCAGCTTCATTCCCAACCTGGTTCATGGCCTTCTTGACAAAGTCCATCACCTCCTAGGCTTGGGACTTGAGGTCGGCCAGAAGCTCGGGAACCTCCCAAAATTCTAGCAGTGGGGCCTCCAAGATTTCGATATAATCATTCTTGGAGGCGGGGAGAAAGGTCTTTGCTCGCTCTCGAGCGGCGACCTGACCTCGGAAGTAATATTCCAACTTGGCGTACTTGGCCATGACCCCGCCCTCGCTCTCTACCCAACTCACTATTGCGTCGCTAGACTTGAAGGCCTTTATCGCCTTTTCTCCATTTGCTCCGACCCGGTCGAGTAGTTCCTAGAACTTCGCCTCGGCCTTGCAGATATCAGTCTTGTAGCGTTCCACGTCCTTGCCTGCAGCCTGGCGTCGGGACTCTTCTGTTCGGAGCTCTTTTTTCAGCCGGTCAACCTCCGCGGCATCCTTCTTGTATCTTTTGGAGGCCTTATCCCTTTGGGACTCGAGCTCAGCTCGGGAATCAGTACATCGCTGCTCGAGCTCGACGCAGTAGGCCTGGACTTGGGTGAGGAGGCTGGGTATTGAAAGAACATGGGACTCCGCTTGCACAAAGGGCAACAGACACGGTGAGTCGGGCCGACAGACCTCACAATATGTAATCGAGTGCAACTCACCGTGACGGCGGCCGTCCTCAGGTCGAGTGAGAGTTGCTTTGCTAAGACCCCTGCCAGCTTGGGGTCGCGGGCCACCTTGGCCGCCTCCATAAAATCCTTGCTGGGAGGGATCACCTCCGCAGCCTTGCCTTTCCCTGAATATTTTGCCCGAGGTCGCTTCATATTGTCAGGACGGGTTGCCGAGCACTCTTGTATCACTACGCCCGAGCTCGATCTCTTGGGCAGGGGAGACTCCGAAGTCCCTTTGGAATTCATCTCGGTGCCGACCTCCCGAACTTGGCCGCTAGACCGCTGCCTCTGCTATTGAGGAACGGAGGGGCCAAAATCGGACCGAGCCAAGCCGTCACCGCTAGCCTTAGTCCCCCTCCTCTTTCTTTGGGCATAAGCAAGCTTTCCAGTATCAGTCATGTCTGCAAAAAACAAACTAAAAAGAGGTGAGAAATGACCAAATACTAACTGAAAAGAACAATGGTAGACAAGGAGACGGGGGAGGTCGGGCATTGATCCTGCGAACTGACCCTCTTCTGAACTGGATTCCGCATCCTCTTCGGGCTCAGGAAGTAAATGGGGATGATTCGTTGAGAGGTCGGGTTCCCTCCCGAATAACCTTGATTCCCAGATCCTGTCCCACCTGAGCACGCTATTGATATTTATCAGCGTTCCCGGCTCGGGTCTCAGCACCCCGACCTCGACGAGTTTCGCGTCTGAAAGCTTGGGGTCATCGTCCACATTGTTCTTTAAAGAGGGATTCCAATCCACTCTGCACCCCGGGTTCACAGCCTGCTCCACCCAATAGTAATCGTTGTGCCAACCCTTATTGGAGGAGTGCCACTTGGTGAATATGGCATTACTGGCCCGAGCTGCGGATTGAAACCACCCTGGCAGCTTCGGGTTGGGCTTGCACACAAAGAACTGCCTAAACCATTGCAGGGTCGACTCTATTTCTTTCTCGAGACAGAATACATAAAACGCCATCACTACGACCCATTCATTGGGCGACATCTGACCTGGGCTAAGCTCAAAATAGTTCAAAATGTCGGCGATGAAGTCGGGAAGTAGACGCCGGATGACATCGAAGGTAGGGTCGTAGATAGTGAAGTGGTCGGGTGGAGGATAGCAAGTGGATTCGCGCCGACCCGGAACCTTCAATTTGTGGTGCCGATCCATCGACCAATTCCTTAGCCTGGCGTTGGTCATCTGCATAGTAGAATGGCACTCGCACTTACAACAGGCGAACAATTGCTCAATCCTCTTCCCCCGAGCTGACGAACCACTGGCCGTAGCCGGGTTCTGGGGTCTGACTGCTCTCACCGGGACTACTGCAATTAGCTTCACAGTGGAAGCTCTAGCTAAGTACTCCTGTGGTATCTCGACCCCTTCCAACCGGTTTAGAGGTGACCCATCTTCTTTATCTCCTACTTCTCCCAAGTCGGCCAAAGGATCCTCCTCAGCCTCCTCTTGCACCTGCCTGACACCAATAACTTGGCAATCATCATCACTCTCCCTAGGCCCAGATTGCCAAGCTGATCCTTGAGACACATCGGTGTTGTTACCACTGTGACCTCCATCCGAGCTGGATTCTGAGCTTGACGGATTCTCGTCCCTTCCGTAGGATCTCACCTCCATCACTTGGGAATCTTCCGACTCCGACCTCCCCATCCTGTCTACAAATTAAAATATATGTACAGGAATATCTAAAGGGAGTCGGAACGTACCTACCGCTCTAGTTGTGGAAGATGACATGATCTAACTGCCTCCGACTTAATTGGCTCTGAGTTAATGGATCCCGAGCTAAACACACCGAGAAGATTGCTTGCTGAGCTAAAAATGTCCAACCACTCTGGTTGCCGACCTGAAAGCTCTCCAAATTTTGTGATTAAAGTGTGAAATGAATCTCGAACTTCAGGGCCCTATTTATAGGCAACTCCAGTAACCGTCTCGAGAATCCCAAACATCGCATCTCGTCATAATTGCCAGGTGACGTGTCAGCCATCCGAAGGGCATGCACCGCTGACGTGGCCATTCTCTGCCGGGGTCGGGCACCTCCAGCTCGGGAACAACTCTCAAATCTAGATCTCACTTTCTCGATCTCGACTTGGGGGGAAGGGGGGGATTGATGAGGGTGGACCCCGAGCTGAGGTAAGATACACGCACCGAGTTGAGTCCGGCCAACCCAAGCCAAGGCCAACCCAGTCAGTTAATGTCCAACCTAGATGCTGATCCAACTTCACCCTGACCCAGGAAAACCCCGACCTCTGCGCCAGCTGTCCTAATGGGACATAAAGCCTTAATGAAACATAAAGCTGCGCAGCATTAAATGCTGTTAAATCCAAATTTAGTATAATAGAGCTCCACCCCTTCATTTCTGAGGTAACTCGTCATTAAATGCTCTCAGCTACTCCTCCAGCTCGGATATACTAATCATTCGCACGCCTGATGGGAAAATCCGGGTCATCACCTCGCCTTTTCCTTCATTTTCCTTGTGCAGGTCCAGCAGTCTACCCGAAAATCCAGGTCAGGTAGCCGACCTAGAAATTCAGCTCGGCGGGAGTAGCCATTCAACCTCAACTGCGAGATTCCAAACCTCAACAAGGCCAATGAAGAAAATACACAAATATATATATAAAAAAACTTTTGAGTCTAGTGAGAATTACAAATCGTAATTATAGGTATGAATTGAATCTGACAATGTTTGTATACGGTACCAAATTTTAGTAAGAACTCTATACATTATCACTAAATCTAGTTAAAGAAACGTCTAAATCAATTTTCAAAATGCAAATAAAATATGAAGCTTAATAACTTTGCTTCCAAATTGATTCTGGTCGAAAAAACTTTGTGTAAAATCTAAGAAATGATTTGAAAACGTTAGTTTTCCTAATAAGCCTTGATTTCCAAGGATCTGACCCGTCCATTCACCTAACAAGAGAAAACATGCATGACATGGCAGCCGAGACAATATTATCACCTATATATAGTTGCGTTAGTCATTTCATGCCTAAGTACAACAAGCTAGTAAGACCTAGAAGAGCTAAAACTCATCAACTACACAGGAAAAATGATTAATCTCTATCAATAGACTTGTTAAAGTCCCGAACAATAGCGTACTTAGTGCCACAGAGAGCTAAAAGCCAAAAACTATATACTTAGAGAGGATCGACGTTAATGGAGTACTCATGGGTTCGAGTTTTGATTCTTTTGGCATGCTTATATCCAGCATGTGTTCAATGCATGGTTCGTCACTACAAGTTCAATGTAAGTATATGGTGCTTTTGTAATTGCAGGTATTGCATGTATAGTAACATCTTTATATATTTGTTTTATATTCGAACCACGACTTCAAATATCTTTCATGTGCTATTTAAATCAAACAACTTCAAGTGTTTCAGAGTATGCATGACTTGGTAATTAATGCCTGCATGCATGAAGTCTCATTATAATTTCCATTGGCGATATGAGTCACTTTTATGTACCATGTTTTTTTTTGTCAAACTTTTATGTACCATGTTATGCATGTACTTTTCACTTTGTTTTCTCCTTTCCAGGAGTCAGAAAATGTCACTTTAATTTGTTGTCCCTAAGATTCGAAGTCACTTATGAAGAGTGTTAAAACACCAGTCTATTGGTAGCATTTTTTTTTTTTTTTTCTAAGTTTATTAGCAACACAATCTACAACTTGGTTAATTTTCAGACTTTTTAACAAATTAGAACAACATAGAATCAAAGTTTCTTGCAAGAGAGATGATGCCTCGAGTTATGTTCTTTACTTTTCAATTAACAGTAGAACTAGGCTTATTAATAGTATCAATTGTTGAAGAATCCAATTATTTTATATGGATAAACCAGGATATTTAAGACCAGTATATAAGATCGTGGGTTACTCCATCTAGCACCAATAGATTTTAGGATAGAACCTCAAGTGGCCTTAGTCCTATATTATCTATCCACATGTGACCTATTCGTGTTTCAAATATTACGAATTAACTTATTATGCATCTGCTTTGGTATACAGTTTTCAAATTCAGACGTCTTTAGCATCAAATTCAACAATAATGCTTTTAAAACCTGCTTTCGAAATTGATAAAAAGGCCGTTGTGGTCTCTGCAAATGGAGGCTGCGATAGCAATGCAGCAATTGTCATCCATAGAAGCATGACAATTAACCTTCACAACATTGCCATTATTTGTAGCTGATCACATGAATTGACTTTAGTTATTTTTTACTAGAAGTTGATGTTGCTCCTCGTGGTCCTCAATAAATTTAATAGGTTCCAATTAGCTAGGGTAGTTTAATCCTAACAGTAAATTAGTTGAAGAAAATACATATAAAAGAAGGGGGAAGGTACACCCACAAATTACTTTCAAACCACTTGATGTAATCTTACAACTAACAAACAACCTGCACATTTTTGTATATATTTATGTAGGTGGTGATGAAGAACACAACTCGGTTGTGTTCAACCAAGCCTATTGTCACCATCAATGGAAAGTTCCCAGGACCCACTATCTATGCCAGGGAAGATGATACAGTGCTTGTTAAGGTCGTCAACCATGTCAAATACAACGTCTCTATCCATTGGTAAGGCACCAAAAATGGAAAAAGTGTAAAAGATAAGGAATGAAAATTTTGAACTTTTTTTTCTATTTTATTTTATGTCAGGCATGGTATTAGGCAACTTAGAACAGGATGGGCAGATGGTCCAGCGTACATCACACAATGTCCAATTCAGTCAGGACAAAATTATATATACAACTTTACCATCACAGGCCAAAGGGGTACACTACTTTGGCATGCGCATATTCTATGGCTAAGGGCCACCGTCCATGGTGCTTTAGTCATCTTGCCGAAGCGTGGTGTGCCATATCCGTTCCCAAAACCTGATCACGAACGTGTGGTTGTGCTAGGTAAATGATGATATCTCCAGTATGCAATGAATTTGAACAGAGAGAACGATTTTTGGAGCTTTAAATTTTGCAATGTTTTCCAATCTGCAGCTGAGTGGTGGAAGTCAGATACAGAGGATGTGATTAATGAAGCATTAAAATCAGGTCTGGCACCTAATGTTTCTGATGCTCACACTATCAATGGCCATCCAGGGCCTGTCCAGAACTGTCCATCACAAGGTGGCTACAATCTCAATGTTGAAGCTGGAAAATCCTACATGTTACGCGTAATCAATGCTGCACTCAATGAAGAACTCTTCTTCAAGATAGCTGGACATAAGATGACTGTAGTGGAAGTTGATGCCACCTATGTAAAACCCTTCAAGACAGACACCATTGTTATTGCCCCAGGTCAAACCACAAACGTGATAGTAACAGCAGATCAAGGTGCTGGAAAGTATATGGTTGCTGCTTCTCCATTCATGGACGCTCCTATTGCTGTAGACAACATGACTGCAACAGCCACATTACTCTACTCTGGGAAATTAACTACTACTACTAAAACAATCCTTACTAAACCACCGCCTCAGAATGCCACTGTTGTGGCTAACAAATTCACAAACGCATTGCGAAGCCTTAATTCGAAAAAATATCCTGCCAAGGTTCCATTAACTGTTGATCACTCTTTGTTTTTCACAGTTGGTCTAGGAATCAACCCATGCCCAACTTGCAAAGCTGGAAACGGAAGCCGTGTCGTGGCATCAGTAAACAATGTCACATTTATCATGCCAACTACAGCTCTTTTACAAGCGCATTACTTTAACATAAAAGGAGTTTTCACCACTGATTTTCCTGGAAATCCTCCTTTCACATTTAACTATACAGGCACACCTCCAGCAAACTTACAAACAACCAATGGCACAAAGGTGTATAGGCTACCCTATAATGCAACTGTTCAAGTGGTTCTCCAAGATACAGGAATCATTGCTCCTGAAAACCATCCGGTTCATCTCCATGGATTCAATTTCTTTGCAGTTGGCAAGGGAGTTGGAAATTTCAATCCAAAGACTGAACCAAAGAACTTTAATCTTGTTGACCCTGTTGAAAGAAACACAATTGGAGTGCCTTCTGGAGGATGGGTTGCTATAAGGTTTCGTGCAGACAACCCAGGTAAATTAAGTAGTCATACATTTAAAATTAATAGTGACTTGATATCAGGGTTTTAATTCACTTCTACTACTTATGCTTCTGGTGAATTATACTTCTACTAATAAATTTCTTTATACTAATAGCAATTCTTTTGATGGATTTAATATTTCAGGAGTTTGGTTTATGCATTGTCATTTGGAGGTGCACACAACATGGGGTCTAAAAATGGCATTCTTGGTGGACAATGGCAAGGGTCCTAATGAGTCACTTCTGCCTCCTCCCAAAGATCTTCCAGAATGTTGAATATTTAAACTTCAGGTTAATTTGGTTGTGAAGGTAAGATTTGAAAGCAAGAAACCAACATCGAGACAAAGAAGCAAACCATGAAAGCGAGAAATTATGAGAAGCTGATTTATTTGTTTCTTGAGTAAAAAGGTTTTGCTCAAGCGAATTTTCATGATTTTATAAGAAATTTACCTCTGTAATTTTTTGTAATGTTTTATTAATAAAGTTATGAAGGAGCATGACTTTTCTCCAACGGTATACACCATGAATTCTTTTGTCTGTTATCATTGATCAGAAGTCAATTAATTATTTTGCTTTCTCAATCTAATGTTAAAAGTTCTCACACATATTATTGTTAGTTGTGGGGAACAAGCAGTAAATGCAATATATAAATGATCTGAAAATTATGAATTTCTCTTATAACGTTATAATTATAACGGGAGAATCCAAATTTGACAGGGACCACGAGTCTCATAGCATCACACACACATCATTGGCAAACACCTGCCGGGACACCCTGGCACACCCACACGCACAACTCACGCAGACCTACACGCACAAGAACATGAAAGAGATTAAGCGGCCCAAGAAGCACGGCTGTATTTTAAGACGAGTCTCTTAATAAAAAAATGAATTTGGCCCAAATACAATTGAAAAATTGATTGGAAAGTGTCAAGGCATGTGCCATGGGAAACAATTCCCCCCAAAAATGGCAATGTATCCAACTAATGCAAATAGGTTTTGGGCTGGTTATACAAGATTTTTATCATCTGTAATCTTTTGTAGTTCTTCAATAATAAAGTTACGAAGGAGAATGAAATTTTCTCCAATGCTATAGAGTATGAATTCTTCCATGGCTTTTATTGAGTGGATCATAGTTGCTGATGAAGCCAACAATTTAAGCCATAAGGCTGTCCATTGGTCAGTCCAGAAAGTTAAGAGCAGCCTCAAATTTTATTTATTTATTTATTTTTTCAATTTGAAGAGAGCTTCGCTGTAAGTCATCCATTAACAACTGCCCGCGGGGAGGAAGTAATACCCCTTTTATCAAAGCCATAGGATCGGAGCTTGATCAATGTAGCATTCTTTCTCCAAGCCATAATTGGCCGTGTCACACTTTATTAGAGGAAAAATGGATTTTATTCATTGAATTTTTCATCCCCATGTTTATATTAAATACCAAAGGTCTCTCTTCCTCAAGTAAAACATTCTATTGCAATATAATTTTAATTGTCCTAATCAATACCTACAAAATGATCATTTGATTAATAGGATTTATGTCTATTTGGAGCATTTTTTCTATTACTATTATGGAAGGATCCGTATTATTAATATTTGCATATATAGCAACATGGTTATTGGTGGATTGATCTTTGTGGAGGGGTTTAAGAACTAGATCATTTCCTTGTGTTCTCCATTTGCGAAGTTAATTCTTTAATAATTCTTTCTTTTTCTCTTGGGCTTTATTTGATTTTCAATTGAAATATATTTAAAATTGTTGATTGTTTGTTGTATTAGTTTAAAGTTGTACAAATTTCTAATTTAAGTAGTACTACATAATTAATAAACAAATAATCTTTTGCCCCTAAGGACTAGATAAAGTGATTTGAATGGAGACTTGTTGTAGTTTAGGGTTTCAAGTTCGAAGTTATGCTCTCCTATTTTAGATATTGTACAACTCTTAACTAACTTGAAATATTGAGAGTACGGGTGTATCATAAAATTTATAACTTTGCAGTAAATTAAGTATTGTCATGCTTAAGGTGTATGTAATTTCTCGTAAAAAAAGTCAAGTTTATGAGCCAAGTTGGAGAAGCCCATATGCACAGAGAATCATCTTCTAGATTTTTACTATGTGCATATGTTTCACCGTAGTACTAGATAAATGTACATATATATTTTGTAATGATCAACTGGTTAGCACTTAGCATAACCAGCCTGTATTACTACCACTTGCATGAAAAGTGATCCATAATACCAATAGGTCTTTGTTGGAGTGGTATGTCATTCACTAGGAGTGCGAGAGATTACGAAATCAATTTTTATATATGACATTTAATATGCACGACTTAACTTCCCATAATTTTTTTTTTTAAAAAAAGTGATCCATAATGTCCCTTGAAGTCATCACTCTCCTTACAGGTGTGCTTGGACCCAAAAAAAAGTGGAAATTAAAGGAAAGAAAAGAAAAGAAGAGAAAAAGACTGCTTCTAAAGTTATTTTCTTCCAACACGTACCATCCCCAAAATAGAAAAGGCAAAGAGAAAATTATAATTGCATTCTTTGCAGGATGAAGCTAAGATTTTTCTCTGGCTAAAATTATACAATTAAATACTTTAAATATACTTATAGATAATTATTTCTAGTGGGGGATAAATTAATTTTTCAACTTAAAAATATTGCTCACATTTTCTAACAAAATTTGAGTTGAGTGGAAACTGAATTAATTTTTCAACTTAAAAATATCTTAAAAATAAACAAATTTTCTCTCAAAATTTGAATTGAGTGGGGGTTGCAGCCCCCACAATCTAAAGAGTGGCTATAATTATATGTCAATTCATTTTGCATTGTGCATAGTGGACAAGAGCGTATACAACTCACGTAAACCATTTTGCTCCTTGTAGATTTTTTGTTCTTTATACTTGTTTGCAAGTCCACGTTCTAAGGTCGTGACAAAATAGACAAACTCAATACATGAGCTACAAATATTAGGGTTAATAGTTAGTCATTAATTAATTTTTATCGTGTTTAACAAACATGTTTATTATGTTAAAAAAATTAATATCTAAATCCTTTAATTTTATAATTTGTGATATTTTTAATTTTTTTTATTTAAAAAAAAAAATAACGATAAAATCACATAAAATTCCTATAATTTTATTTTACCCCTATATTTTATCGTTACGTTTTTTAATGGTTTGGAGTCTGAAACCCATTCCATGAAACATTAAACATCAATGTGATTTGATGCGACTTTTGTCACCTCTATTTTTTTGTCACCTCTATTCAATCATGCAACTTTAAGACCCTGGATATTTTGCTTTTCGGGGTCAAAACCCTACATAGATCATCTTATACGACATCAGTCTGATGTTGATTCTCCACGTGGTTGGGCCTATAGTTTGTCTGAAGCACTAGTATAAGCATTGCCATTATTCATATATTCTTTTCCCTAAAGCCTAAAGGTAGTGATTTGCATCTTTTCCTTGTTCTTGCTTTCGGTTATGAGATTTAACGCATTAGATTCTTATAATTAATACGGATTTGGTCCGCAAGTGCGGTCGTGTCTTAATTTGTTTGTTCTTAATTTTGTCGTGATCTAACCATGACTCTGAAAAAAAGAGTTTAAGAGAAAATAATACGTGTAAATTTGTCGATTTTCAAGATTGACCTAAGGGTATTGAAATTGAGATTCTAATAAATCGATCAATATATTTTACTATTTTCTCAAATAATTAATTTTAAGATGTAATCTCATATTTTTTAACAAGATATTATAGCTAAACCTTAGTTTAATATTAGTCATCATCCACATCCAACCTAAGTAATTAACTTTCCCCATTTCTGATTTTTGAAAAGTTGTGGGGTTAAAAGCAAAATTGCTTAATGGTGGGAGCATATATTAGTTGTCTATCGTGCCAGTTATTTATATTGTCTTATGAATGGAGGATGACCTTCTTGTCTAAATAGATTTTCTCATTACGTTATAAAATGAACAGATGAATTAATAATGATGGACCTCTTATAATGATTATAATATTACTAGAGGATCTGCCTCCCGACCAAAAAGTCATGGATTTAAATACCTTGTCTACCCCTCCTATTAACTAGAACAAAAAAGAAAAAAAAAAAAAAAACCTTGTAGAAAGACATCAAAGAAGGGACATTGTACCAATTGTTAAATTGGCAAACCAACCATTTGGCCCACTCACAAATAGTTGGATCTTATATACGTATGAGACTTATTTAAGTGTTTAAAACAAATAACTGGTATTTGGTCGATAGAATTTTTTCTAAAAAAATACTAACATAAGATCGGTCGTAAAACCAATCATTACTTTAAAGGATTATATACTTACGAGACTTACATGTCTTTCTCTTATGTAGTCCCGAGAACTTTTAAGTTTTTTCTCACTTGCACATTGGAATGCAAGACGACTGTTGTCCAGATAGGGCAGACTTGGCTCCAATGCGTAAAGTATACTCCCGGCGATAAGACTGGTCCTGTTTTCTCGTTGATGATGGTCATTTTTAATTAGTAATTTAACGATTTGAAGGTTGTACAAGGGGCCACATGTGCTCAACTACTCAACCACATGCCTTTCATAGAAAGTTTGGCTAAGAGGATCTTTCCAGTTTAGGAAAGTCTTAGCTATAATGGGTCGTTTGTCATTTCCAACACCCTATAGTTAATGTGGCAGTTGAAAATAAAGCAATTGTTGTTGTCTTAGAAGTTAGGAGCACTGATGTTTCAGCCTTTCGATTTAGAATTAATAAAGTAATAATATTCTGAAAATAAGAGACTTAGCCAATGATATAAAATATTTTCATATAATTTAGAAGTCACGGATTTAAGTTATCAAAATAAGTACTTATTAAAGAATACAACCGCAGATTATAAATCTCAAGTGAATTTGACAAATCTTTAATCTCACGTATAATGAAAATTTTGTGGACTTAACTGTTGTTATGATAAAAGCATTTTATGAGCAAACTGCATATGATAAATTTTGGATTTCAAGAAGATTTTGATATAACTAGTGGTCATTATAATTTCATTTTATGGGTATTGTAAGAAGCCGTGAACAAATTTTCTAAAAGCTCTTCTAACGGGATAACAAATTATCCTTCCGTGAGGAACATGTGTACATCAGTTCTCTCATATGGAATGAACCCCACATATATGTAGGACCTACTTTCTCTTTCATGAACTGATATTAATCTGGATTGATAGAAAAAATATCTTTAAACAAGAACTTTATGTATATATTGACTAATTACTTAATACCTTCTTGTGTTTTTTCAAAAGTGCACAATACCCCCTTGTGTCTTAAAATGTAACTGATTACCCCCTATGTTTTATAAAAGTAGCTGAATACCCCTCTCCCCTCGTGTTTTAAAACATAGCTAATTATCCCGCTGTGTTTTATAAAAGTAGTTGAATACCCCCCTTCCCCCGGGGTTTAAAACATAGTTGATTATCTCCATGTGTTTTATAGAAATAGTTGAATACCCCTTGTGTGTTTTAGAAATAAGTTGATTACCCTCTGTGTTTTAAAAAATCACAGAGAATATTCAGTTATGTTTTTAAAAATACAGGGGGCTATTCAACTATGTTTTTAAAACACATGAGGTAATCAGCTTATTTCTAAAACATAGAGGGTATTCAGCCACTTTTATTAAGTATAGGGGATAATCAACTACGTTTTAAAATATAGAGAGTATTTGCACTTTTGACAATAAATATAGTTAGTATTAAATCGTTTACTCTGTATATATTTTGATGGGAAACATAAGCATTCATTTTCTAATAAAAGAAAAGTTGTTCCCATAAGGCCATATTTATAGTTTCTCGGTCAACTATGCTCATCTAAAAAGTTTTCCAACAAGGGTCAATCTTATATCGATTTTAAACTTTACCTTCCTCAAAATACTAGATAGACAACTCGCACTGAAATTGCATGTTTTTCCTTGTGTTCACAATTTCATGTTACAACAGTACTTAACATATACGAAAGAGATTGACAGAGTGCATGACTCTGAAGATAAATATTTACAACAAACTGAAAATTCAAATTCAAAAAATAATGAGTTTAAGTTATCTTTCTGTTATCACGCCCTTTCAAGAGAAATTAGGTCTTGAAAATGACAAAAACGAAAAATGGACAACCCCTTTTGTCATAATGTCAACAAGTTGATCAATTGTGGAGATAAACCTAACTTGTAGTTTATTTGCTGACACCTTTTTGTGAACAAAATGTACATCTATAATCTATCTCAATGTAATTCGTCTGCGCGTGATACACCGGATCGGCTGTAAGAGATGTGGCACGGATGCATGAAAGGGAAAAATATTTTTCCTTGTGTTTTCATATTACAACAGTATTTAACATACAAGCTATGCGAAAGAGATTGACAGAGTGCATGACTCTGAAGATAAAGATTTACAACAAACTGAAAATTCAAATTCAAAAAATAATGAGTTGAAGTCATCTGTCTGTTATCAGGTTTTGCTTGTAGATATCGAGCAACGCCCATAATTATCAACAATATAATGTTCTATACTAGTGTTACATATAAATGATACACTTTTTTGGTTTATTTATATTAAGTTATTACCCTATTTAAAAATTTAAATTATTAGACATAAATTTTAATATTTATTTATTGTATTCAATATGTTTCCGTATGTGCATGCGGGATTCATTTTTTAGCCTTACATGTGATAGTTTAATATTCTTAAATGGCTAATGACAAACCTTGAACTTAAGATTGTTTGGTACCTTGTGCTTTAACATTATATCAAGGGTTTGTTTGAGCTAGCTTTTGGAGATTTAAAAGTTCGTCCTGTGAGTTTAGAAGTTAAACCTAACATGTTATTCCTATTTTGAAAGAGTTTTTAATAAAGGATAAATATCGTCTCGGCTCCCTGTGATTTAACATAAGTGCAAATCAGGTCCTTGTAGTTTCAAAATTAGCTTATAACCCCCTATGGTTTTGAAAATTGAAGTACCCGTGCCCCTTTGGTCCAAGTCCGTTTAAAATTTTAACGGCAGCATCAAAATAACACAAATGACCCCAATTGAAATTGTTAACAAAGTAGTAAATACATTTAAGAAAAGACCTTCACAAGTGAAAATAAAATAATTTTTTAGCACAACACACTCACTTAGATCAGATCTTACACTTTGCACTAAGAGAAAATAACTTCACAAGTGGTAAACTTGCTTGAGAGCTAAGAGAGTTTTATAAATACAAGAGAGGGCATTTTAGTCAATATATTAACTTATTTTATTGGTCAATCATGTAAAACACACAAACAGTTGCGTTACTAGCGCGTGCATAACAAATTATGTTAAAATAAACAGATTGTTTAACGGAGGGGGCACGCGTGCTTCAATTTTGAAAAACACAAGGAGTTATAAGCCAATTTTGAAACCACAAGGACTCGACTTGCACTTATGGTAAACCACAAGGAGCCGAGATGCTATTTACCCTTTAATAAAAGCCAAAGTTCAGAAAAACTAAAAATAAGCTCCAAATTTGAGTTTTTCAAAAAAGGTTTTTGTAAACATTTAACATTATGTGATAAGTTGTATTTCTTTTTTATTTCTCCAAAATACCTCTCTACATTTTCTTTTTTTACTAAGTCAGCAAAGATGTCGTTTATAAAATCACCAAAAAACTATACAAACAGCTAGAGGGTCTAGCTTACAATTTGCTTATCTACATTCCAAGCTATGCAAATCGTCTTATTCAAAAGAGTGTTTCTAATCTTTTTAACCATATACAACTTGTGTTTAACATCAAAGAAAATCAAGTCCATCAGTTGGTCTTCATTGAGAGCTTTATCAGCTGCAAATTTTTTTTCTGTTTTTTTCTTTCCACACATGGTAAATAAAAGCATTGAGAAATAATTTGAGGGTAGTCATTTGGAAAGAGGATTGGTTTGCCGAATGTTCCATCCAAGCTGCTAAATCATCCCAGCTGTTCAGATCCTTTAACATTCGCCAACCTCACTTCCATAGTTTGTTCGAAAAAGGACACCCAAAAAAGAGGTGTTCTTTATTTTCAATACCCATAAAACAAAACAAACACAGTGGGTCCACGATAGTATCGTAACTTTAGTAGTTAATTTGTCGAGCCAAGCTAACCAGGAAATAAAAGCATGTTTAGGAGTGTGATGCCTAATTAAACCATAAGATGTTGAAAACTCTACATTGGCTTTAAAATTTTTAAAAGTTCAATATTGTCTAACATATATTAAATAATTAACGACTTTTGTTTAATAATATTTCTAACCAAAGCTCTATTGGTGAAAGTTCTACAGCTTTCCTAAACAGAAAAAAGAAAATACAAATGTTGAAAAATTCAATTGCCTTGTATAATCATGAATTTCAAAACTAGCGTATAAGATTTTGAGTTATACCACCTTATACATTGATTTTTAAATGGAGCCCATTTTTTATTATTATGGTATAAAAACTAAACGTTAGTCCAATCTCATCAATCCATATGTAATCCATTCTTGTTTCACACTTAAATCTGGTGCGCGGCCATTCTAAAACAAAATTACAGCTACTTTCTTCCACTACGTCAATACATCTCAACAATTAACAATGAGTGTCCTTGGTGTGTTCTGTATAAATAAATTTAAAGTACTTCACCTAATTAATATCAATCGATTTTAGATAGAAGACCATGTTTCATTCTGAATAAATTCCTTTCTTTGCCCGAATATGTCTTTCAAGAGAAGCCATTGATGAGAAAAATTACAGCTTAACTGATTGAACAGATACAAAAAGGAGCCAACCTGCTCATTATTTATTCATGATTTTCGTCAAAAGTTTATGCAACTCATCACATCTTGATAATTAAATATTATAATAAATGACTTAATAATCCCTGTATTTTGTCAAAAGTACATAATACTCCACTGTATTTTATAAATAAACTAATTACCCCGTATATTTTAAAAACGTAACTAAATACCCATCTAATAGAAGCGGGTATTCAGCTACGTTTCTAAAAACACAAGGGGTATTCAATTATGTTTTTAAAAGACATAGGGGTAATCAGCTTATTTAAAAAATATATGGGGTATTAAGCTACGTTTTTAAAATATAGGAGATAATTAAATTTATAAAACAAAATGGGATATTGTGCACTTTTAACAAAACACAAGGAGTATTAAATCATTTACTCTTAAATATTATGAGTAACAAATAACAAAAAAAAAAAAAAAAGTGTACAATAAGTGACAAGAAGCAATAATTAACTTTTAAGAGAAGCAATACAGTATGTTTTGCCCCTTTTGCTCTTTCTGCTCTTCTAGATTTTGATAAACGGGGACCTAAATCCTCCAGAGTGATAGTCGAATATTTTTTGGCCTACTCGGCTTGTTTGTATTTTTTTGTACGTCTAGCTTAGCCTCCTTAATTAATTTAAGAGCAATTTATCAATTTTTTTTTTTTTTGGTCATGAATTTATCGATTGAAAAATGATATGTAATGCCCCCTGTGTTTTATAAGTTATAATATATGAAATTATTAATTAATTAGTTTATTTATTATGCATTAATTAAAATTTTATTAATTAATTTTCCCTATTATATTATTCAAATATCAGAAAATATTTTTCAAATAATCAAATATCAAAAAATATTTTATTTTTTAAAAAAATATTTTAATTTTTTAAAAAACATTTTCTCAAAAAAATATTTTTCATCATAAAATTATTTTACAGCAAATAAATAAAATTTAAATTAATCAAAGGGAAAAATGTAGCAATAGTCCCTATTGTTTACTCAAAAGTCAATATAGTCCCCATTGTTTCAAAATGCTCAAAGAGGTCCCCAATGTTTGCAAACATGCTCATTGTGGTCCCCATCGTTAAAAATCTAACAAAAAATACATAAAATGACTAAACTACCCCTAATTAAATCAAAAAATTACAAACTTATCTTTCCCTTCTTCTTCCTCTTCCACCCCACCCAACTCCACTACCACCACCACCACCAGCGACCACCCACACAGCCAGTCACCACCACGGCCAGCCAACCAACACCGCCAGTCACGCGAACACCACCCCTACCTACGCGAGCACCACCACCAGTCACTCCACCACCACTCCCACCTAAACCCACACCTACGGGAACCCACTGCAAACCCCACCCCCATCCTCGCGAGTTTGTGTATGTGTTTTTGGCTTTGTGTCAACACCACCACCAGCCACCAGCCGCCACCTATACCGCCAGTCACCACCACCCACACCTTCAGTCACCACCATCAACACCGCCAGTCACGCGAACACCACCCCCACCACGCGAGCCCACGGCGAACACCACCCCCCACCCACGCGAGCCCACCGCGAACACCACCCCCCACCCAACCAAGCCCATCGCGAACACCATCCCCACCCATGCGAGCGCAAGCCACCAGCCACTCCATCACCACCCCCACCTAAACCTACACCCACGTGAACCCACTACAAACCCTACCTCCACCCTCGCGAGTTTGTGTATGTGTTTTTGGCTTTGTGTGTGTAATATTAATGGGTGTGTTTTTGTGTGTGTTCGTGTGCGTGTGTTTTCGGGTGTGTGTTTTTGTGTGTGTATTCGTGTGTGTTCTTGTGTGTGTTCGTGTGTGTTTTTGTGTGTGTGTTTTCGGGTGTGTGTTTGTGTGTGTTCTGGTGTGTGTTCTTGTGTGTGTTTGTATGTGTTTTTGTGTGTGTTCGTATGTGTGTTTTCCGGTGTATTAGTGTGTATTTTTTGGTGTGTTTGTGTGAGATTATGTATTTTTTACTGAATTTCCAATTTTACCCTTGAAATACTGTTTATATGTGTTAAAACTAACTAAACTTTTAACGGTGGGGACCACAATAAGCATGTTTGCAAACATTGAGGACCTCTTTAAGCATTTTGAAACAATAGAGATTATATTAACTTTTGAGTAAATAATAAAAACTATTGCTGCATTTTTTTCTTAATAAAACGTAAGACTTATCCCACATCTAGATGATGTCTTTAAAATCTCATTTCCTCCCTAGTTGAATGGGGCCCAGATCTATAGACACGTTGTGGCACCATGTGGGTAAGATTTAATGGTCTACAAAATATCCCTATCAAGACGATGAAAAAGAATTCAGAAAAATATTCAGCAGCCGTTGCTGGATTTACAGCAGAATGTCAACACTATCAATGCCCGAACAACCATATCTATTCATTCAATTACAACTATACCAAATTCGTCTACTTCATCAACAAATGATTCTCCTTTTGACCCAAACGTTCGGTAGAATAGTTTGATAACGATTCGTTATAATTAATAATTTTGAATTTAAATTATAATATTTTATTTTATTTTATTTTAAAAATCCCCTACCATTACCTGATAATAACCTACTATTAAATTATTTTTGAATCTTATAATTTAAATCACGACTTTAATCTCCTTTCTAATTTTTTTTTTTTTTTTATCATTCTGGGTTTTGATTGGTCAGCTCAACTCTCTCTCTCTCACTTCAATATACTAAAATATTTGTTCAATTGCAGCCCCCACCAACACTATTACAGCCTATCACACTCACATCTCCAACTCTCCTTTACTACGTGTTCCGTGTGTACTTTCTCTACCTTAATAAAACAAAGGGTCAAAACCATTTTAGTCCCTAAAGTTTGCTCTAAAAATCAAATTGGTCCCTCAGGTTTGTAAAAAGACCAAAGAGGTCCCTCCAATTAACTTTTGTTAGTCAAATATTAATATTCAAAGGGTTGACCGAGTTAAAAGACCATTATATCCTTAGTCAACATATATTATAAAAGAAAATTACAATAAAAGTCTAAATCAGTCTAAAAAAAACATAATTCGCGTAAGAAAAAAAAATAAAAACTAAAAAATATCAGTTTAAACATAAACAAATTAAAGTTAGTAATATATCGTTAAAAAATAAATAATCATGATTCATCCTCTTTTTTGGTCGGTACCCTCGCTGTTAATTATATCGATGATGATTGTTCATTTTTTAACGATATATTACTAAATTTAATTTGTTTATGTTTGAACTGATATTTTTTAGTTTTTGTTTTTTTATCCTACGCGAATTATATTTTTTTTAGACTGATTTAGACTTTTATTGTAATTTTCTTTTATAATATATGTTGGTTAAGGATATAATGGTCTTTTAACTCAGTCAACCCTTTGAATATTAATATTTAACTAACAAAAGTTAACTGGAGGGACCTCTTTGGTCTTTTTGCAAATCTGAGGGACCAATTTGGTCTTTAAAGCAAACCTCAGGGACTAAAATGGTTTTTGCCCATAAAACAAAGGGTAAATTTCACATTTAGTCCCTATAGTTTACATATTTTTTAATATAATTTTTAATATTTTAAAAGATTCATAATAATTTCTAATATTTAGAAAAGTAATTTAAAATAGTTCCTGTTGTTCATTTTTAACCAATTTGGTCCTTATTATTTTAAAAAAAAATTAATTTAGTCCCTATTATTTCTTAAAAAATTCTCTTATTTGGGAACTAAATTAAATTTTTTTAAAAAAAATAATAGGGACTAAATTACCTAGTTTTGAACAATAAAGACTATTTTGAATCACTTTTATAAACATTAGGGATTAGTATAATTTTTTTAAAAAAATATTAAGAACTAACTTTAAAAAAAGTATAAACAAGAGGGACTATATGCATAATTTACCCATAAAAGAAATACCAAAACATGTAAACATTGGATTGATTACTTCTTCAACTTTACTAACTTCTTTTCATTTTCTATCACAAAAATTATTTCTCTTCTTTTCTTTTCTCATTTTTGATCTTCAATAATATAATCACACAGACTACTTTTAGTACTCATCTTTATTCAATTATGCTTCTCTTTTCCACTTAGTCTTATGTACATATATTTACATATATATAATGAATTCATCTTCTTTGTTGTTTAAGTATTTTCATCAATATATTATCTGCTTTTGAGATCAATTAAGAGCAAGGCTAACTTTTTTTGCCTACGCTATTGAATTTTCCTTAAGTTTTGGAAAGTTGAGTGGTGCCTTTTCTAGATTCCTCACTACATTATTGCCACGCACAAAACAAAAAAAAAGTATTCAGATTCCTTTTACATTCTTTCTTGATTTAATGCCCTTTGGGCCAATAGTGGAACCTCCACTTTTCTGCATTTTATGCTTCGGCTTCTGAAAGAAAGCTAGAGGGTGAACAATCAATTTCTATACGCGTTGATGAAATTAGGAATAATGATGAGACAAGGAATGGAAATTCTTTCTCCTGGAACATATATTCGGGGCTCGAATTGGTTGTTTGATGAAATCAGGGGGACAAAATGGACGCCTGAGGAGAACAAGAAGTTTGAGAATGCGCTTGCGTTGTTTGACAAGGATACTCCAGATCGATGGTACAATGTGGCTGCTATGCTTCCAGGGAAGACGGTAACCGATGTGATCAAACAATACAATGAATTAGTGGCAGATGTTAGTGATATAGAGGCAGGGCTAATTCCAGTAACTGATAATTCAAGAAATTTCACCCTGGATTGGGCGAACGAGCAAGGCTATGATGGCCTGAAACAGCTATATGGTCTGGGGGGTAAGCGCGGGTCATCAACACGTTCATCTGATCATGAGAGGAAAAAGGGTGTTCCATGGACTGAGGAAGAGCACGGGTGAATTAAGTTCATCCTAAACATACTGTCTGAATTTTCATTCTATCTCACTGTGGCTACAAAATCAATTACTCCCGTGCTTTGCTGAATATGCTAGTTACCCCTGTAGTACCACTATTACCTCATAAACAAAACTCGTGTTTTTCCTAAAATTATTGTGGAGACTCAAGCATACATTTATTTGTGTTTTGAATTAGACATATTTTTGTAATGTAAGCACGTTAACAACGTGTTTACAATATATTGGAAAGTGAATTCTTTCCACAAGGGCTTCAAGATTCAAACTTTACTTCAATGATGTCTAGAACACTAACAGAGATTACATAGCCAATACTTAGAAGATGAATTGCATAGTTGAAGCCTTGATTTCTCAAGATATTAATCTACTTCGTTTAACAACATTGTTTTTGTCTTCCTAAATTCTGTTTCTGTCTTAATATATATGTTCAATGATGGAAACACTCAGGCAGTTTCTGTTGGGGCTGAAAAAGTATGGTAAAGGAGACTGGAGAAATATCTCTCGCAATTTTGTCACCACAAGAACACCGACTCAGGTCGCGAGTCACGCTCAGAAGTACTTCATCAGGCAGCTTTCTGGAGGGAAGGATAAGAGAAGATCAAGCATACATGACATTACGACAGTTAATGTTGATGAAATGAAATCTCCTTCACCAGAGAAGAAAGGGATTTTTTCGCCCGACAAATCAACCACAGGAATGGAGCTAGAACACCATTCAGATATCAAAATCATCCCCAACGCGTTATACAACTATAGCCTGCAAAATCAAAGACCAGCCGCGACAATCAGAGCGCAGAATAGCTACCTGAACAAGACACATCTTCATGGAACTCCATTGTTTGAGCCAAGATTGCCTGAATATAACTTGCATAGCATCAATTCACATGGACTTCAGCTCGGGTACAATACGTATTTTCAGATGTAATGTTAGGCTAATAGATGTAACAAGTTTGCCAAGAAAATTCTGTCTCGATTTATGCTATGCTGTGCCCTTTTTTGTGAATATTTCCATGAAGATGCAAGTCAATCTAATAGGAAGACATTAGCAAGTCTTATAGTTCATGTTAGATTATACACACTCAGGTTAGTCTATATCCTCAACCTTGATTCTGATGGGGATGTTCTTTTTTCACTGTTTCTTGCCTCAGTGATCTCGTGTTTCCATAGAATTTATGGGACGTGTTGAAAATAATAAATAAATATTTTACTAAAAACCGAAAATTAGACCCTGATCAGACAGTTGCTTGTAGAAAATTTATAGATCACTTGAACCAGAACCCCTGGAAACTCTGTTGTAATTCATCTATAATTTGTACAACTTGTTTGTTCGTTCATTTACTTTGCAGTAATAAAAAGTTTTTTGGTCTGATCTTCAACTTTATAAATCATGATTGGCTTTGGATTCTTGTTCTGTTGTGTGAAAAAGAAGAGCTAATTATGAACTATAGGTTTGAAATGCTGAGCAGTTAATATAATATAGATCAACATATGGAATCATCTTCAGCTCTTTTACATGTATAGTTGGAAGCATTTGACTAGGAGAAGAAGCCAATTCACCAGATGCTTAATAGAATCTCCCGACTCAAAGTAAGTCTAATCCTCCTTGGACTCCGTGTATTGCAAGAGTATCGTGCACCTGACTACTATTTGTGGAGCCAAGTGTAGGGGTTGCATCCCCATTAACTCTGAAAAAATTAAAAATCTATACTCATTTCAAAGAATAAAATTTAAAATATCCATATATTTTTTGTTAAGAAATTAGTTAGCCTCACAGAAAAAAATATATATTCGTATAGCTGAAAAACTAAGTGTTAAAAAATCTGAATCCACTCCTACCGGCTGCCCTTTTTCATTATAAACGAATAAAAAACTGAGCAGAAGATCCAACTTCTGCACCATTGAAAAGAATATTTGCACTATCCTAAGATTGGGTTCTCTTTACAGTCCAAATGTTTCTCCTTCTCTACTTTAGTTCCATAAATGATGAGTGGTTCCAAAAATTAAACTGTTTACATCCAAAAGAATTTTCTTATCGTGAAGGCATATCATTAAATTATTCACCAGTTTAATCTTATTGAACAGAAACCCAAGATGTCCAAAGTTCCGAGGACCCTGTTTGTAATAAAGAAACCGTGAAACTTTTATGTTAGAATGTGCAATTGTCTCATATGAAAAAATTATAAATACCAATATTATTATATAAGATCTTGAGTTATTTCTCTTAGTACCAATTAATTTTAAAATTGAATTTTATATTTCTCAACATAGTATCATAGTTGAGTTTTGCTCAAATTTTGTCCCTCCATGTGTGATTGCTTGTTGACAAGACTAGTCTTGTCTATTTAATTGTGGCTACATTTTCCATGTTTGTAAGACGGAAATTGATTTACTTATAACGTTATGACATTATGAGTCTAACCTAATTATTGTAAATTGTTAATACAAATATGATTAAATGATGTAGATAATTCACCAGTGTTGAATCCGTCTCATAACTTTACAAAACCATAACGCGATCATTATCTTACTCTTTTAATTGTATTAACAATTCGTAACTGTAAAATTTGACTCGTAACGTGATTTACGCCGCTAAATGATCTCTAAGATTCTCATTTCAAGTAGGAAAGTATATTCACAGGTTAAGATTTCCTAAGATTACGTACACAGAGCAAGATCCTCCTAATCATGTACATCAAGAATAAAACTGGAATTACACATTCTTAGTGATTGAAAATGTAGCAAACTGTAAAATGTAGGCCTCTGAGAGTGGTAGACAAATAGTATCACACACTTTCGACCAATTATTGTATCAAATTGTTCGAATCTAAATAATATCATTATCGTGTCCTTTCTTTTGTCATATACACAAGTGCTCTTGGTGCAATGCTATTTTCCCCCCACCATCTCTTTTTTTCTTTTGGTCAAAATTTCCCTCCACCATCTCACCACTTTGGACACTACTACCCATTCTAGTAAACTTTTTCAGCTGTTAATTTCTTGATCATTTGAAAAATCAGCTCCAAGTACTTGCAAGATCTAACTGATTGTCAAATAATGAGTATAACATGCTTTAGTGTTATTTTCTTAGTCGACAATGAGGATTTCACTTTAAGTAGAATTACATTAGTTTTATTTCCAAGTTTTAAATCCTGATGCAACAATACATCTTAATATATATAATATATACATTAAATCAGTCAAAAAAAGACTCGAACTCTCAAAAACTTTTAATCAATAAATTAATATTTTTACCGTTTATTCTCACACTTGATCCCCTAACACCACTAGGTTGTTTCTGGTACCACTTTCTATTCTTGTTTGCTAATTGGAGGTAGTACTATCACACTTTCTGCTGAAACTATTGTGAAAAGCCTGCCCACCCACATCACTTGAGCATATCATCTATGATCCCACCCACTTGCCAAAGAATTTTAAGGCAACATAAGCAATATGAGCATATTCCTACCAACTTTCTTCAGTAAATGACAAAACTGCCCCACTTCTTTCCTTTTTTTTAAAAGAAGCACCTTTCTGCAAGTTGCATAAAAGCAATTTACCACTTTATTCTAACTTGATATACACTTGACCAAGACTATATTCCAAGTCTCATAGCCTATAAATCTGCTGTTTTCTCTTCCTTTATCCCTTTCCCAAACAAGATTCTAATACCCTAGTTCAAACTTTTCTGTTTTTTAGATTAACGACGAACTTATTTAGGTAGAATTATATTGAATATACTTTAAAATTATAAATTTTCTTAATATAATAATATGTACTAATACATGCACTAATTCAATTAAGGGAGGTTTTAAGCTCGGACTTATTCCACATGACAAGGGTCAATAGTGCTTGCTAATATATATCAACCCAAAAGCAATACAAAGTAATTCCAAAAGAGAAAGCACAAGTAACTGAAAAAAGTAACATAATATTTCTCAATGATGCTTCTCTCTTGGCCCACAGATAAATGGCAACAAATTTGTTTGGAGCTTTCGATGCATATCAAAGAAAAGGTAGAAAGATGAGCAAAGTTGGAAGATGTTAATATATATTATCATAAGCAGTTAAAGCCATAAATAATTTGCATAAAGTTTAGTCAAAGCTTATAATATGACAAGCAAAGCTGGAACAAATGAATGCACATGTTATGCACAATGGTGTTGGTCTACTTGGAAAGTCAAGACAATATGCTTATGAGCCCTTCAGCTATTACATCAATGATCATTGACCAAAAGTAAAATGTAGCTGTCATAAATACCAAACCCGTACTTGGTTGTGACCAATGGACGTGGGCTGGAAATTCGAGGGTTCATTTTATACTGGCTTGAACGATGAAAATTATTTGTCAGTATTCAAAGTCTTTTACCCTTCTTTATTTTTTGATTTTTCGTAGGTTGTCGGTGTCCAAATATTGGTCGTAGATTTTACAGTTTACAGAAAGAAGTGGCATATATAGTCGAAGAATTTGCACACATCGCTAATCTTTTCAAGAATCTTCAGTTGAAGCACAGATGTTTCTGATGCCAGATTTCTACTTCTGAAGGGTCACAGCCATCAAATTCTCAGATATGTACTCTTCAACTTATCTGGATATATGGGTTGGTTGGGTTTCCTAAAAGCAAACATAAAAGGGCAGCCTAGTGCTTCATTTCTCACTATATATGGGGTTCAGAAAAGTGTCGTATCACCTTAAGAGTTTATTATACAGAATTTTATCTTATATTTTAACAGAAATATGTTTGCACAACTCAAAAGCATTACCTATCACATAACAAAAACCCTAAAGGCAGATGTATAAATTTTTTTTTTTTTACTTTCTTGACGACGATAAACTTATCTTAGGCTGGATGATCACTCCAAAGTTATAAATTATGTGTTGTAGCGATTTACTCTAATGCATGCTCTAGGAATAGGCAATGTTTGTGATAGGAAGACATAGGTTTGAATTTAAAATATTTGACCATAACATGTCACTACCCAACCACTACATTCTGTTGGATATGACTCGAATCCGAAGTAAAATCAAATATTGAAGTACTAGAAGTCCAATTAGAGTCAAAGTATTATAGAGCATAGGAATCCTACTCCTAGAAGGATTAGCAATTATTATCTATAAATAGGGCTATCTAGGATGAGTTTAGTTGTCACATACCACAAGGTAGGTGTACCATATTATATTAGATTATAGTTAAAATACATATACTCTAGGTAGGTGTATCGGAGTCATTATTGTAGTAGTTCCATGAGTAATAAAGAATAATGTTCTGTGGACGTAAGCTATGCCGAATCACGTTAAAATAGTGTTGTGTTCCCCAACGTATCTATATGCACAATCATTCCAACAAAGTGGTATTAGAGCCTGGGGCTGCATATAAATATGTTAGTTATTATCATCGCCAAAAGAAGTGCATTTTGCTGCTGAAGTAGAAGACTACAAAGAAGAGAACGTTGAAGCAATCAAGAAGCTTGCGTCAAGACATGGTGTAGTGCTCGTTGTTGACGATTACTGCCATGACGCGTTTAGCAGATTGATGCCGCGCCAGAGCAATAGAGTTCCTATAGCAAACTCCAAGTTTAGAAGGTAAGAACATGGCCAACAAAGAAGGGATAGTTATGCGTCATCGCTGTTGTGCCATGAAGGAGATGGCATCCCCAAGAGCGCTGAAGAAGGTAGACAGTTGCAGTTGTCTAGAAGAGAATCAACAAGCACCTCTATTGAAGAAAATAACAGAGATGATTGGCGAAGAAAGAGTTGCAAGTTGAGAGAGAACACAACCAAAAAACAAAATATAAAAAACAAAAAACAAAAAAAAAGGAAAAAAACAAAAAAATAGCATTATGGAGGTCCTATTTTAGTTCTCTGAATTGTGTATTGGTGAATAAAGATTCTCCTCTCAAAGATTCTTATCAAGATCTTGTCAAACATGTCTACAAAACAAAACCCAAGAGCTTTGATTTCGACAAGCCAAGGAGCTGTGTACTTTGTTGAGCTTGGATGATGAAAGCCGTGAGATCTTGAAGGAGGATTTGTTTAAGTATTTACAGTCCATAAAGAAATTGGTGAACCTGAGTTTTGAATAGACAAGAAGAGATTTTGATCAAATGCTTTGAGCTTAAGGGAGGATGTGCATCCAAGTTGATTCGGAAGATGTCGATCAAGGGTTCGAAGCTTGGTATTTCTCACCAAGGGAGAAATTTGTTGGATATGGCTCGAATCCCAAGTAGAATCAAATATTGAACATGCTAGAAGTTCAATTAGAGTCAAAGTATTATAGAGCATAGGAATCCTACTCCTAGAAGGATTAGAAATTATTATCTATAAATAAGGCTATCTAAGATGAGTTTAATTGTCACACACCATAAGGTGGGTGTATTATATTAGATTAGATTAGAGTTAGAATACATATACCTCTAGGTAGGTGTATCAGAGTTATTATTGTAGTAGTCTATGAGTATTAAAGAATAATATTTCGTGGACGTAGACTATGCCGAACCACGTTAAAATAGTGTTGTGTTCCCCAACGTATCTATATGTACGATCCTTCCAACATATTCAACCTTTTGGGGATTATAATGGGGTTTACAAAACAAAAGTTGTAAGTGTTCTTTCTGATAATCATTGCCAAGAAAAATATTTCTTAAATTCTACACATGAAAAGGGCTAGAATATGAAGGTTGTGAAGTATATCCAGGCATCTAGCAGTAATATGATATATAACAAGTGTAATGCATAAGGCTACTAGGAAATTTAGAGCCTTGTTTTTGTGGGAGAATAAGAACCTAATTGTAAAGGAATACCAAAATCTAGGATCATTTTCATTCGGCATATGTTTCAAGACACTACAAAAAAAATTCCTTTAGGCGACCACCAAAATCGTCTCCATACCGTCGCCAAATAGGTATTGGCGACGGTTGGCGACGGCGTGGAGATAAATATTGACTGTCGCCAAAAGTATCATCGCCAAGTTATTGCCCCGTCGCCATATCATCACTTTTGGCGACGACGTTTTAGTCGTCTCCAAATTTGTCTCCGAATCATGTCCCAAAAATATCATCTCCACACCGTTGCCAAAAACGATGTGTCTCCATTCCGTCTCCACGTCATCTCCAAAAAATAGTGTCTCCAATCCATCTCCAAGGCGTCTCCAAAAATATAGTGTCTCCAATCCATCTTGAGGTCGTCGCCAACAACATAGTGTCTCCACGCCGTCTCTAAGCCGTCTCCAAAACATAGTGTCTCAATTTCGTCTCCAAGGGGTTTCCAAAACATAAACTCTACATTCCGTCTCCACGTAGTCTCCAAAAATATAGTGTCTCTAAGCCGTCTCCAACATACGACGTCTCCATCCCGTTTCCAAAATAAATCGTAAAATACCATCACCATGCCGTCTCCATGTCCTCGCGAATCTCGAAATTTAATGTTATTTTTTGTTTTTCAAATAAAACCTTTAAATTTTATGTTTTTAGTAATTATTTGTTTATTAAATGAAGATATAATGCGCATTCATATATTATAAATTATATTTAATTTATATTGAAAACTATATTGTACCAGATCATTAATAAAATAAACAAATCCTAAACATAATTAAACACACTCTTTGCACATATTAACATAACATAAAAATAGGAAACTATTCTTCATTTCCATAATCAGATTGAGGCGGATCCTGATGAGCAGGTGGCTTCATCATCATCTTTGTCAGTAGTGCGATCTGTGCACGCAGTTCTCGAAGTTCAGCATTGTGTTCTTCTTGAAGTCGTTCAATCCGCTCAGTGTGTTCTTGTTGCGCTTTACGCAATTCCTCATTCTCCGAGATGTGTAGATCGAGCTTCTCATTCAATGTTGTTGTTGCCCGAGCAACAACTTGATGTATCTCTATCTCTGTGATTTGGCGTCTACCTAGTGGGTTGTGGTGTGCAGACGACACTGAACTAGAAGACCCGACCCCATATATGCGTCCTCTGTTGGGTTTGCCCACAGCCTGCAGGAAGAGTGCATCATAGTCTATTAGTGTCGCTGCTGAATCGGCCTCGGAAGAAATAGTTGCCTGCTACACCAGTTCATCATAATCAGCCTGTACGACAGATTTAAGACTTAATCATTTTAGACATTTCGTTGGTATATATATATATATATATATATATATGGTTTTTTCGCTATTATCAATAACTTGCACATAGCATTGTCTGTTCTGCCCTAGGGTCTGTGAATGGCCCATCTGGGCCCTTGCGATGAGCCCTTGCAAAAACATCAGCCCTAGTCACTGGTGCCCCCCGCTCTTCTGCCTACAAATTATTAAAATACGAAAACATAACTACAAAAAAATTTATGATAGGTTATATAATTTAATTTAATTACGACATTTTGTTCATTAAATTTTCCTACTTATATACCAATCTCTTTGCAGCCTCTTCATAGGGGATAGGTCCCAAATGATGCGGAGATGGCCGATGCAATCGGTTATTCGAATTTCGCTGTGAAATTGTCTGCCATTCAGGGGTTTTCCACGTTTCTTTCAACTGATCCTACGCGCCATTGCCTACCCACCTCGGCTTCTTATTACGCGTCCATCCTTTATTAAGGAGGTCACGTATACGAGATCTAGCTTTCGAATCAAACATTCGGTGAAGCGCTGCTTCCTCACTGGGGTACCACTTGTAGAACCTCTGTAGCCATAAATTAATGCATATAACATATTATTTCAATAGTATTCAACCCATTGATTATAACAAATAGCATTACATAAAATATAAGTTGTATATTTATCATACCTGAAAATTAGCGAACCACCTATCCCTAACATCATCGGGGACCTCAGTCCAACTCGCCCAAGGCTGAGAATACCCGGCGTTCATTACTCTAGTGACTTCTCTAGTTGCCGCGTACGGTGTCCACCTAAACATGAAGAAAACAAATAATAGGATATTAAAACAACCATAACATAGGGGGACCATTGGGATAAGGTTAACCATGGAAAAAATACAAAATAAAATACTTACCTACCACCGTCGAATGTCAAATGTGTCCGTCTGTCAACCTGCCACGCGACGTAGGCATCGTGCGACGGGAACCCATAATATTGCCATGGCTCTATCCCTACAGGTCGTTCTTGAGCTGCGGTAGATGACTCATGTTGTTCAGGAATCGGTGCAGATTGAGGCATAAGGTCGGGCGCAGTCGCGCCATCAACGTTTATGTGTAAATCCTCTATACCTTGTCTCAAGCCGGACGATGATGTGGAAGGGGTAGACTTCTCATGTGGTGGTAATGGAACGTGCAAAGGCACCTGGCCTGATGCAACGTCAATGGGCCTTCCCAACGTGCTAGTATGAGTATGTATCCTTTGTTGTAAGGGATACGAATTGTGTGGAATCATGTGCTCCAAACCTACTGATGATGACGATGAGCCACGACCCGTCAACGGCTGACCGACATAAGACCCATGACCAACCGAATACGGTGCTCCTATGGACCCATGAGCAACTGAATGTGGTGCTCCTCTAGACCCATGACCAACTGAATGCGGTGCTCCTGTCGACCCACGATCTACTGAGTTCGGTGCTTCTGTCGACCCACAATCAATCGAATGATATCCACCAGTAGACGTACTGGATGTATGTCCATGACCTGCACTTCCATGACCTAACCCCGTCCTGAGGAATCATATAATTCTTCCTAAAGAGTTATCTTTGCCTGCAGCCATGTCTGTTCCCCAACAAATACACATAAGGAATTAAATATCAGTGCTACACACATTAATACATACATACACATGTTCCGCTAATTGAATTATAAATTTTTTTCTTCATCCGTAAATAAGTCGCATATATCAACATGATTGTTACATAATAAACAAACTAAGTATCATCTTCCTCATCATCATGAGTGTCATCATCATCATCATCATCATCATCTTTGTCTTGTGAATCATCATCATCATCATCATAATCTTCTTCTTCTTCTTCAATCTCCTCGTCCTCTTGTTGAGCATCATGTTGAACATGTAAATCATAAATATCTTCGTATGATATTTCTATGTTGTCACCCAATGCATGACAAAGTGGAGGTAAGTCTGCATCAGTCGGCTGTACTTCGGCCACATTCATGTCATTTGACTGAAAATCTATTTCTTCTTCTCCTACACTCTGTTGTCTTGATAGGTCATATAAATTTCTTGGACGGATTTTAACCACAGCCCACCAATCCATTCGATCATTTTTCGCTCTTGGGTATTTATAATAGTACACTTGTTGTGCTTGTTCAGCCAAAACAAACGGTTCATATTTTTGATACTTTTTCTTAACGTTCACTTCAACCTGTCCGGTCTTCAGATGATACTTCACCCCTCTGTCCTTTGTGGAATCATACCAGTCACACTTGAAAAGAACGACCCTTGTATATTGCAATGTTGGATTATGATATTCAAGTTCAATAATATCGTTCAACACTCCATAGTATCCAACATCCTCAGTATTACTATTATTTATCCCTTTAACAAACACTCCACTATTGTATGTTGATTTTAATTTCCCAAAATTTAATGTATGAAACCAGTAACCGTTGACCAAGTATCTTGACCAACTGCGAACCCGTCTACTAGGCCACATTGAAAGACATTTTACACGATAATCAATGCCATTAGTGCCTATCAACTATAAATCGCATAATAAGGTTGTTATACAAAGTGAAATCAACTCATTAATTTAACACCAATTACACCTCTTAATATATACTTACATGGTGATATAACCACATCGGAAAATTGTTGTACACTTCATATTAAATTTCCGTCAAACACAATTCGGGATAGTTTTGGCGAAGATATTCCTCAAACATGCTGTGTAAAAAAAATTAAAATTTGTCGGCTAAATCATGTAGTTAAGTGTATGAGGAACTGTGCGTTCTAATTTTCAAACAATATACTTATTTGTACTAGATATAGGGGAAAACTTCTCGGCAATTGGTCAAAACATATATGTGTGCTGCATGCAATTCTTAATCATTTAAGTTTCGTTCTGTTTCCTTCCCAATTGGACATCCCGGGTAAGTAAATATAGATAAACAACCATCAGGGTATGTCATCTCGTTATATTGGTTATTCCGCGGAATACTTCTCATTCTAGTACCCACGTGTGGTTCAAAATAATAAGAACAAAATGTTGATGTTTTGAGAATGTGATAAGCTTCACAAATTGATCCTTCAACGTGTGCTTTATTATTTACCTTCCGCTTCGATCTTTGCAAAAACCTCGCGAATGGATACATCCAGCGATATTGTACCGGACTACCTCAAATGGCTTCATATACCAAGTGAATTGTCAAATGCTCCATCGAATCGAAGAAACTAGGGGGTAACATCTTCTCCAAATTGTAAAGTGTGATGACAATATTTTCCTGCATCCTTTCCAAATCGGTCCTTTGAAGAGTTGTGCAACATAGATTAGTAAAGAATAAACTTAGTTGGGCAAAAACTTGCCAAACATGTTTCGGTAGTAGCTCACGTAAAGCAATCAGAAGCAATCTCTCCATAAATACATGACAATCGTGACTCTTCATGTGTGACATCTTCAATTCATTCATGTCCACACATCATGATAAATTGGAAGCATATCCATCAAGGAGTTGTAGGTCTCTAACCCACTCAAGCAATGCTTTCCTTTTCTCCACAGGAAGTGTGTAAACACCCATCTTCAATTCGTGCTCACCGTATAATTCCAGACAGTCACAAAAGGTTGATACATCAACTCTAGTTTTGAGGTTGTCTTTTGTCTTACCATTGACTGCCATCACCGTGTTGAAAACATTATCAAACACATTTTTTTCAATATGCATCACATCCAAATTGTGTCGGACAAGATGTGTCTTTCAGTAAGGCAAGTCCCAGAAAATACTTTTCTTGGTCCAATTGTGCCAATCCCCAAAACCGTATAGTTTGCTTTCTCTCATGTCTTTTATTTTCGGGTAATCTTTCACTAATTCCCACAACTGCATACCATCTAATCTTGGCGGTGCCGGATCAGTTTCAACTCTACCTTTGATAAAATTCTTTTTGTCACGCCGTAATGCACTATTCAATGATAAGAAATGACAATCAAAGAAAGAATTTTTCCTACCTGTTGGTAAGAACTTATTTAATTACTTATTCCATTATCTTAACTTTAATTACTTTTTGGGAAGTTAACATATCATACTATCATGGCAATCGTCTAACCTAATTTAACTTATTTAATTGTCAAGACACACACGGAAGATCAAATCGGTATTCTTACTTGTTAATCACCTTTAATTTCTCACTTGAGTTAACTTAACTTTACTTAAACAGATGAATACAACTGCTAAAAACCAATTCTCCACCAACAACAAAACACCCATTCATCCATTTACACAAACATCATCTTCACAATACACTTTCAACTTAATTCTCATAATATACAAAATCAAATACATAAAAAATAATCATAATAACTTTAATTTAATTAAACGGATTTACAATTACATATAAATTTATTGTAAAACTTCTAACTTATACAATCATTAAACTCACCTGAGCCGATGGAAACTAGATAAGTCGCATCCAAATATCTGAAGCCCTAAACCTTCCAAAGAAAAGCCAAACACATTGTATTAATAAAAAAAATACATTGTATAATAAAAAAATATTCATTAAATTACCACAATGTATTTTTGGGAAAAAAATTAAAACCGAAAAAAGAAAAAAAATCAGAAATAATTTAAAAAAATATTGCTCAACCAAAGTATTGGTAAAGTAAAACACATTTTTATTATATAAAATAAATAAAATACCGAAAATTGAAAAAAAAAACTAGAAAAAAGAAAATTGAACCCAAAAACTAATCTAAATACAAAAACAAAAATAAAAAATACAATGTAAAATAAAAAAATATTCATTAATTTAACACAATGTATTTTTGGCAAAAAAAAAAAAATTAGAACCAAAAAAAGAAAAAAAATCAGAAAAAAAAAAATTACTCAACCAAAGTATTAGTAAATTAAACACACATTTTTATTATATAAAATAAATAAAATACCGAAAATTGGAAAAAAAATAATAAACCTAGAAGAAAAAAATAGAAAATTGAACACAAAAACTAATCTAAATATCAAAACATAAATTAGATATCTTAACTCCAATAGAAAGTACAAAATAAAAAAAGGGCATAAATAGAATGTTATATATACATATATATAACAAAAAAAATCAAACACATTATATAAATGTATATATACACATATATATACAGATATATACGTATAGTATATATATGTATATATATATATATATATATATATATATATATATATATACATAGAATTTTAAGATCCTATTCAGGATCCGGATATTCTTTCTTCCTATTTTTTATTTTATCCGAATCACTCACAGATTGTACTTCAGTACTTATCTTTTGTACTCCGGTACACACAGTGTAACCCAGTTCATCCAGTTCATCTAATAACAAGTAAGAGACATTCGTCTTCTTTATCTTCATCCTTATTGTATTTCATTTATTATACTTCTTTTACTTCCATATTATTCCGTTTTCTGTTATGTCTGTTATTACCTGTATTCCCCTGGGTTGTTTCTGGTATCAGAGCCAGAGCAACTATTAGGTTAGTCTTAAACAACTTACCTTTATCTACAACTTACCTTTATCTACAACGTGGTGAGGGTTAGGGAGAGAGTAAGACCTGAGGTAGGGCAGTAGACTCCAGGTTTCCCGAGTAACACACCGTAGGTTCGAAGATAGTAAGTACATTCGAAGATAGTAAGTTTAAGGTTAATCAAAGTAGTTGTAATGGCTTCAAGTAGCAGTTCTACTTCAGTAAATACAGATAATAATACCATAGCTAAAACAGAACAAATATGGACAGTAGGAGAGTTACATAATTGGAAACCTCCAAGGATAAAAGTAGAAGAGATTTACCAGAAGGGTCTCATCGACCTAAAATCTCTACTTACCATTAGATGTAAGGAAGAAATAGTGCCATTAACCAGTTACCAACAGAGTATTAGACTCTTTTCACAGAAGTCACTAGATAGAGCCAAGAGAAACGACTATAGGTTTCTTCACATAGGCCATGTGCAAGTCGCACTTAAGCCTCTTATCAGAGAAGGTCTAGATACCAGTATATATCTAGCCCTTAGAGATTGTAGATTACTTAGATATAACGATTCATTACTAGGATTAGTAGAAACTAGTCTATGTAATGGTCCAGTTTTCTTTAATTGCTTTCCAGATTATACCATATCACTTACATGTCCTTATGTCATGAAAGCACTTCAATTAGACATTAAGATGCATAACTACTATGTTGATTGTGGTATATATGCATATGAAGTTATTTATCGTCTTAATTATAAATTGTTGATTACGGGATTAAATCCCAGATCTGTAACAAGACCTAGAAAGAAAGGGAAACTCTTTTATGGAATATGGACAGAAACAGATCAATAGTTAATATACCCAGAACTATAAAGTGGAATGATGTTTCACTTCCAGAACGGTGGAACATTGAAAATGCCACCAAACCAGTTGTTCAGGATCAGAATGTCCAGAACTCAAGAATTGAATAGATTGTCCAATATGAGGATGGTACTGTTTCAGTTAAAATAGATAGAGGAAATAGGGACTCAGTTTTATCCCGTTCAGTTTCCAACATCTCTAGGATCAGTATCTTTGACCCTACTTCAGGCTTTGTTGACTTACCATCAACAAGCAGAACCCAGACTCAATCTGTTCCAATTGGAATTAGGATTGAAGACCAGACTGCTCACCCAGTCTATCCAAAATTTGAACCAACAGATACATCATATGTTGATTTCAACCCTTCAGCCTCTGACTTTGGCATCAATATGCTGTCAGAAGTCTTTGAAAGGGACGTCCAGGCTTTGAAAGAAGAATTTCTTTTAGAGAATAACAGAACCATCAGAGAGTGGTATTTCAAAAACCACAATAATGACCAATTAGCACAATATAAGGACCAATGGCTCCAATATTTGCAGATTGTCAAAATGAATGTACCATTCTTTCTTTGGTTTAAACATAGAAATAAACCACTGAATATCAATGTTCTTACAACAAGAACAAGAAGATGGAATTTACCCAATTCCACACAAGTCATTGAATCGGAGCACCCTCCGTTTCAACATACCCAACTCCCTACCAAAGAGGGAACCATAGACTTAAAACCAGTGATTATTTCTGATCAACCAGAACTAAAAGACATAGCCCAACAAAATAATTGGACTAATCTTTCAGTAGTTACATTACAGAAACAAGTTCAGAATATCGAAGATATTCTTGAAAAACAGACTTCGGTCTCTATAACTCCAGTTAAACCTATTGAATCAATCCATAAGTCAATTGAATAGACCCCTATTTCTTTGTCAAAACCATTTGATTCTCTTAAATTAACCAGTTCAAAGGTTAAACTAGAATATCCGATCAAGGTTTTACCTTTTAAGATTTCCAGTTTTATTCCAAAATTGGAATCAACAAAAGAGAAGAATATTAAACTTCTCAAAGAGCTGATTTCCAGGACAATAAAATCAGAACCTCCAGATAAACCCTCTGGAGATCATCCTTCATCGAGCTACCCAGCTCTCCAAACATTGAAATAGTCAGACAGTAATTTTGATTGTGAGTCCTCATCTTCACAGAATTCCGGGAGAAATAATAATATCCACATTAATAGAATTTATTTTCCAGATACAAAGAATTTATATCCCAGATTATCACATCTAGATCTTCAAATTGAAGAATCCCATTCTCAAAGAGCTTATTCAGGCACTCCGGTCTATGAATGGAACATAGATGGTATGCCAAAATATCAAATCCTCAATGTTACCAAACAGATGATCATCATCGGTAACATATATAAACAAGCTGTTTCAGAAAGAGTAGCAACCAGAAATATCATTCTTGGCTTCAATGGCCAACTCAAAGGATGGTGGGGTGACTACCTCAATCAAGTCACTAAGGACAATATCCTTAACATGGTGAAAACCAATGAACTAGGAGAACCCATTGTCAATGATCAAGGTCAGACAGAGTCTTGTGCTCTATCAGCCTTAGTCTACAACATCACTTACCATTTTATAGGTGATCCCACAGTTTATCAGGAACGAACATCTGAAATCCTTCAGAACCTCAAATGTCATACACTTCAAGACTTCCGATGGTATAAGGATGTCTTTCTCAGTAAACTATACCAAAGATCTGACAACAACGCCAGTTATTAGAAAGAAAGATTTTTATCTGGACTTCCAAAGTTGTTTGCTCAGCAAGTGAATGATGCCATTTCACTTGAATTCCCAGGATTTGATTACAATCTAATGACATACGGGGATATTATTTCCCATATCAACAAGACTGCTTTGAAGATTTGCACTGATATTCGTTTTAAAGTACAGTTGAAAAAACAGTTTAACATAAAAGAATTAGGAAATTGGTGTGAACAGTATGGCATGGAAAGTATTCGACCACCCCATACTCAGAAAACACATAAATCCAAAATTTCATCCATAAAATATAAGAATCATTTCAAGTCCATTGGACAAAGATATAACCAGAAGTATGGCAACAAACCATACAGTAAAAAGAAACATTACCAGAAGTTTCCGCAAAGGAATTGGAAGCCAAATCATAATAAACATGGTAACAGACAACAGAAATCCACAGGCTGTTATAAATGTTGTAAAACAGGACACTTTGCAAAAGATTGCAGAGTCAGATCACTAATTCAATCATTAGAATTAGATGAAGAAACAAAAAATAGAATACTCCAGTCCATAGATGATCTTGAGTCATCATCTAGTTCTTCTTCATAATGTTCTGATGAAGATAACATTAATCAGATTGGAACAGACTACTATTCCAGTAGTTCTTTCAACTCCAACCAGGAATGTGCATGTCCCAGTAAAGGAGCATGTTTCTGCCAGAAAGGACTCAATGTCCTCATAGATTCCCATAGTCTTATGATCGATATGATCTATAAGATTAATGACCCAGAAGAGAAGCAAGCTTATCTTCTCAGACTTAAGAGAAATTATGGACCAGAAAGGGGAAAATAAACCTCTATCCATAACACATCAGACTGAAATTAACAATACCAATTATTATGATATTCTCAGTCATTTCCAGAAAAAGAAATCCCATCCAGTTGGGATCTCAGATCTCCAACGAGAGATCAATTAGCTGAAAGTTGAGATTCAGCAACTCAGATGATAGCATGGTCCAGAGATTGATAATCTTAGAATTGATCATGAACACCTCAAACAAGATGTTCTACTCCTACAAGTAAAAAGTCTTGATCATCAAGAGCATCCTCCCCAAGATGATCAATTAGATAAACAGACCCAGATTGCTATTGGCAAACTGGCAGAAGGAGCTACTACCTCCCAACCAAAGGAAGATTATCTTAATCTTCTAAATGATATCACGTAGCAAAAATGGTATGTTCACTTAACCATTAGAATCAATGATTTCAAATTTGAAACCATTGCTTTATTAGACTCAGGTGCATATATAAACTGCATCCAAGAAGGTTTAATACCTTCCAGATTCTTTGAGAAAACCAAAGAAAAGCTTTTCACAGCTGACTCTACCAGACTTCAGATTCGGTACAAATTACCTAATGCACATGCGTGCAATCAAGGTGTTTGTTTTCCGACTAGCTTTGTGCTGATCAAATAGTTAAATTCCCATGTCATTCTCGGGAATCCATTCCTTCAGCAGTTATTTCCCATGACTATTACAGAACAAGGAATTTCTACCAGTGTTTTGGGTAAACCAATCCTATTTGAGTTTTATTATCCTTCACAACGAAGAGATATTAACTCAAGCCAAAGAAAAGAAAACCAAAATAGTTTTCTTAAACAAGATATCCAGAGTCTCAAAATTGATAAGCAAATTACTAAACAACAAAAGTCTATCAAAGACTTTCAGACCAAACTTGGAAACAAAGTTTGTTCTGAACTTCCTACGGCTTTTTGGGCTCGTAAGAAATATTTTGTCTCTCTCCCATATGAGAAAGACTTTTCAGAACATAATATTCCTACTAGGGCTCGACCCATCCAGATGAATCAGGAATATTTATCTCTTTGCAAAGAAGAGATCCAGAGTTTATTAGACAAAAAACTTATCCAAACTAGTAAAAGTTCATGGTCGTGTGCAGCCTTTTATTTTAATAAACATGCAGAACAGGAACGGGGAGTCCCTCGTTTAGTTATCAATTATAAACCTTTAAACAAGGTTTTTATAGTGGATCAGATATCCAATCCCTAACAAGAATGATCTCCTTAAGAGATTACACCAGGCCCATGTCTTCAGTAAATTTGACATGAAATCAGGATTTTGGCAAATCCAGGTCTTAGAACTAGAAAGGTACAAAATTGCATTCACCATTCCATTTGGACAATATGAGTGGAATATTATGCCTTTTGGGCTCAAGAATGCACCCTCAGAATTACAGAGTATCATGAAACAGATTTTTACTAGATGGCAAGCCATTCTTTCTATTTTTGATTTTGATATAGAATATATCAAGGGAGAGGATAATTTCATCCCTGATTTTCTAACTAGAGAATTTCTAACAGGCCACGTGCCTATCACATAGGATTCCTTCAGGAATACCTTTTTCAATTTTGTTTTATGCAGACATCGGAGGCGGACACCAGAAATTCATTTAGGGAATTTAGTTGGACAGTTTCAAGTCCACCGCATCAGTTAGATTTAAACATGTTTTCAGATCCAGAAGCAGAATTGATAATATTTCAATTCCGTATTTTCTTTCATTATATATTGCTTCTAACCATTTGCAGGATCGATCATCTCTCTTTCCTGACTTAGCAAGCAATGGCACCCAAGAAAGACAAAGGCAAAACAAGGGCATTCGATCTAAGCACTTATGCCAAGAAAGCTTTACCACCAGTTCCTCCAACAGTTTCGTCATCAACCCCAGTCAAGGTTGAAGACAAACATATAACATATACACCATATTCTACCCAATCACCCCTAGGTAGAAACCTCACAGTTTTGGGAACTTTGACCCCACAGAAGCAGCTAACCGGTGTTCATGCAAGTGTTGCAGGTACATCGTCTTCACAGACTCCAGTCAGTAACAAGTTTTAGCCCCTTGTTACTAAACCTAAACCAGTAACCCTAGAACCCACAGAGTCATCTCCATATATTTACAAGAACGTCTTTGACTAGATTCTTGTAACAGAACCAACACATTTCAAACAGAATCCAAACATTACTGCCATTGAGTTTGCTTAGGCATTTCTCCACCCACAGTTATTCTATATCCTAGAAAACACATTTAAAACCCAGAGTTACTATGAGGCCATTCTCATAGCAACAAAATCCATTGAGTTCATTCCGAACAACAGTGATCTTCAACCAGGCAAGAATAGTCACATTAAGGCTAAGCTCCATACAGTGATCACTCTTGATCAATGGGGACAACCCCCACACAGAACAAAACAGCTTCCAGTTGACTCTGTTTTCAGAGACTATACATATTATGATTACATTTCGGCATAGTTCAGATGTTTCTTTCGCCAGAATGATAAGCATAATTTGTCATGGTTTTTCCTTTTTAAATCAAATTTTCCAGTTGAGGTCCCAAATTGGTTCATCCAATGGTGGGCATCATACGGTCCTATCTCAAACATATTACCAGAACCAGTGTTCAAAGGCTTCCAGTATTTCACAGAAAATTGGCAGCCACCAGATCATTTGGCCTACCTTCCACCATTTTTTTTGTTTTACAAATTGTTCTTTATAACATGGATTTTCAAATCAGAATTCACATTCAAACAGACGTCTTTCAAAAACCAGCAAGTCATACCAGTTTTCGGAAGAAATCACAAGGTCAAGTGGTGGGATAAGATGAACGACAGTTCCTGTTCAACCACCAAAGTGCTTGGCATGAAACCAATTAGAAATAGAAATAGGCGAATCAACCAGAACACCAGTAGTTTCTCTCCTTCAAAAATCACCTTCAGGCCCAACTCGTAGCTACCACCAGCTACGATGAGATGCAGGCCATCATGCTGCAACTCAAAGAACTTTCCTCAGACCAGGCATCAGTATCAACAGACTATGCTGATGACAATAAAGATGATTGTCACGGCATATTTACCCCAGTGTAGACAAGACACTAGAGTTTAGTCATGTTCTTCGCCAAAAACATGATAAGAAGGGTTTGACTAGGTTCCCTAACACAAACTTAGCTAGAGGAGTTTTCTGATGTTCTCCCCAAAAACATAGGACAGATAGGGTTTTGTTCTTCTAAGTTCCCTTCAAAAAACTAAGATGCAACGGTTAAACTTCCCCTCTCTGAAGTCATATGGTTACTAAAGAATTCCATGAAACTTCAACTAGTCCAGGTCAAATGGCAACTGGTAAAGACATCTCAAGTCCGTTGATGGGTGTGGCTTTCCCCAAAAGCCAAGGAAACATATTTATTTATTTATTTTATTTGTATTTTGCTTAGTTAACCTACCTTTAGCCAACCTACCTTTAGTCAACCTACCTTAGGTTTAGATCGTTTTAGGTATGGGAGCAGGTAAGACCTACGGAATTGTAGTAGTCTTCAGGGAACCCATGTAAAATGCGATTAAATTCTGAGATGTTAAGACTTTGAAGATAGTAAGATTAGGTTAGATACAGAGAAAAATAGATAAGTTAGGATTTTCCTTGTATTTAGGGTTTTCCACATTAGTCAATTTACTTGTATGTATTTAATATTAGCCAGCTGATCCAGACATGAAGAAGTTTGCACAACGTCTTCAGTTCAGAACCAGATTCAAACTCAGAGATGAAGCATGATGAATCCAATCAAGATTCAACCAAGTCATCGTCATTACAAGACGACGGAATTACTTTCGGTCACAGTGAAAGTAATACAGTCAAAAACATAATCAATATGTCAAGACAAAAGATCTTTTGGTCATAGTAAAGACTGACAAGATCATCACATCAAGACAAAACAAGATTCGGCCACAGTAAAAGTCGACACACTATTCATGAATAGTAAAAATCACAGATTCGTTATCCTATTAAGGCAGAGTCTGCCTCAGAACAGATGATCCAGATTTTCTTTTTCCCCAAGAAGATTTAGAATTTCAAGATCCTATTTAGGATCCGGATATTCTTTCTTCCTTTTTTTTGTTTTATCCGAATCACTCACAAACTGTACTTCGGTACTTATCTTTTGTACTCCAGTACACACAGTGTAACCCAGTTCATCCAGTACATCTAATAACAAGTAAGAGACATTCATCTCATTTATCTACATATTTACTGTATTTCATTTATTATACCTCTTTTACTTCCATATTATTCCACTTTCTGTTATGTCTGTTATTACCTATATTCCCCTGGGTTATTTCTGGTATCAGAGCCAGAGCAACTATTAGGTTAGTCTTAAACAACTTACCTTTATGTACAACTTACATTGAAACAGTCAGACAATAATTCTGATTGTGAATCCTCATCTTCACAGAAAAGAATTAGGAAACAGTATGGCATGGAAAGTATTCGACCACCCCATACTCAGAAAACACATAAATCTAGAATTTCATCCAGAAAATATAAGAATCATTTCAAGTCCATTGGACAAAGATATAACCAGAAGTATGGCAACAAACCATACAGTAAAAAGAAACATTACCAGAAGTTTCCACAAAGGAATTGAAAACCAAATCATAATAAACATGGTAACAGACAACAGAAATCCACAGGCTGTTATAATTGTAGTAAAACAGGACACTTTGCAAAAGATTGCAGAGTCAGATCACTAATTCAATCATTAGAATTATATGAAGAAACAAAAAACAGAATACTCCAGTCCATAGATGATCTTGAGTCATCATCTAGTTCTTCTTCAGAATGTTCTGATGAAGATAACATTAATCAGATTGGAATAGACTACTATTCCAGTAGTTCTTTCAACTCCGACCAGGAATGTGCATGTCCCAGTAAAGGAACATGTTTCTGCCAGAAAGGACACAATGTTCTCACAGATTCTCATAGTCTTATGATCGATATGATCTGTAAGATTAATGACCCAGAAGAGAAGCAAGCTTATCTTCCCAGACTTAGAGAAATTATGGACCAGAAAGGGGAAAATAAACCTCTATCCATAACATATCAGATTGAAATTAAGAATACCAATTATTCTGATATTCTCAGTCATTTCCAGAAAAAGAAATCCTATCCAGTTGGGATCTCAGATCTCTAAAGAGAGATCAATTAGCTGAAAGTTGAGATTTAGCAACTTAGACGAAAGCATGGTCAAGAGATTGATAATCTCATAATTGATCATGAACATCTCTAACAAGATGTTCTACTCCTACAAGTAGAAAGTCTTGATCATCAAGAGCATCCTCCCCAGGATGATCAATTAGATAAACAGACCCAAATTGCTACTGGAAAACTGGCAGAAGGAGCTACTACCTCCCAACCAAAGGAAGATTATCTTAATCTTCTAAATCATATCACGTACCAGAAGTGGTATGTTGACTTAACCATCAGAATCAATGATTTCAAATTTGAAACCATTGCTTTATTAAACTCAGGTACATATATGAACTGCATCCAAGAAGGTTTAATACCTTCCAGATTCTTTGAGAAAACCAAAGAAAAACTTTCCACAACTGACTCTACCAGACTCCAGATTTGGTACAAATTACCTAATGCACATGTATGCAATCAAGGTGTTTGTTTTCCGACTAGCTTTGTGCTGATCAAACAGTTAAATTCCCAAGTTATTCTCGGGAATCCATTCATTCAGTAGTTATTTCCCATGACTGTTACAGAACAAGGAATTTCTACCAGTGTTTTGGGTAAACCAATCCTATTTGAGTTTTATTATCCTTCACAACGAAGAGATATTAACTCAATCTAGATAAAAGAAAACCAAATTAGTTTTCTTAAACAAGATATCCAGAGTCTCAGAATTGATGAGCAAATTGCTAAACAACAAAAGCCTATCAAAGACTTTCAGACCAAACTTGGAAAAAAAGTTTGTTCAGAACTTCCTACAGCTTTTTGGGCTCGTAAGAAACATTTTGTCTCTCTCCCATAAGAGAAAGACTTTTCAGAACAGAATATTCCTACTAGGGCTCGGCCCATCCAGATGAATCAAGAATATTTATCTTTTTGCAAAGAAGAGATCCAGAGTTTATTAGAAAAAAAACTTATCTAACCTAGTAAAAGTCCATGTTTGTGTGCAGCTTTTTATGTTAATAAACATGTAGAACAGGAACGAGGAGTCCCTCGTTTAGTTATCAATTATAAACCTTTAAACAAGGTTTTACAGTGAATCAGATATCCAATCCCCAACAAGAATGATCTCCTTAAGAGATTACACCAGGCCCATGTCTTCAGTAAATTTGACATGAAATCAGGATTTTGGCAAATCCAAGTCTTAGAACCAGAAAGGTACAAAACTGCATTCACCATTCCATTTGGACAGTATGAGTGGAATATTATGCCTTTTGGGCTCAAGAATGCACCCTCAGAATTACAGAGTATCATGAAACAATTTAGAATTTTAAGATCCTATTCAGGATCCGAATATTCTTTCTTCCTTTTTTTTGTTTTATCCGAATCACTCATAGACTCTACTTCGGTACTTATCTTTTGTACTCCAGTACACACACTGTAACCCAGTTCATCCAGTACATCTAATAACAAGTAAGAGACATTCGTCTCCTTTATCTTCGTCTTTACTGTATTTCATTTATTATACTTCTTTTACTTCCATATTATTCCGCTTTCTGTTATGTCTGTTATTACCTGTATTTCCCTGGGTTGTTTCTGGTATCAGAGCCAGAGCAACTATTAGGTTAGTCTTAAACAAATTACCTTTACGTACAACTTACCTTTATGTACAACTTACATTGAAATAGTCAGACAGTAATTCTGATTGTGAATCCTCATCTTCATAGAATTCCGGGAGGAATAATAATATCCACATTAATCGAATTTCTTTTCCAGATACAAAGAATTTCTATCGCAGACCATCATCTCCAGATCTTCAAATTGAAGAATCCCATTCTCAGAGAGCCTATTCAGGCACTTAGGTTTATGAATGAAACATTGATGGTATGACAGAATACCAAATCCTCAATGTTAACAAATAGATGATCATCATTGGTAACATATATAAACAAGTTGTTTAAGAAAGAACAACAACCAGAAATATCATTTTTGGCTTCAATGGCCAACTCAAAGGATGGTGGGATGACCACCTCAATCAAGTCACTAAGGACAGTATCCTTAACATGGTGAAAACCAATGAATTAGGAGAACCCATTGTCAATGATCAAGGTCAGACAGAGTCTTATTCTCTATCAGTCTTAGTCTACGACATCACCTACTATTTCATAGGTGATCCCACAGTTTATCAAGAATGAACATCTGAAATCCTTCAGAACCTCAGATGTTGTACACTCTAAGACTTCCGATGGTATAAGGATGTATTTCTCAGTAAACTATACCAAAGATCTGACAACAACGTCAGTTATTGGAAAAAAAGATTTTTATCTAGACTTCTAAAGTTTTTTGCTCAGCAAGTGAATTATGCCTTTTCACTTGAATTCCCAGGACTAGATTACGATCTAATGACATACGGGGATATTATTTCCTATATCAACAAGACTGCTTTGAATATTTGCATTGATCTTCGTTTTAAAGCACAGTTGAAAAAATAGTCTAACAGAAAAGAATTAGGAAAATGGTGTGAACAATATGGCATGGAAAGTATTCGACCACCCCATACTTAGAAAACACATAAATCCAGAATTTCCTCCATAAAATATAAGAATCATTTCAAGTCCATTGGACAAAGATATAACCAGAAGTATGGCAACAAACTATACAGTAAAAAGAAACATTACCAGAAGTTCCCACAAATGAATTGGAAACCAAATCATAATAAACATGGTAACAGACAGCAGAAATCTACAGGCTATTATAAATGTGGTAAAACAGGACACTTTGCAAAAGATTGCAGAGTCAGATCACTAATTCAATCATTAGAATTAGATGAAGAAACAAAAAAGAGAATACTCTAGTCCATAGATGATCTTGAGTCATCATCCAATTCTTCTTTAGAATGTTCTGATGAAGATAACATTAATCAGATTGGAATAGACTACTATTCCAGTAGTTTTTCCAACTCCAACCAGGAATGTGCATGTCCCAGTAAAGGAGCATATTTCTGCTAGAAAGGACTCAATGTCCTCACAGATTCTCATAGTCTTATGATCGATATGATCTAAAAGATTAATGACTCAGAAGAGAAGCAAGCTTATCTTCTCAGACTTAGAGAAATTATGGACCAGAAAGAGGAAAAGAAACCTCTATCCATAACACATCAGACTAAAATTAAGAATACCAATTATTCTGATATTCTCAGTCATTTCCAGAAAAAGAAATCTCATCCAGTTGGGATCTTAGATCTCCAAAGAGAGATCAATCAACTGAAAGTTAAGATTCAGCAACTCAGACGAGAGCATGGTCAAGAGATTGATAATCTCAGAATTGATCATGAACACCTCCAACAAGATGTTTTACTCCTACAAGTAGAAAGTCTTGATCATCAAGAGCATCATCCCTAGGTTGATCAATTAGATAAACAGACCCAGATTGCTATTGGCAAACTGGCAGAAGGAGCTAGTACCTCCCAACCGCAGGAAGATTATATTAATCTTCTAAATCATATCACATACCAGAAATGGTATGTTCACTTAACCATTAGAGTCAATGATTTCAAATTTGAAACCATTGTTTTATTAGACTCAAGTGCAGATATGAACTGCATCCAAGATGGTTTAATACCTTCCAGATTCTTTGAGAAAACCAAAGAAAAGCTTTCCACAACTGACTCTACCAGACTCCAGATTCGGTACAAATTACCTAATGCACATATGTGCAATCAAGGTGTTTGTTTTCCGACCAGCTTTGTGATGATCAAACAGTTAAATTCCCAAGTCATTCTCGGGAATCCATTCCTTCAGCATTTATTTCCCATGACTGTTACAGAAAAAGGAATTTCTACCAATATTTTGGGTAAACCAATCCTATTTGAGTTTTATTATCCTTCACAACGAAGAGATATTAACTCAATCCAGAGAAAAGAAAACCAAATTAGTTTTCTTAAACAAGATATCCAGAGTCTCAAAATTGATGAGTAGATTGCTAAACAACAAAAGGCCATCAAAAACTTTCAGATCAAACTTGAAAAATAAGTTTGTTCAGAACTTCCTACGGCTTTTTGAGCTCGTAAGAAACATTCTGTCTCTCTCCCATATGAGAAATACTTTTCAGAACAAAATATTCCTACTAGGGCTCGGCCCATCCAAATGAATCAGGAATATTTATCTCTTTGAAAAGAATAGATCCAAAGTTTATTAGACAAAAAGCTTATCCGACCTAGTAAAAGTCCATGGTCGTATGCAACCTTTTATGTTAATAAACATGCAGAACAGGAACGAGGAGTCCCTCGTTTAGTTATCAATTATAAACCTTTAAACAAGGTTTTATAGTGGATCAGATATCCAATCCCCAACAAGAATGATCTCCTTAAGAGATTACACCAGGCCCATGTCTTCAGTAAATTTGACATGAAATCAGGATTTTGGCAAATCCAAGTCTTAGAACCAGAAAGGTACAAAACTGTATTCACCGTTCTATTTGGACAATATGAGTGGAATGTTATGCCTTTTGGGCTCAAGAATGCACCATCAGAATTCCAGAATATCATGAACCATATTTTTAATCAGTTCACAGATTTTACAATTGTTTACATTGATGATGTGTTAGTGTTCAGTAATGACATTCATCAGCATTGGAAACATTTGCATATTTTCTTTGATGTAATTAGAAAAAAGGGTCTTGTGGTTTCTACCCCCAAGATTAAGCTTTTTCAGACAAAAATCAATTTTTTTGGACATATGATTTCTTTCAGGAAAATCACTCCCATCCAAAGAACCCTTGATTTTGCAGAAAATTTTCCAGACATTCTGCGAGAAAAGACATAGTTACAGAGATTTTTAGGATCTCTATACTATGTTGTAGACTTTTTTCCCAGGCATTCGCCACATTTGTAAACCCTTATTTCAACATCTCAAAAAGAACCCTCCAGTTTGGTCGGACATCCATACCAAGGCTGTTCAGGAAATCAAGAGACAAGTTAAGGTTTTACCAATCTTGACTTTATGTCAACCAGACACCCCAAAGATAGTTCAGACCGATGCTTCTGAATTAGGATTTGGCGGTATTTTAAAACAGATCATAGAAGAGAAAGAACACATTGTTCGTTTTCATTCAGGTATATGGGATAAAGCCAACATAACTATTCAATAGTCAAAAAATAAATTTTATCCATTGTCAAATGTATATCAAAATTTCAAGATGATTTGTTGAATCAGAAAGTTATTGTACGTGTTGACTACCAGTCAGCTAAAGATGTTTTTACCAAGGATGTCAAAAATATTGCATCAAAATAGATTTTTGCCAGATGACAAGCCATTCTTTCCATTTTTGATTTTGATATAGAATATATCAAGGGAGAGGATAATTTCATCCCTGATTTTTTAACCAGAGAATTTCTGACAGGCCACGTACCTATCACATAGGATTCCTTCGGGAATACCTTTTTCATTTTTTTTTTATGCAGACACCAGAGGCGGACACCAGAAATTCATATAGTGAATTTAGTTGGACAATTTCAAGTCCACCGCATCAGTTAGATTGAAACAAGTTTTCAGATCCAGAAGCAGAATTGATAATATTTACCATTAAATGTAAGGAAGAAATAGTGTCATTAACCAAAAGTATAGAAACAAATCATACAGTAAAAAGAAGCATTACCAGAAATTTCAACAAAGGAATTGGAAACCAAATCATAATAGACGTGGTAACAGACAGCAGAAATCCACAGGCTGTTATAAATGTGGTAAAACAGGACACTTTGCAAAAGATTGCAGAGTCAGATCACTAATTCAATCATTAGAATTAGATGAAGAAACAAAAAACAGAATACTCCAGTCCATTGATGATCTTGAGTCATCATCCAGTTCTTCTTCAGAATATTCTGATGAAGATAACATTAATCAGATTGGAATAGACTACTATTCCAGTAGTTCTTCCAACTCCCACCAGGAATGTGCATGTCCCAGTAAAGGAGCATGTTTCTGCCAAAAAGGACTCAATGTCCTCACAGATTCTCATAGTCTTATGATCGATATGATCTGTAAGATTAATGACCCAGAAGAGAAGCAAGATTATCTTCTCAGACTTAGAGAGATTATGGATCAGAAAGAGGAAAAGAAACCTCTATCCATAACACATCAGACTAAAATTAAGAATACCAATTATTCTGATATTCTCAGTCATTTCCAGAAAAAGAAATCCTATCCAGTTGGGATCTCAGATCTCCGAAGAGAGATCAATCAGCTGAAAGTTGAGATTCAGCAACTCAGACAAGAGCATGGTCAAGAGATTGATAATCTCAGAATTGATCATGAACACCTCCAACAAGATGTTCTACTCCTACAAGTAGAAAGTCTTGATCATCAAGAGCATCCTCCCCAGGATGATCAATTAGATAAACAGACCCAAATTGCCATTGGCAAACTGGCAGAACGAGCTAGTACCTCCCAACCGAAAGAAGATTATCTTAATCTTCTAAATCATATCACGTACCAGAAATAGTATGTTCACTTAACCATCAGAGTCAATGATTTCAAATTTGAAACCATTGCTTTATTAGACTCCGGTGCAGATATGAACTGCATCCAAGAAGGTTTAATACCTTCCAGATTCTTTGAGAAAACCAAAGAAAAACTTTCCATAACTGACTCTACCAGACTCCAGATTCGGTACAAATTACCTAATGCACATATGTGCAATCAAGGTGTTTGTTTTCCGACCAGCTTTGTGCTGATCAAACAGTTAAATTCCCAAGTCATTCTCGGGAATCCATTCCTTCAGCAATTATTTTCCATGACTGTTACAGTACAAAGAATTTCTACCAGTGTTTTGGGTAAACCAATCCTATTTGAGTTTTATTATCCTTCACAGCGAAGAGATATTAACTCAATCTAGAGAAAAGAAAACCAAATTAGTTTTCTTAAACAAGATATCCAGAGTCTCAGAATTGATGAGCAGATTGCTAAACAGCAAAAGCCCATCAAAGACTTCCAGACCAAACTTGAAAAAGAAGTTTTTTCAGAACTTCCTACGACTTTTTAGGCTCGTAAGAAACATTCTGTCTCTCTCCCATATGAAAAATACTTGCCTCAGACCAGGAAGAAAGAATATATTGATCCTGAATAGGATCTTGAAATTCTAAATCTTCTAAGGGAGAAAGAAAATCCGAATTCTATGTTCTGCGACAGACTCTGCCTTAATATAGGATAACGAATCTATGATTACAATAGTGAAATGTAAAATGAAAAGTCAAAAGTAACTTTTCAAAAAAAGTGTGTCGGCTTTTATTGTGGTAGAATCTTGTTTTGTCTTGACGTGATGATCTTGTCAGTCTTTACTGTGGCCGAAAGATCTTTTGTCTTGAAATGTTGATTTTGTTTTTGACTGGATTACTTTCACTGTGACCGAAAGTAATTTCGTCGTCTTGTGATGATGATGACCTGGTTGAATCTTGACTGGATTCATCATGCTTCATCTCTGAGTCTGAATTTGGTTCTGAATTGAAGATGTTGTGAAAACTTCTTCATGTCTGGATCAGCTGGCTAATAATAAATACATACAAGTAAATTGACTAATGTGGAAAACCCTAAATACAAGGAAAATCCTAACTTATCTTTTTTTCTCAGTATCTAACCTAATCTTACCATCTTTGAAGCTTTACCATCTTCGAAGCCTTACCATCTTCGAAATCTTACCATCTTAGAATTTAATTGCATTTTACATGGGTTCCCTGGAGACTATTGCCCTTCCGCGGGTCTTACCTACTCTCATACCCATAGCGATCCAAACCTGAGGTAGGTTGACTAAAGGTAGGTTGGCTAAAGGTAGGTTGACTAAGCAAAATACAAATAAAATAAATAAATAAAAATGTTTCATTGGCTTTTGAGGAAAGCCACACCTATCAACGGACTTGAGATGTCTTTACCAGTTGTCGTTTGACCTGGACTAGCTGAAGTTTCATGGAATTCTTCAGTAACCATATGACTTCAGAGAAGGGAAATCTACCGTTACATCTTAGTTTTTTGAAGGGAATTTAGAAGAACAAAACCCTATCTGTCCTATGTTTTTGGGGAGAGCATCGGAAAACTCCTTTGGCTAAGTTTTTGTCAAGGAACCTAGTCAAACCCTTCTTATCATGTTTTTGGCAGAGAATGTGACTAAACTCCAGTGTCTTGTCTACACTGGGGTAAATATGCCGTGACAATCGTCTTCATTGTCGTCCGCATAGTCTGTTAATACTAATGCCTATTCTGAGGCAAGTTCTTTGTGTTGCAGCATGATGGCCTGCATCTCATCGTAGCTGGTGGCAGTTGCGAGCTGGGTCTGAAGGTGATTCTTGAAGGAGAGAAACTCCTGCTGTTCTGGTTGAATTGCCTTTTTCTGTTTCTGATTGGTTTAAAGCCAAGCTTGCACTTTGGGGGTTGAACAAGAACTGTTGTTCATCTTATCCCACCACTTGACCTTGTGATTTTTTCTGAAAACTGGTATGACTTGCTGGTTTTCGAAAGACGTCTGTTTGAATGTGAATTCTGATTTGAAAATCCATGTTACAAAGAACAATTTGTAAAACACAAAAAATGGTGAAAGGTAGGCCAAATGATATGGTGCCTGCCAATTTTCTGTGAAATACTGGAAGCCTTTGAATATTGGTTCTGGTAATATGTCTGGGATAGGACCATATGATGCCCACCATTGGATGAACCAATCTGGGACCTTAACTGGAAAACTGGATTTAAAAAGGAAAAACCATGACAAATTATGCTTATCATTCTGGCGAAAGAAACATTTGAACCATGCCGAAATATAATCTTAATATGTATAGTCTCTGAAAATAGCGTCAACTGGAAGCTGTTTTGTTCTGTGTATGGGTTGTCCCCATTGATCAAGAGTAATCACTGTCTAGAGCTTAGCCTTAATGTGACTATACTCGCATGGTTGGAGATCACTGTTGTTTGGAATGAACTCAATGGATTTTCTTGCTATGAGAATGGCCTCATAGTAACTCTGGGTTTTAAATATGTTTTTTGAGATATAGAATGACTGTGGGTAGAGAAATGTCTGAGCAAACTCAATGACAGTAATGTTTGGATTCTGTTTGAAATGTGTCGGTTCTGTTACAAGAATCTGGTCAAAGACGTTCTTGTAAATATATGGAGATGACTCTATAGGTTCTAGGGTTACTGGTTTAGGTTTAGTAACAACGGGCTGAAACCTGTTACTGACTGGAGTTTGTGAAGATGATGTACTTGCAACACCTGCATGAACACCGGATAGCTGCTTCTGTGGGGTCAAAGTCCCCAAAACTGTGAGGTTTCTACCTAGGGTGACTAGGTAGAATATGGTGTATATGTTATCTGTTTGTCTTCAACCTTGACTAGGGTTGATGACGAAACTGCTGGAGTAATTGGTGGTAAAGCTTTCTGGGCATAAGTGCTTAGATCGAATGCCTTTGCTTTGCCTTTGTCTTTCTTGGGTGCTATTGCTTGCTAAGTCAGGAAATAGAGATGTTCGATCCTACAAATGGTTAGAAGCAATATATAATGAAAGAAAATACGGAATTGAAAAATTATAAATTCTGCTTCTGGATCTGAAAACTTGTTTCAATCTAACTGATGCGGTGGACTTGAAACTGTCCAACTAAATTCACTAAATGAATTTCTGGTGTCCGCCTCTGGTATGTGCATAAAACAAAATGAAAAAGGTATTCCCGAAGGAATCCTATGTGATAGGCACGTGGCTTGTCAGGAATTCTCTTGTTAGAAAATCAAGGATGAAATTATCCTCTCCCTTGATATATTGTATATCAAACTTTAAATTAAAATTATGTTTGGATACAATATTGTACCTTTCTGGTTTTAAGACTTGGATTTGCCAAAATCCTAATTTCATGTCAAATTTACTGAAGACATGGGCCTGGTGTAATCTCTTAAGGAGATCATTCTTGTTGGGGATTGGATATCTGATCCACTGTAAAACCTTTTATAATTGATAACTAAACGAGGGACTCCTCGTTCCTGTTCTGCATGTTTATTAACATAAAAGGCTGTACACGACCATGGACTTTTACTAGGTCGGATAAGCTTTTTGTCTAATAAACTCTGGATCTCTTCTTTGCAAAGAGATAAAGTTCCTGATTCATCTGGATAGGCCGAGCCCTAGTATGAGGCCCGACCTCGATTTACGTACGATACCTCATTTCGTGTGTCCTAATCTAGATTTGCGTGCCTTGATCTAGGTTTAAGAATTGTGTTTCGTTTTGTGTGCCTTGCATTGAATTACGTGCATTCATTTGGGGTTGCGTGCATTTACTTGGAAAACGTGTATTCGTCTCGTAGTTCGTGCCTTACCTCGTAGTGCGTGTCCTAAACCTAGGAAAGTGTGCCCACACGTTAATCAAGAAAGCATCTTACACGAAGCACTAGATCATTAATTAATCCTACAAATCCTACTAACTAATATTAAATTGCTAATTCAACCCACTAGAAGACAAAATCTCACAAAAAGCAATACATTCTTTATTCTTTATTCTTTGCATATCCCAAACACACAATAAAATAAGCCTTGACCAAGACAAAAATTCATATTTAAACACACCCTTGGCCGACCACTAGGAGCCTTTGTGCGTGCATTTTAATTTCAAATTCTATTCCTAGACATCTTATGACAATCTATGACACAATGCATAAAAAAAAATTGGCTCAAAACCCTCTCCAAAGCTCCACCATTCTCGACACATTCCCTTGCCTATAGTAGACAATTCAAAAATGCTTCTTGAAGATACAAAATTCTGATTTTACAATGCTCAAGGACGACACAAGCATCAATGCCCATCAAGCTTTCATTTTCTTTCATTTTCTCTCATTTCCTCTCATTCTTCTCTTATTTCTTCTCTCTCTCTTGGCCCTAGCTAAATATTGTAGACTCCATAGCTAATTTTTTCATCCTAAGGCTCTTCAAGACTTCCAAGCTACCAAGGAACTCGACCAAGTAAAGCTAGAGTGCAAAAGACACACATGGAAGCTCTTTGAACCTTCATTTCGGCTTAGGTGAGTTGTTAGCTTCCATTTTGTTTTCTTCTTGTTCTAACCACATGCACCTACTAAGAACATGGTAACTTAGCTAGGAAATTAGAGAAATCCCAAGTTGTCTCTCGGCTAAGCAAGGAGAAGAGTCATTATTGTGCTTCATCAAGAGCTTGTGCATCTTCTTTGTTGTCTTGCTAAGGTGAGGGCTAAAACTTCTTGAAAAGCTTTTGAAAACCACTTGAATGCCTTTAAATGTCTATTTTTACTTCTTTACTTGTGATATATGTGTGTTCATGAGCTTTTGTAAACATGCATGGCAAGATATTTGGCTAGAATGTGATGATAGATGAAATCGGGTATGTGACAGCCTTCTGCCTTGTTGGTGCAAGGTTATTTTGACCAGGTAAATGATATTGAAAATGCATCAAAATTGGTAGGTAACTAGTTTTGCCAGTTTTGAACACTTTTCGCAGAAATAGGCCAAAGCTAATTTTGAATCTAAGATCCTCAAAATGACAAAATATCAAAATATGTCCAAATCTGGAAAGTCTGGAAAAATGAAGCAGGTTTTGGTAGATTCACTAACCTTATAGAACGAACCAGTTTTGACTTAGTAAATGATATCCAAAATGCATTAAATTTTGTGTACTACTATATTTTTCAGTTATGGACATTTTTGTCAGAAATGGACTAAGGCTAAATCTGACCCTAAGTCCCTAAAAAATGACAAGTATTGAAATATGTGCAAATCTAGACAGTTTTGTGTAGTCTCACTATTTTGGCTATAAATCTTGAACCCGAACTCCGAATGATACGAGGTTCATTTCTGAATTTAGTTCACTCCTTAAGCTTTAATTTGACATCTTGTTCACTAGAATTTGAGATTGTTTGCATGTCTCAATGAATGTGAGAAAACAGTCCATTGCAGTGAGGGTTTCACCTAGTGATATGCTTAGAAGAATGATTGTAGCTTCTCTTGTTGTATTAAATGCTTGGGATTGTGGCATTTGGATGTTTGCGTACTGTTTTGAATGCTTGAGGGTGTTTTAATTAATCAATGCATGGCTTGAGTTTAATTACGAGATGACTTAGGGCTTAATCGCACGGGTAAGCACGAATTGAAACCCTAGTGATTAGGTAAATTCGCTAAGTGTTGATCCTATGAATATCGTGTTTAATTATGTAATTAGTAGGCTGCCCGTAATTGCCCCCATAGCCCTAAACATGATTTCGATGATTACATGTTGACAAGTAGGCTTTTCTTGCACCCGGTCCCACGTAGATGTCGTTGCATGTTGAATAATCTTGTTATTTGATTACGTGAACTTCGAAGTGAGTTATATGACTTGATTTATATGCGTTACATGACTGCCCGTTTAATATTAATATAACTCCATGTGCTTTTCAAGTGAAATTGTATGTCATATCATGCCTCGCTTGTTTTTTTGTCAATGTGCAATCTTATGACTGCTCGAAAGTAACCTACTTTGTTGACCTCTAAATGTGATATATTAAATGTCATAAATGTGCATTGCATACAAGGTTGCAACCTTTCATTCTGGCGTGGTAGCGTTCACGCACACCGGGCGGCATCGGGCTTGCCGGTGCAACCATGACTACCATTGTCCAATTCCCTCTCTCGCTTGGGGGCTAGACTTCCTCGGAGAGTTGGGTCATAGGATTTTGGGGTACATCCGGAGTACACCCATTTGGCGTGATAAGAGGATGATTTGAAGTCGGCCACAATAACTGATACTGGAAATGAACTTAGAGCAAAAACTCACCGTATCATTTTCACTATGTGTATAAGTACTCTCGCCTGGTTCCTAGAGGACCTCGGGGAGGAAAGACGGGTAATTGTGTTCCTTTACTTCTACATTATGTTATATACTTACTTGTGATATATTCATGCTTGCAAAAAGAATTTTTCATAAGTTGAACCGAAAAATGAGTTTCAAAACTTATTTCTCGTTCCTCCTCGCTGAGTTCATAAGGACTCACCCTCTTTTATCATCTCAGGTGAAGAAGACCAGGAACAAGTACCCGAGGACAACGTGCCTAATGATGATTCCTTGGAATGATTGCTTGCCCTACGTGCCTTGCTTGACTATGGCCATTTTGTGAACAATATGTTGTTTCAAGACTATTTCATTTCTTATGATGCTTGTTATTGTATTGTAAATGACTCCCGTTGTAATTTGAGGTCTAATTTTGGCTTGTACTGATCATAACTAGATAGACACTACTATGGTCATTTTTGCTATCGTTATTGGCTAGTATCTATCATAGGATTATGAAGTATCAGGTAAAGATTAAGTAAAACGAACCTATCCAATCTTAAACAGGTACTCATTGTTAAGCTAAGAACAACAGGTACTTTGTAACGAGGATTAACAAACAAACGAGACATTGTATCATGCTAGGTTATTAATCAAACGAGACTTCGAGATAACAAGTAGGCGTTTCAATTGATGGTAAAATAGTAATCTTAGTTAGAAATGAAATTGAGATTGAAAATTTTGAGGCGTTTAGAGAATTAGGTCAAACTAAAGAGCCCAATTACAGCAATTATGTTGCCGGTTTTCCGGAGAATTTGTGGAGTTCAGGCTAAAACGTTAAGTGTTAAACCCTCTTGAACGATTAAGTACGTGATATGACTTGAATGTTTAGATCACACCCTAGTCTAACCTTCATAGGTCGGGTTGGGGCGTGACACCTTATACAAGAATTGTAATACCCGAGCCCGGAATGTGAAATTTTCTTGTTTATTTTTCTGAAATTATATTTTCTGAAATTCTTTGAAATTTAATTGTTATTTCTTTATTGTCGCAAAGTGCATTGCATTTCGAGAGCGATAGTTAGAGCGTGCTTTCTAGTCCTCAGCAAATAGTGAAAACTAGTATTTGGTGTTTTAATTTTAATATTTTAGTTGTTGTTAACTAGAATTAGATTTGTGTTACTTGTTTTAGCCTTAAAATGCCTAAAATAAGCTTATTTGACCAATTTTTAATTAGTTGACCAAGCCTTGACTAGTTTGACTTAGTTGTCATCTTTTATAAGCTTAGGATAACAAAAAAAATAAAACACAAAGCTGAAAAAAAACAAAGAGAAGGCCGAAACCTTCAAGGGAGAAAAAAAAACATTTCAACTTTCAAATCTTCAAATCTTCGCGTGAGCTTGCACAGGGTTGTTTCCGAGGCGTCCAGCGTAGTTTTCCTAGCGTCTAGGAGCGTCTAAGGTGAGGGAAGCATGTTTATTTGCGCATTTGAATGTTTGATGTATCAACTTTAATTTTTAGGTTTTATGCGTAGATCGTTAGTTTATCCGTTTTGATGCTTGAAGAATGTTCCTTGACAATTGTAGAACATGTATTTGTAGCTTTTTAGCATTTTCTACGGTTAAATATAGCGATTGTAATTTAAAATGCCAATTGAATAGTAAATTATGAATAGTAAGCCCTTGTTTCGTAGAAATTGCTCCGTTATGCGTTCTGTTGATGTGAAAATATGCTAGATATGTTAGAATGCCTAAATGCATGATTTGTTTGGATTGTGTAATAGAAAAATAGAGAAAAATGCCTTGGTACATGTTGGGATCGTTTAGGTCGAGTTTAGCGTTTTCTCATTTTGCGTGATCGCATTGTCTCGGGAGGCCATGGAAGCACTTTTGGTGTGGTTATGGCGTTGGTTGGGTGTTTGGTTAGGGTAGCTGTAGTTCAAACGAGCAAAGGGAGAAATCGGAGCTTTGTGGGAATTCTAAGGTAAAGTAGGGTTTCGGGGTCTTTAGACGTGCCTTATGGTGACCTAAGAGGATTGGTGAAGTCGGTTTCCAAAACTTGTGGCTCGTTTGAAAGTAGTAGTGATTTAAAAGTTGGGGTTGTTTTGTGTTTTTGTTGGTTTTCATAGTGTTATGCTTGTAGAATGCTTATTATTGCTTGTTATGCTTGTTAAAGTTGGTTATGATTGAAATGTTTGCTAACTGTTGCTATTGCGTGCAAGAGTAACCTACTTTGTTATTCTCCCACGTGTGGCTTTATTGCTCGATTGCTGGATTGTTGCATTGTATATTGTATTGCATTCATAGAGTCAGGGGCGGTGTGATGGGCCTCTCTGGGTAGCCTCGGGTTGCCAGTGTTGGTTACTCTAGCTCCGTGTCCTATTCCCTTTCTCGCTTGGGTTGCCTCCCAGGGAGATTTGGGTCGTAGAATTGATTGGATACTTCCAGGGTATTCCAAACTGAAGTTATAAGGTAGTTGGGCTGGCATGTCGCCATCGGATTCGTGATTGAAAGTTGCTCGTGGAAAGTGAATTGTATCCTTTGATTGAATGATTATAGCCTTAATGCTTGTCTTGATTTATTGTTGGCTTTGCTTGTATTCCTATATGATAATTGTATGATTTATTTGACTATTTGCATTGCATTCTCCTCTCATCTCCGTCCTTGAGACCAATTACCCTCGCTGAGCAATAGTTTTTGCTAATTCCTTTCTATACTATATTTTACAGGAATAGTAGAAGCGGATCCTATTGAGGTAATTGAGGAGGAGGAGCAAGTGGAGGTGTTTCCTTGATAGCACTTCTTTGCTTAGCTGGTGGTTGGTTGCCAGACTTTTGTGCGGGCCATGCTTGATGTGTATATTGCTTGGTTGACGTTTCATTTTGAGGATTGTAGCCTTGTATGTAGTTTCTATTTTGAGGCCTCTACGGTCTTATGTTGTAAAAGTTGAAAGATTGTAAAGTTGTAAAGATATACTCACTTGACTAGTAAGAACTGCATGCTAATGGTTTAACTGCTTAGTGGCACGAATACTTGTGTAGTATGCATGACATTTTTGGTTTGCAAGCTGTTTAATGAGAAGATGTATGTTTTCTAAAAGAAAGTTGTCTTGATTCAAATGATTATTGTGGATTTCGCGAGTATTATATTGAATGTAGGGTTTTCGGATCGTCCACGGTACAGAGGAGACTCCGTCCGTGTGTCGGGTCCGGGCTTGGCCTTTTGCGGGGTCGGGTCGGGGCGTGACAAGAATGGTATCAGAGCTTAGATTGCTTGAGCCGGGTTTAACTCTCGGACCGTGGGTAGAAGCCCTAAGGTAATTAGGATGACTTGTTTATATGTTATTGTATGATAATGTTAATTGCGCCTTCTATGTTCTATGTGCTTATGTGATTAACATGTCTTAACTGTTTCTAGAACTGTGTGTTTATGTAAAATTGAATGTTGCATACCTTATACATTAAATTCTTGTTTGTCGTATTTCAATAAATTGTGCATCGTAATCTGTGCCATAGATGACTGGCCTTAGTACCCGCACTACTAATAGGAGCAGTGAGCCCCAAGAGACCGGAGATGCTTATCAAACTAATCCTGGCATAGCTATGTTTAATATGATGACAAATGCCATAGATCGCGTGTCGCGAGTGATGGAACATCAAGATGCACGTGAAGCAAACAACAACAACAGGAATGATGGTAACCATGGGAGACATAGCAGAATGAGGGAGTTCCTTGACTTTCGCCCGTCCAAATTCCACAGGGAAGCTGATGATGAAAAGGCAGAGGCTTGGCTGTTTGAGATCGAGAGGATTTTCAGACCACTTGACTATACTGATGAAGAAAAGGTGGAGTTCGCTGTGTTCTTGTTGCACGGGGATGCTGAGCATTGGTGGCACACTGTGAAGGCAATGTGGGAAACTGATCATACATCTCGCTTGTGGGGTAATTTTGTTAAGGCATTCAAGGAGAAATATGGACCTGCAGTTTCCAGGCAGAGGCGGATTGAGGAATTCATGCACCTGAACCAGGGTAACATGACGGTGGCCCAATACGAGGCTCGTTTTGACCGACTGTCCCGTTATGCTCAATACATGGTCAGTACTCCTGAGGCGAAGATGTGGAAATTTACGAATGGGTTGAGGCCAGAAATTCAGGACCAGTTGGCTTCGCATGACTTCTATACCTATTCTGCTCTCCTTGCTGCTGCTTCCCTAGTCGAAAAGAGGAAACTTGATAGAACCGGTTCGAGCCAGCCGAACAAGAAACCATACCAGCCTCCAGGACAACAGAGGAAATTTCAGAGTCAGAGTCGCAGTCAGGGCTAGAGCCAGAACAGACCAGTTAATAACTGTGGCCCGACTAAAGCACCATCAGCCTCTTCCACCCGCGGATCCATAGGTAGTTCACCTGCTACTCAGTCTATCAACTGTTCTTACTGTGACAAGAAGGGTCATACCCAGGCCCAGTGATGGAAGAACTCAGGACGATACGTGAGGTGTGGCAGTGATCAGCATCAGATCAAGGATTGCCCTAAATGGCAAGCAGGACAAAATCAGGTAAACCAGCTGGTAGAGGCAAGACTCCAGTTCCTAGAGTTCAGGCTCGAGCTTATGCTATTGAGTGCGAGGAGCTTCCGGACGAGACCGCTGTTGTTGAAGGCACATTCTTGATACTGAATCAACCTGTTAAGGTGCTAATTGATCTAGGTGCTACTCATTCATTTATTACTCCCTTATGTGTGCAACGTGTGAAACTACGAGTTGTATGTTTGCCTTACGAAGTAGAAGTTGGTACTCCGATGGGTTCTAAACTTGTTACTAGCTCAGCTTGTAAAGCATGTAAAATCCAAATTAAAGATAGGGAATTCTCAGCCAATCTTATTGTATTACTTTTTTGAGATTATGAAGTCATTTTAGGGATGGACTGGTTGGCAAAGCATCATGCCCAACTAGATTGCCGGACGAAGATTGTAACATTCCGGATACCTGGTCAACCAATATTAGAGGTAATAGGTCGGAGAGACTTCACCGGGAGTTCCATCATTTCATCTACAAAAGCAGTGAAGTCCTTGAGAAAGGGATGTAGTGGATACATAGCTTACCTCATCAACAAGCCGTCGGACAAAGCTAAGTTGGAGGAGATGCCAGTGATTAAAGATTACGTGGATGTGTTTCCAGAAGAATTGCCCGGTTTACCCCCAAATCGGGAGATCGAGTTTATTATAGAATTACTGCCTGGCACCCATCCGATATCTAAAGCTCCCTATCGTATGGCACCAGCCGAGCTACAAGAATTGAAGGACCAATTGCAAGGATTGTTGAAGAAGGGGTTTGGTCAACCAAGTTCTTCTCCGTGGGGTGCGCCAGTCCTATTTGTAAAGAAGAAAGACGGAATGCTGAGGCTATGCATCGATTACCGAGAACTGAACCAAGTGACCATCAAGAATAAATACCCACTTCCACTGATCGATGAGTTGTTTGATCAACTTCAGGGAGCCAAAGTGTATTCGAAGCTCGACTTGAGGCAAGGGTACTATCAGTTGCGGATCAAAAAGGAGGATGTGCCTAAAATGGCTTTCAGGACGAGATATGGGCATTATGAATATGTGGTGATGCCGTTTGGGCTAACTAATGCCCCTGCAGCTTTTATGGACTTGATGCACAGGGTGTTTCAACCATACTTGGACCAATTTGTGGTGATCTTCATTGATGATATTTTGGTATACTCGAAATCCGAGGCTGAGCATCAACAACATCTGCGATTGGTACTGCAGAAACTTCGAGAGCATCAATTGTATGCGAAGTTTAGCAAATGCGAATTTTGGTTGCAGCAGATTGCATTTCTGGAGCACATCATATCCCAAGAGGGAATAGCAGTGGATCCAGCAAAGATAGAAGCGGTGATGTCTTGGAAGAAGTCGGAAAACGTTACGGAGGTTTGGAGTTTTCTTGGTCTAGCCGGCTATTATCGGAGGTTCGTGAAGGACTTCTCAAAGATCGCAGGACCGCTTACAAAGCTCACTCAAAAGAAAACAAAGTTCGTGTGGGATGACAAGTGCAAGAACAACTTCCAAGAATTGAAGAAAAGATTGACTACTGCACCTGTTCTTGCATTGCCTGATGGAAGTCAAGGTTTTGTAATCTATAGCGATGCTTCGAAGGAAGGACTGGGTTGTGTGTTGATGCAAAAGGGTAAAGTGATTGCGTATGCTTCTAGGAAACCGAAACCGTATGAATTGAACTACCCGACGCATGATTTGGAGTTAGCGGCTATTGTGTTTGCACTCAAGAAATGGCGGCACTATTTGTGGGGTAACAAGTTCGAGGTGTTTACTGATCACAAGAGCTTGAAATACTTGTTCTCACAAAAAGAGTTGAACATGAGGCAAAGACGGTGGATGGAGCTTTTGGATGATTATAACTGCACAATCAATTATGTGCTCGGTAAAGCGAATGTAGTTGCAGATGCCTTAAGTAGGAAAGCGAGCATGGCAAAACTGGAAGTTAAGGTGTAGGAGTTGTTGGAGGAATCATTTTTGTGGAAACCACAATTAACTCAAAAAGGGTTACTATTTTCCACTACACAAGTTCAATCGACCTTGTTGTCTGAATTATGAGAGGCTCAACAGAAGGACCAACAGTTTCAGAAGATTAAAGAAAGTAACACAGATTTCAAGTTTCATGATGATGGTATTTGGAGGTTTAGGAATCGGATTTGTGTTCCTAATGAGCCAAAGCTGAAAAAGAAGATTCTTGAAGAAGCCCATAGTTCAAGATACACTATTCACCCCGGCAGAACAAAGATGTACCGGGATTTGAAGCAACACTATTGGTGGAAAACATGAAGAGAGAGATTGCGGAGTTTGTGGCACGGTGTTTGACTTGCCAGAGAATTAAAGCAGAACATCAACGACCAGCAGGTTTACTTCAGTCGTTGGAGATCCCTAAATGGAAATGGGAACATATAACTATGGACTTTGTTATGGACCTGCCCAGGTCACAAAAAGGTCATGACGCCGTTTGGGTCATAGTGGATAGATTGACTAAGTCAGCGCACTTTTTACCGATGAACAAGGAGGATAGTCCTGAGAAATTGGGAGATATGTATGTGGCGGAGATTGTAAGATTACACGGGATGCCTGTGAGTATTGTATCGAATAGGGATCCTCATTTTACTTCCCCATTTTGGAAGAGATTGCAAGAAGCTTTGGGAACGAAGTTGAGTTTCAGCACGGCTTATCACCCTCAGATTGATGGACAATTTGAGAGAACTATTCAGATTCTAGAGGATATGTTGAGGGCGTGTGTTTTAGACTTCGGGAAAGGTTGGGAGAAATATCTGTCTCTAGCAGAGTTCGCTTATAATAATAGTTATTAGGCCACTATCGGGATGGCCCCATTTGAGGCATTGTATGGACGTAAGTGTCGATCCTCAATTTACTGGGATGAAGTAGGTGAGACGAAGACTTTTGACCCGACCCTTCTACCTGAACTTATGAAGACTGTTGATAATGTCCACCTCATCCGGAAATGGATGTTTACCACCCAGAGCAGACATAAAAGTTATGTAGACCAACGGAGACGGAGCCTAGAGTTTGAGGTCGGCGACAAGGTGTTCTTGAAGATATCACCTCGGAGGGGACTGATTAAGCACGACAAGGGTGGAAAGTTGAGCCCGAGGTTTGTAGGACCATTCAAGATAATTGAGAAGGTTGGCAAATTGGCGTATCGCCTGGCACTACCCCAAAACCTCTCCAATATTCACGACGTCTTTCATGTTTCAATGCTACGAAAATATCACCCTGATCCATCGCATATCTTGGAGCCAGAGCCATTGCAGCTTCGGGAGAACTTGTCTTATGAAGAGAAGCCCATTCGGATCCTAGACCATCAAGATCGGGAGTTGTGCAGCAAATCTATACCGATGGTGAAAGTGTTGTGGGATCATCATGGAGTTGAAGAAGCAACGTGGGAAAGACGAGACCAGATGGAGCAACAGTATCCAGCTTTATTTCAAAGGTAATATTGAATTTCAGGACGAAATTCTTTTAAGGAGGGGAGGATGTGAGGCCCGACCTCGATTTACGTGCGATGCCTCGTTTCGTGTGCCCTAACCTAGATTTGTGTGTCTTGACCTAGGTTTAAGAATTGTGTTTCGTTTTGTGTGCCTTGCATTGAATTACTTGCATTCATTTGGGGTTGTGTGCATTTACTTGGGAAACGTGCATTCATCTCGTAGTTTGTGCCTTACCTCGTAGTGTGTGTCCTAAAACCTAAGAAAGCGTGCCCACACGTTAATCAAGAAAGCATCTTACACGAAGCACTAGATCATTAATTAATCCTACAAATCTCACTAACTAATATTAAATTGCTAATTCAACCCACTAGAAGACAAAATCTCACAAAAAGCTAGACATTCTTTATTCTTTATTTTTTATTCTTTGCATATCCCAAACACACAATAAAATAAGCCTTGAACAAGACAAAAATTCAGATTTAAACACACCCTTGGCCGACCACTAGGAGCCTTTGTGCATGCATTTTAATTTCAAATTCTATTCCTAGACATCTTATGACAATCTATGACACAATGCATAAAACAAATTGGCTCAAAACCCTCCCCAAAGCTCCACCATTCTTGACACATTCCCTTGCCCATACTAGACAATTCAAAAATTCTTCTTGAAGATACAAAATTCTGATTTTACAATGCTCAAGGCCGACACAAGCATCAATGCCCATCAAGCTTTCATTTTCTTTCATTTTCTCTCATTTCTTCTCATTCTTCTCTAATTTCTTCTCTCTCTCTCGGCCCTAGCTGAATATTGTAGACTCCATAGCTAAGTTCTTCATCCTAAGGCTCTTCAAGACTTCCAAGCTACCAAGGAACTCGACCAAGTAAAGCTAGAGTGCAAAAGACACACATGCAAGCTCTTTGAACCTTCATTTCGGCTTAGGTGAGTTGTTAGCTTCCATTTCATTTTCTTCTTGTTCTAACCACATGTACCTACTAAGAACATGGTAACTTAGCTAGGAAATTAGAGAAATCTCAAGTTGTCTCTCGGCTAAGCAAGGAGAAGAGTCATTATTGTGCTTCATCAAGAGCTTGTGCATCTTCTTTGTTGTCTTGCTAAGGTGAGGGCTAAAACTTCTTGAAAAGCTTTTGAAAACCACATGCATACCTTTAAATGTCTATTTTTACTTCTGTACTTGTGATATATGTGTGTTCATGAGCTTTTGTAAACATGCATGGCAAGATATTTGGCTAGAATGTGATGATAGATGAAATCGGGTATGTGACAGCCTTCTGCCTTGTTGGTGCGAGGTGATTTTGACCAGGTAAATGATGTTGAAAATGCGTAAAAATTGGTAGGTAACTATTTTTGCCAGTTCTGAACACTTTTCACAGAAATAGGCCAAAGCTAATTTTGACTCTAATATCCTAAAAATGGAAAAATATCAAAATGTGTCTAAATCTGGAAAGTCTAGAAAAATGAAGCAGGTTTTGGCAGATTCACTGATCTTATAGAACAAACCAGTTTTGACTTAGTAAATGATATCCAAAATGTATGGAATTTGGTGTGTGGCTATAGTTTTCAGTTCTGGACATTTTTGTCAGAAATGGACTAAGGCTAAATCCGACCCTAAGTCCCTCAAAAATGACAAGTATTGAAATGTGTGCAAATCTGGACAGTTTTGTGTAGTCTCACTGTTTTGGCTATAACTCTTGAACCCGAACTCCAAATGATACGAGGTTTGTTTCTGAATTTAGTTCACTCCTTAAGCTTTAATTTGACATATTATTCACTAGAATTGGAGATTGTTTTCTTGTCTCAATGAATGTGAGAAAACAGTCCATTGCAGTGAGGGTTTCACCTAGTGATATGCTTAGAAGAATGATTGTAGCTTCTCTTGTTGTATTAAATGCTTGGGATTGTGGCATTTGGATGTTTGTGGACTGTTTTGAATGCTTGAGGGTGTTTTAATTAATCAATGCATGGCTTGAGTTTAATTACGAGATGACTTAGGGCTTAATCGCACGGGTAAGCACGAATTGAAACCCAAGTGACTAGGTAAATTCGCTAAGTGTTGATCCTATGAATATCGTGTTTAATTATGTAATTAGTAGGCTGCCCGTAATTGCCCTCATAGCCCTAAACATGATTTCGATGATTACATGTTGACAAGTAGGCTTTTCTTGCACTCGATCCCACGTAGATGTCGTTGCATGTTGAATAATCTTGTTATTTGATTACGTGAACTTCGAAGTGAGTTATATGACTTGATTTACATGCGTTACATGGCTGCCCATTTAATATTCATATAACTCCATGTGCTTTTCAAGTGAAATTGCCTATCATATAGCTTCTCGCTTGTTTACTTGTCAATTTGCAATCTTATGACTGCTCGGAGGCAACCTACTTTGTTGACCTCCAAATGTGATATATTAAATGTCATAAATGTGCATTGCATACAGGATGCAACCTTTCATTCTGGCGTGGTAGCGTTCACGCACACCGGGCGGCATCGGGCTTGCCGGTACAACCGTGACTACCATTGTCCAATTCCTTCTCTCGCTTGGGGGCTAGACTTTCTCGGAGAGTTGGGTTGTAGGATTTCGGGGTACATCTGGAGTACACCCATTTGGCGTGATAAGGGGATGATTTGAAGTCGACCGCAACAACTTATACTGGAAATGAACTTAGAGCAAAAACTCACCGTATCATTTTCACTATGTGTATAAGTACTCTCGCCTGGTTCCTAGAGGACCTCGGGGAGGAAAGACGGGTAATTGTGTTCCTTTACTTCTATATTACGTTATATACTTACTTGTGATATATTCATGCTTACAAAAAGGATTTTTCACAAGTTGAACCGGAAAATGAGTTTCAAAACTTATTTCTCGTTCCCCCTCGCTGAGTTCATAAGGACTCAGCCTCTTTTATCATCTCAGGTGAAGAAGACCAGGAACAGGTACCCGAGGACAACGTGCCTAATGATGATTCCTTGGAATGATTGCTTGCCCTATGTGCCTTGCTTGACTATGGCCATTCTATGAACGATATGTTGTTTGAAGACTATTTCATTTCTTATGATGCTTGTTATTGTATTGTAAATGACCCCCATTATAATTTGGGGTCTAATTTTGGCTTGTACTGATCATAACTAGATAGACACTATTATGGTCATTTTTGCTATCGTTATTGGCTAGTATGTATCATAGGATTATGAAACATCAGTAAGGATTAAGTAAAACGAACCTATCCAATCTTAAGCAGGTACTCATTGTTAAGCTAAGAACAACAGGTACTTTGTAATGAGGATTAACAAACAAACGAGACATAGTATCATGCTAGGTTATTAATCAAACGAGACTTTGAGATAACTAGTAGGCGTTTCAATTGATGGTAAAATAGTAATCTTAGTTGGAAATGAAATTGAGATTGAAAATTTTGAGGCGTTTAGAAAATTAGGTCAAACTAAATAGCCCAATTACAGCTGTTATGCTGCCGGTTTTCCGGAGAATTTATGGAGTTTAGGCTAAAACGTTAAGTGTTAAATCCTCTTGAACGATTAAGTACGTGATATGACTTGAATGTTTAGATCACACCCTAGTCTAACCTTCATAGGTCCGATTGGGGTATGACACCTAGTAGGAATATTCTATTCTAAAAAGTCTTTCTCATATAGGAGAGAGACATAATGTTTCTTACGAGTCAAAAAAGCCGTAGGAAGTTCTAAACAAACTTCTTTTTCAAGTTTGGTCTAGAAGTCCTTGATGGGTTTTTGTTGTTTAGCAATCTGCTCATCAATTTTGAGACTCTGGATATCTTGTTTAAGAAAACTAATTTGGTTTTCTTTTCTCTGGATTGAGTTAATATCTCTTCACTGTGAAGGATAATAAAACTCAAATAGGATTGGTTTACCCAAAACACTGGTAGAAATTCCTTGTTCTGTAACAGTCATGGGAAATAACTTCTGAAGGAATGGATTCCCGAGAATGACTTGGGAATTTAACTGTTTGATTAGCACAAAGCTGGTCGGAAAACAAATACCTTGATTGCACACATGTGCATTAGGTAATTTGTACCGAATCTGGGGTCTGGTAGAGTCAGCTGTGGAAAACTTTTTTTTGGTTTTCTCAAAGAATTTGGAAGATATTAAACCTTATTGGATGCAGTTCATATCTGCACCTGAGTCTAATAAAGCAATGGTTTCAAATTTGAAATCATTGACTCTGATGGTTAAGTGAACATATCATTTCTTGTACGTGATATAATTTAGAAGATTAAGATAATCTTCCTTCAGTTGGGAGGTACTAGCTCCTTCTGCTAGTTTGCCAATAACAATCTGGGTCTATTTATCTAATTGATCATCCTAGAGAGGATGTTCTTGATGATCAAGACTTTCTACTTGTAGGAGTAGAACATCTTGTTGGAGGTGTTCATGATCAATTCTGAGATTATCAATCTCTTGACCATGCTCTCGTCTGAGTTGCTGAATCTCAACTTTCAGCTAATTGATCTCTCTTTGGAGATCTGAGATCCCAACTGGATGGGATTTCTTTTTCTGGAAATGACTGAGAATATCATAATAATTGGTATTCTTAATTTCAGTCTAGTGTGTTATGGATAGAGGTTTCTTTTCCTCTTTCTGATCCATAATCTCTCTAAGTCTAAGAAGATAAGATTGCTTCTCTTCTGGGTCATTAATCTTACAGATCATATTAATCATAAGACTATGAGAATTTGTGAGGACATTGAGTCCTTTCTGGCAGAAACATGCTCCTTTACTAGGACATGCACATTCTTGGTCGGAGTTGGAAAAACTACTGGAATAGTAATCTGTTCCAATCTGATTAATGTTATCTTCATCAGAACATTCTAAAGAAGAATTGGATGATGACACAAGATCATCTATGGACTGGAGTATTCTGTTCTTTGTTTCTTCATCTAATTCTAATGATTGAATTAGTGATCTGACTCTGTAATCTTTTACAAAGTGTCCTGTTTTACCACATTCATAACAGCCTGTGGATTTCTGCTGTCTGTTACCATGCTTATTATGATTTGTTTTTCAATTCCTTTGCGAAAACTTCTGGTAATGTTTCTTTTTACTGTATGGTTTGTTGCCATACATCTGGTTATATCTTTGTCCAATGGACTTGAAATAATTCTTATATTTTCTGGAGGAAATTCTGGATTTATGTGTTTTCTGAGTATGGGGTGGTCGAATACTTTCCATGTCATACTGTTCACACCAATTTCCTAATTTTTTTCTATTAGACTGTTTTTTCAACTGTGCTTTAAAACGAATATCAGTGCAAATCTTCAAAGCAGTATTGTTGATATGGGAAATAATATCCCCGTATGTCATTAGATCGTAATCTAATCCTAGGAATTCAAGTGAAAGGGCATTCTTCACTTGCTGAGCATGCAATTTTGGAAGTCCAGATAAAAATCTTTCTTTCCAATAACTGGCGTTGTTGTCAGATCTTTGGTATAGTTTACTGAGAAAGACATCCTTATACCATCGGAAGTCTTGGAGTGTACGACATCTGAGGTTCTGATGTTCGTTCCTGATAAACTGTGGGATCTCCTATGAAATGGTAGGTAATGTCGTAGACTAAGGCTGATAGAGCACAAGACTTTGTCTGACCTTGATCATTGACAATGGGTTTTCCTAATTCATTGGTTTTCACCAAGTTAAGGATACTGTCCTTAGTGACTTGATTGAGGTGGTCATTCCACCATCCTATAAGTTGGCCATTGAAGCCAAGAATAATATTTATGGTTGTTGCTCTTTCTGAAACAGCTTGTTTATACATGTTACCGATGATGATTATCTGTTTGGTAACATTGAGGATTTGGTATTCTGTCATACCATCTATGTTCCATTCATAGACCAGAAATATCATTCTTGGCTTCAATGGTGAACTTAAAGGATGGTGGAATGACCACCTCAATCAAGTCACTAAGGACAATATCCTTAACATGGTGAAAACCAATGAACTAGGAGAACCCATTTTCAATGATCAAGGTCAGACAGAGTCTTGTGCTCTATCAGCCTTAGTCTACAACATCACCTACCATTTGATAGGTGATCCCACAGTTTATCAGGAACGAACATCTGAAATCCTTCAGAACCTCAAATGTCATACACTCCAAGACTTCCGATGGTATAAGGATGTCTTTCTCAGTAAACTATACCAAAGATCTGACAACAACGCCAGTTATTGGAAAGAAAGATTTTTATCTGGACTTCCAAAGTTGTTTGCTCAGCAAGTGAATGATGCCATTTCACTTGAATTCCCAGGATTTGATTACAATCTAATGACATACGGGGATATTATTTCCCATATCAACAAGACTGCTTTGAAGATTTGCACTGATATTCGTTTTAAAGTACAGTTGAAAAAACAGTTTAACAGAAAAGAATTAGGAAATTGGTGTGAACAGTATGGCATGAAAAGTATTCGACCACCCCATACTCAGAAAACACATAAATCCAGAATTTCATCCAGAAAAAAAAAAGAATCATTTCAAGTCCATTGGACAAAGATATAACCAGAAGTATGGCAACAAACTATACAGTAAAAAGAAACATTACCAGAAGTTTCCGCAAAGACATTGGAAGCCAAATCATAATAAACATGGTAACAGACAACAGAAATCCACAGGCTGTTATAAATGTGGTAAAACATGACACTTTGCAAAAGATTGCAGAGTCAGATCACTAATTCAATCATTAGAATTAGATGAAGAAACAAAAAACAGAATACTCCAGTCCATAGATGATCTTGAGTCATCATCCAGTTCTTCTTCAGAATATTCTGATGAAGATAACATTAATCAGATTGGAACAGACTACTATTCTAGTAGTTCTTCCAACTCCGACTAGGAATGTGCATGTCCCAGTAAAGGAGCATGTTTCAACTATAAATGACTCAATGTCCTCACAGATTCTCATAGCCAATTATTTTGATATTCTCAGTCATTTCCAGAAAAAGAAATCCCATCCAGTTGGGATCTCAAATCTCCAAAGAGAGATCAATCAGCTGAAAGTTGAGATTCAATAACTCAGACAAAAGCATGGTCAAGAGATTGATAATCTCAAAATTGATCATGAACGCCTCCAACAAGATGTTCTACTCCTACAAGTAGAAATTCTTGATCATCAAGAACATTCTCCCTAGGATGATCAATTAGATAAACAGACCCAGATTGCTATTGGCAAACTGGTAGAAGGAGTTAGTACCTCCCAACCAAAGGAAGATTATCTTAATCTTCTAAATCATATCACGTACCAGAAATGGTATGTTCACTTAACCATCAGAATCAATGATTTCAAATTTGAAACCATTGCTTTATTAGACTCAGGTGCAGATATGAATTGCATCCAAGAAGGTTTAATACCTTCCAGATTCTTTGAGAAAACCAAAGAAAAGCTTTCCACAGCTGACTTTACCAGACTCTAGATTCGGTACAAATTACCTAATACACATGTGTGCAATCAAGGTGTTTGTTTTCCGACCAGCTTTGTGCTGATCAAACAGTTAAATTCCCAAGTCATTCTCGGGAATCCATTCATTCAGCAGTTATTTCTCATGACTGTTACAGAACAAGGAATTTCTACTAGTGTTTTGGGTAAACCAATCCTATTTGAGTTTTATTATCCTTCACAATGAAGAGATATTAACTCAATCCAGATAAAATAAAACCAAATTAGTTTTCTTAAACAAGATATCCAGAGTCTCATAATTGATGAGCAGATTGTTAAACAGCAAAAGCCCATCAAATACTTTCATATTAAACTTGAAAAAGAAGTTTGTTCAGAACTTCCTATGGCTTTTAGGGCTCGTAATAAACATTCTGTCTCTCTCTCCCATATGAGAAAGACTTTTCAGAACATAATATTCCTAATACGGCTCGGCCCATCCAGATGAATCAGGAATATTTATCTCTTTACAAAGAAGAGATCCAAAGTTTATTAGGCAAAAAGCTTATCCGACCTAGTAAAAGTCCATGGTCGTGTGCAGCCTTTTATGTTAATAAACATGCAGAACAGGAACGAGGAGTCCCTCATTTAGTTATCAATTATAAACCTTTAAACAAGGTTTTACAATGGATCAGATATCCAATCCCCAACAAGAATGATCTCCTTAAGAAATCACACCAGGCCCATGTCTTCAGTAAATTTGACATGAAATCAGGATTTTGGCAAATTCAAGTCTTAGAGCCAGAAAGGTACAAAACTGCATTCACCGTTCCATTTGGACAATATGAGTGGAATGTTATGTCTTTTGGGCTCAAGAAATGCACCTTCAAAATTCCAGAATATCATGAACCAGATTTTTAATCAGTTCATAGATTTTACAATTGTTTACATTGATGATGTGTTAGTGTTCAGTAATGACATTCATTAGCATTGGAAACAATTGCTTATTTTCTTTGATGTAATTAGAAAAAATGGTCTTGTGGTTTCTGCCCCCAAGATTAAGCTTTTTCAGACAAAAATCAGATTTCTTGGACATATGATTTCTTTCGAGAAAATCACTCATATCCAAAGAACCCTTGATTTTGCAGAAAAATTTCCAGACATTCTGCAAGAAAAGACACAGTTGCAGAGATTTTTAGGATCTCTAAACTATGTTGCAGACTTTTTCCTAGGCATTCGCCACATTTGTAAACCCTTATTTCAACATCTCAAAAAGAACCCTCCAGCTTGGTCCGATATCCATACCAAGGCTGTTCAGGAAATCAAGAGACAAGTTAAGGTTTTACCAATCTTGAGTTTATGTCAACCAGACACCCCAAAGATAGTTCAGACTGATGCTTCTGAACTAGGATTTGGTGGTATTTTAAAACAGATCATAGAAGGAAAAGAACACATTGTTCGTTTCCATTCAGGTACATGGGATAAAGCCCAACAGAACTATTAAAAAGAAATTTTGTCCATTGTCAAATGTATTTCAAAATTTCAAGATGATTTTTTGAATCAGAAATTTATTGTACGTGTTGACTGCTAGTCAACCAAAGATGTTCTTACCTAGGATGTCAAAAATATTGCATCAAAACAGATTTTTGCTAGATGGCAAGCCATTCTTTCCATTTTTGATTTTGACATAGAATATATCAAGGGAGAGGATAATTTCATCCCTGATTTTCTAACCAGAGAATTTTTGACAGGCCACGTGCCTATCACATAGGATTCCTTCGGGAATACCTTTTTCATTTTTGTTTTATGCAGACACCAGAGGTGGACACCAGAAATTCATTTAGTGAATTTAGTTGAACAGTTTCAAGTCCATCGCATCAGTTAGATTGAAAAAAGTTTTCAGATCCAGAAGCAGAATTGATAATATTTCAATTCCGTATTTCTTTCTTTATTTATTGCTTCTAACCATTTGCAGGATCGATCATCTATCATTCCTGACTTAGCAAGCAATGGCACCCAAGAAAGACAAAGGCAAAGCAAAGGCATTCGATCTAATCACTTATGCAAAGAAAGCTTTACCACCAGTTACTCCAGCAGTTTCGTCATCAACCCCAGTCAAGGCTGAAGACAAAGAGATAACATATACACCATATTCTACCCAGTCATCCCTAGGTAGAAACCTCACAGTTTTGGGGACTTTGACCCCACAGAAGCAGCTAATCGGTGTTCATGCAGGTATTGCAGGTACATCGTCTTCACAGACTCCAATCAGTAACAGGTTTCAGCCCCTTGTTACTAAACCTAAACTAGTAACCCCAGAACCCACAGAGTCATCTCCATATATTTACAAGAACATCTTTGACTAGATACTTGTAACAGAACCAGCACATTTCAAACATAATCCAAACATTACTGCCATTGAGTTTGCTTAGGCATTTCTCCACCCACAATCATTCTATATCCCAGAAAACACATTTAAAACCCAGAGTTACTATGAGGCCATTCTCATAGCAACAAAATCCATTGAGTTCATTCCGAACAACAGTGATCTCCAACCAGGCGAGTATAGCCACATTAAGGCTAAGCTCCAAACAGTGATCACTCTTGATCAATGGGGACAACCCCCACACAGAACAAAATAGCTTCTAGTTGACGATGTTTTTAGAGACTATACATATTATGATTACATTTCGGTATGGTTCAAATGTTTCTTTCGCCAGAATGATAATCATAATTTGTTATGATTTTTCCCTTTTAAATCTAGTTTTCCAATTGAGGTCCCAAATTGGTTCATCCAATGGTAGGCATCATATGTTCCTATCCCAGACATATTACCAGAACCAGTGTTCAAAGGCTTCCAGTATTTCACAAAAAATTGGCAGGCACTAGATCATTTGGCCTACCTTCCACCATTTTTTATGTTTTACAAATTGTTCTTTGTAACATGGATTTTCAAATCAGAATTCACATTCAAACAGACGTCTTTCGGAAACCAGCAAGTCATACTAGTTTTTGGAAGAAATCACAAGGTCAAGTGGTGGGATAAGATGAATAACAGTTCCTGTTAAACCCCAAAAGTACAAGCTTTGCTTGAAACCAATCAGAAACAGAAAAAGGCGATTCAACCAGAACAACAGGAGTTTCTCTCCTTCAAGAATCACCTTCAGACCTAGCTCGCAGCTGCCACCAGCTACGATGAGATGCAGGCCATCATGCTGCAACTCAAAGAACTTGCCTCAGACCAGGCATCAGTATCAACAGACTATGCGGACGACAATGAAGATGATTGTCATGGCATATTTAGCCCACTATAGACAAGACACTAGAGTTTAGTCATGTTCTCCGCCAAAAACATAATAAGAAGGGTTTGACTAGGTTCTTTGACAAAAACTTAGCCAAAGGAGTTTTCCGATGTTCTCCCTAAAAACATAGGACATATAGGGTTTTATTCTTCTAAGTTCCCTTCAAAAAACTAAGATGCAACGATTAGACTTCCCCTCTCTGAAGTCACATGGTTACTGAAGAATTCCATGAAATTTCAGTTAGTCCAAGTCAAACAGCAACTGGTAAAGACATCTCAAATCCGTTGATAGGTGTGGCTTTCCCCAAAAACCAAGGAAACATTTTTATTTATTTATTTTATTTGTATTTTGCTTAGTCAACCTACCTTTAGCCAACCTACCTTTAGTCAACCTACCTCAGGTTTGGATCGTTTTGGGTATGGGAGCAGGTAAGACCCGCGGAATGGTAGTAGTCTCCAGGGAACCCATGTAACATGCGATTAAATTCTGAGATGGTAAGACTTTGAAGATGGTAAGGCTTCGAAGATGGTAAGATTATGTTAAATACAAAGAAAAATAGATAAGTTAGGATTTTCTTTGTATTTAGGGTTTTCCACATTATTCAATTTACTTGTATGTATTTAGTATTAGCCAGCTGATCCAGACATGAAGAAGTTTTCATAACGTCTTCAGTTCAGAACCAGATTCAGACTCAGAGATGAAGCATGATGAATCCAGTCAAGATTCAACCAAGTCATCATCATCACATGACGATGAAATTACTTTCGGTCACAGTGAAAATAATCCAGTCAAAAACATAATCAACATGTCAAGACAAAAGATCTTTCGGTCACAGTAAAGACTGACAATTTCATCACGTCAAGAAAAAACAAGATTCGGCCACAGTAAAAGCTGACACACTATTCATGAATAGTAAAAATCACTTTTTACTGTTCACTTTTTGAAAAGTTACTTTTGACTTTTCATTTTACATTTCACTATTGTAATCACAGATTCGTTATTCTATATTAAGGTAGAGTCTACCTCAGAACAGAGGATCCGGATTTTCTTTCTCCCTTAGAAGATTTAGAATTTCAAGATCCTATTCAGGATCCAGATTTTCCTTCTCCCCTATTTTTATTTTATCCGAATCACTCATAGACTGTACTTCGGTACTTATCTTTTGTACTCCAGTACACTACAATGAAACACAGTTCATCCAGTTCATCTAATAACAAGTAAGAGACATTTGTCTCATTTATCTTCATCCTTATTGTATTTCATTTATTATACTTCTTTTACTTTCATATTATTCCGCTTTCTGTTATGTCTGTTATTACCTGCATTCCCCTGGGTTGTTTCTGGTATCAGAGCCAAAGTAACTATTAGGTTATTCTTAAACAACTTATCTTTATGTACAACTTACCTTTATCTATAACGTGGTGAGGGTTAGGGAGCGAGTAAGACCCGAGGTAGGGCAGTAAACTCCAGGTTTCCTGACAAACACACCGTAGGTTCGAAAATAATAAGTACATTCAAAGATAGTAAGTTTAAGGTTAATCAAAGTAGTTGTAATGGCTTTAAGTAGCAGTTCTACTTTAGTAAATACATATAATAATACCATAGCTAAAACAAAACAAATATGGACAGTAGAAGAGTTACATAATTGGAAACCTCCTAGTATGAAAGTTGAAGAGATTTACCAGAAGGGTCTCATCGACCTAAAATCTTTACTTATCATTAGATGTAAGGAAGAAATAGTACAATTTACCAATGACCAACAGAGTATTAGGCTCTTTTCACAGAAGTCACTAGATAGAGCCAAGAGAAACGACTATAGGTTTCTTCACATAGGCCATGTGCAAGTCGCACTTAAGCCTCTTATCAGAGAAGGTCTAGATACCAGTATATATCTAGCCCTTAAAGATTGTAGATTACTTAGATATAACGATTCATTACTAGGATTAGTAGAAACTAGTCTATGTAATGGTCCAGTTTTCTTTAATTGTTTTCCAAATTATACTATATCACTTACATGTCCTCATGTCATGAAAGCACTTCAATTAGACATTAAGACGCATAACTGCTATGTTGATTGTGGTACACATGCATATGAAGTTATTTATCGTCTTCATTATAAATTGATGACTACGGGATTAAATCCCAGATCTGTAACTAGACCTAGAAAGAAAGGGGAAACTCTTTTATGGAATATGGACATAAACAAATCAATAGTTAATATACCCAGAACCATAAAGTGGAACGATGTTTCACTTCCAGAACGGTGGAACATTGAAAATGCCACCAAACCAGTTGTTCAGGACCAAAATGTCCAAAACTCCATAATTGAACAGATCGTCCAATATGAGGATGGTACTGTTTCAGTTAAAATAGATAGAGGAAATAGGGACTCAGTTTTATCCTGTTTAGTTTCCAGCATCTCTAGGATCAGTATCTCTGACCCTACTTCAGGCTTTGTTGACTTATCATCAATAAGAAGAACCCAGACTCAATCCGTTCCAATTGGAATTAGGATTGAAGACCAGACTGCTCACCCAGTCTATCCAGAATTTGAACCAACAGATACATCATCTGTTGACTTTAACCCTTCGGCCTCTGACTTTGGCATCAATATGTTGTCAGAAGTCTTTGAAAGGGACGTCCAAGCTTTGAAAGACGAATTTATTTCAGAGAATAATAGAACCATCAGAGAGTGGTATTTCAAAAACCACACTAATGACCAATTATCACAATATAAGGACCAATGGCTCCAATATTTGCAGATTGTCAGAATGAATGTACCATTCTTTCTTTGGTTTAAACATAGAAATAAACCACTGAATATCAATGTTCTTACAGCAAGAACAAGAAGATGGAATTTACCCAATTCCACACATGTCATTGAATCGGAGCACCCTCCGTTTCAACATACCCAACTCCCTACCAAAAAGGGAACCATAGACTTAAAACCAGTGATCATTTCTGATCAACCAGAACTAAAAGACATAGCCCAACAAAATATTTGGACTAATCTTTCAGTAGTTACATTACAAAAACAAGTTCAGAATATAGAAGATATTCTTGAAAAACAGACTTCGGTCTCCATAACTCCAATTAAACCTATTGAATCAATCTAGAAGTCAATTGAACAGACCCCTGTTTCTTTGACAAAACCTTTTGATTCTTTTAAAATAACCAGTTCAAAGGTTAAACTGGAATCTCCGATCAAGGTTTTACCTTTTAAGATTTCCAGTTTTATTCCAAAATTGGAATAAACAGAAGAGAAGAATACTAAACTTCTCAAATAGCTGATTTCCAGGACAATAAAATCAGAACCTCCAGATAAACCCCTTGGAGATCATCCTTCATCGAGCTTCCCAGCTTTCCAAACATTGAAACAGTCAGACAGTAATTCTGATTGTGAGTCCTCATCTTCACAGAATTCCGGGATGAATAATAATATCCACATTAATAGAATTTCTTTTCCAGATACATAAAATTTATATCCCAGACCATCACCTCCAGATCTTCAAATTGAATAATCCCATTCTCAGATAGCCTATTCACGCACTCAGGTTTATGAATGGAACATAGATGGTATGACAGAATATCAAATCCTCAATGTTACCAAACAGATGATCATCATCAGTAACATATATAAACAAGTTGTTTCAAAAAGAGTAGCAACCAAAAATATCATTCTTGGCTTCAATGGCCAACTCAAAGGATGGTGGGATGACCACCTCAATCAAGTCACTAAGGACAGTATCCTTAACATGGTAAAAGGTTAGTCTTAAACAACTTACCTTTATGTACAACTTACCTTTATCTACAACGTGGTGAAAGTTGGGGAAAGCCACACCCATCAACGGACTTGAGATGTAAAGAAGGGTTTCATCGACCTAAAATCTCTACTTACCATTAGATGTAAGGAAGAAATAGTGTCATTAACCAGTGACCAACAGAGTATTAGACTCTTTTCACATAAGTCACTAGATAGAGCCAAGAGAAACGGCTATAGGTTTCTTCACATAGGCCATGTACAAGTCGCACAAACCTCCTAGGATGAAAGTAGAAGAGATTTACCAGTAGGGGAGTTACATAATTGGAAACCTCCATAATTGGACTAATCTTTCAGTAGTTACATTATAGAAACAAGTTCAGAATATCAAACATATTCTTAAAAAACAGACTTTGGTCTCCATAACTCTAGTTAAACCTATTGAATCAATCCATAAGTCAATTGAACAGACCCCTGTTTCTTTGACAAAACCATTTGATTCTCTTAAATTAACCAGTTCAAAGGTTAAACCAGAATCTCCGATCAAGGTTTTACTTTTTAAGATTTCCAGTTTTATTCCAAAATTGGAATCAACAGAAGAGAAGAATACTAAACTTCTCAAAGAGCTGATTTCCAGGACAATAAAATGAGAACCTCCAGATACTATATTGATTGTAGTACACATGCATATGAAGTTATTTATCGTCTTAAATATAAATTGATGACTACGGGATTAAGGTTAATCAAAGTAGTTGTAACACCACATTTATAACAACCTGTGGATTTCTGCTGTCTGTTACCATGTTTATTATGATTTGGTTTCTAATTCCTTTGTGGAAACTTCTGGTAATATTTCTTTTTACTTTTGGTTTGTTGACATACTTCTGGTTATAACTTTGTCCAATAGACTTGAAATGATTCTTATATTTTATGGAAGAAATTTTAGATTTATGTGTTTTCTGAGTATGGGGTGGTCGAATACTTTCCATGCTATGCTGTTCATACCAATTTCCTAATTCTTTTCTATTAGACTGCTTTTTCAACTGTGCTTTAAAACGAAGATCAGTGCAAATCTTCAAAGCAGTCTTGTTGATATGGGAAATAATATCCTCATATGTCATTAGATCGTGATCTACCAGTGTTCAAAGGCCTCCAGTATTTCACAGAAAATTGGCAGGCACCAGATCATTTTATACATATATATATATGTATGTATATATCCATACATTGCAAAAGAAAAAAATAATGCTAAATTTTTGGATTTTACCTAATATTCAAGGCAAGAGGGGGGTGTTGAAGGATGATAATGCAATGGAAGGGGGGAGGGTAGTATGAGGTAGGGGACACGAGGGTGGGGGAGAGGGGGGGGGGGGAAGGGGTGCTATTCTACCTTTTTGAGTTAGGGGTGGGGGGTACTTCGTTTTTTTTTTTTTTGAATTAGAAGAGCGCAGCAGCTGCTGCCGTCTGTAAAAGTTTGTTTAATAGGAACCAACATAGCTGGTTTCCCATGGTGACGGCCCAGTGACTAACTGGGCCGTCGACCAGTCTTTAGGCCCAATTAGACGGGTCCCCATAGAGACGGCCTGGTTCGTAGAGACGGACCAGGCCGTCTCTCCAAAATGGAGACTGGACTTAGGTCCAGGTCTAGTCTCCATTGAGGAGACGGCCTAGGCCATTAGTCTCTATTTTTTAGACGGCCACTGTCAGTCTTCAACTTGGAGACAGACCAGGCCGTCTCCACAATGGAGACTGGACCTGGGTTCAGGTCTAGTCTCCATTGAGGAGACGGCCACTGTCCGTCTCCCAATTGGAGACGGCCCTTGTCCGTCCCCAAAATGGAGACGGACCAAGCCGTCTCCACAAGGAGACGGACATGGCTGTCTCTATTTTTGGAGACGGCTCAATCCGTCTCAATTTTTTAGAGACGGACTGGGCCGTTGCCAATCGTTTCTTTTCCATTTTTTTCATTTTTTGGTTATAATTATTTAATATTGGATATATTATAATATATTGGTATAAATTATAAAATAACATGTTAATATACAACCTCTGTTTCGATTGTGTACCTCATTTTATCAAACTAATACGTAATTGAATTAGTAATTTAATTTTTTTGAAAACGAACTAAAATATTTATAAATATATAATGTAAATGAAGTTAATTCATTAATAATTCAGCATCTTTTAAATCTCGTTCTAGTAGCGGGAACGTCATGTCCCCAATTATTTGACCCATGGAAGACGAATGGTACGCAGCCACGTGGTCACGAATCATGCATACGATAAGAACATGGTGTACTCTACCACGGGGCAGAAGGAAATTAAATTGGCAGGGCCCCGGTTCGCAAGGTAGATGGATTCAGCAACTTTTTAACATCGAAAATATCATCTCCACGCCATGTCCCTAATTATTTGACCTATGTATTACAAATGGTATGCAGCCACGTGGCCGAAAATCATGCTTACGAAGAGAACATGGTATACTCTACCACGGGGCAGAAGGAAATTGAATTGGCAGGGTCCCGGTTCGCAAGGTAGATAGATTCAGCAGCTTTTCGATATCAAAAATAGCGTGCACACCATGTCCCAAATTATTTGACCCATGGAAGATGAATGGTACACAGCCACGTGACTGCAAATCATTCGTGCATACCTTGACATATTATAAAATGCTGAGTTGTCTCGCTACCGTCACCAAGCTGTTGAAACATAATTCAATTATTTGTTTCCTATATATAGCACTCAGAAGAGTTCTTTCTCACACCGTCTCGAATTTTTAAAAAATAGATTTCAGTTAATTTGTTTCAAGGATGAGTAAGGAACAACACCACTCAAATTCTCTTCCAAGACCAACAAAAGATGAAGAGGTAAATACAATGAAACTGTATCCAAATTACAACGAATACGTTAACCCCTAACTTGATCTAAATGCTTCGCCAAAATACGACGGATACATTTCTAATGCCCAAGTAGTCCAAAAAGTTCAAGACGACATGCTACGGATCTATTGCCTAAACGTTTTCCCCTAATATTTCTATCTTTTTATCATATTGGAAGCATCGACATTAGTACTATTTGTTACAATCCGTAACAATGTTATTACGTTCTTTTGTCTGGTGTGTAGTGTCCGGTTGTTATGTTTTAGTGATCACGATGTACTATGTTAGGTATTAAGTTGGTGTGTTGATGTATTTCGAGCAAATAATTTGTAATATTTTAATTATGTTTCCTATTTAGTCGTTTTGTTACTGTATTAATAAAGGATGATATGTAATCCTTTATTAATTATGAATGTAAAATTAAGTTTATGTTTTTAATGATTTAACTCTTATAATAAAATATCTTAATTTTAATTCCGTTTTGTTGATTTCGAAGAACTAATTGTTTATAGTGGTGCATTACATTAAATATTAACCATCTATATAAGTTGTTTTTCACGGAGACAATAATTTGTCCCATTAACTGTTCAAAGGCTGTAAATATGTTTTTATTTATAATAAAAGTCATATTTTGTTTTGTAAGTAATGATAAATAAATTATTGTTACAATTAAAGCCCCAAATGTGGACGACTTACTTATGTAGACGCCAATTCATGACATTATAAGAAGGAAAAATAGTAGTCACTAGCTATATGTATAATTATTACATTAAAATAATTCACCAATCTTTAATTGTAAATTTTTGGTGACGACAGGGTGACTAAATTGCGACACGTTTTGCGGACCGTCTCCAACTTGTCGCCACATGGGGACGACATGGAGACAACATGTCATGATCCGTCACCAAGTAGTCATCATATGGTCACTTTTGGAGACCGCATATGATGTCGTCACCATATTGTCGCCAATTGGCGACGACTTGGTGACAACATATGTAGGTCGTCTCCAAAACGTAACAAAATTGTTACCAAATTGTCACTAAAGCGGCGACATCGTATTCTGTCTCCAAACCGTTGCCAAGTTGGTGACAAAATGGCGACAACCCATCGTAGAAAATAGTTTTTTTGTAGTGAGAACAAAAGGGGTCGTAATTAAGATTTTTGGCGGTTTCGGATAAAGTACAAAAATAAAAAATAAAAAAATGGTGGTGTTAAGGTCAAAACTTGAATTTAATGTCCTTAGGCAAAAATCCGAGCTAACTCATCCACCTCAGGTCCAATTTGAACTATCCTGCACTCAATGAACAAATGGCGGGGGGCTATTTTTGTGGAACAATTTTGACTACTAAGTCAGTAATTTATATGATTCGAGTAAAAATATTTAAGTTGGGATTGTTTAGAGAGGAAATGAATTACCTTATGCTGCAAATGGATGAGATATTTATACTATTTTAGAAAATATCTCTCCGGATTTTATAGATGCCTGACCTACCCCTCAAAGATACTAATTCACTTATACCTGATGATTCTAAGTACTGGGAATGGTCAATAGTAAGGTTGGGCATCCCGACCTTACCCTGATCACTGTCCAAGGATATATTTGGTATTTTACATCAGGTTGGGAATTTATCCTTTATCAAGTGATTTAACGAAATTGTACATAAAACTATGCAATTATCTAATAATATCACAATTTACAAGAATGAGAGAAAAAGCCTTTCATTAATTATTACGTACAACTTTGACAAAACAATTTTTTTTTGGCACCTTCGGATTTTCCCATCAATGTTCAACCATCCGAAGAGGAAAAACAAAATTCATGTCCTCGAACTTTTAGCATTGGTACAACTAGGTCCCGAGTCTGATTTTTCTCCCTAAAACTTTAGTGGTGTAAGTTGTTTTTGACTGTCAAACCATTGAATGAGTGAAATTTGCCCTTAATGAGTTGCAAAGGTGGTTTTTAAAGTAATTATTTCTCCAGGTCTATTATCAGTTAAAGAGTACACACTATTTTATAGTATACTCAGAAAATTGTAGCTAAAATGCATTAGGAAGACAGTGTCATAATTATAGTCCAACAAACAGTTAATCAACCATATATGTGACTAGTTAGCTAAATGTAGGTGTAGGGAAGTATTATCCATTAACTAGTTATCTTGTATTCCTTCTCATTTTATACATCTCTTATCTCAGAGTATACAATCTACAGGATCGGATAATCTTTGTATCTCTGTTTTAGTTATACAATTCATGTTTTGTCCCAAAAAAAAAAAAAAGAGCTGCTGAGTTGGACGCTGCAAATTTTTTCTTTTAATCCGTCAAATTGACGGTGTTGCTGAGCGTAATTGGCAGCTAACACAAAAGAAAAGTTTGCATGCAACAGTCATCACACCATTATTTGTTCGAATCTCCAACAAATATTTAGAAAAGAAAATAAGAAATTCCAATAATTAGTAGGATTAGGAGGGATATTTAAACCTCATTTTTTGTGTTTCTTTTTGTCAGAAATTGCATCTAAAATTTCAAACTCTTTTTTTTTTTTTCTTCACTCAATCGAAATCATGTCATACGATTCAATGCAAGCCAAAAATATTGAACCATAAGGCATGCAATTTTTATCACGTAACAAGCCAATAATTTTTAACAGCTACTTGGACTTAGGATTTTCATCATGATATATAAAGCCAATAATTTTTAACAGTTATTATACCTGCGGTTTTCCTTATGATGGAAGTAAAAAAAAATTAACAAGTACTGGACATGCAATTTTCATCACGATGCAAGTTATAATAGCAATACGATATATGCAAACCAATAAGTTGCAAGTTACTAATTGTTAACAGTTATTAGGGTTGCTATTTTTTTTGCTGAACAAATATAAGACACACATTTCTAAGGCCCATAAGATCTGGGCTTGTTTGATGTTCATATCTAGCTATAGAATATGACATCGTCCACCTTATGTGTTGGAAAATATAGATGAAAGCCTACCCAATTCGAAATTTTATAGGGTTTTCACGTAACCTGCAATAATAAGGTTTAATTTGATTTGAATTACATTAACTAATTATGTTCATTATTTGAATACAAAGTTACAATTATATAATATAGGTTAACAAATTTCGTGAAAATTTGATAATCGTTTCATCCTTGAACTCTATTTTTCAATTAATTAAGAAGAAAATATATATTTTTTAATTTTAAAAATTAAATCCAAACAAACGAGCATAAATTAGTTGCAAAAAATGCAACCTATGAGGAAAAACTATAAATGAATTGTAGGGGGAGAACTTAGGAGAAATATTAACAAAAGATAACAAGCATGACAAGATTATAAGAAGCATATGCAATGAGCACGAACTAGTTGTGAAAAATGAATAGATTTTATTCGATATTGTTCATTGCATAGCTTGGTTTATTTTTTTATTTTTAACATTAAAAATGTATTAATGAGTACCAAGGGGTACCCAAAAACGCATTTCATAGCAAGGTTGGTGAAGTGGTGGGTAAGTGACTAAATGTTTCAAATTTAAATTTATAATCTTTCATTATAGATATTGTCTAATTCTTGATACATTTAGAATATGCATTGGGACACATGCACCACTACATTACGAGCTTTATAGACTTGGGATGGATCCAATACGATCGTGCAGTGTTTTTCTTATCATTAATAAAGAATGCTCATTGCATAGGCTTTATTTGTCAATATCATGATCGATGGTACTCTTAGACTAATTTCAACAGACTATCTATTTTTTTCTCTATATGTAGAGAGTTTGAAATTATCTTCTTAATTTTAGGGGTTCCTTATGTTAGTCTACATGTAGAGAGTTTAAAGTTGTCTCTTTAGGATATCTCCAACAAGATCGCCACTTAGACTTTTTAGCTAAACTAGCGATCTAAACTTCAGGTTTGCATTCCAACAGCCTCTTCAAATGGTTTGCCAAATATTTTTGCTCGCTACTCTTTCAACTTTTCTCGCCAGCTTTGGCGAGTGAACTTTCCTCTCCATTTTGTGTTGCAAAAGCACCAAAGGTCAAAAACTGACAGTTGGTACTTTCTTCCAATGTACAAACAACAAGATTTGATGGAGAGATAAAGTTTATTGTTTAAAATAATATTAAAATAACATGTTAATCAAAATAAAGAGTGTTGTTCGAGTAAAACTAAAATAAAGAATTTTTTGAAATAGAGTATTGTTAGAGTAAAACTAAAATAGAGAATTTATAAAAGTGGAGAACCACCAAGTTGTCTCTCTATTATAGAGAAAAAATAAAACAACTGTTGGAGCTGCTCTTAGTTTTAGGGGTTACTTATGTCAGTTTTACGCCTTCTTAGTTTTAATTTATCTTTATTTCAGAAAGTCTATATTTCAATTTTACTTCAATAATCTCCTTATAAAAATTATGTTTAGCACTCCAACAGTCATATTTTTTTTACCATTGGAGCACTTTTGCAGATGTAGATAACCACTTTTTGGTTCTCTATATTTGACAACTCTGGTGGGTGCAATAGGAACTCCCAATTGGGAGCCCCAGCTAAAAAGGCTGTTACATTTTTTACTAATTTGCCTCTCTATAATAACTATAGAGCTATTATAAAGAGTCTCTTGAAGTAAGTCTTTACTATTACCATATAACTTAATTCTGGGGAAGTTGCTATTACGTACCATTTCATAGTTATTGCATATGCTTTATTTCTATGCTTGTTTTACAATGGAATTCTCAGTAGAGAATACAGATGAAAATGGTCTATTAACAAGAGATTCATCACCAATTCCAAGGTGTCTGGCAACTAACTAAACAAAGTGAAAGAAAAAAAAAGAAAGAAAACAACACTCAGACACACACGCACGCACACATTGAGATCAACATGATAGCTGATAGGTCAATTTATATCAAACTATCAAAAGTGGCAGCTACCAAGTTCAAAATGTAACAAAAGAAAGCTTTCCATGCTAATGTTGGTTGGATCGAGTTAAAAAATAAGAAGAAACATAGTTGAAAATGTGGAATTTAAGTGAGGGTAAAAATTATTTTGTAGAGTTATAAAATAGAATTTTTTTTTGAAGTATTTTTACAGTGTCGATAGAGATTACAACCCTCGCTGTAACCATCAGACTAGAGAAAAAAAAAAAAAATCGGTGACTTAGCAAAGTTGGTATGTATAACACCATATTAATTCACGAGTATGGGTGAATTCAAATAGATCATCAACTCTCATTGATATCAATTTTTTGAAAGATATAAATATATATACATATATATATTATCTCAATTTTTTTTTAAATATGTGTACTCTTTAATATGACAGTTAAATTAATTCCCACTAAAAATATATTAATCTCATAATCCTTATTAAAATAACATTTTAGATTCACTCTTGCCACTAAATTATGCTGGGCCACAAGCTTCAAAACAGCTGCTTAGTCAGCCTACTCCTATCAGTCCTATCAATTGGTTCTTTATACTTAGTACGCAACAATTTGATGTTATATACTCAACTAGACAACCTGACAACCTAAGCCTGAGTGGCACTACTAAATCATTTCAATCAGTTTGATCAAAATCTATCCAATACATGTTTTCGTAATTTTATAGGGTGAAGTGCATCAAATTTTTTTGTGATTTAGTATTAATGTATCGGTACTTTTTGTGTTTTAAAAATTAATATACATAATTTATATGTTTTGGTAAAAGTGCACATAACCCCCCGTCATCCAAAAAATCATTAGTTCTGACAGAGATTGACACGTACGCACTTCAAATGTAAATGGACGAATGTTTTAATATATATGTGAGCAAAATAATTAGATTTTTAGATATAAATACCCTTTCAAAAAATAAAAACAAAAAACAAAAAATAAAAAACACACAAAAAAGTAAAGAAAAACAAAAAAAAGGAAAATAATCATCTTCCCCGCCCCCTCTACCAACCCCCTTCCCAGCCCCACCTCACCAGCCCAGTACCCACCCTACCCAACCCCCCACTCCACTCAGCCCGTCACCCATCCCCCACCCTACTAACCCGTCACCCCCACCCTCCCTCCCCCCTCCCCCCTCCCCCCCTTTCCCCATCAACACCCCCCCCCCCACCCCACCAGGCCGTCACCCACCCCCCAACCCGTTAGCCTTACCCCTGTAAATACATATTTTTTTTCTATGTTATGTGTGTATATATATATACGTTATGAAATATTAAATAATGGATATTCACAACTCAAGCAAAAGATTGATACTAATACACAAACAAGTTATTGTGTAAATAGTACCAGATGAACAATGCCGTGAATAGTTATCGGTGTGAACAGTACCACTTGAATAATACTGCGTGAACAGTACCACTTATAGTTACTATTTCAACAGTGTTACTGTTTCAATAGTGGAGCCGCCAAGTACTGTTTCAACAGTGAAGCCGCTGGTACTGTACAAATAGTAACTACATAGTAACTATATTTTTATATAAATAGATGTTCATTGTAATTCAGACTTCACAGTGAAATCAATAGAAGTCTCTCTAGTTTCTCTCAGTTCTTTCTTGTACTATTGTCTTTATAGCAATTATTTTATAACACGTTATCAGTACAAGACTCTATAGTAATAACAACACATAAAGTAACCGATTCAAATTTTTCAAAGGTATATGTAATCCTTCCTTTTTAATTGTGTTTTGATTATATATTTTGGATCTATATAATACACACATATATGTGTATCTACATATTGACACACACATATAATATTATATATATATATATATATATACACACATATTTATCTACATATTTACTTTTTTGTATATTTATATATATCTATATGTATATATATACATATATATTACCAATTATATATTTGGGAATCTAATATTCTAGAAAAGATAAATAACTGGACTATAAGCATAAATAATCTGATTATGGACTAAAAGGAACCCATGCTCGGATTTACAATCTTTGGACATAATTTCTAAAACTGAACATGAATACCGAAACAATTTTGGACATAAATATCCGTTGCTCACAAGATGACCCCATGAATAAGGATTTGGACATAATCACACTTATATCCAACGTATGTACCTAACATATCTTTATTTAATCTAACTTTAACTTTCTTAATTTATTTATTATGTATTTACTTTATTGAATCTAACTTTAATTTTCTTCCATTTTTTATTTATGTAATTACTTTATTGAATCTAACTTTAATTTTCTTAACTTATTTACTTTATTGAATCTAACTTTAATTTTCTTACTTTGTTTATTTATGTATTTACTTTATTGAATCTAACTTTAATTTTCCAAATTTATTTATTCCATTTATGTATTTACTTTATCTAACTTTGAATTTTCTTAATTTATTTATTACAATAAATTTAATGCTTATTTTTCATTATTTGAATATGACGAGTTCTCTTATTTCATTATTTTAAGTTAGTCCCTAATAAAATGTGTAGTTAAAACTCATATCATTTCTCTAAACAACAACAACAACAACAATAACAATAATAGTAATAATAATAATAATAATAATAATAATAATAATAATAATAAAAGGCAATTTGACCAAACAATTAGGGTTTGACCGAATACCCTTTTTATTCTTTCTCTTCCTCATTTTGTTGCACTCTCCACTTCTCCATCATTTTTCTCTCATCCTCTCCCTCACCTTCAACACCGTAAAAATAAAAAATAAAAACACCCAAAGAAAGGAAAGTGAAAATTTTAGCAATGGATGCGTTTATCATGGCGATTATAGTTTTTGAATGTTTACTACTCACGACCTTATTTTTGCCTACATTTGTTTCAAAGTAGGAATTAGAATCCAAATGTGATACTGAGGTTAGAATTATTGTACTAAGAATCTTTACCTATATCTTTGTCATTATTGTATTTTAGATGTGTTTGAATCCTGAGAATCTTATTTTCATTTGTAGCTCATTAATTGTTTGAGGTTACAATTTATCATATTTATCTTATAATTATTTATTGAAGGTTATGATATTATTCCCGTGATCCGATAAGTTTGATTATCTTTACTTACCTTCATATTATATTTCTTTGGAGTATTTGATCAATATTCTCATTAACAAACATATTTGTTACCGGGGGAAAAAAAGTACTTCTTTAAGATGGGATATTTTGGATAACTTGTGATTTATGATTTCAGATAATATTATTCATAAGAATATAAATTTTATGTTCTCATATGGAGAATAAATAACTAGATGCACATATCTTATCGAATGAATATATTATTTATTTCTATGAGAGTATTAATTGTCAATTTGATGATTTCTTATTTATTGGATGAGAAAAATAAACTTTATCCCCGGAGGAGAATAATGAGAAAAAGTATTAAGGAGAAATCATTAGAAATAAGATCTCAAAATAATAGTGATATTTACTAAAAATATGGTTAAATTGGGTATTTGATGAGTACATATGACACACCAATATATTTCGTTTAATTTTTCTTGAATATCAGTTAATGAAAAATTATAAGAGTTAAGATGGATCATATTGATTATTATATATTGGATGATGATTTATATCTTAATATTATGTTTAATCGTTTTCTTGTCATAGTTGTTTATGACATATTCTGCTACTACCAGTCTTATTGAATGTTGTAGAAGAGTTATTATTATGTCATTGCTCGATCTTCTGGGTTTTATCATTCAAATATATGAGTAATTGAATAAAGATAGAGTGATCCAGGTATTTTCTTTTATATAAGTGATAACTTATATATGGGTGTAATGACAATGAAAGAGGAATTATCGAAAAATTCCTATGAACACCCATTAATAAACTAGAAGATATTTGATCTACAGAGTTTCATGCATTGACATGAAGAGTTTTATTATTTGGCATGATCGCCTTAGACATTCAAGCGTATTGATGATGAAAAGAATTATGAAAAATTAAACGGATACTCATTAAAGAATCAAATGATTCTTTTGTTAAATGAGTTTTATGTACTGTTTGTACCCAATGAAAATTGATCCAAAAGGTCATCCCCTACTAAAATTGATATCGAAAATTCTACATTTTTTTTGAAAAGATTTAAGGGAATATATGTGGGCCTATTATTCCATCATATGGACCATTTTAATATTTTGTGGTATTAATAGATGTCTCAATACGATGGTTACATGTATGTTACTATCCACTTGATATATGACATTTGCAAGAGTTTTTATATACATAATTCAATTACATGAAATATTTCTGGATTATACAATCAAGAGAATCGTCTGGATAATGAAGGAGTTTTTACATCTCAATCATTTAATGAATGTTGTATATCAATTGGAATTTGTGTTGAGCATTATGTGATTCACACATATACACAAAATGATTTTGTAGAATCGTTCATTAAATACTTGTAACTAATTGCTAGACCAATATTATTGCGAACTAAGTTGGCTAGTCATGCTTGGGGACATGCTATATTATATGCTACAATGTTTATTCAAATAAAGTCAACCGATTGAATTATATACTCCCTATTATTCAAAGACCATCTAAGAATGTTTTACGCAATATATGTTTCAACTGCTCCCCCACAAGCACATAAAGATGGGTCTATAAAGAAAATTGAGAATTTATTATTTAAAATTTCTTCAAATATTATATGTTTCAATAGCATGCTTTGCTAAATAATGAAATAATATTCTCAGCATCAAGGGAGAAAAACAAACGCTGAAAAAATGAGAAATTTATGGAAAGCATTATTATATTGATCCTCGTATAAATTAATGTGAACGAAAAGTTCAACAAATTATTCATTTCCAAAAAGTTGTAAATCGATTATGAAATGTATTGTTAGATGCAAATATAGTGACTCAGTCATATCTACTAGCTATATATGCTTCTAATAGAATTGATGTTTCAATTGAGAAACACATAAATAAATATAGTCTACTGCACGCTTGAAGCGTGGTAGATATATCTGTTTCAAGGATAAAGGAGCAAAATGTGCAAGTTGGAATTTTTGAATTGTTTGATATCATGAAGATATCATGACAAAGAATTGAAAATATAACTGAGAAATATTGCTCCAAGAGAATATCAGGTACCTGAATATGATATAATATTGAAAGTATTGAGAATACTCACTCGGTTATATTACTCTTGAAAGAGAATGAAACTAAAAACAGAAATTGATCAATTTTTTGGAAAAATGCAGTAACTACTAATTTTATGAAAGAAATCGTGGATCTTGAATTGAAGTCCACTCATTAATGTCGACAAATGAATGATTGGCCAGAAATAAAAATGAAGATGCAATCCAGGCAGAAAATAAATGCACATGAAATATGTTGATGGGATTAAGGGGAAACATTGTATTGTACTATGAAGATAATATAATCCCACATCACTATGAGAAATGAAATTAGAAACAAAATGAAATTACAAGGAATTAATCATGACAGTTGGCTTTCCCTTGAATTGTTTGAAGGCACATAAGAAGTGGGCTAATGCGTTATGTGATTATACCTTGGTCTATCTTTTTTTAGGAAAAATTACATTGATATTTGTCTGGTAATTTTGAAAAAGGACTTCATATGCGTCTTATGAGTATGGTAATATTTTACCTATATATATTCACATGATAATGATATTGATATTGAAGTCCTAGAAGGACTCTATATGCTTGAAGCATATATTCACATAATAATGATATTGATATTGAAGTCCTAGAAGGACTCTATATGCTTGAAGCATATATTCACGTGATAATGATATTGATATTGAAGTCTTTGAAGGACTCTATATGCTTAAATCATATATATACGTGATAATAATATTTATATTGAAGTCCTGGAAGGATTATATATGCATGAAACATATAAATGAAAATCTCGAGAAATGTATTTGATTACAAAGACTTTTGTAACAATGAAAACATTCTAAAAGAATGTGGTGGAATATTGATATATATTTGTTGGATTTCACTTTATTGACATATATCATAAAGAAGCTTGAAGAGCTCACATAAACAAACAATATATCTCAAATGATGTGAGATTTATAGATCATGTAAAGAAAGAATTTTCATGATCTAAATATTGGGTGTTACAATTGAAAATATATGTCTATCTATATAAAGTACTAAAACTGATATTTTTGGTATCAAATAGAATGATTCCTTGATACTAAAAAGGATTATTTTCATCATTGGAAAGATAATGAATGAATTATTGATTATTTTAGAAGTACCATATACAGTATTTTAGCACAATAAGTACACTAATGTATGTTGCTAATACCACAAGACAGATGTTGTCTTTATTTGTTTATTTGTTAGCCAGATACAGTACAAACATTGGAGTGGATTTAAGCACATACTTGTAGTCTTTGTGAAATATCAGATAGAGAATATTTTATTCAAAATGATCAAAATCAATGATAGTTGATTATACAAATACTAGTTGTTTATCTGATTATTGAAAGGAAATGCACAACTAGAGTATGTCTTCAGTCATAACAAGAAAGTATATGGTTGAGTTTAATCATGCAACATGTTTGAGAATCATGTGGTAACTCTTCAACAAAGACAGTCCAATGATATTATGATGCAAAGATTATGTGACAGAACAAATGTGGTTATCCTTAAAACAACAAAATGAAATACATTTCTCTAAAACAAATGGTGTTGATGATGTTCAACAATTATGTTCAAGTGAAAGTCAAACGGATTTGTTCATTAAAGTCTTATCCACAACCATTTTCACATTATATGGTTCGAAATGTGAAATATGACACTTGAAGGATTTATCGTCATGACTAAGGTCACAATGAGGGGTAAAAGGTATTTTCGACATTGTAAGGTTTTAATAAGACAGACCAAATATAAAATATGTCACACTGAAATTCTAATTGTGCATGAACTCAAAAGGGATGTGATATAAGTGCTCGTCAAATTCAGAAAAGTGATAATGTTGCTAGTGCATCCAAAAAGTATTGCCCATAATAAACTAGCTATCAAGATTGACATATGTGGACTTTGTGATCGATATACCCACAAGAGGGGGAAACATATGCATTGCACGCTTTTGCCCTTCATACAAGTTTTTTTCCACTGGGTTTTGTTGACAAGGTTTTTAATGAGGCAGTATAAAGGTATATACAAAGAATATTGTACTATTTTCCTTCGTCAAGTTTTTATCCCATTGGATTTTACTTGACAAAGGTTTTAATGAGACATATTTCTTTCGATGAATATCCAAGAGAGAGTGTTATGAAATATTGGATAATGGATATTCACAACTCAAACAAGAGATTGATACTAATACACAAACAAGTTACTGTGTAAATAGTACTAGATGAACCGTGCCGTGAATAGTGATCGGTGTGAACAGTACCACGTGAATAGTACCACGTGAACAGTACCACCGACAGTTACTATTTCAATAGTGTTACTGTTTCAACAGTGGAGCCACCAGGTGCTATTTTAATTGTGAAGTCGTAGGTACTGTGCAAATAGTAACTACATAGTAATTATATTTTTCTATAAATAGCGGTTCATTATAATTCAGAATTTACAGTGAAATCAATAGAATTATCTCTAGTTTCTCTAGGTTCTTTTTTATATTATTGTCTTTATAGCAATTATTTTATAACAATATATATATATGTACATAGATGAATGTATACGTGTGTGTATTTTTCTTTTTCTTTTTTGTATATATATATATTTTTTTTCTTTTATTTTTTTAGTTTAAACAAAAGAGAAAATGACAAAAGAGCGAAATGAAAAAAAATAAGGGCATTTATGTCTTTTGTAAATTTTGTTAGCTCTTTTGACGGAAAAAAAGGACATAGGACTTTTACCAAAATATAAGGACTACTTATGCTAATTTTTTAAACATAGAGAAAACCGATGCATTTATGCCAAACTACAGAAGGGTCTGGTGCACTTCACCCTAATTTTATATAAGCAAACCGTTTGACATTAATTGACAATTTTTGTTCTCCTCATCATGTAATTTCTCTCCCCTAGGCTAATGAAATATATATAGGCTTTTCTTCTAGTTTGATTATCCAACATCTCTTCTATTACGAAGACCCCTTGGCCGACGCAAGGACTACATACGTATATCAGTCGCATCTTTGTGGTGCTATTACCAGGTGGAGATAACAGCGTATTATTTGAAGCTTAATCTCCAAACTCTAAATGCCATCTACACATCCATGGCAAGGTTCTACAACGTGGAAATGCTCACCTTCACCAGGGTGGTCAAGTTTTTCACATCTGATTAGTTGACTCAAAAAAGCCCATATTTATAGACAGTGGGCAAAAAGCAGATATTAATTCAAAACTCTTCCTTAATAGTATGAGTAATATACCGATGAGCTTTAGTGTATCAATCGTTTCAAAGGCATAAGCAAGCAAGAGATATCATGGATGGAAATGGGATTTTTGAGAAAAAAGGAAAAGAAGAGTTGAAATAATAAAACAACTTTTCTATCTTTATATTTAATAATTCAAATTATTTTATCGTAACTATCATTATTTAACCATAGTCCATATCCCTCATGACATTTTGCAAATCCGCACTACACACTGGCGCACTAAAATTGACTAATGTTCCACTTTCTATAAACAAGAAAAAGCATGGAGAAAGGTACCAACTTGGCTATCATCAAATAAATTGCTCAATGAAGCTGGATAAGGGCCTTATCCTAATGATATATAGTATATCTCATACTCGATGGTGATGGAAAATGACAAGCTTAATTTATTGTCCTCTACCAACTAAAACAGAACAACGCAATTTAACACCGATTTTTTCTGTGTGCTCTTCTGTTTTCCCATATGGAGTTGTCGGAATATTAGAAATTTTGGATCTGTTTTATTGAAGGGTGTCTATGCCAGGCTTGATTTGTATGGATGGGTCACTGTGGATCTTGGTTTCTAGCCAGTAGTCCTCTATTTCTTTCAAGAATTGGCGGCCAAAATTTACCTCGGACGTGGCCAAATTTAAGACTATTGTGTTGGATACAGAATACTCTTCTATCAGTCTATAACAGAAAAAATGAATCTTACAAGTGTGTGAGACTCACTCAATATGAGATGACTGATGTCAATCCGGATTAATTGAATAGTAACCCTTGGACACACTTTGTTTTTGTGTATTTATTTTGTTTATTTTTTTTCTTTATTGGTTTGAAGGGAAGCAAAGCGGGTGGATAAGACTACGATGCGGGAGACTCATCAAGACAATGTAAAAACCATTCTAGAGAATTTCTCATCTCATTTATTTTTGTATTATAGTAAGAGGAGTGTAGCTGGAATTTCATCTAGCGTAGAGCTTCTTTATAATACTTGTTTATACCGAAATTCACAACTCAATCTACACATACGATAGTCCACTTCGAATCCAACTAAAATATGACCCCTTGCAGAGCTTTTCAGTAGTTGTTTTAGACCGTGGTTCACAAGTGAATTTGCAGGCATTATAGTTCACTTAAAATCCAATACTAATCTGCATTTTCTAGCAATCATTAGTTAGGAATTTGAAAAGACTACTTGAGAGGTACAATTTTGGAACCCCTAATATTCGAATTTTTCTTTTATCCATCTTCAGTTAAAATTCGGTTGAAAGCGAACGGTGAACTCCACGTATATTGTACCAAAAAAAAAACTCCACATATATAAAACCTATATATACGACAGAACGGAAGCGGAATACAAGACTCTCCCTTTATATCCAGCCATGGCCAGGGGCACAGGTATATCAGCAGATCAAGTTCCCATTTTGGACAAAGGTTAATGGCTGTTGTGCCTATTCTATCGTTATTGTAATCAATTGACTCTGAAAAAAGGTATGAAGAAAGAAAGACAAAGAAATAGAACCAACAGAGTATAGACGAATCCAAAGGTGTGAGAAATTGTGTGTTTAATTCTCGTAAGTGATATTTTTTATTTTACAGTTTAAATTCCTTTATTAATAATAACAAAACAAAAAAAAACAAAACAAAAGAGAGAGATCCGTGCATGATTAGGGAATAGTAATCATTAATGTTCATTTGTTGGATGTTATATGTACCATTCTGGCTTATAATTGCTAAACATTAAAAAATTGGTTAGTTGAGAATCATAATTGCTTGATATGACAATATCCTGGAGTACTAAATAGTCGTGTGTTCTGATCAATTTCATATTTTCAAATGCGCTGATTGATTCGTCAACTTTAATATAGGATAACTCTTAGACTTGTGTATGATTGAGCAAGTTGACCCCTTTCTGTTACCCTTTTATTGAGAGTGATAAAAATGATGATAATCTTTTAGAATGATTAATAATTTAGTTGGACTTACCTATTTTGTTACTTGCTGGTGGTGTTTATCAGTAATTAGGCCGCCCTTCAAATGAAAAAGATAGATTAGTTACCTCCTGGCAAGCAATCAAATCAAGATGTAGAAATATCAAGGATAAACTTTCAAGAAAATTATAGATCAAAAGCAATATACAAAAGAAGTCATGCACATATCAAAACTATAAAATCAACCAATCACAATTTGACAAGGACTTGCTTTTTTCTTTTCTTTTTTTCTTGGTCTGGACAAACTGTATTAGAGAAGGGACAAGCTGTAACGACCCAGATGTCTGTATTAGAGGAGTCATACATCATGATTGCATTAGCTTCCTCCTAAAAATAAATAGAGAAGGGACCCCTATGATATTACAAATTAGGGTGAGATATAATACGAAGATGGTTTAAAGTTAATATTTTATATTTAAATTATAATTTAAATTAATTTATTTTGAATTAATAAATTTAAGTTAAAACACTTATTTTTAATTATGATATTAGTTTTATTTTGAAGTTTTGAATTCTAAATTTAAAGCAAAATATTTTTTAAATCTGTTTCTATGTTCTATATAAATCCGTTTTCGCTATCCTTCTCCATGATACCATTTAATCAAGCACAAGGCTTGCAATCAATGCACGTTCAGTTTAATTCAATATTCGGACCTCTAATTTAAAAATGATAAACCAAATACCAATCATATGAGTTTTCTCTTGTGGGGTTAGTTTTTCATATCTTCACATCACATATGACCTTTAGATGTTGTGAAAGGAAATGAAAATTGGTTGGGGATTCTGTTTATGACGTGTATATTTCTTTAAAAATCTCATACCTAGTACAAGAAAATAAGAAAAATTAAATATCTTTTGCTATCATTTTTTTTTTTTTTGTGGGATGCAACATTTAATACTGTTGCAAAAGATAAAGACTTGTTGCAAATGACTTTATGCAACGATTATTCAACTGTTGCATGTAGTCTCGTTGGAAGTTCTATATTGGTCTTTTGTAAATCATAAGTGACGGTTTAAAGTAATTAAACTATAATTTTAAAATCATTGTGAAAAAAGTGATTTTATGAACAATAATTAATAAAAAGTGATAAAAAAATTTAAGCACTGCTATTAAATAAAATTATTGCAATTGTAGTGACATAAGTATATTATATCTTATTGTTCTCTTTCTTTAATCTGAAGAATTCTATGGCCACTAGAAATTATTCGTGATATATGGATAAAAAAATGAAAAAAATAATAATAATGGAGAGAACTAAGTTCTGAAGTTCAGGAACCATTAAATAAAAAATATGGAAGGTATCAAAATATTATTTATTTTATTAAGTTAAAGTGCTACTGTCTCTTTTATAATATTTTACAGATTTGCGGCCAATCCCAGGGTGGAAAACTTTGGTCAATTCAAGGTAAACCAATTAACTATGGGGCTAAAAATACATAATTGAATAATCATATATGAACAATTTTTTTTAGTGTGGTCTAAATTAATTTTTTGGCTTAAAAACACCTTAAAAGTAAACACATTTTCAAAACATACAACTACAATTCATTCCTTAATAGCTCCACTTTGGAGTCAGTAGGAATTGTAGCCGCCACTGGCATCTAAACAAATATGGGTGAAGAACCCCTCATGTCCTGGATTCTCTTATGTCTAACATGAGAGAACATCTTAGTCACTAAATATTCTTTTGTAAATATGAATCGTTAATCTATAAGTATTTAATGACCTGACCAAAAAAAATGTTTGTTTTTTGTTTTTTTCAAAAACCTGCATTATCATATTTTTTTTGAATGACATGAGAACTCTGCTGATAGAACTAGATCACTGAATTATCCAACAGGACCCGACCACTAACTGATAAACGCTCGGGTGCAGGAGTATACCCTCACACATGCACTAGGTCAGTCAAAAGAGAAATTTAATAAAAGTGAAGAGTATCGAACCCGCGAACTTTACAAGAGCAATTTCACTCCACTACTAATGGACCATGCTATGGGGGCAAAAAAGAAAGGGTAAATATCACGTTACCCCCCTGTGATATTAAAAACCATCAGATTGCCCGCTATGATATTAAAACTATCAGAGCGCCCTCATATAATTTCTAAAATTAATCACATCGCCCCCCTTCATCAGTTTTATTATGACGCCGTTAATAAAAAAAAGGGATTCTGACCAAATTGCCGCTTTGTAATATTGGCGTTAGAAAGAACAAAATCCCCAAATCCCTAAAAGGAAGAGAGAAGCTTTGGCCACTGCTTCTCGAGCTCTTCAATGGCGCCGACGACAGAAGCTTTGGAATGAAGGGAATCTTCTTGTTCTTTGTTCTCTGTCATCATCTCTATATATATATATATATATATATACACACATATATATACATATTTCTTCAACCATAACAAGATATAACTTGGAGATTTTGTTAACAATCATGAAACTAACATATGATTTTGACAACAATAATCGAAATGGGTTATCTCCTGAAAGCGGCCAACTTTCAATATCTTCTAAATCAATTGTTTGCAGATAGAGTTCGGATTTAGAGAGTTCATATCACGAACTAAACACACTAATAGAATCGTCACGAGGAAAAGAAAGTATTGTTGCCATCAGAGAAACTCATCGTCATCGGAATTAGAGAATTGTGCCGGAGATGATGAATAGTATCATCAACGTCCAGATAGGTGGTTGACGGTGTTCGGAGACACCAAATCGTGCGTGGAAGGTGTCTTTAGAATCGTGGGAACGAGAAGAACGTGATAGTGGCTATAGAGTAGTGAGTGGTTGCCAGAAACGATGCCAACGAAGTGAGGAAGACGACGACGCTATGAGTGATGGTGGCAGTGTTGCTGATAGCGACGTGGTGAGTGGAGACCATGGTTAGCATCGGGGCGATGTGGGAAAGTTTTTCATGGTGTCGGCGCGGTGAGCTATGGCTAGAGATGACACTAACAGAGAAAAGAAGGTCACCAGTGATGGGTATGGTAAGGAACGGTGGACTGTGATAGGTTGACGATTTTTTCATTTTTTATTTTTTATTGTGGGAGTAGGGGTAAGGAAGATAGGGTTTTTTTTATTTTTTTCAATTATTTTTTAGCAACGATAGGTATAAGGGTATTTTAGTAAATAGATTAACTCATATAAAGCTAATAAACATTTTTAGTTGCACATCTAGCGCGTGTATTGCACATTAGATGGAAAATCAGACGGAGACCAAACGGAGGGGGGCGCTATGATTTGTTCTAAAAATCATAAGGGGCTCTGTGATAATTTTAAAAACACAGGTGAGCGACGTGATACTTTCGTGTTTTACAAGGGGAGAGAGTGATATTTACCCAAAAAAAAATTCAAGATTATAGATTAAATGCAGGTTTTTGAAAAAAAAAACAAAATTATAATTTTTTGATCAGGTCATTACATGCTTATAGATAGCGATCCAAATTTATAAAAAAATGTTTAATAGATGAAATATTCTCTCATGTTAAAAATGAAATAATCTAGGACATGAGAGGATGTGTCCCCAGTAACTTTGTCCCTGATTTAACATTCCATGCATTCATAAAACATTTATGAGAGTGGGTGGGCCTTTGCCTATCAGCGGATGACATGTGTTCCTTCTAAAATAAAGTCTTGGCCCAACGCTAGAGAGTACACGCAACCCCAAAAATAAATGTTACATCTCAAATAGTCAAAAAAAATAATATACAATCTATTAAACTTTTTTACAAATTGCATATCTCAAGACCATACCTGTCATCCCGTTACACACCTTCCCATTATAGAAGGACGCCATAGTAAGATGATTCTCTACCTAGAGGTAGATCATCCCCGCCATGGGTTACGTCCCTTGGCACCATAAATCCCCTTTCTTCTCAATCAAGACGAGACCACACTTTTATATTTGATGACTCCTTTTAGCTCATCTCTACGATTTTTTACTAACTTAAGTACTTTTCTTTACAAGATCAGAAGCGTATTCTCTATCTTTTTACAGTACGAAAATCCCCGATTATCTGAATTAATTTCCGGAACACCCATACCCCAACTTCTGTACCACCCTTTATTTTCTAAAATAAATTTGATAAGGTAAATGAAGTTGTCCGGCCAAAATCCTTAAGCGTGAACTTGCAAGACAAGAAATAAGTGATCATGAGATTTACTCGAAAGATAATTCCGATATTTAAGTCAGATTTTGATATTGATAAGTTAGGAAAGTTAATGGAAAAGTTTGAAAATATAATAAATAGTAATTAGCAATTACTTGGACGTATTATTTATACTTATATTTGGAGTGAATCTCACTGCAAGGTCATAAATATAGACAAAATCTCAACTTTATCTCGGGAGCATCTTATGAGCTTGGGGAGCATTCTATCTTGGAAAAACTTCTGTTGTTTTACCACTTGCCATTGGACTTATTTCACCCTTATCAATATTAACTTTTCTTTTGAAGGGAAAATCTGAAATTATTAATGCATAAAAGAGGGGGCTTAGTCGTGGACCATGTTTGTGTTGAATAACGACCTCAATCATTTAACCTTTTCATGAACCGAAAACTTTTTGACTTGTCGTTGTCGTTTTGTGTAGCACATAAACCTCATGCAAAATTGAACCTCAAGATTATTTTTGAAATTCCGTTCTTAATTCAATTAGTGTAATTTTAGGATAGAATTTTATATCAAAAATTTTAATTTACGCTCAATTTATTAGGTCCGTAGATGTGATGCAGGCTTTATTTGTCCACATATTAAATTAAGTAATTTTATCTATTCTCGTGGGATGGATTGAATAAAGATGTTTTCCTTGTTATCAAAAAAAAAAAAAAAAAAAACGAAATTGACCGTTGAGGCTTTATGCTGCCAAGAAATGATTGATCCGGCTTTGGTGGGCGATTACATTAAATTGATTAATTACAAAGGTTAGATTAGATGAAGTTTTTTTATATCAAAGGATTGTTTTTCTTAATCCTATAGCTTTGTTTAATGACTAGGTGACAACTAGTTAGATTTTCCACCACAATATGTCGTCTCTAGTGGATGTTGAAACTTCAACGTGCGTAACGAGTAGATTGGATGTCAAAGTTTATCTACAGTTTTTATCAAGTATTTCTTTTTATGGAGAGTACTTTTAATTTACTGATGTGACATATTTTCTTATTTTCTTTTTTGTGGGCCGAAGACTTATTTTTACATTTGCTGATAAGGGTTAAATTAAATACACTATACTATTGGTGCTAGTCACGTAACCAATCGAAGGGATACTTTTTTATACTGCATCAAATTTCAAATCAAGTAATAATCACATCAAGATCCTAGATCAAAGTGACGGGTATAGTACTATAATCCCCACGGCTAGATACATTTATCTCCAAAATTCATTTTCATTGCAAATCAATAAGTTCTGCCCCGTGACCTGCACCTTCCATGCCAACCCAATTATCTTCATCTTCCCTAAACACGCCAGGCAAGAAGTGACGCTCGAGACACCCAATCGACTTAAAAGGAGGAAGGGACATTACCCGCTTTGTAAAAGGGCATGCTTTTTAGGATATAAAAATACACACATTTAGCAACAAAGCACACTGATAATAATTACTTATACCTTTTTTTTCCCTGAAATCAAAACTATTATTAAAAGAAACGATCCAATACAACTTAACCGACTCCAATGGGGTTGAAGTTCTGATCAAGAAGGTACATTAAATGGGGAGATACACGAAAATCAATTATCAGGTAACTCATCTCTACGCCTACCTTTTATCAACCAATCACATGGTTTATTAGCCGTTCTTCTGACGCATTGGAACCGCAATCTTGGGTTCTCTGCAATAATCTTTTTGATATCCTCTACAATGGTGACTACTTTCTAACAAAGGGCATTCTTCGGAGAATCGATTGCTTTAAAAGCGGCATGTGCATCGCTTTCAATGATGGTACTAGAATATTGCATTTGACTCACAAAAAGAAACACACAGCGGATTGCAAAGGTTTCAGCTTCCGCAGTCAAAAAACAACGAAGAGACGCAATTTACCCAAAAAGAACTGAACCATCCCAACCACACCCAATAAAAACAACAACAATTTTTTCATCCCTTCCAAAAGATACATCCACATTAACCTTAATCTTCCCTGACAACGAAGGTGTTCATTGCACAATCTCTCTGTGTCTATCATTGGCCCTCATTACCTATACCTTCAATTATTGTATTTTCTTTCTCGAGAGAAACATTGACTAACTTTACAATATTAAGCTAATGAGTATGTCCCATTTTGCTTTTAAGCTACTCTTTTTCATCATTGTTTTTCGCATGTTAAATTTTTCTACAAATCAAGTTGCTTGATTCCTATTCAGATTCCACTAGCAGCAAGGCTAATCAAATCAAGCGGGTCAAACAATCTCAAGTATCATAAAACGAAGGCAAATAGGATTTTATTTTATTTTTAACATGATAATTTAATTAATGGAGTGTGAATACTAATTAATAAATCAACAGATATAACAGTGTGTTCCAACACATACTACAGATCAGTCAAAAATATGAATATAATATACACCTAATGAGTTTCAAATTCAAACTTGAGGTACGTTATTTTTCCTTATTTAGTACTAGGCTACTCCTTAGGGGCGAAGACAAATAGACTTTAAATCATGTTCTTTTCTTTTATGTAATATTAAATTATCATCTTATTTAAAAATTAAATTTTATATAAAAATACCTTGATCTATTCTCCTAGCTTTGTAGGGTTGTTAACATGCCTCGATCTAATAAGTGCACTATCGATTCACTAATAATTTGCAAATCAATCTAGTGCCATTAATTTATAATCTACTTTTTTCTTAGGGTCGGACGGAGAGGGGCCGGGCCAACCTTAAAAAAAAATTATTTAATAGAGTTTAAAAAAAAAATGAATTTAGTCCCTCTAAAAATAAATTGAAAAAGTTATAAAAGTATTTAAAAATAAAGAGTTAGCCTGGTGATTATCACAAATGCATTTATGTTGTTGGTTTAGGTTTGAGTTACTATAGTTGTATATTACTTTTTGCTATTTTTTTAATAATTTTGTGTTTCTTACTGCTTATTTTATTTATTTATTTTTTATTAGATAGATAGATATATATAACTTTGATAATTTTGCTTACCAAATCTATAAAAATAACGTAATATAAAACCATAACTAAATTTTCTTTAATAAAACTGTAAAAAAAAAAAACTAAAATTGCCATTTTTGCTGTTTTTGAGCTTCTTACTGTTTTTTTTTATTTATTTATTTTCTATTAGATAGATAGATATATATAACTTTGATAATTTTGCTTACCAAATCTATAAAAATAATGTAATATGAAACCATAAATAAATTTTTTTTAATAAAATTGTAAAAAAAACTAAAACTGTAAAAATTGTTGAGCTTCTTACGGCTTGTTTTTTTTTTTTTTCTATTAGATAGATAGATAGATATATATATAGCTTTGATTATTTTGCTTACCAAATCTTTAAAAGCAATGCAAGATGAAATAATGAAAATATAACCAAGTTTTCTTTAATAAAACTGTAAAAAAAAAACTAAAACTGTAAAAATTGAGTCTCTTTTCTATTAATCCAAAAATATTTTACAAAAAATATTGTGTAAAAAAAAATTCGATCACCCAACATTAAATTTTTAGCTCCGCCCTGGTTAGCTTCATATATTGGTGGAGACTAAGTATCCCGTGACAAAGGGAACTACTGTTCTAAGGCAAATTTTGGACCGATTCAGAATATTTGGTTAGCAATGGCGAAGTAGTTTTAGGAATTAAAATGAGTGAAAATGTAAGATTAAACGAGAGATAAATAGTTTTGAAGATCAGGAATATAAAGGTAATTTAAACATTTTGTGGTGTAAATAAGGTTACAACTCCCAAAACCCAAGTATAAAACTGTCTCGAATTCAAGCAAATCGTCACTAGGGATTTGGTTTAGTGGTACGTAACTCACTATTTATGTAAAAAATTACGAGTTTAAATCTCTTTAATTACGTTGTACGGTCTTAAACCTCACTTGAATTAAAAAAAAAAATTCAAGCAAATCAAAGTCAAGCTTGAGTAGAGCTATTAGCTCAATCAACCTCTATGATACTAGTACTTATAAATTGAAGCAGGCTTCACAATACAACTAGCTAATTATGGGAAAGTCTTAGGCTCTGTTTGGACTAATTTTTTAATATTTAAAAGTGTTTCTGAATTTAAAAGCTGATCTCACATGTTTGTCTCATTTTTTAAAGTGCTTTTTAGGTAAGCTGAAGCTGAAAAACAAGAAGTTCAAAATTGAAGTTTTTCAAAATAAGTTTTTACGAAATTATTTTTATATAATTCATGAAATTGTTTTATTTTTTTTTCTTCAAATATACCCCTTCATATTTTTTAAAATTCAATATTGCTTAATATAGGTCAAACAGTCAACGACTTTTGTTCAACAATACTTTTAACCAAATCTCTACTAGAAAAGCTCTACATGTTAAAAACTAAAATTTTATAATTAGCTCAAACAAAGCGTTAAAAATATTAGCTTGATTCACTCGGATGCGAGTGTAAATTGGGGTCCTCACACATGTGGCCCCAACCCATATGTTAGCTCAATGAACCGGACTAACATTTTTTAACGTTTCTCCTAATTATGAGACGATCTGCACATTTCCCCACAATTAGAGAAATTGAACAAAGAGGGAAAATTTCTTGGATTCAATTACATAAAGTTCGTAAGCTTTTGAAGCTTGATAATGATAATGAAACCACTATTCTTTTTTTTTTTTTTCAAATTGTTTAATGGCTTACCACCTTCGGATGGAGTTTAATTTTGCCCTTCGTTTCCGGCTTTGAAGAGGCTTCCAAACCTAAGACTCAAAGGCAAAAGCGCAACTGCTAATTACAACTACAAAAGATCGAAACCTTTTGATTCAAATCGCTCTCGACGCCAAGAATATCTTGTGTCTAGATTGATTACATGTTCGACTTCCTTCTATAACAATACTTTGACATCTCGAAAACCTTTTTATCAATCCAAACTAACATCTGTATGTGAGAGCCATACCAACTAAGACGAGATTTAGCTGAATTTCCGTGAAATGTACTTCAAAAGAACATATGATATCGATGGCCTATAGAGGACTAATAATATGAAAAGTTTGGTGAACACGAAATTCCACGTTTAAGTGAGAGACGCCACATATTTTACGTGGCGAGGAGTTCAGGAGTCAAAAAGGCAGGAGATCATGGCAGGCAACAACATGTGTTAAATGTTTTAGCTAAAGTATTCAATTATTAGCTTTATAATATTTCCAGGAATGTTACGAAGAATGAAGTCGACATGTGAAAAATTGTTCATTAAGAGTACCTGAACAATGGCACGGTATATTTGTTCTAATGGCATGATTCTCGTTTTGAGCGGAGAAATTCAGATATAGATTTTTGAGTATATAACATCATTTGAATTAAAAGAAAAAAAAAAGTTTTGAACAATACCACTGAACAAAATTAACTGCTAGTGGTACAAATGGTTTGCTTCTAATATAATCAAAAGATTACAACAGAAACATCACTTGAAATTTATTCAGAAATTCAGAAAAACAAAGAATGGAATTAATTTTTTTTAACTGCTGTCTAATCTGTATATCATTCATCAATTTCCACTACAGAAAAGGTTTTACGGAGAAAAAATTACTGGATTTTTAATGTACAGATATCTATTATTTGGCACATAAGCTATATATATTTAGTGTCTATATCGTAGATTTGACTTTTCTTATAACGCAACCATGTTATAAGAGAATTCAAATCCTATCCAAATGATTATCCTTATCTAACGTAAACTAAGTTTGCCCCATGATCTGTTAATTTTACATAACTAGTAATCACATTATTGTTCTTTTATATCAACTATAAGCTGAATATTTCGATTCATGCATATATTATAAGCTCTTGAGCTGTGCAGACGACACGCACCTCTATTTTTTAACTTTCAGGCTAACATTTCTCTTGTTTGTTAGGCGCAATGGAGTTATCAGCTAACCAACTGAATAAACTGTCCATATACAGTATGAAGAGAACAAGGTCATAAGTGCCTACCTCTATATGTGCTTCGTCTTTAGGAGAATGCATCTCCTCATACACTTAATATTACGAGTTAAATTTAAATATGTGAATTATTGATATTATTATAATAAAATAATGTAAATAATTCATAATTATTAAATTCTATTTATAATTTTAGGGTGTTAAATTCTTATTCGCACTATAATATTTTAGATAATTTGCAACACTCTAATTGAAAAATAAGAAAATATCATTGCGAAAGATGAAAAAATTGTTACAATAGGTATTTAATTCAAAATCGTTGTTAACCATTGTATAAAGTAAAACTTCTTATAACGTTTTAAAAAAATTTAATCATATTTTGCTAATAATTGTTCGTAAAATTATTTTTTGGCAATGGTTTTAAAAATGTTGGTTATTAATTTTAAAAAACCGTTGCAATTAAGAATTTGCAATGAAATCATATCTAATGGTTAAATTTTTTTTTTTTTGATGATGTGAGAACTTAACTGACAGAAGTTGACCACCAACTGGTAAACCATCGAGTGTAGTGGTACGCCCCTACACATGTTTCAAGTCAGTTAAGAGTACAAATCTAGAGTAGTAAAATGTATCAATCCCATGACGTTGATGGAGTGATTTCACCTCCAATAGCGCTGAATCATACCCCTGGGGGTAGTAATGGTTAAAATTATTTGTAGCAGTTTTTAACCTGTTTTCAATAATTTTAAATATTTTAAATGTTGTAATAGATAAAACTATTGTAGTGGATCGTCTTTATGAATCCTTTTCTTAGGTGATTTTTAAGTGCTTCATGTCTTTTTCCTTTTGTGTACTTGAGACTTGAGATATTCCTTCTTTAGCTACACAAGAACATCTGAAAATGAAGTTAAACGCGAGACGCCTTTGAAGGTCGGAGACGGTTCTCGTCATCGGTGGATATAGAATTTCGTTCCAATAGAAATATTACATACAATTTAATATTTATATATAATTTTTTAATAGGTTAGTTGTTTCTTATATACCAAAAATATTTTATAAATACCTATGTTCCAACAAAATATAGTACTGGGATAGTCAACATTCGAAATAATGGCCTATTTCAAGGTGCATTATATGATCATTATTTCACAACCGAAAACATTAGAAGAGAATGATTAGGAACTTTACAGGCTTGCTCATATACTCCTAGAGCATTTGGTTCAACTATAATTAACAATATATATATGTGATAAAAGATATAGGATTCTATCACAAAATTAATTAACATCAAATTGAGTAATCAGGAAAGAAGAATGGATCACATGTGGATAATTAAAATTGGACTAATGCTTAACTTTAATGACATGAAAAGAAAAAGGGTGAAGTGCACCAGACCCCCTTATGTTTAAGGGTAAGTGCGCAGTATCCCCTTGAGTTTTTTAAACTCCCTGATCGCTACCTTGTATTTTTAAAAACTAACACACGTAACCCCTTCCCACTTGTTCTGTCAAAATAATTAACAGAAGTTAGAAAAATACATAAATGCCCTCAATTTTTTTTCTTTTCTCTCTTTTGTCCTCTTCACCTACCCCAATTCTCATCAGCAATCCGGCGACGTTGGAGCACCTCCACGCCAAAGCTCCGGTGACTATCTCTGCCACCACACAACCAAGTGCCTAAATGTCTGCCGGTGGCCCCTGATCACCTCTGGCTAGAGGTGGCATTTGGGCTGGGTCAATACAAGCCCAGTTCAGCCCAGCACACGAAAATTTAGACCCAGCCCAACTCGAATGAAAATGGGTTCGACTCGACTCAGTCCACCACATATAGGTGGGCCGAGTTGGGTCTTATATTTTTGGACACAGCCTATTTGTGCCTAAACTCATTTGTGCCCAAGCCCAGCCCAGCTAAGCCCAATCCAGCTCGAACCTAACACAGGCCCAGCTCGAGCCCACCTAAGGCCCAATTCGAGCCCAGATAAAGCCCATCTTGATATTATAATTTGTACATGTAATTTTTCTTATAAATAATTAGTGTATTCAACTTCATTTTATTACAAAACTATGTATTTATTTTACTACCTATTGTCTCTTTATTTTACTACAAGAGAATACACAATATCTATGGCTATGGGGGAAGAAAATCTTTCACAACGATTACGTTCAAATGTTTGAAATTATTTTGTTTACTTTGAAGAAAATGGGTATGTAATTTGTAACTATTGTGAACGTAAATATATATTTCGTCGTCAATTTGGAACTGAAACGCTTGTAAGACATCTTGTATCTCAACACTCAAATGTTCTAAACTATTTTAACTCTCAACCACCATCACTACTACCACCAACAGGCCCAACACCCGCACAAATAACATAATAAAATAGAGAACTTCTCCACCAACTTTCTTTAAACATTTATGTAATGTTTTTTTTTAATGTTTATTAGTAACGTATCTGTGTCTCATGAACTTGTGGTTTGTTAAGTAATATTTTATTATTTATATTAATATTATCAATCAGCTTATGTCTTATTAATTGTTAAATTAACTTTTTCGTAAAAAAAGCTAAGCTTAACATTTTTTCGTTATTAATCCAACTATCAAAATTCAGAACACACTAATAAAAAATTAAAAAAAGATGGGCTAGCCCAGCCCAGCTCAGCCCAGCTCGTGACTCGTGGTAGCCGGCTCGTGGGTCGAGTTGGGTCTTATATTTCAAGAATTGAGCCCAGTCCAGCTCAGTCCAGTTAACATATGTGTCGAGCCGGACTCATTTTCTCAACACACAATTCGGTCGAGTCTTGCCGTGCCATGCCGGGCTGGCCCATTTGCCAGCTCTACCTCCGACGACCAAAATATTTTAATTAAGGGTTTTATCTTTTTTGCTCTATTGTTAATTTTATAGCTTGTATGCTTCTTGTTTTTTCCCTGCATCGATGTATTTTTTTTGCAGGTCAATGGAGATGATAGCTTTCTTGGAAATGGAAGCTTTAATGATTCTATTGCAGCCGTTGGCAACCCAAAATCCGCAATCTTTACCTCACCATTTTTGCCTAAAAGAATATTTTGAAGCTTAATATCACAGTGAACATATCCATTTTTGTGAATAAACTGCAACCCTTTAAGTATAGCCTTTGTATATTGACAACCATTACACAATTTTTCACCATTTTCAACAACATGAAAGATGATGAATATTCCAACAACACATTATACAGTTTTTCACCATTTTCAAAACTATAACCATCACCAAAATAAGAAACAATCTGAGGACAACCGTTAAGCTCATCCAAGATGAACTTCTCATTCATTAGCGAAGCAGAGTTTGCAACTCCACAACTCTTGACAGCTATTAATTGACTAATCTCCAAGCTTTGGCATCTTGAAATTGCCAAACTGACAGTACCAAAGCTTCCATGACCAATTCTATTACCTCGTACCCACTTCTATTTTGGTGTAAGAAAGGAGAGAAAAATATCGGGTGTTACAAGTTGTGGTGTTCAAGGGGGAGAGGGGAGGGGAGAGGGGTGATGAAGATGATGGGTTTTTTAAAAATAATTTTTCTTTTTGGTGAAAATTGGTTTGAGAGAAAAAGAAAAGAAAATTAAAAAATATATATATAATATAAGGGCATTTTTGTCCAACTAAGTAACATTTTAAGTCAAAAAATATCAACACTTGCACTAAGCGCGTGTGTAATGCACTATCCGTTAAAAGTAACGATTTTTTGGATGGAGGGGGCATAGGTGCTAGTTTTCAAAAACACAAGGTAGCGATCACGGAGTTTTAAAAACTCAAAGGGATACTGCGCACTTACCCCTAAACACAGGAGGGTCTGGTACACTTCACCCAAAAAAAATGAGATTCTATTCTACAATCAACTGATTGAATTAATAATTCAAAATCTTATATAATAATTTTTATATTTTGACTTATCAACATGTGATAATATTATTCTCTACCGGTAGATGGAGCTTTGTTCTAATTTCCATGAAGATACCTTAACTTTTAGCACATTTGTACAAGCATAGCCCATAATAACAAGTTTGAATCCTTTTGTTTCTTATGTTTCTCATTTTTAATAAGGTGTAATATCGACCATCAAATTTAATTCTTTTAAATCTTAATAATATATTCTAAAATTTATTTTAAACACCTTTTTCAAAATTTATTAGTTTATTAACCTAAGTTTGACGGTTGAGATAATATACTTTATTTCAGAAATGAACAAAACAAAACTAGCTAAATCAAGCCTTTTTCCCGAGTAGATGGGGTTGGCTACAAGGAGTTGTTGATATCGCTCATTCATGATGGGAGCAGTCTTTTCTATTAGTTCTATATAAGTGAAATCTCGCCTAAATAATTCCGTCCAACTCATCTTAGGTAAGTAAAAAAAAATTGCGTAAATGATCCTTATTATTTTTCTAAGATTTCAAACTTGTCCCTATTATTCAAAATTAGCCAATTTAATCCCTATTATTTCCTAAAATATTTCAAACTCATCATATTGTTCAAAATTAGCCAATTTAGTCTCTATTGTTTGCCAAAAAAATTTAATCTAGTCTTCAAGTAATGGTCAAGTATGTTAAGAATCTTGAGTTTCTATCTTAAAACTAATTGGTTTTAAGATGCAAACTCATGATTCTTAACATGGTATCAGAGTTGGGCCCTTGGTTCAATCATATTCATTCGCTTGTAACCCATCTTATATCAGGTCCAATTGTATTCAATCTTTCGTGTGTGTCATATTTCACACATTTTTAATTTGCCACATGTGTCCCACGTGTATTCAATCTTTCATGTGTGACCCATCTCAAAATTTGGTCCACATGTATTCCAATCTTCCAAGTGTGGCTATCTCAAAATAAGGTCCACACGTATTTAATCTTCCACGTGTGGCTCCTCACAAATCAGGTCACACGTGAAGGGGAGTGTTAAAATATGCACTTATCTCATATCGAAAAATTAGAAACTCTAAGATCACCTTATAAGATCCTTGATGCGAAAACGATTATGGAGGAATTGTTTGAGAGAAGCAATGGCATCCAAATCATTCCCTGTAATCAAGATGTCATCAACATATATTAAAAGAGCAGTGAAAGACTTCCCTTTATGGCATGTGAAAAGTGAGTAATCTGCTCTAAACTGAATGAAACCAGCGGCTTGTATGGCCTCTGAGAACTTTGCAAACCATTGGCGTGAGGCTTGCTTGAGACCATATAGAGACTTGTTGAGGCGACACACTAAATTTTCCCCCTTGTCACCGAAGACCAGGTGGAGGAGTCATATAAATTTCTTCTTGGAGGTCACCATGAAGAAAAACATTGTGAACATCAAGTTGGTGAAGACCCATAATTCTTAACAAAGTACAAGGACCAAATTGAATTTTTTTAAAAACAATAAGGACTATATTGACTAATTTTGAATAATATAGATGAATTTTAATTTTTTTTGAGAAATAATAGAAACTAAGTAAATTAATTTTAAATAATAAGAATGAATTTAAAACTTCAAATAAACAATAAGAATTATTTATACAATCATTCCTAAAAAATAAGAGAAGTAAAAAAACGAGAGCATCCTTAACCCACGACGGCCCTATGGAAATTGAAAACTACCGACCATTTTTTTTCTTATACAAAGCTCCCTATCAATAGTACAAGCATACAAGGACAGGAGACTAACTACCAATCAAACGACTAAAGTGCATGAACCCAACCTCAACCCCAACCTCTATAAATACCATTCCAACATATACACAAACGTACCACAAAAAAAAAAAAAAAAAAAAATCATTACAACTCACAAAAACAACCTCAAACTTAACTACAACAACAACAATGCCTTCATCTTCAGTTGTAATCCTTTCCAAATGCAGTATCTACCCAGACAAGAAATCATCAATCAAAGCATTAAAACTCTCTGTTTCTGACTTGCCTATGTTGTCTTGCCAATACATTCAAAAGGGTGTTTTGTTACCACAACTACCCAATGAAACTGACTCACTTCTCTCCCATTTGAAAATCTCTTTATCCAAGACTCTCTCCTATTTTCCGGCCCTCGCCGGTCGGTTCCACACCGATGTCGAAGGCCATGTTCATATCATCTGTAACGACTCAGGCGTTGACTTTGTCCACGCTAAGGCCTTACACCTCTCTGCAGCAAATAATCTTCCCAAAGATTGTGATATTCCCTCTTGTTTTAGAGAGTTTTTTCAGTTTGATAACACGCTTAGCTATGCTGGACATTACAAACCCCTCGTTGCGGTTCAGGTCACTGAGCTAAACGACGCCGTTTTCGTCGGGTGCACCATCAACCATGCCGTGGTTGATGGTACATCTTTCTGGAACTTCTTCAACACCTTTGCTGAGGTCAGCAAAGGGTCCAAGAAGATCTCTAGATCGCCGGATTTTAGCCGCGACACCCCTTTTGATTCTCGGGCTGTTCTGAAAGTCCCCGCCGGAGGTCCGTCGGCGACTTTTTCCGGCGACGAGCCCTTGCGCGAGAGGATTTTCCATTTCAGCAGTGAGGCCATTCTGAGGCTGAAATTCAAAGCCAACAACCCGGCCCGAAAGCCTGAGATTCCAGGCCCTCTCGGCCCGGAAATTTTCGGGAAACATAATAATGACAGTTGGTTGACAGGTAACGGTAAAATTAACGGGAAGGTAATTCCCGCGGGAATGAAACCAACGGCTGAGATTTCATCTTTCCAATCGCTATGTGCTTTATTATGGCGATCGGTGACAAGAGCAAGAAATTTGGATGAAAACAAAACGACAACATTCAGGATGGCCGTTAATTGTAGGCACAGGGTCGAACCACGTATGAATACACTTTACTTTGGGAACGCAATCCAAAGCATCCCAACCGTTGCTTCCGTTGGTGATCTATTATCCAACGACTTGAACTGGAGTGCTGATCTGCTTCACCAGAATGTAATCACACACGATGATGCTACCGTGCGCCGTGGTGTGAAGGATTGGGAAAACAACCCAAGATTGTTTCCATTAGGCAACTTTGATGGTGCCATGATCACCATGGGAAGCTCACCAAGGTTTCCAATGTATGATAATGATTTTGGGTGGGGACAACCATTGGCTGTACGTAGCGGTAGGGCCAATAAATTTGATGGTAAGATTTCAGCTTTTCCTGGTCGTGAAGGCAATGGGAGTGTTGATCTTGAGGTGGTTTTAGCACCACATACCATGGCTGGTGTTGAGGCCGACATGGAGTTTATGCATTATGTTTCTTGAAAATGTTAGTGTAAATTTTTAATGTTTATCTGAAATTATTTAATGCTAAAAAAAAAGTCATGTTATAAGTTTCAATGTTTCACAAAAATCGTCAACTACTTGGTCCATCCTTTATTTTTCTGTCAAATTCAGACGAAAAATCACAAAATTATTTTTATAATCACAAAAAATCAACTTGTGAGTTGTGTTTATTCAAGTTTTCAAATTGGTTCCCGAACATAATATGTATGTGATCACATATCATATTCCATTTACGTTTTAATCGAGAATATATGCCCAGGACGACATTGATTTTATAAGTATAAGAAAATAACTATTTGAACGTAAAAACAATTTACTTAAAGTGATTAATTTAAGTTATTATTTAAACTCACAACATTCACTTGTATACTACACGTTTAACAGCTCTACTGCAATGTGGGTCATTACACAAAAATTGATAAAGACTATTTCCAACACGTGTGATAAATATTGAAAATTCATAATGACTTTTATAACAATAGAGACTATTTTTGGTAATTTAAAAATACTAAAGACACATCGCTATTGTTTTACCTTTTTTTTCAAATTAGTCTTAATTGTTTCAAATTGTTCAAATCAGTCTCTAATATTTTTTAAAAAGTATCAAAATAGTCCTTGACGTAAAAAATTGGTGTTTAATTTAACAAAACAGTAACATAGGGGTAAAATGGTAAAATTATTATAATGGCTTCTTAAAATTTTAACTTAGTCCACAAAGTTTACAAATAATCTTAATTTAGTCCCTAAAGTTTACAAATAAATTCAATTTAGTCCTATAAAAATTTCAATGTCATCCCTTCATCTTCCTCAACCCATCTTCTTTATCTCCATTACCACCACCACCACTACCACCTGTGTCCACCACCACAATCACATTCAGACACCCAATCACATACAATACACAAACACCGCTCACAGACAACCCACCACCACCACCACTATCACCGTTGCTGTCAACGGATACCCACAAACCACCCATATAGACACATACAAATACCCACACATATATCATATGTATATTACAAACATATATACATATATATACAACACATATGTAATATATATACGACACCTGCATACATATATATACAACACATGACACATACAGTGGGGGGTATTGGGAATGTGGGCTGGGGGGTTGGGTCATCGGGGGTGGGGTGGTTTTTTTTGTGGTCAGAAAGTTGGGGGTGTTCATCAGGGAGGGGGGTTGGGGTAGAGGGTAGAGGGTGGAGGGTTGGGAGGGCAACGCACATGCAGGGGTGGGGATGGTTTGTTTTTGGGTAAAAAGGTTATGGGTAAAGGGCGGAGAGCGGAGGGCAGAGGGCGGAGGACAGATGGTAGGGGGTTTTGTAATTTCATTTAATTTATAAGAGATAGTTTAGTCATTCTAAAAGTTTTCTATTAAATATTTAACATCAGAGACTAATTTGATACTTTTTGGAAACATTAAAGATTGATTTAAAACAATGGGGTCTAATTTGGAAAAAAAGATAAATTATGCATATAGTCCTTATTGTTTATATATTTTTTTAAAGTTTGTCTTTAATGTTCTAAAAAATTATATTAGTCCCTAATATTTACAAAAGTAATTCAAAATGGTCCATATTATTCAAAACTAGCCAATTTAGTCTTTATTATTTTTAAAAAAAATCTAACTTATTTCCCAAATAAGGTCATGTACAGAGACTAAATTGAATACTTTTAAAAAATGATACTGACTAAATTAATTTTTTTTTAAAAATAATAAGGATTAAATTAAATAATTTTGAATAATATGAACCATTTTCAACCACTTTTATAAATACTAAGGACTATTATAATTTTTTTGCAACATTAAGCACACTAACTTAAAAAAAAATATATAAACAATATTATGCATAATTTACCTTTAAAGAAATATATCTTATGGTAAATGTCATAATCAATCGACCAGCTTACGAAAGCAGTCCAAGGTCCAATGTGGAATTGATGCTAAATTCAGTGTATCAAGGAAATTTTTTCATCCGTTGTGCCACACTTCGTCGTTAAATGGGATGTGAGTTTTAGTTAAACATTTCTAAGCATAAGTAGTTCTAGGAAACGACCAAAAAATTTAATGGATCCACAAAAAAAATATACAGGTGTCACTAAAGAAATGATACGAGTAATTATCATGGACGATTTTAACTGCTTTTTAAGGGACAAGTTATTCATGGGTCAGCGAGGATTACAGTTTTACTTATATATTGAGCTATGTACTTTTGAAATCTTGAAATGTATTTTATACACAAAAAATTAATTCAATAATCATTAAAAAAAATTATTTATATACATGTACTAAACTGTGTATTAATTTTCACTTAACAATAATTTTAAATTTGCTTTACCAAAAAAAAAAAAATAATTTTAGATTTACCCGTACGTTTTTAAAAGAAAATCCCATACATTTATTTCTGGTGCTTTGTCAGTGGCATGTGACACACCTGGGCTGTGTACAATATAGCCTTCATGCAATTATTAGGTTCATTTTACACGTGCAGAAACCTTTGGCTGGCTAAGGAAAGTTAAACCTTCGTGCAAACTTCACAATTCATTTCAAGGACTTCCGTGTACACTTGCAGCAAAGAGCAATGATTTTTGCATGGAATTGCATCTTCTACGTTATTTCGCATGTTGTTTTCTTGAATGAGGAAAACAAAAAATAAAGATTTGATTTAAGCTTTATGCAAGAGACTTTGAGATCAATTCTCGTGGTATAATTTTTGTTGCAAGTGTAACAAATTAGTAGTATGTTCCTTGTTCTGAATGTGAGAGATTTTGAAATTAATTGTTATAGACGACATCCTTTAATAAAGTGTTATACAGTTGATACTTCCCTTAAATTAAAAAAAAAAATGAAAATCATTAAATTTAAAAACTTTAAAGCAAAGATATAACATAAAGCCAGATCACCCAAAACCACTGTTGGGGACCTGGGGTGCACTACATTTAAAGTCCCAGCAAGTTCAGGAATTACATTTGATAACCAATCACAATGAATGAGTCTATTTTTAGATTTCTTCGCTAACCAGTCAATTGTACTATTAATAGACCTTTTGACAATCTAGGATGGTATATACTCGAACTTGGCAGCTTGATTTCTCCTCAATTTAACCTGGTATGTCACGCTTTCAACGCTCTAATTTTAGCGACGGTGTTCATACTTCTTCAATTAATTCCTTATAGACGTTGATTGTGAAGACTCTGGATGACCTCAAGAGCATCAGATCTAACAGTACTTCCCATATCAGATGGAGTAATTCTTTGGTTAGTCCGAACGGATTATCAACTCACTCATGTACAAGTAAGCCCTACAGTATGTGAGACCCATCACATGTCATCTCTAAGGCTGATGATTAGCTCGGACTAACCAAAGAATTTTCAAACCAATTATTAGAGCTAAGTTGTGTTGAGAAATATACATGATAATTAAAATTCATAATTACGCAGCGAAAAATAATAATGTATCCGTTCATGTTTGATTACGCAGATTTAAATGCATACAATAATTAATCTCATTAAATATCATAGCAGTAGTTTAGGGTTACCTCTTGAAGCGTAGATCGAGGTTGAATCAGCAACGAGCTCCCCACGTGTGAAGCCTCCAAGATTGATCCACACAGAATCCGCGCTTGTCAATTGAATTTCATCCCCACTAGGTTTTCTAGAGAAATCATATATTTTTATTCTGACTTGAAAAGTGTGCTAGCTTTTTCCTTGACAGAATAGTACAATTTATAAGAAAACACATGTGACATAGGGCTACATGTGGACTGGACTTAAACTAACCAGTTTAGGGCTCTATAATAACCAGATCACTATCCAATTACTACGAGCCCGATTAAATTAATATTTAGAACGATCCTAAATTTAATTTAATCTTTTCTCTAATCTAATTAATTCGTAAATTTCATTTGTGTGTGACCTCTTGGGTTCATGATTAATCGGCAGCGAATAATTAATTCAACTAATTAATTAAATTAGAACTTTTTCTAATTAATTCGTAAATCGTGAGTGACACCTAGCAGTGTAGAGCGATTACCCAATTAAAGATAAAGTGCAAGTATACGAACCCATTTAGTAATTTCTATGTAATCAAATCATATTGTCTCAACTATCCCGATCAAGCCAAAATCATGGATTGGGTCGTCAAACTCTATTACTCGATCATATGCCAAAATCTAATTAATTAGTAACTAATGAATAATTCGTGGAACGACTTCCACTATTCCACCTAGGCCAAGGATTTCTAGTTACATAATTAATAGATCACATAGGATTTTCAATTGACAGTTTCCGTATCTACACGCACATACCTCCATGACGGAATAGATCATAACCACTGAATACATTGTCTAATCCGTGATTAGGACTAGCTTAATTGCACCAGCAAATTATGATATTTCTAATCATGAGATAACCGTGGTGTCTAAGGTCTGAGGATCAATTGCACAATAACATAATATAATGAATTATTGACCAATCCATGTAATTCATTATATTGGTGGTCAAGTCCAGTCACTTGTTCGCAACAAATACTTATGCATCTACTATAACGATATGAGACTAATCGTCCAAACTAATATTTCATATTATTTGGTTATTAGACTGTAATCTGATCTATCTGGATAGACTAACGCCCAATTAATTTATCATTTGATTGAGGACAACTTTTAGAACATATCTGCGAATATAGATTTCGTTACTCATATCCTTACTCCTAAGGATGGAAGCTATAGATAGTGTTCTAAGGACTTTATTTATTTAATTAAAATATTTATAATAAATAAATAAACTGCCCGCAATAAATGATTTAATAAATCAAATAATACATTATCCATAATTCCAAAATTACAATTTATTGGCTTTTAGGGCATTATTTCTAACAGGTTGCAGGTATTAAGAATAGCTAGAGTTTCAACTTAGATAGGTTGCAAACAATGCATAAACCAAGTTTTGTGATAAGGGGTGGATTTAGAATTTTATTTCTTAGTAGGGCCATAACTCATAATTTAAAGACCATTTAAATATATAATATCTCTTTCAGTGGAGATTAATTGATTTCTCAAATTAAAAATATATATAAAATACATGTGTATTTTGAATACAAATTTGGGATAAGTAAGGAAGAAAAAGTTTTAAAACGTCTAGGACTTTTTAACGTTCCAAATACAAATGCATGATTCTCATTCCGCACGTGTTTTCACTTGTCAAATTATAATAATAAGGTTCACAAATATTTTTAAAACTGTCCTAAATAAGGGATGCAGTCCCCACCAAACCCTATACTATATCCGTCCAATAATAAGCCTTTACTGAGCTTATACTATATCTGCCCATAATTGCCATTGATGACTCTACCTGTGTGGCTGCTGTCCATGATGGCTCGAAACAATGATTGAATGAACTATCACAATTGATTTTGATGGTATCTCGGGTAGGGGGAGACCTATTGTGCTCAAGTTGGCCACTCAAGTGTTGCTCCCACTTAGATCCGCAAACCATGAATTAAATCTTGATTGCGGAAATAATTGATTGTCACATCAGTTTTGATAAAATTTTCTGTAAAATCTCATAGGTATTATTTAGCATTATTCAATACAATCAATCTCTTTACGCACACCACAAGCCTAAAACCAATTTGTATTATATAGTTGGATACATTGCCATTTTTGGGGATAATTATTTCCCATAGCACATGGCTGGTTTTTTGAATGGACTCGTCTATACCAGAAAGTACACCCGTGCTCTTGGGCCACTTAATCTCTCTCATTTTTTGTGCGTAGGTGCGTGTGGGTGTGCCAGTAGGTGTTTGTCGAGGATGTGTGTGCCGTGCATCGTGGTATGTGTCTGGGAGGAAATTAACGTGTGTCGAGTAAGGATCCTTTTCTTAATTGATTTTTCTATTTTTTAGAAAATATTTAAAATAAAATTTCAAACTGTTCAAAATTTGATGATATATAATGTATCTTATTTAGAAAATGAAAGAATTAATAAAGGAAAGGATCCAAACCCGCGCATGCTGGAGTGGTTGTCGCGGTTTATGTGCGTGTGTTGTCTTAGTGCTGGTAATTCGAGCTAAGCAACTAGCTAGGTTCACTATCATACTGATCTAATATACTTATCTTATGGTCATCCATATATTGCATTTACTTGTTCTCCGCAACTAACAATCTGTGAGAACTTCAACATTAGATTGAGAAAACAAAAAAATTGACTTGTGATCATTGACAGCAGAGAAAAGATCCATAATGCATACCATTAGAGAAAAGTCATGCTCCTCCATAACTTTATCAATAAAGAATTACAAAAAAGAATTATAGATGTAAATTTCTCGTGAAATCATGAAAATCTGCTTGAGCAAAACTTTTTTACTCAAGAAACAAATAAATCAGCTCCTAATAAATTCTTGCTTTCATGGTTTGCTTCTTTGCCTCGGAGTTGGTTTCGCACTTTCAAATTCTGCCTTGATCACCACAAAATTGACCCGTTTTATTATTATTATTATTTTTTTGTGCTGTTGGCTAATTTGATCATATTTAACATTTTGGAAGATCTTTGGGAGGAGGCAGAAGTGACTCATTAGGACCCTTGCCATTGTCCACCAAGAATGCCATTTTTAGACCCCATGTTGTGTGCACCTCCAAATGACAATGCATAAACCAAACTCCTGAAATATTAAATCCATCAAAAGAATTGCTATTAGTATAAAGAAATTTATTAGTAGAAGTATAATTCACCAGAAGCATAAGTAGTAGAAGTGAATTAAAACCCTGATATCAAGTCACTATTAATTTTAAATATATGACTACTTAATTTACCTGGGTTGTCTGCACGAAACCTTATAGCAACCCATCCTCCAGAAGGCACTCCAATTGTGTTTCTTTCAACAGGGTCAACGAGATTAAAGTTCTTTGGTTCAGTCTTTGGATTGAAATTTCCAACTCCCTTGCCAACTGCAAAGAAATTGAATCCATGGAGATGAACCGGATGGTTTTCAGGAGCAATGATTCCTGTATCTTGGAGAACCACTTGAACAGTTGCATTATAGGGTAGCCTATACACCTTTGTGCCATTGGTTGTTTGTAAGTTTGCTGGAGGTGTGCCTGTATAGTTAAATGTGAAAGGAGGATTTCCAGGAAAATCAGTGGTGAAAACTCCTTTTATGTTAAAGTAATGTGCTTGTAAAAGAGCTGTAGTTGGCATGATAAATGTGACATTGTTTACTGATGCCACGACACGGCTTCCGTTTCCAGCTTTGCAAGTTGGGCATGGGTTGATTCCTAGACCAACTGTGAAAAACAATGAGTGATCAACAGTTAATGGAACCTTGGCAGGATAGTTTTTCGAATTAAGGCTTCGCAATGCGTTTGTGAATTTGTTAGCCACAACAGTGGCATTCTGAGGCGGTGGTTTAGTAAGGATTGTTTTAGTAGTAGTAGTTAATTTCCCAGAGTAGAGTAATGTGGCTGTTGCAGTCATGTTGTCTACAGCAATAGGAGCGTCCATGAATGGAGAAGCAGCAACCATATACTTTCCAGCACCTTGATCAGCTGTTACTATCACGTTTGTGGTTTGGCCTGGGGCAATAACAATGGTGTCTGTCTTGAAGGGTTTTACATAGATGGCATCAACTTCCACTACAGTCATCTTATGTCCAGCTATCTTGAAGAAGAGTTCTTCATTAAGTGCAGCATTGATTACGCGTAACATGTAGGATTTTCCAGCTTCAACATTGAGATTGTAGCCACCTTGTGATGGACAGTTCTGGACAGGCCCTGGATGGCCATTGATAGTGTGAGCATCAGAAACATTAGGTGCCAGACCTGATTTTAATGCTTCATTAATCACATCCTCTGTATCTGACTTCCACCACTCAGCTGCAGATTGGAAAACATTGCAAAATTTAAAGCTCCAAAAATCGTTCTCTCTGTTCAAATTCATTGCATACTGGAGATATCATCATTTACCTAGCACAACCACACGTTCGTGATCAGGTTTTGGGAATGGATATGGCACACCACGCTTCGGCAAGATGACTAAAGCACCATGGATGGTGGCCCTTAGCCATAGAATATGCGCATGCCAAAGTAATGTACCCCTTTGGCCTATGATGGTGAAGTTGTATAAATAGTTCTGTCCTGGCTGAATTGGACATTGTGTAATGTACGCTGGCCCATCTGCCCATCCTGTTCTAAGTTGCCTGATACCATGCCTGACATAAAATAAAATAGAAAAAAAAATTTCAAAATTTTCATTCCTTATCTTTTACACTTTTTCCATTTTTGGTGCCTTACCAATGGATAGAGACGTTGTATTTGACATGGTTGACGACCTTAACAAGCACTGTATCATCTTCCCTGGCATAGATAGTGGGTCCTGGGAACCTTCCATTGATGGTGACAATTGGCTTGGTTGAACACAACCGAGTCGTCTTCTTCATCACCACCTACATACGTAATCAGCATTCAATAATCAGCATGGAATTGAAAGATACGAACAAGAATGTTAGTTGTAAGATTACATCAAGTGGTTTGAAAGTAATTGTTGGTGTGCCTTCCATCGTCTTTTATATATTTTCTTCAAATAATTTGCTGTTAGGATTAACTACCATAGCTAATTGGAATTGTCATATTCGTTTGTTGAATGGAATTTCTGAAAAATTCTAGTCAAAATTTTCTATAAACAAATTGTACATATAACGTGTTAATACTTAAAATACTTACGATAGGTGTAATTTGTGGTAAACTACGTGCACTATTTTTATTTAATTTTTAAAATACTATTGTTACATATCATCCATTCATCTTTGTATCTTTCATCATCCATTCATCTTTGTATCTTTCCTTCCTATATAATAAAATATGTTTATCCTACACGTTCTTTTTGGGCATATGTTAATTAAATATTTTAAAAAATTGATATTTAATAGTATAAATTTAAATATACTACCCAAAAAGAGGTAAATTAATAAAAGAAAGATATAAATTATTACTCTTTCTAAAACTATCACATATTCAATGATTGAGACCACATGGAAAAAAAAAAAAAAAAACTAAAGTGATATATGCATGACTGATCCATATCCCGATTGGGCAATTGGACTTCATGCATGAAAGGGTTACCAAGTCTTACACTCTTACTATGAACCTCTGGAAGTTATTGAAATAAACATGACATGCAGATTTGTCGAAAAACACTTCAATCAGTTTAAATTAATATTAATCTTTCACATATTATATATTCAGATTCACACGTACGAAGAAACTATTTAATACGTGTAAATTGACTCAAGATTTTTCCAAACTACGATAGAGGCAAGTGCTGCCACTTTGAAGCACTAACAAACAATTTGAAAGTTGTTTATTGTCAACAATATACTTACATTGAACTTGTAGTGACGAACCATGCATTGAACATATGGTGGAAATAAGCATGCCAAGAGAATCAAAACTCGAGCCCATGAGTACTCCATTTTTTGTGATCTTCACTAAGTATATTAATTTTTGATGTTTTAGCTCTTCTATATATGTCTTTCTAGCTTGCTGTGAATATGCATGAATGGCTAACGCAAGTTTATATAGGTGACAATCTCTCTGCTGCCATGTCTTGTTTTCTCTGTTAGGTGAATGGACGGGTCAGATCCTTGGAAATCAAGGCTTATTAGGAAAACTAACATTTTCAAATCACTTCTTACATTTTACGTAAAGTATTTTTGACCAAATTCAATTTCGAAGCTAAGTTATTTAAACTTCTTATTTTATTTCCATCTGGTTATTTCCTGATTTAGACTTTTCTTTAACTGAAGTTAATGATTATATATAGATTAATTTCTTGCTAATATTTGCCCCCGTATAAACAATATACAGCGTTGAACACATCTATCAAATATATGTCATAGTGTAAACTTTTGAGGATTTAATAAAAAGTAATTTCTTTAGGAGTCTACGAAAATACTGAGTGAAAAAATGGGGGAACAAAAATCTAATAATAATACATTATGAATTACTTTTCTTTTTTAAAGAAAATATGTCACCATTTATTCCAAAATAGTTTACTTTATAGGTTGCGGTTGTTTGGTGGTGGAACCTAATACTTGTTAAAAGCATGAAAATAGGTGAAATTCTAGAGGCATTGAGAATTAGTCAATCCAGCTGTTAAGAGAAGGCATTTTACCACCCATATCATTCGACTGTTTTTTTATTATTATTATTTATTTGAGGGAGGGTTACAAGCTAATATTACATCACTTAAAATGTTGATGCCGAGAAATGACTATTTTAAATATTTATATATGTAAACTCTCTTATATTAAACTTCACAAATCGTTCCAATTGTGGCAATTATGTATAACTTATAATTGCATATACTAGCTAGGGACGACTTGCATGGTTTTTGGAGTCCTTAAGCATTAGAGGGTTAAGTGCATGTGTTGTGTGTGTGTGTTTGTATACATATATGTCAAGACGAAAAACTCACTCTAGTAGGATTATATTAAATTCACCTTAAACCTATAAATTTTGTTGTGCAATGGCGCACTTCAACCCATACTTAATTAGGTTAGCCAAGACCAGACAATATTTGTAATAGGATGGATTGTTAAGTTATATATCTTCAAGGGCATACATGAGTATGATTAACTAGTAGTAGTCATCTTAATTATATTACTTTTCCATATTTCCAAATTGTTGTTTATCAGATATTGCATATTGTAGAAAATATTTCCTAGTGGCTTACCTCAAAGCCACATTATAAGAGCGCCAATATAATCCACCATAATGTTTGCATTCTCAAGGGAAGGGGAGGGGAGGGGGGGAATGAACCCTCGAATAGAAAATTTCATAGTTTATCATGTATATTTTGATTTTACTAATGTACAATCAATTAGTGAGAATAGAAAAGAAATTTAAAGTTTCTCAAAGGAGATTATCGATATAAAGGAATCCAAAATCCTAGTTTACATTTTTATATAGCCTTGGAAAAGAGTCTCAGATATAAATATAATTGAGATACTATATTCTTAATTAAGAAAAAGTAAGGGCCTAATGAATATAAGAAAAAGCTGTAAGGGCCTATTTGGTTAATTGGTTATAAAAAACAAGATTTTTGTTGGAAAAACTGTTTAAAAAATGTGGTAATTAATTAACCAGATTTGGTGATTGGCATGGATTAATACATCAAATTTTCCATTTATTTTGTTTAACAAAAAATGATAAGGCTAATTTAGGAAAATAGAGACACTCTAATTGATTCACATATAGAGAAATGTTACCCTATGACAGCATTTGCCATAATACAGAAAAATATCATGTTACGTTTTCACCGCCAAACTTAAAGAGCACTTAGGGTTATCAAACGTCCAAAAAACCAAAAAAAAAAAAAAAAATCTTTGATTTCAAAATATTTTGGATCTTCAAAACGTTGGATGAGACTAAAAAGGAAAGAATGGGCGAGACTGTCTCTAGGATGATGTGCCACACGTTACAATTTCCACCAATAATGAAATGGATAATTTTTGTTGGAAACATTAATGTTAATGGATATTTTTAGCACATGAAAATTTTCCATTGTACTAATTGATCACTAGTTGGTTACATGTTTTGGTATTAAATGTTTTATGACTTTGGTTTTTGATATGGGAACAATTTTTTTTTTTGAATTAAGATCCTCTCATAATTAATCCTTGTTAGAAGTTGTGTAATAAAAGTATGGATTAGTTTTGGAAGCAATATGACAATTTGCCCAATCAACGGAGTATAGTAGAAAAACTGCAGCGATTACTTGGCGTAAAATAAATTCTGTTATAGATGGTGTTGCAACATCAACTAGAATCACAACTCTTTCGTAGTTTGTTACTTATTAGATTCTCTCGTTGCTTAACCAGTTAAAGAATTGATTTACTTAATGTTTCAACACACTCAGTAACAGTAAATAGCAGCAGAAATCAATAACATGTGAAAGGAAAAAGAACACCAAGATTTAACGTGGTTCAACCATTTGGTCTACGTCCACGGGACCTCCCCTGGTCCAACAAACCTGTTCACTAAGAAATAATGTCAGTTACAAACACCAATGGACTTACACAAGTAAAGACTCCCTCTTGACTTTTGACGCCTCGATGAAGGACTTTTTAACGAACTTTGGTTTGGCGAGCTCCCCTCGACTTACAACATTCTCTCCCGAATACCACACCTTCTTCTCCCGAAGAATGATTAAAGAAACAGTGATCTAATTATTCAGAACCTACGCAAGTTACTCATATCTCATTGTTACATAACACAGAGTTGCAACACTTAAAACAACTGAGTACACAATAACATGTCGTGTTGCAACATGACACAAAACATAGAACTCTATTGTGTTCTTTTGCTGCTCGTCTGTATTCTCTTTCTTTCTCAATATTTTCTAGTCGCTTACTTCAGCTTCTGTGCTACAAATATATACTTGTGCTGCTACACTGCCAACCGCCTTAGGCCTCAAGACATTCCTAATCAATATGCAATTAATGTTATGCCATAAGCAGCGCAACCTTAACATGGTAAGTTGCCATAATATGTTTCCTGCGCTTAACATGGTAAGTTGCCATAATATATTTCCTGTAACACAAACAGTAACCAGTACATATATGGGAATAGAAGATCATGAGGTTTTTGCAAAAACATAGCCAATCAAAGATTTCCTTCAGGATTGCCAAAACGACCATTCAATACCTCAACAATCTCCCCCTTTGGCTTTGTTTTGGCAAAAACCTTGATAACAAAGCAAGTATAGCACATAAGAGAAATTAGAAACCTTGTTGCAACAAGCACAAGTACAAGATAAAAAAAAAAAAACATAACATCAACCCTACGGCAAGCATCAAAATAGTAACAACAGCAGTAGTATAACAAACAGGTAGAATTAGCGAAACAGAGCAGACGTCAACTCAATTTATCCCCTTTTTTTCCAAACCAAAGGCAAACGAAGGTATGGAGAAAGAAGAACAACGAAGATACCAGAGGACTAAAGCAGAAACATAAATGGGGATACGAAGAACAGAAAGTAAACGACATTAACTAGAAGAAGATTCCATCAAATGTGTCATCAGGGCATTCTGATTGACCAGTTGAACTAAAATCTGATTAATCTAATCCTGATTAGCCTAAACATTCCCTTGCTCCTCTCTCAGCTCTTCAATGGCCTCACGAAGCTGCTAAAGTTGTTGCAGCATGGCAGACTGATCAGCAGATGAACTGGCATCGTCAGCCTCAGGGGCGGGTGCACCACGAGCATTCTCCCCCTTAGTATCATCTTTGTGAGCCCCCTGCAAAAATTTCATGGAAAATAACAGTGAAAAGTCTGGTTTGTGCAATACTTCATCAGGATCAAGAACCTTGTGTTGTGACAAGAGGAATTCGCAGATGAGAGAGGGATATGACAAGTACTGACTAGCAAAGTTTTTAGCAGCGTCCTCAATTATGCGCTCAAAGATAACCCGACCCAGATGAAGATTTACCCCAGTGCCGACAAAGTAAAACAAGCGGCCCATCTCACTACGGAGGGTAGTAGAATGCTTAGTAGGATACCAATTGGCAATGGCCATCTTATGCAGAGCAACATACTTAGCAGTGAATCTATTTCCAGGTAGTCTAGACTCAGATTTCCATTCAAATGGCTCACCTACCAGTTCCATAGCAATGGTAGAGAAATATCTGGAATAATCTCTGTAACTGGCTCGCATCCTAAGAACTTATTTAGAGCAGTAGGAGAGAACTCAAAAACATGACCACACACAAAAGTCTGATGATAGTATTTTGATGTCACAACACCGACATTGATGTACAAATTGGAGTGAAATTCATAAACCAGATTGCTAGGAAATGATTTTATCAAAGCAAATGAGCCTAAAAGTTTCATTTCCCTCAGTAAGTCAAGCACCCTTGTTCCTTGACAGGATTTCTCATTTAGCAGTTTCTCCACAACAAACTTCCGCTGAGACACGATCTTAAACTTTTCTTTTGACTCAGAAAAGAAAAACTGTGAAGAATAAGCAACGGAATGATCATACCCTGGACAGGATCGCTTTGCCACCTTGGGTAGCTTGGAGCGTGAAGACTCTGCAAGTTTAGCCCATTTCCGTTTGAAACCACCAATATGTTTCTTCCTTTTGGTCTTGGATTATCGAACATCCTCTGCAGGTATGGCTTTAGTATCACCGGTCTTTGCCTCTGCTGCTCCTATGTCGGATGTTGCACACGACGTTGCAACATCATCTGCAACAGAGACATGAATGCCCTTTGACTGTGCTCTAAGTGACTCTGTAGTAGCATGACTTGTTCCACTCTTCTCAGCAGGTGCCATGGTAGGAGATGGTGTTGCAACTGGGACTGCAGTTGTGACCTTGGGCATAGCTTCAGAGCCTGATGATTGTGTTTCCTCATTGTGATGATGAGGTGTTTCAGTGTGAACCACTACATCCATTCCCATTGGAGTCCACAGAGGGTCAACGGATGGTCTTTCAGCCTTAGTTTTGGTTGTCCGTGGTCGAAGAGACCCACTAGAGCCCGTGTCGCTGGATGATATTGTATCACTGCCTTTAGCCGCTGATAGAGGAGATGGCTCATCAATGGTGATGGGCTATGATGAAACCCCTCTTGGTGCCCCTGGTTTGGGGGTTCCCCAATGTCTACCGCTGGTTCTTGTCTTTACCATAGTTGTTCTGCAAGTAGGTAGGCAACAAAGAACTCAAAGAACCACAGAGAGGATGAGAGAGAAATAGGAAAACGCGGCAAGCTAAAGTAGCAACAATAGCAGAGTAATGGAAATATGGAAAGGTGAAAAGTTCTCAAATTAAACTGTGCCCTAATCGTGGGTAACTACCCATCAATTAGCCAATCCCACGATCTTGGGAAGTTCAAAAAAAATAAAAACTGCTAAAGTAAATTAACTGCCAATCAAGGATATCCAAATTTCCCGCTCAAACCAATCTAGCTTTTCTGAGTAAACACCATGTGGTAAATGAAAGTTGCAACATTTTGACATAAGCCAACATAATTTTATTAGGATGATTGATATGGTGAACAATGTTGCACCCTAAAACAAACTAGTAGTTTATTTTACAATTCTCAGATCCTCCATGATTTTCTCCCATCCCTCTCTTTTTTTTTAATAATTTAGCAAAATAAAAGAATCCTAAATGAATCCAAGCAGTATGAAATCACTCAAGAAGGTTTACTCATCAATACTCATTTCAGACAAGGATTTAATTAATGAACCAAGTGTGTGTGTGTGAGAAGTAGAGTTTAGATAGCCATCTTCTTCAAGTCTGCAAAGGGCAAGTTCTTGCCTTATCAGCTCAAACATACCTAATCATCTTATTTATCGCACAAGAAAGCATATTATTTTTCTTTTGTTCCAGCCCACAATGTAACTAGAGGCAGTAAATAGTTTTTTTTTTCTCTTCTCAGCTTCTATTGCAACTGATAGCTTTCACTCTAATCTCTTTTATTTTGGATCAGGTAGCTCTTTTCAGTGCATGAAACTCACATTCTTTCCTGCCCTTTTAAAAAAAAAATTCAAAGATGAATAGAATACAAGAATGGATTCAGAGAGACCTCTCCCTAAATCCCTAGTCATCAGACAGATCAAGCTTCTGCACAAGCAGACTATCCAGATTAGCTTTCTTAAACTAGACTTCAAGGTGCACAAGGATATATGGTTCACAAATTAAATCACTAGCTGAATTGAATATTAAACTTTCAGTTTTCTCAAGCTTATTTCAAGTTCCTAATGCACATCATGATGTAACATTATATACTACAAATTCCTATAGCTTTTCTTAGGGTCTTAAATCTTAGAGGATCTAAAGCTTTGGTGAAAATGTCTGCCAATTGTTTTTCTGTTGCAACATGTTCCAAGACAATGATTTTTGTTTCAACAAGTTCACGTATGAAGTGATGTCTTATGTCAATATGTTTAGTGCGAGAGTGCTGAACATGATTCTTGGATATGTTGATGGCACTCATGTTATTACAATAAACAGTTAAAACCTAATTTTCAATTCCATAATCATCCAGCATCTATTTCATCCAAAGAAGTTGTGCACAATAATTTCCTGCAGCTATGTATTCTGCTTCTGCTATTGACAAGGAGATTGAGCTTTACTTCTTACTGTACCATGACACCATGTTGTTCCCAATGTAGAAACATCCACCCGTTGTACTCTTTCTATCATCTGCATTTCCTGCCCAATCGGCATCACTAAAACCAACAAGATTAGTGTTAATATCATTAGTAAACCATATTCCAAGACTTACTGTACCACTCACATATTTGATTATCCTTTTTACTGCAAGTAAGTGAGATTCTTTTGGATTTGCCTGATATCTTGTACATACTCCAACACTGAAACATATATTAGGTCTACTTGCTGTAAGATATAGCAAACTTCCTATCATGCTCCTATACAGACTAGGATCAACTGATTTCTCATCCTCACTTTTAATCAGCCTTGTGGTCACACTCATGGGAGTCCTTGAAGACTTAGCAGATTGTAAACCAAATCTTTTGACTAGATTCCTGACATACTTCTTTTGAGATATAAAGATCTCATCCTTACATTGCTTAACCTGCAATCCTAGGAAGTATGTTAGTTCCCCAACCATGCTCATTTCAAACTCATGTTTCATATGCTTAACAAATTCATCAACCTTATTTTTAGATGTTACACCAAATACAATGTCATCAACATAATTTGAGCAATGAGAATACCTGAACCAGACCTTTTGATGAATAAGGTTTTGTCTACTCCCCCTCTCTGGTAGCCTTTATCCAGCAAGAATTTCGTCAACCTGTCATACCAAGCTCGTGGAGCTTGTTTTAAACCATACAAGGCCTTTTTAATTTGTACACACAAGTAGGATAGTGTGGGTCCTCAAAGCCTTTTGGTTGCTCAACATATGCTTCTTCATTTAGAATACCATTCAAGAATGCATTTTTACATCCATTTGAAACAATTTCACATTTAACACACATGCAATGGATATTAACAATCTAATAGATTCAAGCCTAGCAACTGGAATAAAAGTTTCATTAAAATCCACACCTTCTATTTGTGTATATCCTTGAGCTACAAGTCTTGCCTTGTTTCTCGTGATGTTACCACTTTCATTAGTCTTATTTTTAAAGATCCACTTAGTTCTAATGACATTGACATCTTTTGGCCTAAGAACTAAAATCCAATCATCATTTCTTACAAACTGACTCAACTCATCTTGCATGGCATTTATCCAAACTTCATCTTTTAAAGCTTCAGTCACATTTTTTGGTTCAAGAGTTGATGTGAAACACACAAACCTTACCATATATTTGTAGTTCCTCTTAGGTTTACCTCTGGTTTGGATTTCATCGTATATTGAGCCTATCACATCGATTGAGGCATGATTTCTCTGGACTTGTGGCAGTTCATCTTGAGTTCCTTCACTGATATCTTCTGTTGTTCCATCGCATGTTGTAACATTCGGCGAAACACTGTCTGACTTCTCAGCTATTTTGCCTGATGGTTCATCTGGCTCAGTCACACCAGGTTTTGTCATTCCTTCTTCCTTCAATGTTACAATATCATCTGTCTTATTGGTCTTTATTTCGCAACTACTGATTTCTTTCGTTGGCTCTCCTGCACATATTTGCAATTCATCAACCACTACATTAACAGATTCCATTATAGTTTTGGTAGTTAAATTAAAAACTCGAAAAACCCAGTTGTTTGTAGCATAACCAAGAAAAATACCTTTGTCACTTTTAGCATCAAATTTCTCTCTTTGTTCTCTATCATTCAAAATGTAACATATGCTACCAAACACATGAAAATAACCCAGTGAGGGTTTTATACCTTTCCAAATTTCATAGGGGGTTTTAGAAGTATCTGGTCGCAAGAACACTCGATTGATGGTATAACATGCAGTGTTAACTGCTTCTGCCCAAAACCTGTGGTAGAGATTTTTATCATTCAACATCACTCGAGCCATTTCTTGAATGGTCCTATTCTTCCATTCAACCACTCCATTCTGTTGTGGGGTCTTTGTGATAGAGAATTCATGTGTTATTCCATGTGCGTTGCAGAATTCAGTAAAAGAGTAGTTCTCAAATTCTCGACCATGGTCACTATTTATTCTAATGATTTTCTGAATTTTGCACCCTTTCTCATTCTTCAATTTTAAACACAATTTCTTAAACACATCGAATGTATCAAATTTTTCTCTAAGGAAGTCCACAAATGTATATCTGGAATAATCATCCACACACACAAACACATATCGCTTACCTCTGATGTTATCGGTTTGCATTGGACCCATGAGATCCATGTGCAAAAGCTCCAAGATATTCTTGGTTGACACATGTTGCAACATCTTGTGAGATGCTCTTACCTGTTTACCAATCTGACAGGATCCACACACACTTGATTGCCTGTTTTTCAACTTTGGCACTCCTCGGACTGCACCTACATTCACAATTTTGGTCAGCAAGTCATAATTTAAGTGTCCTAATCTTTGGTGCCAAATCTTAGCGTTGTCACAAGTACTGTTGTAACATGGTACTGGTCGTTCCTGTGATGGTGTGAGCACATAACAGTTGTCAAATGACCTTTTTCCTGTAAGTACACAATTGTTAGTAATGTCTAACACATGACAATCATCTCTAGTGAACTTCACATGTAAGTCTTGATCGCTCAAGGCTTCCCGCATACCTATCATATTTCTAGAACACCCACTATTAAAATACCAAGAGTTAGCAGTATAAGTTTGCATAGAAGTAAAAGCAACAAAACATGCTAAATTTGTTTTCTTCACCCATAATTGTCTAACCTTGTTTTGCAAAAACATGTGTGAGAATCTTTTCTGCTTACTGAGAGACTTACCTTTTTCTTGCATTTTTTGAAGTCTGAAACAATGAGGCCTGATGTGTCCAGGTGCAAGACAGTAGTGACATGTAGGAATAAACCTGTTCTTCTTTTTTCCCATATTTTCTCTGTGATGTTGTTGGTGTTGTCGAAACATTCGTTATCAGGATATTTTTATTGTTGTTCTAAGCAGTTGCATCCTTAGACTCAACTTCTGGATTTTTTTGAACTTTTGACAAAAATGGTTGCTCCAGAATATTCTTCTTCATAAAACCCAAGTCCACTATGATCTCTACTCGATTTTTGAATGGATAACATGTGATCCAATTTTTCAGTTCTAGAATTTAACATTTTTATATTTCGCTACATCTGTTTTAAATCATGTTGCAGCATCTGTACTTCCAATAGTCTTTCTTCTGTCAGGTTTTCTAGTTCTGCCTTTTGTTTCTCTAACTCAAAGATCTTCAGCTCTATGTCTGTAACGACCCCAACCTAACCCTTCTCAAGATTAGGTCAAAGTCTGCGTTTACTATTATTGCAAGATCATAACTTTCTAATAAATAAAGAATTGCTTAATAACAAGTCTCTATATAATAATTTAAGTACAAAAGGGTGTTACAACATCTGAGATCTGATAACTACCCGGCTATCATACAAACTGAGGTTTCATCACAGCTACCCTTTTCCCGAAATTAATACAACAAACTCTAATTTTTACAACTTGGATCCAACTATGACAGCAAGTGGCTTCGAGCATGTAAACATTCAAAGTCTATTTCCATTTCAAGCTAAGCTGCACCTGCACTGGGGGGGAGAAAAACGGTGAGCTCTGGGGAAGCTCAGTGAGGATAGAATAGAAGAGTTTTGAAAATATTTCTGGTCGGTCTCTTTTGTAAATCATGATGCAAATCACGTACGGTGGTATAACAAATTGTCCATATAAGATACAATAGCATATGATAACTAGTAGTAAATTACTATCACATTTGAGTCATATATAATAATAGAAATGACATTTAGGTAAACGATAGTGGCATATATCCACAACAGATATCAGCCTACTCTCCGAGGGTGGAATGCCAAGCGAGAGTAGGACACTACTCTCCGAGGGTGGTACCAAGTGAGAGTAGGAACAAGTCAAGTATTCCATGAGGTGGCCAGCCTTTGATCACAATTTCAACTTCTTATCTCTCCCAAGAGGATACTCCGGATTGTATCCAAAATCTACGACCCAACTCTCCAAGGTGGTACCAAGAGAGAGAGGGAATAGGTCCACGATAGACACGGGAGCACCGGCAAGCCCTACGCCGTCCAGCGTTCGTGCAAGCTATCGAGCCTGAGGTTGCAACCCCCAAGTACACACAAGCATGCACAAGTAGTCATAGAAAACACAACAAATCATATAGGGATCAACAAAAGTGGTTGTCCTGGGCAAGTAATAAACATTTTCTTGGCAATAGAATAACGGCTATAATAAAGCAGTTTTCAAGTATTATGACGGCATGCAAATAACATGTCTAACATTTATGTAAATATTTGGGCAACATCTCTACTTATCTTATGCTAAAACAATCAAATTAACCGAGCAGTAAATATTATCTAAGTCAACTTTAATTCAAATAAATAAAGAATATTAATAAACATGATATTTATCTCAACCTATAATATTAAAATAACAAATCATGTTATAGACACATAATAATCATATAAACATATAAGATGCTGTTTTTAATAAAATCTCCTCACCTTAAAATGCCAACAATTGGAAAAGATTTAGACCCGTTTTGAAACTTCCGAAAGGTTAACTAACTGAATCGATATAATTTAATGAAATCGGGCCAGAGAAAAGTGTTTGCCTGTTTGATTTCAGGGAGTCAAGTGACCCCTTTATATAATTTTTCCAAACCAATGCATGCGGAACACGTGTCCCGCCACGTGTCTCACATGCATGGCACGTCCATGCATGTGTGACACGTGTCCCCCTACGTGTCACGCATGCGTGGCATGTCCACGCATGTGTGACACGTGTCCCTCCACGTGTCTCACATGCGTGTCTCACATGCGTGGCATGTCCACGGATGTGTGACACGTGTCCTTAGACACGTGTCACTCCCCGAGATTGACATCAACGTTCCATTTTTTTACCCGTTTCGTGCGTAGGTGTCCTGATTTTCTTATTTTCGGGCCGGAATGTAATTTTGCCAAACTTCACCGTTAAGTAATACAAGTTAAAAGAAACTCAATGGCGTATACCTGTTTTTCGCGACGGAATCCCGATTTTCCTATAATTGGCCCCGAAGTGAAACCCCTTTTTCGGACCAAAAATACCTAAATTCGGAAAAACAGCCGAAATTGCTCAAAAAGTTAAAGGAAATCACCCATACTCTTGTAAGCAGCTAAAAAGTTTTACTTGGTCACGATATGAGATTTTATATCCCTGTAATGACCCTAAGCTTTATGTTAATTAATATTATAAGAACACCTATTAATTCGTGGTAGGTATAAATTATAGTTGAATTAACAGTTTCTAAGAAATCTTATGTTTATCAAAATTCAAAGCTTTTAAATGATAATAGGCAATGGAAATACTCAATTATCGTAGCCTCTCCTTGTCTTAATTTCATATGCTTTGTTAAATCCATAATTGTCACAAATAAAGGCACTCAACACTCTAGTATTATTTAATCTTTTATTCCTTAATTTCAATCAAATCAATTAACTTTACAGATTACCATCCTCAAGCTAATACTTTTACTAGCAACCTGTTAAGTGTACTAATACTACTTCTCTCCAAGCCCAACTCAGTATAACGCCTATGTAGGCGGATAACAATATTTGTTTAACCCCTGGCATTAAAACTTCTAATCCATTTATGCATGTTAATATCCTTTACTTAATTTAAACCCATGTGTTAGCAACTTCAAAGTATATTCCTATAGTAAACAATTAATTGATTAACCCTGACCACCAAATTAACGGTCGGCTATGTTAATCCCTAGCTAACACCTTGCTCAACGTTTATATTTCTATTGCTTTACTCAACAAAACTGGTTATGATAGCTGCGTAAGTAAAATAAAGAAGACTAATAAATTAAGCTAAGTCCATCTTATCCCACATTTACTGATCGGATCTCCTACTTATTCAAGTGGGTGTTATATCATCACCCTAGTAGAAGTTGATTCCCCTATTTAGCCAGCACTAATCAATTCTAATTCCCAAATTTTTACATTACTTGATAGTAGGTCCATTTATAACTATACCGTTTTCTTGTAACAATTTAATTCTATAACCGAAGCTACCCAAGATGATACTCACCCATCTTTACTCTAATACCCATTCTAAGGTCTGCAAACATTTCTCAAGATAACTAGTATCCTATACCATCTTATAGAAGACAACTGAATTCCGAATGACATATTTTAAAAGAAAACTTTATCTTAATAAGTTTAACTAACATTCTAATTCCTTTTTGCTAAACTAAGTTAATCCCTCAATGAAACTATTCAACGAAGTTACAGTAATACTTTATTTAATTTATATCAAACTACCATACTCCAAGGTCTATCTAAATTACTTATAAACTTTGAATGGTAAAACTAGGTATCATTCTCAAATTAGAATAGTTCAGCTAACGCCTTACTTTCTTTTCCTCAGATAATATTTTATTTTATTATCCTGGCACTCCAAATAATTGAAGGTCGATTAATAGAATCCCATAAGTTTAGTATTTCTAATTACTTCCAAGCACAAATTATCTTAATTTACTTGATAAGGAATGCTTAGCTTGATATGCTAGTTACAACATTTCCTCTTAATTTAAAATATCTCGAAGCATAAAACACTTATCTCTAAACACGAAAACACCAAGCACATAAATGAAGTAAGCCAAACACATAAGAAACACTTATTTCATATATTATTATTCGAGATCCGAGTACGGGTCCTTACATCCTCCCCTCCTTGCAAAAATTGCGTCCTCGCAATTTACTTACCTGTTTGCTAAGATACTCCTAGTTGAGTTCCACCAAATGAAACGATGAGACTCTTCAAATAAAAGTTCAGCATATAGGTGTCCTCTCTATTAGTAAGCCTCATCTACTTATCAAAACCTAGTAAGTAGTCCAGGATTGCTATTGCCTCAGGATCGATTTTATCCCTAGTACTCTCTAATGGTTCAAGCTTGTAATCCTATTTTCACTTTTGTAGTCCACACTTAAGTACCACCTCCATATCCATTATTTGAATATTTCCATCTATACTCTAGTTAAGCCATCGAAGTACTCCTTACTTCATGTGAACAATCATTTAAGAAATCAAGGAAGCTAACCTTTGTACGATCGTGCCATGTTATCAAGCTCTTATTTATCTAGTACCTCAAGTTAACATATTCTGATGAAAGTTGAAGTTCTTCACTAGGCTAATACCACAATCAACACACATTAGCTTCACAAGGCATATTAGATGGGTTTACACTTAAAAGATAAGCATATTAGGCACGTTTCATCATGCTAAACACATATTCCTAAGAGATAACTACCCATCGTCCGAAGATCCTATCCCGGCTTATGAGCTATCTAAGCTCTAATACCAACTGTAACGACCCCAACCTAACCCTTCTCAACATTAGGTCAAAGTCTGCGTTTACTATCATTGCAAGATCATAACTTTCTAATAAATAAAGAATTGCTTAATAACAAGTCTCTATATAATAATTTAAGTACAAAAGGGTGTTACAACATCTGAGATCTGATAACTACCCGGCTATCATACAAACTGAGGTTTCATCACAGCTACCCTTTTCCCGAAATTAATACAACAAACTCTAACTTTTACAACTTGGATCCAACTATGACAGCAAGTGGCTTCGAGCATGTAAACATTCAAAGTCTATTTCCATTTCAAGCTAAGCTGCACCTGCACTGGGGGGGAGAAAAACTGTGAGCTCTGGGGAAGCTCAGTGAGTATAGAATAGAAGAGTTTTGAAAACATTTCTGGTCGGTCTCTTTTGTAAATCATGATGCAAATCACGTACGGTGGTATAACAAATTGTCCATATAAGATACAATAGCATATGATAACTAGTAGTAAATTACTATCACATTTGAGTCATATATAATAATAGAAATGACATTTAGGTAAACGATAGTGGCATATATCCACAACAGATATCAGCCTACTCTCCGAGGGTGGAATGCCAAGCGAGAGTAGGACACTACTCTCCGAGGGTGGTACCAAGTGAGAGTAGGAACAAGTCAAGTATTCCATGAGGTGGCCAGCCTTTGATCACAATTTCAACTTCTTATCTCTCCCAAGAGGATACTCCGGATTGTATCCAAAATCTACGACCCAACTCTCCAAGGGTGGTACCAAGCGAGAGAGAGAATAGGTCCACGATAGACACGGGAGCACCGGCAAGCCCTACGCCGCCCAGCGTTCGTGCAAGCTATCGGGCCTGAGGTTGCAACCCCCAAGTACACACAAGCATGCACAAGTAGTCATAGAAAACACAACAAATCATATAGGGATCAACAAAAGTGGTTGTCCTGGGCAAGTAATAAACATTTTCTTGGCAATAGAATAACGGCTATAATAAAGCAGTTTTCAAGTATTATGACGGCATGCAAATAACATGTCTAACATTTATGTAAATATTTGGGCAACATCTCTACTTATCTTATGCTAAAACAATCAAATTAACCGAGCAGTAAATATTATCTAAGTCAACTTTAATTCAAATAAATAAAGAATATTAATAAACATGATATTTATCTCAACCTATAATATTAAAATAACAAATCATGTTATAGACATATAATAATCATATAAACATATAAGATGCTGTTTTTAATAAAATCTCCTCACCTTAAAATGCCAACAATTGGAAAAGATTTAGACCCGTTTTGAAACTTCCGAAACGTTAACTAACTGAATCGATATAATTTAATGAAATCGGGCCAAAGAAAAGTGTTTGCCTGTTTGATTTCAAGGAGTCAAGTGACCCCTTTATATAGTTTTTCCAAACCAATGCATGCGGAACACGTGTCCCGCCACGTGTCCCGCCACGTGTTTCACATGCATGCCACGTCCATGCATGTGTGACACGTGTCCCCCTACATGTCACGCATGCGTGGCATGTCCACGCATGTGTGACACGTGTCCCTCCACGTGTCTCACATGCGTGTCTCACATGCGTGGCATGTCCACGGATGTGTGACACGTGTCCTTAGACACGTGTCACTCCCCGAGATTGACATCAACGTTTCATTTTTTTACCCGTTTCGTGCGTAGGTGTCCTGATTTTCTTATTTTCGGGCCGGAATGTAATTTTGCCAAACTTCACCGTTAAGTAATACAAGTTAAAAGAAACTCAATGGCGTATACCTGTTTTTCGCGACGGAATCCCGATTTTCCTATAATTGGCCCCGAAGTGAAACCCCTTTTTCGGACCAAAAATACCTAAATTCGGAAAAACAGCCGAAATTGCTCAAAAAGTTAAAGGAAATCACCCATACTCTTGTAAGCAGCTAAAAAGTTTTACTTGGTCACGATATGAGGTTTTATATCCCTGTAATGACCCTAAGCTTTATGTTAATTAATATTATAAGAACACCTATTAATTCGTGGTAGGTATAAATTATAGTTAAATTAACAGTTTCTAAGAAATCTTATGTTTATCAAAATTCAAAGCTTTTAAATGATAATAGGCAATGGAAATACTCAATTATCGTAGCCTCTCCTTGTCTTAATTTCATATGCTTTGTTAAATCCATAATTGTCACAAATAAAGGCACTCAACACTCCAGTATTATTTAATCTTTTATTCCTTAATTTCAATCAAATCAATTAACTTTACAGATTACCATCCTCAAGCTAATACTTTTACTAGCAACCTGTTAAGTGTACTAATACTACTTCTCTCCAAGCCCAACTCAGTATAACGCCTATGTAGGCGGATAACAATATTTGTTTAACCCCTGGCATTAAAACTTCTAATCCATTTATGCATGTTAATATCCTTTACTTAATTTAAACCCATGTGTTAGCAACTTCAAAGTATATTCCTATAGTAAACAATTAATTAATTAACCCTGACCACCAAATTAACGGTCGGCTATGTTAATCCCTAGCTAACACCTTGCTCAACGTTTATATTTCTATTGCTTTACTCAACAAAACTGGTTATGATAGCTGCGTAAGTAAAATAAAGAAGACTAATAAATTAAGCTAAGTCCATCTTATCCCACATTTACTGATCGGATCTCCTACTTATTCAAGTGGGTATTATATCATCACCCTAGTAGAAGTTGATTCCCCTATTTAGCCAGCACTAATCAATTCTAATTCCCAAATTTTTACATTACTTGATAGTAGGTCCATTTATAACTATACCGTTTTCTTGTAACAATTTAATTCTATAACCGAAGCTACCCAAGATGATACTCACCCATCTTTACTCTAATACTCATTCTAAGGTCTGCAAACATTTCTCAAGATAACTAGTATCCTATACCATCTTATAGAAGACAACTGAATTCCTAATGACATATTTTAAAAGAAAACTTTATCTTAATAAGTTTAACTAACATTCTAATTCCTTTTTGCTAAACTAAGTTAATCCCTCAATGAAACTATTCAACGAAGTTACAGTAATACTTTATTTAATTTATATCAAACTACCATACTCCAAGGTCTATCTAAATTACTTATAAACTTTGAATGGTAAAACTAGGTATCATTCTCAAATTAGAATAGTTCAGCTAACGCCTTACTTTCTTTTCCTCAGATAATATTTTAGTTTATTATCCTGGCACTCCAAATAATTGAAGGTCGATTAATAGAATCCCATAAGTTTAGTATTTCTAATTACTTCCAAGCACAAATTATCTTAATTTACTTGATAAGGAATGCTTAGCTTGATATGCTAGTTACAACATTTCCTCTTAATTTAAAATATCTCGAAGCATAAAACACTTATCTCTAAACACGAAAACACCAAGCACATAAATGAAGTAAGCCAAACACATAAGAAACACTTATTTCATATATTATTATTCGAGATCCGAGTACGGGTCCTTACAATGTCACGGGATCAGAGGTTAAGACCAAAACTTGACCGTCGTGCGGCGTTTAACTGAGCTAATACAAGACTTGGCTAAGCTAAGCCTTGAAGATATGAACTTGAAAACCGAAATATAAGCAATAGTTTGAGAGAAGAGATGTGTATTGCTCTATAACTCAAAAAATATAGGATTGTTACAATGAGACATCTCCCCCTCATTTTGTAGGGGTTAAATTCAAAATAAAGGGTGAGGATCATCTCAGCTGAATAGCCAAGATTGTACCTCATATTCCACTAAGCTAGCTGTCCAGCATTCTCTATATACTAGCTGGCAGCTTACATCATTTATTATATCATGCCTACCAACTATACAATTCAGTCAGAAACGGGGCGGATTGCCTGGAAACGGGCGGGTCGTTACATCTTCCCCCACCTAATCAGGCATCGACCTCAAAGCCTGTTGTTGTCAAAATTCCACAAGCTTGCAGAATTGCCATAGTGAACCTTCATGTTCCTAACTATTTTCACTATCCGGGGTTCCTTTCCACTTCACAAGATACTCTGTGTCGTTTGGTTTTCCCCTCTTGCAGATGATGCTGTCTGTCAAGGTGACTTCTGCTTCAAGTTTGAAAGAGGTTATCACGGCAGTAGGGGCTCGACTTGATTCCCCACGGCTTAGGTCTTCCGTGTCAACATAATAAGGCTTTAGGAGGCTTACATGAAAGACTGGGTGAATCTTCAACTTCGAGGGTTGTTCTAGCAGGTAAGAGACCTTGTCTATCCGACGGATTACCTTGAATGGTCCTTCATATCTGCGCAGCAAGGCTTTGTGTACCAACGTGCGGAAGGCACGAAATTGTTAGGGTTGGAGTTTTACCATCACTGAATCACCATCATTGAACTCCAAGTTTCTTCTTTTCTTGTCTGTCCACTTCTTCATTTTCTTTGCCGCCTTTTCAAGCATCGCACGGGCCATGTCCGTTCTTCTTGAAGTTCTTTGGCAAATTTGTATGCAACAGGGGCCTTTCCCATGTATCCAAAAGCAACCATATGAGGGGTGAGGGGTTGCCTTCCAGTGGCTAGTCCAAAAGGGCTCCGACCTATGGATTCACTCTGTTGGAGGTTGTAGGAGAATTGAGCAACATCCATCAACTTGACCCAATCTCGCTGGTTGGCACTGACAAAGTACCGAAGATACAACTCCAGTAAGGCATTTACCATTTCCATCTATCCATCTATTTGTGGGTGAAAGCTTGTAGAAAATGCCAACTCAGACCCTAGTAACTTAAAAAGTTCAGACCAAAACTTTCCTGTGAAACGGGGATCTCGGTTACTCACAATAGATTTTGGAACAGCCCACCACTTTACAACGTACCTCAGAAAGAGCCTAGCAGCATCATCCAGTCCGGTGGTGCAGGGATGAAAATCCTATACTTGGAAAATCTATCCACGACAACTATTGTGGTACCACATCCCTCTGACTTTGGCAAACATGTGATGAAATCTATTGAGATACTGTCAAAAGGATGTTCGGGGATAGGTAGTGGTTGGAGTAGTCCGGCTGGATGCTTGGTCTCGATCTATCTCCCCTGGTCAGCAACAAATCTTCTTTTACCCAAAACCTTCGGGTCTTCCCTTCTTTTACATACCCCAACAATGCCTTGGCCATAGGGTCATGGTCCAAGCCCTTACATATTTGATCAGTGAGAGGGCTCACAGGACAACTGATTGCCACAAGTTTAGCCTTGCGACTTAAGGCATCGACTACTCGGTTGTCTCGGCCAAGTTTATACTCCATGGTGAAATCAAACTCTGCAAGGAATCCTTGTCATCTGGCCTGCTTAGGAGTGAGCTTCTTTTGTGTCTGGAAATAACTTGCAGCAACATTGTCAGTCTTTACTCCAAAACGGGTGCCCAACAGATGGTGGCGCCAAGTACGGAGGCAGTGCACCACCGTCGTCATTTCTTTCTCGTGGGTTGAGTACCGCCATTCTGCTTCGTTGAGTTTTCGACTCTCGAAAGCAATTGGATATCCATCCTGCATCAATACCCCACCAATTGCAAAAACAGAAGCATCAGTTTGTACCTCGTATGGTTTGGTCTGGTCAGGCAATGCGAGAACAGGTTTAGCAGTTACAGCAGCCTTTAGTGCGTCAAATGCCCTTCGACATGATTCATCCCACATCCAGGCCTTGTTTTTCTTCAATAATTTTGTCAGAGGCGTGGCGAGGGTTGAATATCCTTTGATGAAGTGGCGATAGTAATTAGCCAAGCACAAAAATGATCGTAACTTGGGAACGTCATTGGGAGCTTCCCATTCATGGATGGTTTTTACCTTGGCATTGTCCATCCGAATCCTTCCTCCACCGATGATATGACCAAGGAATTGCACCTCTTCCTTGGCAAAATTGCATTTTTCTGGTTTAACGTACAAGTCATGCTCCCGAAGTTTCTACAGTACTAACTTCAGGTGTTCAACGTGGTCTTAAAGGCAGGAGCTATAGACCACAATATCATCCAAGTATACCACGACAAATTTGTCGATGAAAGGTCTGAATACCTTGTTCATTAGAGTACAAAAGGTAGCAAGAGCACTGGTTAAGCCAAAAGGCATAACAAGAAATTCAAATGTACCATACCTTGTTACACAAGTAGTTTTCGACTCATCCCCTTCCGCAACTCTAACTTGCCAACATCCCGACCTCAAATTAATCTTTGAGAAATATCGAGCACCTCCAAGTTGGTTGAACAAATCCGCAATCAAAGGTATAGGGTATTTTTTCTTTATAGTTACCTTATTTAGAGCGTGGTAATCTATGCACATCCTTAATGAGCCATCAGCTTTCTTCTGCAACAAAACTGAGGCACCGAATGGGGAGCTGGATAGCTGAATCATACCAGTATCCAGCAATTCTTGGAGTTGTTTCCTTAATTCAGCTAGTTCTGGAAGGGCCATGTGGTAAGGGGCCATGACAGGGGGCTTTATACCTTCCACCAAGTCAATCCAGTGGTCGATCTCTCTTTGCGGTGGTAGTTTCTTTTGGAGTTCCGGGGGCATCACATCTTTGAACTCATTCAGCACTCTCGAGATGGGCGAGGGAAGATGATCATGTTCTGGTTCTTCCTCTCGTATTGCAACAAGATAGGTATCTTTGTTGCGTTTGACTCCCTTTACCAATTGCATGGCTGAAAGCACCTTGACACCAGGTTTGGTTTCTCGAGTCATGGGTATAGTACAAGGAGTAAAGTTACCCATTACCAAGATAGAGTTCCCACAGGGTATGAGGAAGGCCTTCACTTTGTCAAACCATTCCAATCCAAGGACAACATCATAATCATCCAAAGGAATGACAGTAAAAGTAATGGTACCAGTCCACTCACCGATTATCGTCTTGACACCAGGGGCAACACTAGTGATGGGGATGGATTTTGAGTTGGCAGCCTTGATCATTCCTTGGGACTTGCTGATTCGCAAACCCAGCTTCCTTACGGTAGACACAGGTACTATTGTTGGTAGTACCTGTGTCTACCAAGGCTTTGATAGGATGCCCTTTTATCATGGCCGCAACATAAAGGGATCATTTCCTAGGCTCCTTGGAAGTCTTAATCTCGGCCTTTACCGCATTGAGGAGTTGAAGAGAACCCAATTGAGTATCTTCATCATCTTGTAATTCTTGATCATCCTGTTAGAGGAAGGATGCCATCTTGCTCCGGAAGGGACAACTATAAACCTTGTGATACTTGCTTACGCATATGAAACATTCATACTGTCTTGGGGGGGCTTGGTTGTTTCCTCGATTCTCCAGTAGAGCTTTTCCTTTATTGAAGGATGGTTTGGATGATCCCTCCTGATTAGAAGCAACATCAGTAGGATTAGAATTGGCACCTCTATTTTGATTTCATCTACCACCTGATTTCTTATTGTTGGAAGAAGCATTCTTTTTTCCATCATTTCGGTCGGTGAACTCAATTAGGCCTTCAGCAACAGAAATGGCATAAGCAAGATCCTGGACACCGCGACGTTGTACTTCTACTCTTGCCCACGCCTGGAGTCCATCGAGGAAAGCAAAGAGGCCATCCTTGTCGGACATTTCAGGGATTTCAAGCATCACTTCCTGAAACTCCTTAATGTATTCTCAAACATTGTTTTGGTACTTTAGCCGGCAAAGCTTACCACGAGCTTCATACTCCACGTTCTCCGGATAAAACTGTTTCTTGATTTCTTTCTTGAAATCATCCCACGATTCCATGGTGCAAAGGCCTCATTCGATATCTGTGGAACAACATCTCCACCAAAGGGTAGCCACATCTGTTAAATAGAGTGGCGCAGTTCGAATCTTCGCAGCATCATCAACAAAATTTGCTGCAGAGAAGTATTGCTCCAAGTTCTACAAGAAATTATCCAGCTCTCTTGCGTTCCTCTAGCCACTGAAAGGCTTGGGCCTAAAGGCATCGATCCTTGGGGCGGAATAGGCAACTGCAATAGCTCCAGTGCTTACAGCTATCTTGCACAAGGCTAAGTCAGCCTTGACTACTTCGACCTCCGTTTTCACTATCTTAACTTCAGATTTCATTTCTTCAATCGCAGCAGAAATTTGTGATTGAAAATTATCCAGGGTCTTTCATATTTCATCGACAAAAGTGTTGAGGGTTACAAGGGTTTGTCCACGCAGATCTTCTACTTGGTCCTTTACTTCTTGCAAGCCTTCAGGAAGGGAGGTCTCGTCCCTTGCTTCCACTTGTTCCAACCAAGCGACAATATCCTCCATTGCGACCGCATTCCGTAGAACACTTTGTTTATTGCGTCCAATTCGGGATTCCAGCGAGGAAAGTTGATCCATTGAGCCAGCACGCAAGGAGGGTTTGGACTTGCTTGGTTTCCTCGCCCGCTTCTTCGGATTTTCCACAACCTGGGTACTAAGGCCAACAACATCTCCTTCTGTTCCTACCATACTTCAAAAATACCATGAATCAAAATGTAGACAACGTGGTTGAGCCAGGCACTAAGTCCTTGGCTCTGATACCACCTGTCACTGGATCAGAGGTTGAGACCAAAACTTGACCGTTGTGTGGCACTTAACCGAGCTAATACGGGACTTGGCTAAGCTAAGCCTTGAAGATATGAACATGAAAACAGAAATATAAGCAAGAGTTTGAGAGAAGAGATGTATATTGCTCTATAACTCAGAAAATATGGGATGGTTACAATGAGACATCTCCCCCTCATTTTATAGGGGTTAAATTCAAAATAAAGGGTAAGGATCATCTCAGCTGAATGGCCAAGATTGCACCTCATATTCCACTAAGCTAGCTGTTCAGCATTCTCCATACACTAGCTGGCAGCTTACATTATTTATTACATCATGCCTACCAACTATACAATTCAGTCAGAAATAGGGCGAACTGCCTGGAAACGGGCGGGTCGTTACATCTAGTCCCTGATTTTTCTTGCACACAAACACCCATTTTTCGTACATGTTTTTGTATGTTTTCATGACTTCTTCATTATCCAAATCACCATCACTATCCGACTCAACACAGTCAGAGTCACTTGTCTCCCCATCGTTTTCACCTGTTGTTGTAATAGCAGTCCTTGCTTCTTCATCCAGACTGATCTTTCTTGGTGTTGTTGCAACAGTGAATGCTACAAAGTTCCCAGTATGCTCTCCTTCACTCTCTGAAGATTCTTCTGATTCCATAACACTCCAGGTAACTTTCATAGCCTTTTTCTTCCTTTTCAAGGTGTTTACACATTCAACTTGAATGTGACCAAACCCCTCGTATTCGAGGCATTGTATGCCTTTACTTTTCTTCTTCTCATCAGCCGATTTCAAATTTTGCTTCTTGAATGGGTCAGCTGTTGTTGCAACATGAGGCTCCTTACCAAAATTTGATTGTCTGAACCCCTTTCTTCGCTTATCCCATTTTTTCAGAACTCTATTGACATTCTTGGTGAGCAAAGCTAAGGATTCAGAGATTTCAGATTCTTCATCATCCGAAGAGAGATTTCAGATTCCTCATCATCCGAAGAGTTTTGCATCTCATTCCTATCAACATCAGCCTTCAGAGAAATGCCTTTTTCTTTTTTCTTTTGCTTAAACTTCATTTCAAAAGTTTGTAGGGACCCTATTAGTTCAACAATCTTGATTTCATCCACATTTTTTGATTCTTCTATGGCAGTCACCTAGATTCCAAATCTGTCTGGGAGAGAGCGCAAGGTTTTCCTTACAAGCTTAGCATCAGAATACTTTTCTCCCAAAGCAAATGATTCATTTGCAATATCGCACAATTTGGCATTGAAATCTGCAATGGTTTCATCCTCTTGCATCCTTAATTCCTTGAATCTGGTGGCCAACATCTGCAACTTTGATATTCTGACAAACGTTGTACCTTCATATGCTATTTGTAATATCTCCTAAGCTTCCTTCGCAGATTCACACGTCGAGATTAACTTGAATTGGTTTAGGTCAACAACAGTGAATATTGCATTTAGCGCCTTAGAATTCCAACTCGCTGAAAGGTCTTCATCCTTGGTCTATTATGTATCAAGTTTAGTTGCAACATTGCCCTGAGCATCTGTTTTGGTAGGAGTCGTCCAGCCAGTCAAGATAACCTTCCAAGCCTTCTCATCAATAGACTTGATGAACGCCCGTATTCGAGCCTTCCAGTATGAGTAATTCACCCTATCCAACAACTGTGGTTTAGAGATCGAACCTCATTCACGCAAGATGTCAATACCTACTCCTGCAAATAAACAAACAACTCCTAAGAATCTAACCGAATTAGTTCGTAACCTGCTCTTGATGCCACTTGTTAAAAGTTGTGCAGTAAAAGTATGGATTAGTTTTGGAAGCAATATGACAATTTGCCCAATCAACGGAGTATAGAAGAAAAACTGTAGTGATTACTTGGCATAAAACAAATTCTGTTACAGATGGTGTTGCAACATTAACTGGAATCACAACTCTTTCGCAGTTTGTTTCAACACACTCAATAACAGTAAATAGCAGCGGAAATAAATAACATGTGAAAGGAAAAAGAACACCAAGATTTAACGTGGTTCAACCATCCGGTCTACGTTCACGGGACTTCCCCTGGTCCAACAAACCTGTTCACTAATAAATAATGTCAGTTACAAACACCAATGGACTTACACAAGTAAAGACTCCCTCTTGACCTTTGACGCCTCGGTGAAGGACTCTTTAATGAACTTTGGTTTGGCGAGCTCCCTTCAACTTACAACGTTCTCTCCCGAGAACCATACCTTCTTCTCCCGAAGAATGATTAAAGAAACAGTGATCTAATTATTCAGAACCTACGCAAGTTACTCATATCTCACATTTACATAACACAGAGTTGCAACACTTAAAACAATTGAGTACACAATAACATGTCGTGTTGCAACATGACACAAAACATAGAACTCTGTTGTGTTCTTTTGCTGCTCGTCTGTATTCTCTTTCTTTCTCAATATTTTCTCGCCGCTTGCTTCAGCTCATGTGCTACAAATATATACTTGTGTTGTTGTACCGCCAACCGCCTTAGGCCTCAAGACATTCCTAATCAATATGCAATTAATATTATGCCATAAGCAGCGCAACCTTAACATGGTAAGTTGCCATAATATATTTCATGCGTTTAACATGGTAAGTTGCCATAATATATTTCCTGTAACATAAACAGTAACCAGCACATATATGGGAATAGAAGATCATGAGGTTTTTGCAAAAACACAGCCAATCAAAGATTTCGTTCATGATTGCCAAAACGACCATTCAAGACCTCAACAATGCTTTATTTTAATTTAACATTCTAACATCACATTCAACTATTCTTTCATTTTTAAACAACAAAAATGGGAGAAAAAGTATTTTTTGTTATAAATTTGTCTCTTTAGCTACTTGTTTATTCACGAATGGTACATCTTGTATTACTTATCATGATATGAAGTTTGAAGTAGATTGTGTAACTTGGTTTTCTCTAAGTATTAAATATTGGAGAGATTTAAAAACTAGTTATCTATATTTCATTTTTATAACAAAGTCAAATAATGAATTATTTAATTACGCTACAGATTATATTATCAAGTTAATTTCCTTAAGGAACTGATAGAGTTATTAATCAAGAAAATAATATTAATTGTGAATGTTTCAAGCCTTGACTTTAATCATTAATTGGCACTCTTTTTTCACATGTAATTTTCATGCTCAATAGTTCTACTTGAAATTAGGTTTTTGCTAGAATATACTGGCTTTTCTTCCACTATTATTAGAGACATGAATTTGCAACCATATCTTCCTTTGTTCCAACTTCTATATTTGTGTTTTCTATTTATTAATCTCAATTTTGTATAGTTTAAATAAATAAATAAATAAAACTTTGCAAGTAGTGCCTATCCCCTATAGGGATCTGGTAATGGGGGTGGGGCGGGGGCAGGGGATATGAGAAAAGAAGGGGATAGCCTGACTTTTAAGGTAATGTGGCACGACGTGGGGATAAGTCTCCCCGTCCCAAAATTATTGTTGTTCTGAGGTAAAAATAAACAAAAAGGTCTACTCATTGGTGAAAAATGGAAAATGGATTTTACTATAATTTTTGAATAAAATTTTTCTTTGGTCACCAATTTATATTTAGATATTGAAAAACACCTTTCACTACAAAAAAAACTGAATTCTGCGAGAGACGGTTCCCCTCACCGTGCCGTCGCCAATGTGGAATTTGCGACGGCACCGTAAAGGGATTTGTCCGTCAGATAGGAGATTGTCGCCAAAATGGTTCCTGTCACCGTGTCGTCGCCAATGTGGAAACAGCTAAGAATGCTCTTCATCCCGTCTCCAAATCTGCCCTCACCAACCCCTCACCATCAGTTCCAGTCTCCAAGCCGTCACTGTTAGTCTGCCCTCACCAAACCCTCACCATCATTTTCCGTCTCCAGGCCGTCACCAAACGTTCCTGTCACTATCCCCTCATCAATTAGAGTCGTCTCACAACTGTCACTGTATATCCCATAGACAAGCCCTCGCCAATATTTCCCCTCACTATGCCGTCACCATTATTTGCTATCACTGAACACTCGCCAACTGATCCCCTCACCAAACTGTCACAAAATTGTCGTCGCCAAGCCTTTACCAATATTTTCCTTCACCAAACCGTCAATAACTATTCCCTTCACATAGCCCTCACCAACTTAACGATTCCATCTAATTAACGTACTCATAATTCCTTGAAAAATTCCTGAAATTTTTTCGCAAATTGAACCTATTTCACATATGAAATACAATTCCAATAATGACGCAAATACAATATTATCTACATATATTTAATATACAAACTGTTATGTTAAACTGTAATCAAAATGAAATGTATTGTACATGCCAGTGTATTAAACATCAAACTACAAAGATAACATTCTCACAAACTACTCTCCATTTTCACCACTATGTGAAGATGAAGATTCTCCGTCTTCAGATTGACCATACACTTTCGCGTAGAGAACTTCCAACATTTTGTTCTGCTTCGTTATTTGTTGCTGAAGTTGAATGATTAAGTTGTCCTGACTCTCGATCCGCTGGCAATGACTTCGTACAGTTTCATTCAAATTCTCTGTGGCACGTGTAACGGCGGCAGCCAGTTGTTCCTCTGTCATGACACGTCAAGGATGGGATGTGGTATTCGACGCGGACTCAACGGATACCTGAGAACCTACCCCGTACAGACGACCTTTTCGTGGTAGTCCAACAGCCTGCAAAAATACTGCGTTCTCATCCACAGGCGTTGGATTCGAGTCTGATTCAAATGTATTCCTTGCCGTATGGAGCATTTCGTCGTAACGAGCCTACAAAGACATTAGTAACAAGTTATTGTTAAAGAACCGATGTGAGTTAAAACGCAATGATAACAAAATACATTTACTTAATTTTGCAACACACAATATTAAATTACTACATCTGTCTTTAATGCATTTACTCGTCAAAAAATAAACGGAGTTTCAACCAAATGTTTATATGCTACACATACTTAATATTGAAACACACAATATTAACATTACTACATGTGTCTTTAATGCATTTTTTATATGCATAAAAAAAAGGGACAGAGTCTCCTCTGTATTTTGGACTTTTCTCAATTACCTGTTTGTGAATAATGGCAACTTACTACATAGTATCAAAGCTCATACAGTACCGTCATTTAACCTCAACATATTAATCATGTTTTACTACAACGCTAACGAGACATTTCCAATTATATTAGACAACACAACAAGTTAGTGTTAAATAACCGAATTCAACATGCAAATGTTTATAATCCCACACATACTTAATATTGAAACACACAATATTAAGATACCACCTCTTTCTTTTATCAATATTTACTATAAAAAAAAACGGACATAGTCTCCTCTGTATTCAGGACTTTTTCCAATTACCTATTTGTGAATAAAGCTGACCTACTACATAGTATCCAACCTCATACATTACCACCATTCACCTCAACATATTAATAATGTACTACTACAACCATAATGAGTCATTTCTAAATACTTTATAAAACACAACAAGTAACTGTTACATAATCGATGTGAGTTACCACCAAATTTTGTTAAGCTACACATACTTAATATACCAACACACATTATTAAGTTACCACATCTGTTATATATCAATATTTGCTCGTAAAAATAAAATACAATGGACAGAGTCTCCTCTGTATTTAGGACTTTTTCCAATTACCTGTTACTGAATCAAGCCAACCTACTATGTACTATCCAAGCTTATACAGTACCACACTTCATCTCAACAAATTAATCATATTCTACTACAACCATAAGGAGACATTTCTAAAAAGATTAGACAACACAACGGAGAAAAACAGGTATCCAAAGTACATTTGTGCAATGTTTTGGCACCGTGTACATACGTATTCATGCTCACTAATCACGAAATATGTTTTCCCTCTGTCACTGTAGCTTTAACAATTATAGATACTTTGCAAAACCAACGAACATTGGATAAAACTGTGAATCCCATATTATCTTCAATATAAACCCTATGTCTTCCTTCCTCTTATAGACAATACATGAAAAATACATACCATTGTCTGCTCGACCCGAGAGTCTGTGTACAGTCCGTCGGTCCCCTTGCGATGAGCCTTCTTGAAAACCTCTGCATAAGTCACTTTCCTCCCTAATTCTTTTTCCTACAATACCAATTGCCCAAAATCAACTTACATATATTTGTGTAGTTCTACGAATTTTTTTTCGTACACATAACATGTAATAGTAAACAAGATTATATGACGAAATCAAAACCATTCTTCTAGCTGCTTCATGGGTTGGGATTGAACCCAAATGATGAATAGACGGATTGGCCTTTCGATTAGCTGAATTTCTCTTTGATATTTCTTGCCATTCTGGCCTTAGCCATTGCTCGAGCATTTCATTCCATATGTCCAGTGGTATGAAATCTGGCTTTTTCGTTCTTGTCTGTCCTTTGTTTGTCAGATCTGAAATTCGGCGTCTTGCAATTGATTCAAATTTGCGCCAAACTTCAGCTTCATCAATTGGAAGCCATTTGTACTCCCTCTGAAACCGTTAATACTATCATCCATCTAATTCAATAATGGAATATACAATTACACAATAGTTCTCACAATATCTATTGATTTAACAGTTCTTACCCTGAAATATTCGAACCATAATTTCTTTGTATCACTTGGAACATGTTTGTATGTCAACCACGGCTCTACATACCCATCATGTAGAGCTCTTGTAACACCTTTGACAGCATTATATGGATCCCATCTGTAACATAACATAATCCAAACAGATACATTACGGTACAACAACCATAATATTTAAACTTCATATTGGAATTATTACATACCCGTTTCCTACCACCTTCACATAGCGTCGCTTGTCATTTTGTCATACCAAATATTCGGCTTCAGACTGGAATCCATAAAATTGCCAATCTTCAATACCTGCAGCCCGTCTCTCAGCAGCGTGCGATGACTCGGGCATATTAGAAAATTGCGCACTACCGGGTATTGAAGAGCCATCACCATCTACACATAAGTCTTGTAGCTCCTGTGGCAATCCATCTGATGAACAGTGTTGTTCATTATGAGTAGTGGATGTGGCGTGTATATATGGCTGCTCTTGTTGGGGTTCCACATCGTCTGGGATCCGATGTCGCATTCCCACTGATGAATTAGATGAACCACGCCCAATTACTATAGGGACATTACCACGAACACGGTCAGTTGCTATATGTGCACTTGTGGATCCACGTCCACTCATATGATGTGCACATATAGATCCATGACTACCCATATGTTGAGCGTCATTTGGTCCAGCCTGATTGAATCGCTACGTCTCGGGCACAATTGGGGGGGTATTTGTTGATGATGTCCTTTTTCCTAACAAACTGCTCTGCTTCAATTATTTTTTCCCCTTGCGAGCTGGATCTTCACCGCCTCCCATTGCCTGTTTTTACACAATTGCATTAGAATTCATAAATAATATAAAATTACTGAATAAATGTAATTATGTAACACAACATACCATAACTGTCATATATATATGTATATCACTAGTAATCATTGCTTGATCAATTGAAATACTTCCTCAAACAAATGGAAAGTTCACTGGCCTATCTTTTTTTTCAAAATTCATCATTTCCCTCATTATCATCGTCATGATTAAAAACTGGTTGAACATTCCCCATCTTCTTCCTCCTCATCATCCTCATCATCATCGTCATCTTCATCATCATATGGATCACAATCAACATCATAGTCATCTTCATCATCAGCATCATCATCATCATCATCACAATTATCATTTGTTTCATGCTCATATTCTTCATCATGTACATATTCTTCTACTTCTCTATGTTCGTCATTTTGATATTCGCTTACATTTTCACTATATACATCCGAATAATTAATATGTGAATTAGAATAAAAAACATTCGGTTCCACTGGGGGCACATTCATGTGATCTAATTGAAAGCTTGTGTTATCATCCACATCTATCTCCTGTCTGTCCATGTCAAAAAAATGTCTTGGACGGATTTTAACGACGGCCACCCAATCCACTCTATCTCTCTTGGCCCCTGGATAAACACAATAGTACACTTGTTGGGCTTGACCTGCCAATACAAATGGTTCGTGCTTGGGATATCTTTTTTTCACGTTCACCTCAACCAATCCGGTCCTATGATTTGACTTCACACCTCTATCATTTGTGGTATCATACCAATCGCACTTAAACAGAACAACTCTTGTATGTTGTAACGTTGGATTAGGATATTCTAGTTCAATAATATCTTTCAATACCCCATAGTACCCTATTTCCTCAGTTGTACCATCGCTTGTACCTCTTACAAAAATTCTACTATTGTTCGTGGATTTTGAAGACCCATATTCGATCGTACAGAACCTGTATCCGTTTACCATGTATCTACACCATCTTCGTGCCTTTCTGTGCGGCCATTTGGAGAGACATTTCACACGATCATCTACATCATACCGATCTTTTAACTGCAAAGTGATTACATTTGGTTAATACTCAACTACTCGTGCCCTTAATGAATACGCATAAATTGCATACAAAATACTGACCTGCCAATATAACCATCTCGGGAAAGATTTGTCAATATGTAACTGTCTATCTATGTTGTTAATAGGGCCGTATTGTTCTTCCAAGTATTCCTCAAACATTCTGCATTAAATTTTTCAAACTGCTCATTAAACAATGTGTAATAATCCCAACGTAGGAAATTGCATAACAAATCGTTGCGAACATACCTTACATAAGGCTGTACCTCTGGGCAATTCATGAGTACATATAAGTGTGCCAAATGGAGATCATACTCCGGTAGTGAGATCTCTGAATTCGCCCCAATTGGACAACCCGGACAAGTAAATATAGATAAGCAACCCTTAGGATATTCTACCTCGTTATACTGGTTGTTTCGACCTAACCTTCTAGTTTTAGTTGACACGTGTTGTTCAAAATAATATGAACAAAAAGTTGATGTCTCTAGGACGTGATAAGCTTCACAAATAGATCCTTCAACACGTGCTTTATTCTTAACTACCCTTTTCAGGCCTTGCAAAAACCTCTCGAAATGATACATCCACCGATATTGAACAGGTCCACAACATATAGCTTCATAAACCAAATGGACAGGTAAATGCTCCATTTAGTCAAAAAATGCAGGAGGCAACATCTTCTCCAGTTTGCACAGCGTCATGACAATATTATCTTGCATCCTTTCCAAATCAGTTCTTTGCAATGTTGAACAACAAAGATTGCCAAAAAATAAGCTCAGTTCAGCAAATGGCTCTGCAGCCTGTTTCGGCATTAATTCTCTCAATGCAATGGGAAGTAGTCTCTCCATAAAGATATGACAATCGTGACTCTTCATGTGTGACATTTTCAAATCCTTCATATCAACACAATTTGATAGATTAGAAGCATAACCATCGGGAAATTTTATGTCTTCAACCCATTGTAGTAGCAATTTTCTCTTTTCTCTGGTGAGGGTGTATACACCTAACATGTTCGTATTGTCTTCGCACAACTCTGGCCGATTGCAAAAAGTGTACATGTCTTTTCGAGCTTGAAGGTTGTCTTTAGTCTTACCCTTAACTGCCATTATAGTATTGAATACATTGTCAAAAATATTTTTCTCAATATGCATCACGTCTAAGTTGTGACGAACAAGATGCGTCTTCCAGTATGGCAATTCCCAAAAAATACTTCTTTTCGTCCAATTATGATCAATATCAAACCCATTTAGCTTTTTGCAAGATATCTCTTGGATTGTTGGTAAATTTTGCACTCGTTCCCAAATTTGTTGCCCAGATAATCGTGGTGGAGGTGTAGATGTCTCGTGCCTATCCCTGAAAAAAAAAATTTTGTCACGTCTTAATGAACTATTCTGTGGTAAGAATTGACGATGACAGTCAAAGAGAAAAATGCTTCTTCCCCGCTGGTAAGCGAAAAGCTTTTGACTTTTCCATGCAAATAGGACACGATAACCTCCCATGTGTGCTCCATCCCGACAACATACCATAAGCCGGGAAGTCATTTATTGTCCACATCAATACTGCCCTCAAATAAAAATTGGACTTCGTAGCAATATCATAACATAATGTTCCTTCCGACCATAGAGTTATCAATTTATCTATTAGAGGCTCTAGGTAGACATCAATATTATGACCGGGATGCTTGGGACCAGGAATGATTAGTGTCAAAAACATTACGGGATCCTTCATGCACATCCACGGTGGAAGGTTGTATAGGGTCATGATAACTGGCCAGCAAGAGTAAGGTTTAACATTTGAACTGAACGGGTTAAAACCATCTGAACAAAGGCCTAGCCGAACATTTCTTGGTTCTGCTGCGAATTCTGGATACACGGAATCGAAATATTTCCAAGATTCGGCATCTGATGGATGACAAATCTGTCCATCCTCCACATTGTGATATTTGTGCCACGTCATGTGTCTCGCTGTAGCAGTTGACATGTACAATCTTTTCAACCTTGGTGTCAGAGGGAAATATCTTAACTGTTTGAGGGAAATAGGCTTGCCCCATTTTTTACCACCAGCTATTTCCTTGAAATGTGCGTGGCCACAGCGCGGACAATTTTCCATGAGTCTCCGATCTTTGTAAAACAAGGTGCAACCATTTACACAAACATCGATCTTCTGATATCACAACCCCAATGGCTTGATTAGTTTCTTAAATCTATAAAGGTTTTCAGGCAAGTTATTATTCTCGGGCATCACTTCCCCTAATTCTTCTATGAACCTGTTAAATAGGGAATTGCTCATATTATGCTCGAACTTCATATTCATATAGCGAGCCACGACTGACAATTGAGTAAGTTTAGAAAAACCATCAAACAATGGCCTATCAGCGGCTTTCAACAACTCAAAAAATGCTTGTGCTTCCATGTTAGGTTCTTCATTAACCTCAACATTGTGATCGTTAATGAACTGCATACCGGCAGCGTCATAAACTAATGTTCGGTAATTATTCGTTTGATCAAGTTGTTGTTCTTCATTATACGCCCATGTTGGTGCACATTGACCACTATTGTTATACACATGTTCGCCATGTGCAATCCATTGATAGTAAAAAGGCATAAAACCCTTCTTATACAGATGATCTACCACAATTCCTGTTGTTTGGAATTTTAAATTTCGGCATCTTACACATGGACATCTTATCTTGGTGCCATCCATATAATAATGTTGGTTACTTGCGAAGTATACAAAATCCGAAACACCTTGGATAAATGCCTCATTAAGATTACCGTCAATCCATTTCTGATACATCAATTCCCGGTTTGATTCCATGAAATGATACACTGAGAAATTTGTTAAATGTATCATTTCCTTTTAAATAATATATTATTATGTAAAAGAACTATCCGAATTCTATGAGTGAGACTTATCATGCATGAGTTTGACAACATGGCAAAGATATAAAACAATCCAAACCAAAATAAAATCATATTCAATGCAGAAGATGATATCAACATTAAAAATTGTGCAACAAAAAACATACATGAAATTAACTTTAAATTATCTGACAAATATTAATCAAATAATTAAAACATCTTCGTGTACAAGGTACAATGTTCACAAATAAAGCGTTGAAGGGCGTAAAGTACAATGTACAAGATTACTCAACATAAATATGAGAAAACTTCAATAAAAAATGAAGTTACAAGCATTCATTATAAAACAGGTTAATAATTTATCCGAGCTATGACATGACATTGAAATTAATAATTTTATGGTTGACGATTATCTGAATCTGAATATATATATCCAAATTGTGAATATAATATAAGAGTAAGCGAAGTTTCAAAAAAATATTACCTTCAAATCTGTAGACTCCGGACGGGACAAACGGAAATCAGTTCCCCGCAACACCCCTTCTAATGTAATAACCTGCAATTAAGAGATTTACATATTAACAATACATTATTAAAAAAAATAACAAAAATCAAAAAATACAAACAATGCTAAAATTTTAAAAACTAAATATCCGAAAAAAATACAAAAAATTAAAAAATAAAATCATATTAAATAAAGCTCATTAAAAATAACACAAATTAAGAAACAAATTATAAAAAACCAAAAATAGAAAAAAAAAACGAAAAAAAAATAGAAAAAAAATTAAATCCGAAAAAATAAAAAATAAAAACAGAAAAAAAAAATTAAATCCGAAAAAATAAAAATAAAACAGAAAATTCAATAAAAAAAATGTGAAAAAAATAAAACAAATTAAAAAAAAAAAAAAAATAAATTATAACAAATAACAAAAAATAAACAAAAAAACTCAAAAAAAAATTAAAACAAACAATTTAAATACGAAAATAAAAAAGAAATTATAACAAAAAAAAAAAAAACAACAAAAAAACAAAAAAAAAAATTCATAAGAAAAAATTTAAATCAGAAAAAAAAAATAAAAAAAAATAAAAATCTCAATTAAAAAAATATAAATGTGTTAAAAATAAAACACAACCATAAAAAAAAAGAAATTTTAACATATAAACAAAATAGACAAAAAAAAAAAAATGAAAAAAAAAATCAACAAAATGTGCATATAAATAAACTAAAAATGTATCATATTTACATACACATATATATACATACATACATAAATATAGCTAGCTAGATCTACACATATATATACATACATACATACATATATATATATATACATAACATATATAAAAACCAAAAAAAAACAAAGCTATTACCTTAAAATGGTTGGAAGAGAAGGGTATATAAAAAGGGGGGGAGGGGGGGAGGTGGGGTGGGGGGTGGGGTAGGGTGTTTTTCAAAGTTTTAAAAAAAAAAACGTAACAAAGGGCAGAAAAGGTTCTGCCCTCTGTGAAATAAAAGCAATTGGGCGACAGCCCTGCATGAGACAGGGTTGTCGCCCAATTAAAGAGGCCCACGCGGTGGGCCTCTTTAATTTGGAGACGGGCCGGTGCCCGTCTCCAAATATAAAGTGGGCCTCTTTTTGGAGACGGGCGTCAGCCCGTCTCCATATAGAGACGCCCACGTTTGTGGGCCTCCAAAATGGAGACGAGCTGACGCCCGTCTCCAACATTGGAGACGGGCAGACGCCCGTCTCCATATAGCCAAAATGGAGACGGGCAGTCGCCCGTCTCCATATAGAAAGGCCCATGTTTGTGGGCCTCCAAAATCGAGACGGGCAGACGCCCGTCTCCAACATCGAGACGGGCATGCCCGTCTTCAAAATAGAGACCGGCAGCCGCCCCTCTCCATTTTTGGAGATGGGCTGACGCCCGTCGCTAACATGGAGACGGGCGTCGGCCCGTCTCCAATATAGAGACGGGCTTGACGCCGTCTCGAACATTGTGACGGCCTACTGTCGCCAGCCCGTCTCCATTGGAGACGGGAAAAGCCGTCTCCATTGTGGAGACTGGCAACCCGTCTCCAGCCCGTCTCCAATGTTGGAAGTCACGTGAAGATGGCACCAATAATTTGGGGAAAGACCCCTCACCGTGCCGTCGCCAAATTTTCAGTCATTTGAGTTCTATATAAAGAGTTAACCATCCCGCATGGTCAAGACATCCATATTTACAGCCATCTTTATTCATCGATACTTAAATATCAAACTAAACGATGAGTAAGGAAATTCAAGGTGAATGGGTCACCGTGAAAAAAGAGAAAACGACAAAGAAATGTGATTTATCGAAGGCAAGCAGTAGCAGATTTGAAGGTAGATTTGATCTAAACGAACCACCAAAAGAAGATGGTTACATTTCGATGGCTCAACACCATCAAAGGAATGTGGAGCAAATGTATCGGATCCTTCTGCCGAAGTTGTTCGAGTGAAAAACATTGTAAAAACGTAGTAAGTAATGAAGGTTCACAAAATATATGTGTGTAACTTATTATGGACTTTTGTATGGTTTCCATCTAATTAAGTCGTTAACCGTCTGTTAATGTAATCCCTAATTATCGAATGGTATGCAATAAAATGTTGTTCATTGTAAATTATGTTATGAAATTTCTATAATATTATAGTAAAAACTATGTAGACAAATTTAATGGTGGCATTTACAAATTGTGTTTAAATAATGACTACTTATATACTTGAAGTTAAGAATACATGAGTAATTGGTATTGAGACTGAAACACTGAGTAACTGATATTGTTACTCAGTGTTTAAAGACGTTATTCGTTAAAAGAAATATGGCAAATTGCGAGGCAAACTATTTGGTGAAGGCATGGTGACGAACTGTCACCGTACCGTCACCAAACCGTTTTTATATATCGGAAGGGGACAAACTTGTCACTGAGCCGTCACCAAATTAGTGACGGTTGTATCTGGGCTGTCACCGAATGAGTGACGGCTAATAAGCCGTCACTGTTAGTAACGGCTCGGTGACAGTATTTGTTGGCCGTAACTGTACCGTCACTTTTTCGTCATAAAATTTGTGTCAAAATTTTCCTTCACTGTACCGTCTCCATATTGGTGACGGATTGGCGACGGTTCGTCACAAAATCCAGTTTTTTTTGTAGTGTTTCCTTCCCTTAAAAAAAAAAAAAAAAAAAAATCAAGATCCGCTCATAAATAATATTTTATTCTAACATTCTTACATTGTTTTTTAGCTATTCGTTTCGCTCAAATATATTCATAGTGATAGAGTCCTAATAGTCAGGTTGTTAGTACTTTGCTATATATTTAATTATAATCCTAGGATTTTAGTACATGTAGATAAATATATGTATTTAAATATTTTAACATGCATGTAGCGAGAGGAATGAAGGGAAGAATGCCTATTCCAACCGCAGTCCCACCCCCATGCAGGGAAAAAAAAAAAAAAATCAACCCCCAACCCCTTACCTGCACACTATTTTCCACCCAATAGTCGCCCCATTTGATATCTTTTCCTTCACCATTAATATATTATCATGTTGTCAAGGAAAGAATTTATAACGTATGGTATTGAGAAAAGTCATGATCCTTCAAAACTTTACTAATAAAGAATTACAAAAGATTATAAAGGTAAAATTCTTGTAAAATCATGAAAATTTGCTTGACCAAAAATTTTTTACTCAAGAAACAAATAAATCAGCTCCTCCTATAATCTTCCTCTCTCAGTTTGATTCTTCGTCGAGATGTTGATTTCTCTCTTTCCAATCTTGTTTTGCCTATCAAATTTCCCCAAATTTTAGTGGAAGTCGTTTTCCATTTTGGTAAAATCATATTTAGCATTTGGGAAGATCTTTGGGAGGAGGCAAAAGTGACTCATTAGGACCCTTGCCATTGTCCACCAGGAATGCCATTTTTAGGCCCCATGTTGTGTGCACCTCCAAATGGCAATGCATAAACCAAACTCCTGAAAGTGTTTAAGATTAAAATCATAAAGCAATTATAATTAGTTCAAAAAAATTCATTTAGAATTGAAAATCAATAAAAGCATAATAAGGAAGTAAAGTGAAGCCATGATATCTAACCTACTATTAATTTAAATGAGAGGTTATTAGTTTACCTGGATTATCTGCACGAAACCTTATAGCAACCCATCCACCAGAAGGCACACTAATTGTGTTTCTTTCAACAGGGTCAACAAGATTAAATTTCTTTGGATCTGTCTTTGGATTGAAATTTCCAACTCCCTTGCCAACTGCAAAGAAATTGAATCCATGGAGATGAACCGGATGGTTTTCAGGAGCAATGATTCCTGTATCTTGGAGAACCACTTGAACTGTTGCATTATAGGGTAGCCTATACACCTTTGTGCCATTGGTTGTTTGTAAGTTTGCTGGAGGTGTGCCTGTATAGTTAAATGTGAAAGGAGGATTTCCAGGAAAATCAGTGGTGTAGACTCCTTTTATATTAAAGTAATGTGCTTGTAAAAGAGCCGTAGTTGGCATGACAAATGTGACATTGTTTACTGATGCCACGACACGGCTTCCGTTTCCAGCTTTGCAAGTTGGGCATGGGTTGATTCCCAGACCAACAGTGAAAAACAAAGAGTGATCAACAGTTAATGGAACCTTGGCAGGATATTTTTTCGAATTAAGGCTTCGCAATGAGTTTGTGAATTTGTTAGCAACTGCAGTGGCATTCTGAGGCGGTGGTTTAGTAAGGATTGTTTTAGTAGTAGTAGTTAATTTCCCAGAGTAGAGTAATGTGGCTGTTGCAGTCATGTTGTCTACAGCAATAGGAGCGTCCATGAAAGGAGAAGCAGCAACCATATACTTTCCAGCACCTTGATCAGCTGTTACTATCACGTTTGTGGTTTGGCCTGGGGCAATAACAATGGTGTCTGTCTTGAAGGGTTTTACATAGGTGGCATCAACTTCCACTACAGTCATCTTGTGTCCAGCTATCTTGAAGAAGAGTTCTTCATTAAGTGCAGCATTGATTACGCGTAACATGTAAGACTTTCCAGGTTCAACATTGAGATTGTAGCCACCTTGTGATGGGCAGTTCTGGACAGGCCCTGGATGGCCATTGATAGTATGAGCATCAGAAACATTAGGTGCCAGACCTGATTTTAGTGCTTCATTAATCACAGCCTCTGTATCTGATTTCCACCACTCAGCTGCAAATTAGAAAACATTGCAAATTTAAAAAAAAAAGCACCAAAAATCATTTTCTCTATTCAACACATAACATAAATGAGATATCAACGTTTACCTAGCACAACCACACGTTCGTGATTAGGTTTTGGAAATGGATATGGAACACCACGCTTGGGCAAGATGACTAATGCACCATGGACAGTAGACCTTAGCCAGAGAATATGTGCGTGCCAAAGTAGTGTGCCCCTTTGGCCTGTGATAGTGAAATTGTATATATAGCTTTGCCCGGGTTGGATTGGACATTGTGTGATGTATGCTGGTCCATCTGCCCACCCTGTTCTAAGTTGTCTAATACCATGCCTGACACCAAATTTAAAAGAAAAGAATTTCAATATATTTTCTTTTCTATTCTATTTTTTTTTTTTTTTTCATTTTGTCTGTAAGAGCGAATACATATAATGGGGTTTGTAATCTTCAGTGACCACGAAAGTTTTTAATTATAAGGTTATCTTTGGTCTAAAATTCAATTAGCGTACATTGGAAAAGAAAATTGTATATCAATATTAAATTGTGTGTGTTAATCCGGGAGATCAGTTAGATGGTAAAAGTCACTCTAAATTTTTGGTGTCTTACCAGTGGATAGAGACGTTGTATTTGACATGGTTGACGACCTTAACAAGCACTGTGTCATCTTCCCTGGCATAGATAGTGGGCCCTGGGAACTTCCCATTGATGGTGACAATGGGCTTGGTTGAACACAACCGAGTTGTGTTCTTCATCACCACCTACACACGTTATCAGCACTCAGTGGTCAGCATGGTATTGAAACACAGAAATGTCCATGTTGTTATTAGTAGTAAGATTACATCAAGTGGTTTGAAAGTAATTTGTGGGTGTACCTTCCTTATCTTCTTTTATATATATTTCTTCAACTAATCAATTGTTAGGATTAACTACCATAGATGATTGAAGATTATTAAACTAACTAATATTATTTATATATATATATATATATATATATATTGTGCGATGAAAAGGAGGAGAATTAAGAAGGAATAATGATAAGTCTAATTTATGACATTCAATTACCTTCCTTTTCTTTTATTATTTATAATGAGAGCTCTATGCTAAAATGTATGTGATAAAAAATAAGGAATTTCATCTTAAAATCAATTTTGACCAAAAAAAATCGTTAAATCAATTGGTATAACATGGAGTTACTCAAAAGCTTATATGTCTGTCTCAGAGTTCATGATGTAACAGTGTGGGAAAATTATAATTTTTAATACAAATCACGTTTTTTTTATCTATTTCAACGCTAATGTAAAAAGCTAAAAACGTCGCAAATTAAATAATTTTAACCTATCTATATGAACCCATTACAAACTCTATACTACAACAGTTTTTTATAATAAAAAGAATTCCACTGCTTGCCAGATAAGTAATAAATTAAAAAACATTCTAATTAAATTAAAATTTTAAAATTATTGCACAAAAAAAGTAATTTCATGAGCAATTATACATTCACAAAATGTGATTTAAAAAAATTCACTATTGCAATCATATATTTACGAAATGTGATTACAAAAAATTCACAATTATGAAAAGTTTTAATTTCTGCAAACCAGTGCAATAAAACACTTATTACAACAATTTTTTTATTTATCAATTGGAGTGTTTAAAAAGAACTAAAAGTAACAATACATGCATTTATTTTCCTTTAATTTCTAAAACCATCATGCATTCAATGATTGAGACGATAGACAAATCCTAATTACATGTTGGACCGTTTCCTTAATGAGTTTTGATGAGCTGATTAAAAACATAGAATAGCATTTCTGGAAAAATAAATTAAAGTGGCATTTTGTATCTTTCGACAAGAAAAAAAAAAATGCATGCATATGATGACATATATATGACTATATTATACCCATATCCCCGATGGAAATGGGACTTCGTTGCATGAAAGCATTACCAAGTCATTTATAAACATGACATGAAAAAACATCAAAGTAATGGTAGAGGCAATGCTGCCATTATGAAGCACCAATAAAACAATTTGAAAGTTCTTTGTTGTCGATCATATAATGAAGAGAATAAATAAATATAACAAATTAAATCTCTAATAATTTAAATTTTTAGAGAATGTGGATATTTAATATGGTATCAGATCTTAGGTCATAAATTCAAGTTTCGCAGGCACCTATTTAAATATATTAAAACTGTCAACATGCAAGATTGAAAACAAATCTGATCACTTGCACGTGAAGGGGCATGTTAAAAACAATAAATAAATACAATAAACTTTTTTTAATAATTTAAACTTTTAGACGAGTGGGTCGCTTAATACTTACATTGAACTTGTAGTGACGAACCATGCATTGAACAAATGCCGGATATAAGCATGCCAAAAGAATCAAAACTCGAACCCAAGAGGACTCCATTTTTGTGATCCCTCTCTAAGTAATTATACCTTTCTAGTTCTATGGCTTTCTAGATAGTTAATTTGCTGTGCATATGCATGACTGGCCAACGCAAGTTTATATAGGTGACAAGGCCTCGGCTGCCATGTCCTTTTTCTCCGTTAGGTGAATGGATGGATCCTTGGAAATTAATCCAATGACTTATTAGGAAAACTAAGGTTTTCAATGTCATTTCTTGCATGTTACATAAAGTATATTTTTTTTCAGTGGATCAGAATCAATTTTGAAGCAAAGTTATTAAGCTTCTTTTTAGATCTATTTTATTTTCATCTGGTTTTTTTTCCTTATTTAGACTTTTCATATTAACTGAAATTAATGACTATATATAGAGTTCTTGCTAATATTAAATCCTACACACTATGCGACGTTGAAGACATCTACCTAATGTATGTCATTGTTATACCTACCCAAGAAAAGGTACTACTACTACTTGCTTTTGGTCGAGAGATCGATATGTTGTTCGTTGTAAGTGCAAGAGGTTGTGAGATCGATTCTAGTGGGTGACATTTGATATATATTGTACGATTTAATCTTTCCTTAAATAAAATAAAGTAAAGAAATAAGCATAAAAAAGAAAAAGAAAAGGTACTACTATGTGAAAGAGGAAATATGGTACCTCAGGCATGCATGTAAACTTGCATATAAAATTTACCCTCTTTGAAGAGTTAAAAAATTAGTGATTGCTTTAGGAGTCTTCTGATATCCTAAGTGACAAGTTTGGGGAAAAAATCTTGTAAATCATAAGAAATTTCTTTCTCTTTTTTAAACAAAGAAAAATTCTTCCAAACAACTGCCGGACCTGTGTAGCTATGAGAAATGTACAGGCCTATACATATTATAGTCACACAGTCCGATAGTTGTTTTGAAGTGCATGCGTCCTTAAACAAAATGTGTAACTTTGTTTTAATTTGCTTCTCAAAAATCAGCCTTTTGACTTGCATGTACATAGCACATTATATGCCGGCCAGTTCGTTTTTCAACAGAAAAATGTCAAAAAGAATTAACCGGCATTACAAAAACGTAACATGATCAGGGACAAAATTAATGTTCCTTCGATCAAAGTAAGAAGACAAGTTTGTCAAAAGTTGTAAAGGACAACCTTGATGATCTATCTTTTGTAATGCAAATATTGGGGACGACTTAATTTGCAAGGATAAATTAGTAGAGGGTTAATTACATATTTTGAAAATAGAGGCTGGTGATTTATATATCTTTTTTTTTATTTAATTTAAGGTAAACTAAAGTCATTTTATATCATTTAAAATATTACATACGAGAATGGATATCGAGATTTTTCGCATTTAAAACGAGAATTATATCATTATACCAAATGACTTGTAGTGATTTATATATCTTTGAAGAGTATGATTACTAATAGGAGTTCTCTTGTGTTGTCCATTAAGCGACATGCATGGTCATTAGAAGAGGTGACATATTACTTTTCCAAAATCCCATTAATGTTCATAGCATATTACTTAGAAAATTATTTGCTAGTGCCTTCCTTCAATGCTATTTTGTAATTAGAATACAACCAATTAATGTAGTCCACCATAATGTTGTGCGATCATGATAAAAAGATAGAATTTCAGTCTGTCTTGCATATGTTCCATTTGTTGACGTAGGACCAGTAGGTGAGAATAAGATATTACAAATATAAAGGACAAAAGAGGCAAAGGAGATTCTAAATTATTAATATCTTGAAAATAAGGAAAATAGCCGGTAGAGTTTAAAACAAAAATCAACGAGTATCCAATCGTCAACGAACCCCATAACAAAAATTGATGGATACCCATTAGGTTCAATTTTTATGAGTAATCAACGAGTAATTCGATAAATTTTAGTATTAAATATTAAAAAATAAAAACTCAAAACCAGACAACCGATTATTAATTTATTATATATATTATATATTTCTTTATATGACATTATAAAATAATATCTAAAATTATATATTTAAGTTTAATCCAATAAGGAAACGGGGTAAGCCGTAAATTACTTTATTTTTATTTTTAAATCAAAAGCCATAAGTTACTAGAACGGCTAGATCCTAAAATAAGTTATATTTTTATCATTTTCCTTAACTCTCTCTTTCTATGTTTGTTAGATGTTTTCTTATGAATTTTATTATCTTATGCTATATGGAAAAATATTTTATCAATTTTAGTTTTATTGTGATAGAGTATTTATTTGTTGACAATATTTCAATGATTATATAATTTGATTTGAATTTTATCATCTTACTGTGCATGAATTGTCATTCATTTTATTTTTGGACTTTTTTAAAATTTAAATTGAATTTTTTTTTTTACATTTTTTTGAGGTTGGTTTCTATTTAAACTATTTCTCTATTTTTTAAAGTAAATGGTTACAATTACGTTTAATATCAATTTTTTGGATTCTTAACTGTAAGGTTATGATGACCGCACAACTATAATTACGGTTATGGTTAAAGGATTTCAATTACGGCTATTCTATTTTTTTCAATTAACCAACTCATTTTAGTCGATAGGCATCCAAAATCCTAGTTAAATCTCTTTATATGGTCTTCACAAAGAGTCTCAAATAGAAAATAATTTATAAATAAATTTCCAAATTAAGAAAACTGAGCTACCATTTGTTTGGCGATTAGAAAACATGATTTTGAAAGTAATTTTTAAAACAAAGTTAGTAAATTATCAAATCTTTGAGTTTGGCATTACATAATAAAAGTGATTTTAAAATAGTAATAGCTAGAGCTTTCATTAATATTGACATAGTTTTGTTTATCATCAAATAATATATGACATGGATATTTTATAAGAAAAAAATGAAACACGAAAAACCATGGATCAAGAGAAGTTTGCCAAAATACAGAACCATATCATGTTCTGATCATCAAACTCAAAGGTTGTTTGAGTTGTCAAACGCCCATCAAATCACGTTTTGATTCCAAAATGCTTGTCTTCAAATCGTACGTTGCGCCAAAAGTTATCTAAATAATTAACATTTAAAAAAAAAAAAAAAAAAAACTAATATAATGCACATTCAACCATGGACCTACTCCTTTAGGATGTGCATCATTTACACTTCTTTATAAATTACTTACTGAAAAGTCTCCTATCAAATAACGACAGTTTGACACTAAAATAATAAGTGGACTTCACATATGATAGAGTCCATGCATCGATATGTGAATGGGTCACATAGTTGGATGGCCTGATAAGGCACTTTTCAATTAGTTCTTATAATTACTAGTAACAAGAAAACAAATGCCTAGCCAACTGAGCAATTGTAGTTGCAAAATACCTTCATTAATGTATCAATTGCTACTCGTTGTCAACAAGACATCATAAATTGTGTGTAAGCTACGATAAAGCCAACTATGAGAAACTAACTACTCATCAATTATTATTTAATTTTTTATAGGGAAAACTCTTTAAAACGATGAACGGATATTCGTCTGACTAATATAGGATTGGGCCTACATGTGTCACAGACGAATATCTATCCTGACGTTTTAAAATTTTTTTCTTTCTTATAGATTCTCTAACTAGCCATTTTCATAATGTGCTTAGCGTGAGAAAGCGGTCTAGTTGCCCCTGAAAGGGAAATATGCGAGCACGTGTATTTTTAAATATTTGATATTAGTGTCGCTTGCAAGTTGGAATATGACAATATGCAAAAATAAATAAATGGTATTAGAAATCCTCTTCCCAAGAACTTGATTGCCAGAAACACACCCTGTTTCTCTGTTCAACATTCATTGGCACATTAATAACCAAACGTATGAGACATTGATATCATCTTTATTATCAGGGAAAATACGACTGATTGGTAAAATAAATGCATTAATTGTTGAATTGAACAGTGTGCCATGCACATTTTATCATATGTATCAAAGCAACATTTACCCCCAGACCTCTTGGTCTGGTGGTATGTTGGTTGTGAATGCAAAAAATTGTGAGATTAATTCTTACAAATAATATTTTTGATATATATTGTACGGTTTAAATTTCTCTTGAATAAATAAATGCAGTACCTTGCTCTTGAATTGCCTAGGAGGCAATTTCATGAAAATGAACTGAAAATAAAACCAAATCAATATAGGCTTCTTCAGAGAATCGCGCATAGCGGTAGTTTTCAAAGAATCGCGCATAGTGGTAGTTTTCAAAGAATTGCGCATAGCGGTAGTCTTGTACACCGAGAAATATGTTTTAATACAAGAATAGAAATGTCTTGGTTTTTCAAACCGTTGCAGAATACATATCGAGTTCTAGAAAGCGTATAAAAACTTGACGAAATGGAAGGAAAAGTGGCAAAAAAGGATAAGTAGACGAGTAACATGTGTCGATTGATGGTGACCCTATACTAATTTTGGACTTTGACCGATCTGAAACATGTTTTAGACGCTAAGTTGCATCACAAAGTTTATAAATTTAAGGTAAATTCAATGTTGCCGGACTAAAGTAAGGGCCTCGTCATCGAAAAAAGAAAAAAGGAAGTGTCGATGGTGAGGCGAGTTGGTAGATAATGTAGCTTCATTCAATGCATGCAGACATCAGCCATGCAGAGACTTAAACATATCTTCCATTTCCAGCTTTCTTTTTAGTTTCTTCGTGAATATAAGTACACAGAAAAATTTTCTGGTGGCATTAAGCACAAGGTTCGCCTCTGCAAATCCACCTTACTTCAACAATTTTTCATGGTATTATAATCACATTCTGTTCATGCATAATTTGCATCGAAACTTTTACATTATTATTCTTTTCAATAGCAAGATAAATTGTGTCTAAAATTGTTTTGTGTGCTTCGAAGTATTGGTGCTGATTTTAGAGACATCAAATTGTTTGGAGTGTCAATCATGGCTGAAGAAGACAAGTATACAAAAGATGGAACAAATGATTACCGCAACAATCCTGCAATAAAAAAGGAAACAGGAACTTGGAGAGCATGTCCTTACATCCTAGGTCTGTTCTCATCCCGGATCTAAGATTTTTTCTCAGTACGACTATAAAACATAATTTTACAACTGTACAAATATATACTTTCTTTGAATAGCTTCTTTTCAAAGGGATTTTGCTTCCGGCCTTAGCTTCCTTCATTCCCTTTAAGTTCTTTGTCATGAATGTAAAGGAATGGAGCATTTTGTTTGTTATTGTTTCAATGTTCAGACAAACGAATGTTATTGGGAAGTGCAGAATCCCTAAGCTCAGCTTGTAGCTAGCCAAAAGTGTGACTTTAAAAGAAATTCGAAGCCAGTGGGTGCAGCCTCCACTCGAGATGAGCAGCATCCGCCCTTGTCATCCTCGAGTGATGAAATTTAAATAAAGCTAATTATAAATACTTCATCTCTTGTTGTTCTTAACATTTTTTTTTTTTTCTGTTTCATTATAGGAAATGAATGTTGTGAAAGGTTGGCATACTATGGGATCAACACCAATCTCGTAAATTACCTCAAATTTCAAATGAATGAGAGCAGTGTGGTGGCTGTTAATAACGTTACAAATTGGTCAGGGACGTGCTATGTTACGCCATTGCTTGGAGCCTTTCTGGCCGATGCCTACTTGGGAAGATATTGGACAATTGCTTCTTTCTCCATCATCTACGTCTTTGTAAGTCTGATTTTATGATAATTTTGACCCCCCTCTCACTTAAACATGGTATGTTTAACATTCTCCAAAAATATGATCAGTTAATATTTCATAGAATTCCAGGCCTAAAACTTCATGTTCGCTAGCAATGATAGTGTTATAAATTTAAGAATAAGTGTCCTGGGCCTCAAAGTCACCGGTCTAAACTAATTAATCTGAATTTCTTGATAAACTCACATACGTTTACGAATAAGTGTCTTGGGCCTCAAAGCCACCCGTGTAAGTTGATCAATATCCCGAGTTTTACGTAAATTTGCAATACTCTATTACAAACTATATACTCGCACTTTTTGTCTTGTACCAATGAGTGCAATTATTTATTCGATGTGGAAGTAGGCAGTTTTGGCTTGACTCAACCCCTTGGGAAACATTACTTCAACCACCCCAGACCCCTTTCAGGTCTTATTGAGAAGGATAACAACGGAGTGAAACATTTTCAAGATTTATCACTTACTAACCCAGCTTACGCCTCCATGTTACTCATAGTAAGAAGCTGATGAGATCTACAATTCCAGGGGATGACAATACTGACACTATCAGCATCTCTCCATGGATTAAAACCAGCCTGCGACGAGAAAAACATTTGCCACCCAACAGACCTTCAAACCGGAGTATTCTTCATCGGACTATACCTGATTGCTCTCGGCACTGGAGGCATAAAGCCATGCGTATCATCTTTCGGAGCAGATCAGTTCGATGATTCTGACGAAGCTGAGAAAGAAAACAAGAGCTCATTCTTCAATTGGTTCTATTTCTCGATCAACATCGGCGCGCTTGTAGCCTCCACAGTGCTCGTATACATACAAACAAATGTGGGTTGGGGTTGGGGCTTTGGTATACCAGCAGTTGCAATGGCGATTGCTGTTGTGAGTTTCTTTTCCGGGACGAAAATGTATCGAAACCAGAGGCCTGGAGGGAGTCCTCTGACCCGTATCTGTCAGGTCCTGGTTGCATCTTTCAGGAAGATTCGAATTGAAGTGCCGAAAGACATGTCCCTTCTGTATGAGACTCCAGATGAAGAGTCTGCTGTCAAAGGAAGCCGAAAACTTGATCACACTCAACAATTAAGGTATGAAATGTTTTTTCCAGTAATTTCTGTATTTGTTTTACCTAGTCAATCTACTAATGAGTTTAATTAACCGGCTGAAAAAGATTAATTCCGTGATGACAGTATGAGGAAACCGAATCAAATGTGAGACAACATATTGCAATCTGTCTTCTCCCCTTAAAATATATATGACTTCTTCGTCATGTCAGACATAAAGGAACTACAGTCCAAAATGGACTAGTCCAAAGAGTTTAACCCTGTAGTAGAGAAACGAATCAAATGTGTGAAGGATATTATATTTAAATACATGACATCCTTGTCACATTAGACAGAGGGAAGCCACAGTCCAAAATCAACTGATCCAAAGCACCTGATACCCTATTCTGATACCACTTGTAACAACCCAAGTCTATCTACAAAGTTGTAAATACATTGAATCTAATTAATTCGCCAAAATGTTTATGCTCGTGATGACAGAAGCACGGCACCTAAAGTCCAAAACAAATCCTTTACAAGACCAATATGGGACGAGATTTTACTTCATTTATTTGCTGAAAATTAGTACTAATTTCTGCTTTAACCATTGTTGTCCAGTTTTTTCGACAAGGCAGCTGTGGAGACACCATCAGATCGCATCAAAGACTCGATCAACCCATGGAGATTATGCACTGTAACACAGGTTGAAGAACTCAAATCAATCATTCGATTGCTCCCAATCTGGGCTACTGGAATCCTCTTCAGCACAGTGTATAGTCAAATGGGAACCTTATTTGTCCTGCAAGGCAACACAATGGACCTTCATATGAGCAAATCATTTGAAATCCCTTCAGCCTCTCTCTCCCTGTTTGACACCCTCAGTGTCATTTTCTGGGTTCCTGTCTATGATCGCGTCATTGTGCCTTTCGCCAGAAAATTCACCGGTCACAAGAACGGTTTCACACAGCTGCAAAGGATCGCGATTGGACTATTCATCTCCATCTTCGCGATGATAGCTTCCGGGACATTGGAGCTAATTAGATTACGCGTTGTCAGACAACATAACTACTACGAGCTCAAGCACGTCCCCATTTCAGTGTTCTGGCAAGTGCCACAGTATTTTATCATAGGATGCGCTGAAGTTTTCACGTTCATTGGACAATTGGAGTTCTTTTACGAGCAGGCACCTGATGCAATGAGAAGTTTGTGCTCTGCTCTTTCACTTACTACAGCTGCACTTGGGAATTATCTAAGTACATTGTTAGTTAATGCTGTTACAGATTTCAGCACGCGTCGCGGTGAGCCTGGATGGATACCTGATAATCTGAACTATGGACATCTTCATTACTTCTTCTGGCTTTTGGCTGTGTTAAGCTTGCTGAATTTGGGTGTCTATCTCTTGGTTGCGAAATGGTATACATACAAAACAGCAGTAGGATCAGCCATTGATACATGATTTGAGCTTCAGCTGAAGAAACAGCTATTTTTCCAGGAGTATGTTTATGGAGCTAGGACTATATGCTGTTACTTTAGCAGCATTTTAGAATGCTCATCTATTTTCACCTCTTTTTAGTATAACTATCACATCCTCCCTTAGTGTCTTTCTACTTCCATTGCTCAGGAACAAACACTTCGCCTAATTCTTTTGAATCCCGGCCTGATTTTTTGTTCACTTGTTCAATTTTCCGACTTACGTAAAATGTAATGGCCTTGGAATGGCCTATGTCCTCTCTTTATTTGTCATCAGGAAATTTTATTGTTCATTTTGCCGGGTCTCTCGGGTGAGAGCCGAGTATGCTAACCGAAAACACCTCACCATGCATAAAGGTTGCATAACGTATTTTTCCAAAGTGGCAGAGCACGAGGGTTCACAAAAATCGTGTAAATTCTATCAATCAAACATGTTTATTATCACTGTGTAGTGATAATAATATGTAGCACCATTTTAAAAATAAACGACTGACCACTTATAAAAAAAGTTCAATGTATCAAATATCTAATTATACCTCACTGATAAACAATTCAAGTTTGAATGTAAATGTAAAACAACATTACACATAATCACGTAGTAACTTATTTCGAATTAAAGCAAAAATTTGAGTAGTATCAAATGATTCATGTCGTGGTAACATCTAACTTAACAAGAAAAAATTAAAATAAAAATTTAAGAAAAATATCAACTTCAGCCTCTCTTTAAACCAAAAAAAGAAAAGAATTGACCTATCTTATTGATATACAGGAGCAGACCCACTTGTGCACCCCCTGGTTTATCCCTCATTTAGCGAGAGGTAAATTCGTAATTTGCCATTAAAAAAAAAAAAAAAAAACTGGTATTTTGTTGTTGCCTTCTTAGGTGTACCGCACCAAAGCCCAAAGACATAAAAAAATGTTAACTTTACCAAAAAAAAAAACTTTTCATCCAAAATCCAAAATCCAAAACTTTCATCATCTTCTTCATTGTGTTTCCCCAGTCCCGCCAAGCTAAGGGTGTATTTTAATTTTTCTTTTGTTAAGCTAAAAGAGTGAAATGATTATTGATAATTGTTTAGTGAAATACATATTTAAAATTTTAAGCATGTTTGGTACAAATTTTAGGAAGAATTTCAAATTTAATTTACTCGGCTTAATGAACAAAATATAAAATACATATTTAAATCTTGATACTCGGGCCGATAAGCCACGAAAGAGTAGTAAGGAAAAGAAATGCAAAGTGACAATAAAATTGAATATGTGGATTATGATGAAAGATCAAAAGGTAGTAACTGAAAGTAGGAAGCTACAATATTTTGCTTCCTAGTTATTGACAATAAAATCTTATTGATAAGTAGGCAGCTACAATATTTTCCTTACTAGCTTTTTCTTTGTGTTTCTACAAGCAAAGAAATGCAAAGTGACAATAAAATTGACAATAAAGGTAGTAACTCGCTTTTCCTTTGTGCTTGATAACTTATATATTTTTTGATGTATTTAATAGTATTGAGAATAAGTTGATTATTCAACGATTTCAAAATACGAAATCACGCCGATGATAATTATAAGAGGTACTTTTTCTATTTACAAATATTTCATATATGTTTTAGTACTTATATTTTCATAATTGTTATGTGTGTTGGTGCTTATTTCTTCATCATTGATATAATGTTGCTTAAATAGTATATGCATAGATAATATCTTCAAACCCCAGTTATTAACTCTTGACCCGAGTGTACATTACAGGCATCCCTGATTTCGGGTATCTAGATCCGCCACTGTTGATATATATCCGAGGACAAAAGAAAATAGGTGTTTTTTTTTCCTTCTTTTTTCCATCCTAATCCTAACACACATTAAATGCAATTGCTCTAAAATTATTCTAAATTCAGTGAACCACATCTCACCACCGTCTTGTATGATGCACAGAGAATCGATTCGTTAGTTTTTTTGCTAAAAAATCCAAGAGAAAGTCGAAGGCTCAAAGAAAGTATAGCGGCTGGTTTTGTGAAACAAGGAGTTATAATAACGAAGTTTTCAATATTGTCGGCTATTTTTCTGGTATCAACAATCTGGTCACCACTTTTGTTCACAAATCACATGCACACCAGTGTATCTGCTTTATGAATAGTTGTATAGCACTAGAGGTATAGGGAGGAGATTTATTCATATCTTAATTCAAATTTGTTAATGGGTTATTTTTTCAAGGTTAATAGGCTTTGTACTAAAATAAGTCGGATCATTCCTTTTCTGAAAGGAGTCATGAGTTTATTTGCTTTATGAATTAGCTTTGCATTAGATTGATTAATTTTTGCGCAGAAATTAGTGTGCACCGATATATAGTGGTAATATGAATATAATGAAAATGTCATTTAGTGGAGTATTTAAAACGTGGACAGAAAACTTACGCACGGTTTTAATCAGTTTACCTTTGTGTCTAATTAAACAAAACTATTTGAACTCGACTATATCTCTTCTGGATGGACTTATGTGTTTAGAGATTGAATCCTAGTGTGAGAGTGAATGACTCTCTAAAAGTGTTACTCGTTTAAAAAAGAAAAAAAAAAATTAACCCTCATCCTTGCCTCTCTCTTAATATTAATTCTCTTTTCCTCAACCTTTTTCTCTCCCATAGACATGAAGTAATGACATTGTCATGCTTACGGGGTTAGTTCACAAAATAGTTGTCTACATATCGTCTTTATTCGGGTGTGGAGGTTGGCAATCACCATCTCAAGTTCTAAATTTGAGTAGATAGGGATCACATCATGAATATCTTAGGCCATTATATTGAGTGCTTAAGCCAATGATGAAGGCAGTTGCCGACTATTTTTTTAATTTGTAATGATATTACATCGATATCTCATCTTTATAATAATTGATTTTTAAGTGTAAGGGTTCTCTCTTTTTATAGAATAGTCTTTTGGATTGAACTCTCTCTTTAAGTTTCAGTTGTTATATTGGTGTTTTCGTTAAGGTATGGTAAGTGTCGCACTGCTTACTGATAGACGAGTGTCTTTGCTAGAAAAAAATATCTATCATTGAGTCAATGCCAATAGATTAGTCCAGTGGATGTAAGTGTAAGGGGTTCGTACAATATGTTCTAAAGTGGGAATAAATGCAATTTCTATATCGAAAAAGAGAGAATGATTGAGCTACACTTGATGTACTGCAATATGTTCTAGATGTTAATAGATAAACACACAATAAAGTAGAAAAGAAAATAAATTGAGTGTAGAAGGAAAAATTTAAAAACAAAAGAAATTATCAATAGATATTCAAGTACAAAAAATTCTACCAAAAATAGTTGATATTTCGCCAGATGCTGAACAAAGATCCAATCATTTTGTACTATTTAACTTAACAACAAATTAAAAAGTAAAGTAACCTATAAAAATATTCTAATAAACTAACCAAAAAGAATATTTATTTTATTTTATTTGTTTTTTAGATTCTTGTTGGTTTTATAATTATAAAAGATTTAGATTCACTAAAATTTGGACATTTGAAAATTTTCGAAAATGATGCCTTTACCAATGCTATCACTCAAGCATTAATGTTAATGAAAAATTCAAAACCTCCACAAAACTGATATATGACGAACATATATACTTAATAAAACCACTATAGTAATAGCCCCTGCATGGTGGATGTGACCATCGTTCAAACGAGATCTAGGTATCAGATTAAAATGTCTACTTTTGCCGAACAAAAATACTTTTTCTCTCGTTTTTTGTAGTTTAAAAATTAAATGAATGACTTGAAATGCAATGTTAGAATTTTAATAAGTAATATTCCGTATATTTATTACTATATTGGATTTTTTGAATGACGTGGTAACTTAGTTGACAGAACTCAATCACCAACTGATAAACAATTATTAGAAAATGATCTTAATATTGTAATACGAACAATGGTTACATATATCGTGATTCAAATTTTTCTTTTTTTAGAAAAAAGAAAGAGGTAAAAAAGGATAAGTTGATTTTCCAAGGAAAAATTGCACAAGCATTCTTTATTATTTTTTTAAAATTTTAAGTTTATCTCTATTGTTCAAAATTAGTCAATTGAGTCCCTATTATTTTTTAAAAATTTCAAATTCGTCCATATTGTTCAAAATTTACCAATTTAATTCCTTTTGTTTTCCAAAAAAAATTAATTTATTTCCTATTATTTCTCAAAATTTTTAATTTAGTCAATTTAGGTAGGGACTAAATTGAAAATTTTTAAGAAATAATATGAATTAAATTGGTTAATTGTAAATAATAGAGATGAATTTAAATTTTTTTAAAAATAATAAAAGCTAAATTAACAAATTTTGAATAATATAAATGAATTTAAAATTTAAAAAAAAAAATATTTGCGCAAATCTCTCAATTTTCTAATATACGTTTGGAATTGAGCCAATATCCGTGAAAGAGTTTATGTACAAGATAGGAATTCTAAAAGGCTACAACAACTTAAGCCCACTACTCCAAGTGATTATTTACTTCTAATCATATATAGTTTACGTTTATTAAATTTCTCTTATAACGTTATATAATGACGACCTCCACCCAACCAACCCTCACACACCCGTAATCTTTCTCTCTTTCTGCAACTATAAACGAGCTGGAACCGTGGCCTCTGCGTCCTGGTATTCCTCTCTTACTCGTTTTTTGCATATATATTTCAGGCATGTTTCTTGTATCATTCTTGATCCTCTCTGGTGTTTTATATCTCTGTTACATCATATCCTATCACTGTCGTCTTTATGCATGTGATATCATATCAGTTGTTTTTGTTTCCTTTTTGTTTCATGTGTGCATGTGATATCAGTTTTTGTTCTTTTTCTTTTCGTTTCTTTTGTTTTTCACGTTTTCTTAGTTTCTGGTAAGGGATTAAAAAAATTGTAAGTGAATAAAAAACAAATTGTTGAGATATATATATAAAAGAATATGTTCTCGCATTGTTTTTTTTTTTTTTAAAGAAAGCTCGACCAGCGAGAAAAAGTGTTTGGCCGAAACCAAAAAGAGATGGACCCATTATATGTATGTCTGATTCTTGGTATTTATAAGATTTGTTTCTTGCTTGTTATCTTTGTATTAGATCATGCATGGGTCTGTTTTTTTTCCTTTTGTGAAAACTTGGATTGAATTAATTGCTAGCTGAAAGTTTGATATGTTCTCTTTGTTGCATCCAGATATATTAGTCCCAATAATCTTGATGCTTTCTGTTGAAAATATAATATGTCTAATGTGTCATGCGTCATGTGTCTGTGTGTATATTTATATATTTCTTGAAGGAAATTTGCTTCAAAACGATTAAATAGTTATAGTTGGGTCGTGTGTATGGCGTGTTAGCCACACATGATGCGTATAATAGGCGGATTGTTTGGGAGACTTGACCCTTCTTGGAGTAATTCTGAAGGGAGATCACATCATAATAATTTCATCAATAGTAATTGATGTGAAACAGGGGAACAAGAATTATACTGTTTTTATAAGATTGCTTAATTAATCTAGAATGTGGAGTCAGGAAAATGTCTGTGAGATTCTTAGTTGTCATACTTATAAGTTCATAAAGTGTTAGGATGCAGTGTTCTCTAGTCTCTACTCCGAAGGTATTTACTTGCTCGAGCCGGATGATTAAAAATTATCATGTCCGGTTCCTTTGGTGGATGGACAATGCGTAATATCAGCATTCAATGTGTATTCCCAAATAATCTCGTTTTCGATCACTTAGCTACAACTCATAATTGAAAAAGCAAGCACCGTGGAAATAATCACCTTTTCTTCTGGTCTTATTAAGGCTGTAGCTTCTCACCTCATACAGGGAAATTAATCCATTACTAAGGCAAATTGATGTTAGTTTTTCATGTAGACAATTTCTGTAGGATTTGAATTCTGCAGATGAATATGTTTTGCACACTTCACATTTGAGTTTATGATTCTGATTTGCACAATGCAGAACTTGGAATTGCAGGGGAATTTGTGAGAAAGTGCTTTGGGAGAAAGATCTGTGATAAAGAATAAGGCGAACATTTAGTTGATAATCAACCATGGGGGAGGATGATATGTACACAAATGATGGCACAATTGATATCCATAATAAGCCGGCAAATAAGGCGAAAACTGGACATTGGAAAGCTTGCCGCTTCATCCTTGGAATGTTTTTTTTTCTGCAATTTCTTTTTCTTGTTTTTCGTTATAGTAAATACTGCTAAAATACATCTGTTCGCGTTTGTGCAAGTAATGTCCTGATGTCAAGGAAACAATCTTGCAGGGAACGAATGTTGTGAGAGATTGGCATACTATGGCATGAGTACAAATCTGGTTAATTATCTCCAGAAACGTCTCAACCAGAGTAATGTGACTGCATCAAACAATGTTACTAATTGGTCAGGAACTTGCTATATCACACCATTGATTGGAGCATTCTTGGCTGATTCCTATCTCGGGAGGTACTGGACGATAGCCAGCTTCTCAATCATCTATGTTATTGTAAGTGATTGGTTCATATCGATCAAGCATACGACATCTGTTTTGATTGAACAAAACTTTGCTTGCACTTTTGATAATTTTATTCAGTTTGTTCAACAAATAGGGAATGACACTCTTGACAATGTCTGCTTCAGTCCACGGACTAAGGCCAGAGTGCGATAAGGGTGGTTGTCACCCAACCGCATCACAAACCGCTGCCTGCTTTGTCGCGCTGTACTTGATTGCTCTTGGAACCGGAGGAATCAAACCTTGTGTCTCCTCATTTGGTGCAGACCAATTTGATGACACTGACGAGAATGAGAAGAAAAGGAAAAGTTCTTACTTCAATTGGTTTTATATGTCAATTAACGTGGGTGCTCTCATTGCCTCATCAGTTTTGGTATGGATACAAATGAATGTAGGCTGGGGCTGGGGATTTGGGATTCCAGCAGTTGCTATGGCCGTGGCAGTTGTGTTTTTCTTCTCTGGTTCCCGTTTGTACCGGTTCCAGAAACCAGGAGGAAGTCCTTTGACACGGATTGTGCAAGTCTTCGTTGCATCCTTTAGGAAATGCCATGTAAAAGTTCCTGCTGATAAATCTCTCCTTTATGAGACTTCAGATGTAGAATGTAGCATTCAGGGGAGCCGCAAGCTCGAGCACACAGATAAACTCAGGTAATTATTCTGAATCATTTTTATGATATTCTGCATTTGACTTGAGCTTATTAAAAGTTTTGATATCTTTACCAATTTTATCATCATCGAATAGCAATACTACTGAATTAAGAATAAATGAGAGAGACTTTAGAAATTTAGCTCTGGTTATTGGAGAAATTCGTTCTTCTGAGGTCTACAACCATTGTGTGACATAGGGGTTACATCCCGTGGTTTCTAAATTTAAGCTACTTGTGATGAGACTTGCTAAAATAGATGATATTTGCAGCTTCTTCGACAAGGCTGCAGTGGAGACTGAAAGCGACAGTGTCAAGAGTGTCGCGAATCCATGGAGACTCTGCACAGTGACACAAGTAGAGGAGCTCAAGGCTGTCATCCGGTTACTTCCTGTCTGGGCGTCTGGAATAGTTTTCTCAACTGTTTACAGCCAAATGAGCACCATGTTCGTTCTACAAGGAAACACAATGGACCAACACATCGGCCCTCATTTCAAGATTCCATCAGCATCTCTCTCCCTCTTTGACACGCTCAGTGTCCTCTTCTGGGCACCAGTTTATGACCGCATCATTGTTTCTGTAGCAAAAAAGTTCACTGGCCATGAACGAGGATTCACTCAGCTCCAGAGAATGGGAATCGGCCTTGTCATTTCAATTTTCGCCATGATCATTGCTGGAATCTTGGAGATTGTCCGGCTCGATTATGTCAGAAGACACAACTACTATGATCTGGAAACCATTCCCATGTCAATCTTCTGGCAAGTCCCACAATACATCCTCATTGGATGTGCCGAAGTCTTCACATTTGTTGGACAGATTGAGTTCTTCTATGATCAAGCCCCTGATGCCATGAGGAGTCTATGCTCAGCTCTGTCTCTTACAACTAATGCATTGGGCAACTATTTGAGTACTCTTCTTGTTACAATTGTGACTAAAGCAACTACAAGACATGGAGGGCTTGGCTGGATTCCTGATAACTTGAACCGGGGGCATCTCGATTATTTCTACTGGCTGCTCGCCATCCTCAGCACGCTTAACTTTGGAGTCTATCTTTGGATTGCCAAGTGGTACACTTACAAGAAGGCTATTGGAAAGCCTCCATTGAAATGATTGATTGAAAACACATTAATAAGGGTCATCTTTTAGATTCTTTTTGTAAATATATAAAGATCATAGGGTTTTCTTGTTAGGATTCTGTCTCAGTCATGATTTTGTCTATTCTTGAATTTTTCTTTTTTTCTTAGTTACGAGGAGGTAATAGCCAACTAAATTTATTTAGAAATCGATCTCAGGGTTGTCACAGTCCTTCTATTATTATATTTAGATTCATTTTATTATATGGTAAAACTTAAATCATATAAGCAGTTGTTACATATCTTTTTGGAATGTAGACTATATGAATGGTTATAATATAGAAAATATTCAATAACAGTCATTGGATGTTTGTTTAGTTATGTTGGTAACCGAGGATTTTACTAAATGTCGAAAGTACCACTCTCCAACCTTATTGTGTTGGTTGAAAAAGATAATAAAAATGGTTATTATTGGAGAATTTTATTGAGCAAAGGGAAATATTCAGATTATTTCTGGAGTTTATTATTGGATTTGGATCATTTTTGGAGTTTATTACGGTATTAGGGAGATAATGGTGTTGAAATAATAATGCACTTATTTGATATTTTATTATTGATCTCTCGAATATCAAAATATGAATTTGAATCTCCTCATTCATTAATAGATTTTATTATAGACGTCAAAAAAGGGAAAAAAGAAAGAAGCAAAAGGGGCTTAATATGTGGATTTGAATCTCTTCTCATTTCGCTATCTTGTAACGTTAAGTGTGAGATCTCAATCATTAATTATTTAATCAAATAGAACTACTCAATTTGGCTTTCCAACTTTGTGATGGCTTTATCGATTACTGGCATTCACAGTAACTACGTTTTTCCAACCATGTTTTTTTTCTTTTTTTTTTTTTTTAGTTTAGAGGGAGGTTGTTGAGTTGTAACAACTCGTGATTAACTCAATCATAGTTGACTCTCCACAAACAATTTGAGAAGTTTTAGAAGGTCTTCAATCACTTTCAAGACTTCCGAAGTAATTGTTTAACAATTCGCATATAAGAGTCTCAAGATTGGGACCTAAAGGCTTTAAAAGTCCTTTTTTAAGTCAAATCCCTATTATCCTTCTCCAACAGAGTACACGAAGCCCATAAGGGCTTGGACAATAAGACATTCTCCAAAAGATTGTTCAAGACCATAATTAGCAAGTCAATTCATGCACTTATTCACTTCACACAAGTCTTAAAATGTGCTGGCAATCATCAAAGCCAAATTCGAAAAGGAGAGACTTGGCTGAATACTCAAATGGTCCCAGGGGAGATGAGCAATGTTTCTTTAGAGTTTGAGAGACTTTCACTAGTGGGCCCCAAAAAGAGACCTCACATATAGCTTTGTCACTATACAAAACAATATAATTTGAAAAGGTTGAAAGTAGATAATGTATATCTAATGAGAGGTTCACAACATCTCTAATGTACATGATTTAATCTGTCTTTCCCCAGCAACCTTCCCTCTATTCCATCTGCAGAAAGCCAATGATTTCTCTCAAAGCAATTCACACATCCTTCGCTCCGAACAGGCACGGTTTCTTCCGCCCGAACGATTTGAAGCAAAAGAACACCATTCATTACCTCTGCAAGTCTAATGACTCGAAAGCAGAGGCTCCGCCACCAGAAGGAGATTCGAGTAAACAGGAGCTGCTAGCCAAGATCGCGATGCTTCAAGCCCAGAAAGTTCGTCTGACTGATTATCTGGATGAAAGATCCGAGTTTCTGACCCAGTTCGCAGAAGAAGCCAATGCTGAGATTGATCAGATTGGAGAAAATGCCTTCAGAGAACTGGATGAAGCAGGTGCCAGGGTCTGTTCTACTTATTCTATATAACTAGCATATGGGGGTTTATTCGGAAAAATACTGGGCAATCCGAAATTTTTTTGAAATCGAAATTTTGATATTAGCTCGATCAAACTAATAATGACTCTCCTTATCCTGCATTAGAAAGAGTACTTCCACACCTAAGAGAAGGTTTTTTTCCTAAAAGGAATGTTTGTAGATAACTGGATTTTGTTATTTCCTGGGCAGATAATGGAAAACATCGAGAGTCAGATGCAAGCGTTTGAAGAATCATCAGAGTTGAACAAGCAGGAGATTGAGGAGAATGAGAAGATGCTAGCAGATTTTGAAGGCCAAATTGAGAAAGAAAGGAATGAAGGCCTGTTCTTCAAGAACTTGAGACAAAAACCTCCCGTTGATAAAGTGAAAGCTAAGGAGGAGATGGAAAAGATTAGGGAGGTCACTAACAAGAATGCTGGTTCAGAAATTAGAAGGAATATTTACCTAGTACTTATTGGCTTGGTAGTTATTGGGATCGTTGATGCGTTAATCTCTTCATCATCTGACTGGCGCAAAGTGGCAGTTCTCGGGGCAATATTAGTTGGATTGATTTCTCAACTTACCTACGAGCAAAGGGTTTTGTCAGAAACAGATAACACTGAAAAACAGAAGACAAAAGATGAGAAAAAGTGAAGGTCCTCCTCCAATATGTATATCCTTTCTGGTCTTACTGTGTCATTTTTCAAGACATATGAATGTAGCATGAGATATAACCCCAAATTCTTCTTATGATTCGAGGCTAATACATCAAGACTCTTTGCTTTTGCACCATCATACGTGTTTGGGGATAACACTATAACCACCAAAGCTGTGATGTATTTGATGCATTATGATGAACTTTCTTGGCTATAAATATATAAAAAATGTAGGCGCATCACAGCTTGTTAATGAAGCGCTAACCCTGCTAAAGCAGGTGAAGGTCCTCCTCCAATATGTATATCCTTTCTGGTCTTACTGTGCCATTTTTCAAGACATATGAATGTAGCATGAGATATAACCCCGAATTCTTCTTATGATTCGAGGCTAATACATCAAGACTCTTTGCTTTTGCACCATCATACGTGTTTGGGGATAACACTATAACCACCAAAGCTGTGATGTATTTGATGCATTATGATGAACTTTCTTGGCTATAAATATATAAAAAATTTAGGCGCATCACAGCTTGTTAATGAAGCGCTAACCCTCCTAAAGCAGGTGAAGGTCCTCCTCCAATATGTATATCCTTTCTGGTCTTACCGTGCCATTTTTCAAGACATATGAATGTAGCATGAGATATAACCCTGAATTCTTCTTATGATTCGAGGCTAATACATCAAGACTCTTTGCTTTTGCACCATCATACGTGTTTGGGGATAACACTATAACCACCAAAGCTGTGATGTATTTGACGCATTATGATGAACTTTCTTGGCTATAAATATATAAAAAATGTAGGCGCATCACAGCTTGTTAATGAAGCGCTAACCCTGCTAAAGCAGGTGAAGGTCCTCCTCCAATATGTATATCCTTTCTGGTCTTACTGTGCCATTTTTCAAGACATATGAATGTAGCATGAGATATAACCCCGAATTCTTCTTATGATTCGAGGCTAATACATCAAGACTCTTTGCTTTTGCACCATCATACGTGTTTGGGGATAACACTATAACCACCAAAGCTGTGATGTATTTGATGCATTATGATGAACTTTCTTGGCTATAAATATATAAAAAATTTAGGCGCATCACAGCTTGTTAATGAAGCGCTAACCCTGCTAAAGCAGGTGAAGGTCCTCCTCCAATATGTATATCCTTTCTGGTCTTACCGTGCCATTTTTCAAGACATATGAATGTAGCATGAGATATAACCCTGAATTCTTCTTATGATTCGAGGCTAATACATCAAGACTCTTTGCTTTTGCACCATCATACGTGTTTGGGGATAACACTATAACCACCAAAGCTGTGATGTATTTGATGCATTATGATGAACTTTCTTGCCTATAAATATATAAAAAATGTAGGCGCATCACAGCTTGTTAATGAAGCGCTAACCCTGCTAAAGCAGCTTCAGTATGAAAACAAAGCAATACCTCGTTTAGATTTTAAAAAAACCAGTTGTTCATATCCCGAGTCCTCTTTGCTGCGACTGCAATACCCTAAGCCATAAAGTCGTGTAGCATAAAATATATGGCTGTCCAGATCAAAAAAACCCGAACTGATACAATACCTATGTATGGTACAAGCCAGAATTATATAGGTTTGGCAAGACAATCTGGATCGATGATTGAAAAAGTTCACTTACATGTAATAAGCCAAACGAAGCGTCACTGGTGGCAGAAATGTTGTTGCTTGCACTGGTGCTAAAAACTTGCAACTACCTATATATGGAAGGTCAGTCACAACTCTTCAATAGTGTAATAATGGTCATCTTAGTACATGGTCAACTCCATAAAGTAGAATCTTTAACTTCCCGAAAGATTTGGAAAAGAGGATCAACTTGAAGTCCCGTAAAGAAGAACTGCTCTCACAAGTATGTTCCATGTTATCGCAGTTGGAATAATTTTCTTGCTGAGAGCATCATTCAAGTATAGAACTGCATCCGACATTCTATTGCAAGAACAAAGCCCTTTAAGAGTTATATTGTAGGAAATGATATCCGGCTGAAGCCCACCTCTTAAAATGCGAGCCCAAATAACTAAAGCATTTCCACAGTCTCTGACTTTATAAAAGCCATCCATCAGGGTGTTGTGAGTAACAAGATTCGGAATGCAGTTCTGATCCCTCATATTCAGATATAGTTGCACGGCATTTTCAACCTTATAAGCCGAGCAGAGCCCATGAATCATTATGTTGTGCATTTTTACATCAGGCTTGAATCCTTCACTAATAACTTTGTTCCACAAGTTAAGGGCCATATCTAGCTTCTTGCTTTGACAAAGACCATTCATCAGCAAACTATATGTGATCAAGTCCGGCTTCCATCCTCTCTGCAACATCTCCTTTACAAGATCATAGGCTTCACCAAACCTTTCAGCTTTGCATAATCCGTCAATAAGGGTGTTGTAGGTGACAACATTCGGAGAGCAATTCTTACTGCCCATTTCATTAAAAAAGCACAATGCATCCTCAATTTTAGAAGCTCGGATATAGCCATTAATGAGTATGTTGCAAACATGAGGATTTGGTTTACATCCACGGCTCACCATCCAATCAAACAGACTAACAGCTTCACCCAATCTCCCATCATTACATAACGCATTAAGCATAGCTGAATATGCAAAAGAATCAAGTGTATCTCCTCTATTTTCTGCTTCTTCCAACAAGTGTAAAGCCTTATTCAAGTACCCATTCTTACACAACCCATGAACCAATATACCATAAGTTATCGTATCAGGAACGAAACCACTCTCACTCGAGAGCTTCCAAATAGAAATCGCATCATCCACTTTCCCATTCTCAAACAACCCTTGGATCAATGTATTAAAACTAACAAGATTCCTACAACCCTGCCTTCCCATCAACTCCCACAGCTCCAATGACTCATCAATCTTCCCAACCTTACAATACCCATTAAGCAATGCATTACACACAACCACATCCGGCTTCACCCCACTCTCCACCATTTCCCTATACACCCTCTCACCTGCATCCACATCCCCCGATTCACACAACCCGTGAATCAATGAACTATAAGTGATCATATCCACCGGGCGCTCATTCCTCTTCAACCTATCCCAATACTCCAAACCCTCACTAAACCTCCCACACTTAAACAAACCACTAATCATAACATTATATATAGCCACATTTGGATAAACTTTGCCCCCTCGAACCAACCTCTCCCACACCCCTTTCGCCCCCTCGTAATCACCTTTTCTGAAAAATCCATGAATCAAAGTAGTATAACACGTCACATCAGCACTAACTCCTCTCTCAAACATTTCATCAAACACTTCTAACACCTTAACCATATCACCATTTTTCGCTAACCCGTTGATCAATGTCCCGTAACTATAACGATCAGGCTTCAAACACTTTTCCCACATCGAATTCAACAACTCTTCAGCCTTATCAAACTGACTCTTTTTGCAATAAATTTTAATCAAAATATTATAAGTTTCCAAATTTGGCCTCACACCCATTGTGCGATAATTTCTGAAGAACAACTCAGCTCTGCTTAATTGATTCGATTCTACGAAAGCGTTGAGGAGTGTATTGTAAGACATTACACCCGGTTCACACCCGAATATTTCCCTCATGTTTTGGAAAATACACATGGCTTTTTCAGAATCTTTGTTTCTCGCAAATGCTTTGACCACGGTCAACGGGACATCCTCGTGGCATATGCATTTCTGGGTTTGGATCATGTTTACGATTCGGGTGATGTGAGGGAGGTGTTTTAGTGGGTCTCGGGAAAGGGAGAGGCGGCGGAGGATGTGTCCGAAGACGGCGGCGGTGTGGGTGTAACTCGGGTGATGACTCGCTGAGTCGAATAGGGAGAGGGCTGAGTTGAGGTCCTTTTCGGACTTCAAAAGCTTTAGGAGGTGTTTGGTGGTGAGGTTTTGGGGGAGCTTTGTTGCCATAGCTAAGCTGCTCATAGCCTTGAGCTCTCATTGATATAACATGCTATTGCTTGTATTCTTCGCCGGGAAAAAAATATTATAGAATTTCCGGCGAAGGGTTTTGATCGGAAAATGTTTCCGGCGAGCTTTTTTGTTCAAGTGGAAACTGGTGTTTTGATGGTTTTATAAGACTAACTCCTCCCTATTTTTTTTCTTCTATTTCAGGAGTTTAGATTTTTCTCTTTATTTTTATTTTTAAAGGCATTTATTTCATATTCACTTAAACAATTTTTTTATTTTTAATTTCTCTTTATTTTAGAAACTCTTTATTTTAGCTTTATTTTAACAACCTCTCTATTTTAAAAAAAATTTTTTTTTTTTATTTCAATATATCTCTATTTTAAATCATTCACACTATTTTAATTTTTTTATTTACATTATTTATTTTTAATGATAATATACTATTTTAATTATTTTCTATTGTAGTTTATAGTAAATACTTTTTTCTTTTCATTGTCCATATATTTATTAATTTTTAACCTAATTAATGTTGACCAAAATAAAAATAAAACTCTAAACGTATTAAAAAACAATCCTAGCCAATATAAAACGTTAACAAAAAAAAAAGCCTAATATAAAAACATTTCTACCCAACATGCCAAACCCCTCTCCCAACGACCAAAAAAAAAAGGTCCATTATTTCTCTATCGATAGTTCAGCCAACCCCTCATCTCACCATGGCAGCCACCATCACCTCCACCAAAAGGCACCATGGCAGCCAGGTTTGGTTTCGTTATTGCTTGATTTTGTAATTTTTTTTTTTTTTATAACAAAGCAAGGTTATGACTTTTTAGAATCTTTTGGCATGTAGAGAGCCAACTTTTGGCTCTTTTGACTCTCTACATCCAAAGAGCCTTGCCATAAAATGTGGAGCTCCACATTCTAGAGAGCCTCCTATAGGGTGGCTGTTGGAGAAGATTATATCATTTTGTCTCTCTATAATGACTAAGGAGCAATTATAGAGAGGCTCTTAGAGAGAGTCTAAGCCTAAAAAAAAGTTGAGCTTATAAGGCGGGGAAATGAAAATATAGTGAATTATAGTAAATCCTCATAAGTAGGCCGTAATTATACTTTGCACCACAAGTTTAGAATGAAATTTCAATAATTTTTTTTTTTTCCAATACCTTTCATGAATAATGCTCCTCTTTTTGAGACCATTTTGAAGGTTCTCGACTTACCTACTTGTCGTGAAAGTCATTTTTATTTAGGAGAATTGGATGTTTTGTCTATTCCTCTTATCTATCTAGCTTAATGTTTTTTTTTTTTCTCTTTTTCTTTGCATCTCGTTGGGTTTGTGTATAGTTTGTAAAGTATGTTTTGGTATTTGCTTTCTATATTCTCTTTCCTTCTTGTCTTTCTAGATTTTGTGTTTATACTAGTGTGGTTGCATGTGGCATAGAGGCCTTCTCATTGCTCCTATGATGGTTTTTGTTTTTGGATTATTGTTTGGTTAAAAGCTCTTGTTTGATTGTTTTTAGGGTGTTATCAAGTTGGGTTCTTGTTGCTTCTTCCTCACCTTTCCCTTGCCTGTTGGATTACCAATTGGATGGTTTCTTGTGTCCAGCTTTCTCTTGCTATAACTTTGTTAGCTAGGGTCTTCTCTATCTATACAAGATGCTAGACCTATGACTTTTTGAATCTCGGGCGAGATCAGCGGCTCATTCTCCGTGTGTTAATCTGGCTTGCCATTTGGGAGCTTGTGTTCATTTTATTGGTTATATTGGGTAGTTTTGTTCAGATTGCTACTAGCTATGATTGTAACTAGAGGGCATGTTGTTGCTCAAATTGTGTCTTTTGACAAGTCATCTTTGTTGATTTTCCTCATCTTCGCTAGTTTGAGGTTTGGCAACTAAGGGCAAGTTCAACAAACTCTCTATTTTTTCTTCATAATAATTAGTGAAATTAATGACTCTCTATTTTTTTAAACTCTCTATTTCAGACTCTCTATCTTTTTCTTTTCACCTTTCCTTTTTAGCCACCATCTTTCACTTTATTTTTCCTTTCCCATTTTTCCTTACCTTTTCGACCACTGCTTTGTTGATAGTTTGACAAAAACAAAAAAGAGAAAAAGAAAAAGGGAGTAATAGCGAACATGAAATCCTCGCTGATTGCAGCAAGCAAATGGCACTAACTGGCGAGTTATCTAGTCTGGCAAGATCATTTGGCTAGTTTGTTGGAGTATATTTTTTTTAAATTAACTCTCTACTTTGACTAAAAAGTCAAAATAAAAAGCTTATTGAACTTGCTCTAAGGTCTCTAATTTGTTTTACAGTGTTCCTAGGTTTGCTAGGATTGGACTACACCTTGTACATATTGGGTTCTATTGAGCCTTGTCTTTGTTATTATAATTCTAGATCTCTTGTTGTATATTTGGACTCATGTTTGCTTGTCTTCTACTTCGGCTTGCTGATTTGCTTATTTGTACCCTTTTCTTTGGAATGGGGTTGAGTGCTTGTAGTTGGATGTTTTTCTTTAGTTAACGAAAAAAATATTTATTTAGCGAGGCATGGCAATTTCCTTTTGCATTTGTATCAAAGTTCTACTTCACAAAATATAAGAGAAATTTTACTTTGGATCCAAAAAATGAGACTATCATTTAAATATCAACATTTGACTTGAGAAATAATTAACATCTAGTACATTTTTATTAACAAAGTCTGACTAGCATTTCTTTTTTTTTTTTTTGGATTAAGGTTTCATTGTCACATTATTGTAATTATATGCCTTAATTAACTAACTTTTTGGATGTATTTATGGTTCTACATATTGACTAGAAATTGATCTTAATTAAGTTTTGGTTTCAATTTTAGTTTGGATAATGATTAAAAAATTTGAACGCATATCCATTGCCAAGCCTCAAAATAAAAGCATAGAGAGCAACTTAAACCAACTAAGTCTTTGTTTGACATAACTTTTAGACACTCAAATCCAGTGATTTTTTTTTTTTATTCAAGGGAGGTCTAATACCGTACTGTTTCTTGTGAGTTTAGAGTTGAACTAACGGCCCATATTTCAAAGTACTTTTACATAAAAGCTGAAATTGGAAAAAACTAAAATGTAAGAAGTTCCAAATTGGTACAATGAAACACTTAAGCTCTGTTTGTCCTAACTATAAAATTTTAACTTTTGAGCTGTAGAAATTTTAGAAGTAGAACTTTTGATAGAAGTGTTGCTGAACAAAAATTAATTATTTGGCCTTGTTATGCCAGAAGTATTGTTTACAATCCGTGAACTTGTTTGGTCTGTTACTATAAAAGTGTTGTGGGTTATAAAATTGACCAAAAAGAACAAAGCTAAAGCTGTTAAACTGTTTGACTCATAAAATAATTATATCAAAGCTGACAACAATCCGTGAACTTGTTTGGCCTGTTACTATAAAAGTGTTGTGGGTTATAAAATTGACCAAAAAGAACAAAGCTAAAGCTGTTAAACTGTTTGACTCATAAAATAATTATATCAAAGCTGACAGAAACTCTTTTAACAACATAACTAAATATAAAAATAAAAGATTTGTAACAAATTATCTAACAGAATAGCAAAATAATTAAATAATAATAATCGTAAAAACTACAAATAAGTTATATAATTATTTAAGAAGATATAAAATTACATAACATGTCAGTAATAACTTCAGTAATAATCAAAATACATAAAAACAGGGGCGAAGCCAGAAATCTAGTGTTGGGGGGCTGAAATTTTTTTTTTGGTACAGTATTATTTGCAAAAAATAATATGCAACTATGATAATTTGAACCCACACCATTAATATGAATGTATTTGTAACTAACCACCACAACTAATTCCACAATTTTGAAGACTTTTATAACTTTTTCACTTTTAGTTGGGGGGCCAAATCTTTTTTTTTTTTAAATCCATTAAACTCTTTTTATTTTTTCTGGACGTTTTAAAAAACCTATTAAGAACTGAAACATAAAGTTCAATATTCATTTCTCTTATCTTGTACCAACATATCCCTAATAGAATCACGTAAGACCTCCATAGCCTTTTGAGTGTGTATACTTTTTAAATCTTCTTCTGCAATAAAGTCATTTGGTTCAAATGCTTCATCTTGCCTATCATCTTCCTCTTCCTCTATAATTTGAATCTTTGCATATGCATCTAGACAACATGTCTTCTAATGTAGTTATGAATAGCCATACTACATATGACAAGTCACACTTGTATGTCATAAGAATATTGTGGCATAGGACGCAAAAATTTGAATCTTATTTTTCTAAACACCAAATGTCCTCTCAATTATAATTCACAAACTTGAGTGATAGTAATTGAAAACTTTGTTCTAATTTTTAAATGATATTTTACATACGATTAACCACAAAATATAATATTGTTAAGTGGCCAGTGGCACTTAGTTGGAAAAATAGGCATGAAGTGACCTTAAATAATGAACTGTTTGTGTGAATTTTATAGCTTGTTTAGATTGCTTTTTTTAAAGGAAAGTAAATGAAGATCCCTCTCCCTGTTTGGATTGCATTTTCAGATTCAATAAAGGATTTGGAGGAATTTCAAAATCCCTCAATTTTCTTTAATGAGAAGAATTTTACAATCCTTCCAATTTGGAGTAAAATAGAGGGAAATGAAAGGAAAATGAATAAAAAAACTAATTTATCCTTAATTCTTTCTATAGTTATCTTATAAGAAGGATAATAAGATAATTTTTCATCTAAAATTATCCTCTCATTTCCTTTACTTCTCCAATCCAAACAACAAATTGTAAATTTCTTTCATTTCCTTTCCCTTATTATTTTTTTGCAATCCAAACAAGAGATTTTTTTTCTTTTCCTTTCCTTTATTTTTCTTCCTCTATACTACTTTCCTTTCCTTTCCCTTCCCATGTACAATCCAAACTGGGGGTTAGGGCCATTTATCAAATCACTTAAAAACTGAATATGTAGAATACATTAAGATAGCGATTGGTACACTGGAATGGATTTGGACAAGAATGAAATGGGCTAAGGAATGGAATGAAATTGGGAATAGAATGAACTTGGGAATGAGAATGACATGCTTGATATTCTCTAGGAATTAAGAATAGCAATGAGAATGCCTTGTATAATATGACAAAATTGTCATTTTATTATTATAGTATTAAAAATAACAATAAACATAAACATAACTGTAAACAACAAAAATATTATAAATAATAATGATAATAATAATAATTAATCACAACAACAATAAATAATAATAACAAAATAAAAATAATAATAACAACAACGACAATTATTATTATTATTATTACTTTTATCATTATTATTTTTATTTTATTTTTTTTTTTATTATTTTATTTTATTATTTTTATTATGTGTATTTTTCATTATTATTATTATTATTATTATTATTGTAAAACAAATTATATATAAAATTTATGTTATATGAGGGTATGGTAGTTAAGTTCATTCTTAAATACATGAGAATGAGATTCTCATGTGTTCCATTCAAATATACTAATCATTACCTAACATACATTATATGACATGTTGACATGCCAGGGACTCACTATAATAGGTTTTTACAACTCTTTAGGCTGCCAATTGAATTATTCAAAGTTTGATTTTCATTTTAATTCAATTGTCACTTCTTTAACATGTATTGACATTGATGGATTTATCTACATAAAAACTCTACATCTACCCTTGTAACATTGATTGAAAAAAATTGAATTATTTTTCTACTGGATCAAAGTTTGGTGAGCACCACTAAATACCACATGAAATAAAAAGTAAGCCAAAGACCCTTTGGTCTAGTGGCATGATATTCGCTTCTGCGAGTGGTTTGTGAGTTCGACGTAGGTTCGAATCTTGTTAAGTATATTTTATAGTCTTAGACTTCCTTAAAAAAATAGGAAGTAAAGTTGTTATTATTGAATAATTAACGACGTGTAAGATACTTTATTTTTTAAAATTTATAATTATCTGCTATAAGTTTGCTAGTATAATAAAGGGTAAAGTCGTAGTTTGAATTCAAAACATATGAGTACAATATTCCACTACTTGACCATTCCACCAACTCGTAGGTCACTATAAGTTTGGGGTCACTGGCGGAGGCACATGCAGCCCCCACTGACCCATAAAAATCGTTAAAATTTTTATGTATTTTTTTAAAAAAAGTTAGATATCTATGTATTTTTAGTTAAAAAAAATTAATTAGCCCCCACTGAAAAATAAAAGTACTTGTATAGTTCAAAAATTATAGATTTTAGCCCCCATTGGCCCATAAAAATGTTAAAATTTTTATATATATTTTTTTAAAAAAATTAGATATCTATGTATTTTTAGTTAAAAAAAAATTAATTAGCCCCCACTAAAAAATAAAAGTACTCGTATAGTTTAAAAATTATGAATTTTAGACCCCACTGACCAATAAAAACCTTAAAATTTTTATGTATTTTTTGAAAAAAAATTAAATATCTATGTATTTTTAATTAAAAAAATTAATTAACTCCACTGAAAAAAAAAATACTTGTATAGTTCAAAAATTATAAATTTTAGCCCCCACTGACAAGAAACCCTAGCTCCGTCCCTATTTGGGGTTAGGCTTTTAAACGATAAGCTTCTTTTTTTTTCGTTACACTTTACTAAATTACAACTTTGCCACTTGCACCTGCCCAGGTTGCCACTGCACTTTCTCGTCTTAGGCTGCTATTAGACCTACTTGTATAGCTATTAAACATGTTCGGATAACTATTAAATCTATCTAAGTAACTATTGAACCTCTACGAACAACTCAGTGGGGGCCCAAGTACAATTTTGAGAAGGTGAGTCTTATTAAGAACGATGATCGTTAACAAAAAATTTTTATAAGTTTGATTACTATGGCCCTCTGTTTTATAAGAATTACCAAAAGTTACCACTAAAAAAAAAAAAAAAAATTAACCCCGGCAAAGGCGAAAAAAAAAAAAAAAAAGTCCGCGCCGTTCCGTAATCCGTACCCACCACGCTCCTCTCCACTTCCTTTCTCTCTTTCTCCTCTCCCTCAAAACCTAGAGAGAGAATAGAGAGAGGCAGTGAGCCAAACCCACCTCTCACATACACACAACATTATACACCCACACCACCTTTCCCTATGTGTAGACACACACACATACGTGTCACAACACATATACATTGCGTATTTTAACATTACTCCACCAGCTACATTAACAGTGTCTTCTCTCTCTCCTCCATAGATCTGTCTTCAACTCTTTCTCTCTCTAGAACACTCACTTTTACATAAAAAATTATATATGTGCATGTATATATATACATATACATATATGCACAAGTAGCTGTTTCTTGTAGCTGAGCTTTGGTTAGCTGGGTGAGTAAATCGTTCAATGTCGATGTAAACAAATTCCAATTTAGGGTTAGGGTTTTTACATATTTTTTTAAATATTTTTATGTATTTTTGTTGTTTTATATTATATATATATATATATATATTTTTTTTTGAGAAGTAAAACCAAGTAATCAGACCCTTCCTCGAACCTCGTGCGTACCTCAGTTTCGTGTACCGAGCTACTTATTTATTGAGAAGGGAGATAGTACAAGCTGGATTTGCATGCAAGTTGGAAGAGCTGATGTTTGAGTAATACTTCTGGAATATTCATTTTGTGTTGTTAGCTATGGGCATGCTTTGAATATGCTAAGTTGATGCTGTTTTTAAGAATGCTAATTGATTGGACTGTGTTAGCTAAAAGGAGTGAGGTTAAAGTTAATGGGGTCTATAAATGCTACTGTGTTAGCTTATACAAACTGGGTTAGGTTGAAATCATTGGTTAACATCCACAAGCTTTTTTTTTTGGGTTTGGGGGGGGGGGGGGGGGGGGTTGGGTTTTTTTTTAGTTATAAATTTTTTAAGGTTTTCTGATTTCGCAATTGAACCCCCAAATCCAAAAGAAATGGTAGTCTGGTGCACGAAGGTCTGGGCAAGTTTCACGGAAGGGTCAAACTACTTTTGGTATTAAGTGACCGCTTTATCTAAAAGTTTGTTGTTAAAAAGTAATTTATTATATTTATTTATTGTGTATAACATGCCCCTTACATGTAGGCTAGATAACTTTGGTTGCGTTTTATACGTGGACATAATTTTATAAATGGGTGGCGGTAAGTTTTGAACTCAGGAGATTTTGGTACTTAGGCTCTGATTACATATATCATAGTAAGTGACGACCTTATCAAAGTTTAACAAAAATGTTAGAGAGAGTGTTGTTGTATTTATTTATTGTATTCAACATATTTAGTTCTAAAAATGTAAGAGCTATTTTCACGGCTCAAAACATGTGATTTCTATGTCAGCACCAAACCAAATCAAACCTTATTCTACTAGGTCGGATCAATGATATGGATTTGACAATGCACCCATTTGTCTTGTTAGGCATGTTTGCTGTTAACTTACTTACGCGAGACGCAAGATCTCGTCTGAGTGTCTTTGTTCACCTTTTCTTTGGTTTCTCTCTATTTCTGCACAACTCTAGTGTGGTACAACATCCATACTTCGCATCTTTTAATATATGCGTCTATTGCTATTGGCAACCCCCTAACATGTTCAAATCATTTTAAACTATTTTTCCTCATGTTGTCCTCAATCCTTAGTTGGCGAACTTTACTTTTTCTCGAATCACATCATTTCCAATACTATACTTTCTAGCTGGTTGGGAATTAATGGAGGTGGAAAGACCTAATGCTGCTAAGAATTCATTTTCAGGGTTTGATTTTGGAAGTATGATGAGTGGTTCGTGTGGTGGGAGGAATGGGAAAAGTGATGAGCTATTATTGTGTAGAAGAGGTGAGAATGTGGAAAGAAAATCAATTTTTGGAAGATATTCAGAGGCAGAAATGTTGACTCAGTTAAAGGGTCTTGCCATGGATCCTTGTAATTTAGAATTCTCACTGGATAAAATTCAACCATTGTGGAATCAGACTCTTAGAGTGCGGAAAGTTGTGGCTCTCAGTGATACTGCATTTCCTCGGGTAAGGTTATTTTTCACAGGCCATATTTGTTGTCTTTTTTGAAGAATATTCTGCATATATGGTTAATGTTTATTACTTTCTGTTTCATTTTTATTTTCCAGATTATGACTCACTGGTTGAGAATTTTATGTTTCACTATGTAAGACTTATATTTTTGATTTTCCATTTTATACATACAGGACACATTTGGTTTACCTTCCTAATCATTTGATTTGACGCATTGGTTTCAAGATAGTGCAAGAGTAGGACATTATTATTGAAAACTTGCAAAAATAGTAAAATATAAAACATATCACATACATGTAAGATGAGACCAAGACATTGGAAAGTGTGAATACACACTGACGGAGAGATGCATATTCGTAACTTGTGCTTGATATCTCCCATTCAAGAAGTGCACGGGTGAGCGAGGATGACCTGTCGTACGCTCTAATGCAGCCATCTATTTGTTTGTTATGTTGTACATAAATTTTAGACGCTGTGCGACAAATTTGGTTCTGTTTATTAAGACAAAAGAATCCTGTTTAAAATGAATACTTGTAAAGACAAAAAAACAGTTTGTTTAAAATGCTTCAGACTCTCTATAGATTTTGGTTGGCGTTAACTGTTATTCACTTTATTATGTTGTATACGTGTAGAATTTCATTATCACTGTTACTGAAGTTAAGAGGTATCTACCTGAAGATATCATATATAGATTACTATCTTGAAGTTTCTTGTGGTGAATGTAGTGGAGAAATTGTATTACTTTCAGATGATGGGATAACTGTTACATGAACCCTTCTCTATGCCATTCTGAGACACCCGATACTTGTAAAATGGTACAGGATCCGTGCCCTGTCGTTCAACTTACTTTGGAGCCTAAACCCTAGACACACCTCGCACCAGACATCTGACCCTAGCTTCAAGTAGTATAGGTTTAATATAAGATAATTCTCATGAAACAAAGGTTGTTTGACATATAAAAGTCATAACTGACATTTCATTTTCGGACAAGGTAGTGGAGTTGTTTTCTAAGCGGTGATGTAATACTTATAAAGCATGGACAACGGTGGAACTTGAAATATTCCTTTTCCAGGGGAGGGGTGGAGTACTGAGTATAACTATTATTTGTAAAAAATGGTGCAATGCATTTTTACTCAGTTAAGTTGGGTTTTATATATTGAATGCTTACTAACTTTTAAGCCATGTGGATGGCACTTTGTGCATGAATTGTCTTTAAAAGGTTAATTTTTGGAAGCTGAAACAATTTTAATAGAATATAGACATTAGTGTAGAAATAAAGGAGAGTTCATTGCATTGCAATTTGAACAATTCTATTTCCATATTCATCACATCTAAGTTATGGTATTATCTTAATTATCATTATGATTTATGATTTATACAGTACTATGCTTGCAATATATCAAGATGTGTGATAATAATAGAGGTTGTATATGTATATATTCATATATCCATACAAATTGAGTTACTTATTGGCAGAATATAGATGGATCAATTGTTCATGCAAGGCTGTACATCAAATATTTTAGGTTGTGATGGACCCTGTAATCTTTACCTAGTGTCTCCCAAGTCTCACATTACGAAAGAAGACTGAATTGTCCTCAAAAGGAGCTTCTAAAACCTAGAGGGGACAACAGCGAGTTTTGTACCACTAGGAGAAGTCTACAATCTGTCTCTGAATTCCTTATTCTGTACCGAAGGGGTTACCAGTTAGCGTGCAGAAGCCATAGCCCCTTCCAGCCCTCCTCTACCTCTTCTATTGTTTCTGAACCTTTTGAGAAGCAAATAAAGTTGCTTGTGTGATGCCATGTTTTACTTTTGAAATTCATTAAACTGAAATAAATCTAGGCAGATCCTAGTATCTTGATGTAACTTAAAGCAATATAGTACTTCCAAAATACATGGGATGGAAATTTAATTAGACATTCACTTTTGACAATATGCACACCGCAAAGCTTGATTTGCTGCTTCATCATATCTTTTAATGTATTACATGATTGGGAGTATTTAGTAACAAATAATGTCGTAGATGTTCTCTATAATGTTAAAATTGCGTTTACTATGTGCTGGAGTAGTATACCTTGTAGATGTTCTCTTTGTAATCTAGCATTACAGTTTCACCATCCTAATTGTGATTTCCCTTTTTGTCCAGAGAAAACGGAAACTTGAGCAATTTTATAAGGATAAGTTGATAGCTGCTTCTGGGGTTGCATCAGATGTATCTGTCCGAGAAAATGACACAAAAACAAGTAGAGGGCTGTTATCGCATACTTCCTCTGCTTCATGCTTGCTTAATTCAGCAGAGTCTGCTGAAAGTTTTGATCAGAAAATCACGCTGGAATCATGTAGTTCTGGTAGCTTGTTGACATTTGAGGATGGTTTTCGAGATAAGCACATATGTTTGCAATCCTCATTCCAGGATGATGCCTCAGATTGCAGGTCCTCAACCAAGTATCTGGTACCTTTAGTTGATTCGGATGAATCTGTAAATGATTCAAACCCATTTACTCCAGAGAACCTGAACCACCAGGAGGCACCCTCACTGGAGTTGTCTGATGCTGTTCAGATAACAAACTCTCCAAATCTGAATGGGGAAATGCAGAAGAATCTTCATCAACCTCGACGATCAATTAGGATACTAAATTTCATTGGTGATCATCTTGAAAGAAAAGTTATTCCAGTCGGTCCCCGCTTTCAGGCAGTTGTCCCAGAATGGACTGGTCCAATTGGCAAGGAGAATTATGATGGTGATGATAGCGAGTCTGAAGACTCAAGGTGGTTGGGCACTCGAATTTGGCCCGTTGAAGGTGGAAGTATAAAAACTACTGCAAGAACCATTGGGAAAGGGAGACCTGAGACTACTGCAAGAACCATTGGGAAAGGGAGACCTGACTTCTGCTCGTGTGTCTCTCCTGGATCAATTGATTGCATTAAACGCCACATTCTCGAGGAAAGGCTACTTTTACAATGTGATCTTGGTCCTGCTTTCTTCAGTTGGAAATTTGATGAGATGGGAGAACAAGCTGTGAAATCGTGGACATTGAAGGAACAAGAGACATTTGAAGCACTTATAAAAAGTAACCCACAGTCAAACAGAAAGAACTTTGTGAAGCGTGCATTGAAGTCCTTCCCAAATAAATCTACCAAAACTGTTGTTAGTTATTACTTTAATGTGTTCATCCCTCGACGTATGAGCCTGCGGACGAGGTTATCCCTTACACAAGTTTATAGTGACGAAGATGAGGTGGATGGTTATAATTACTTGAATTGGGGGAAAAGATGCGGAGGCAGGGTTGCTGTTGGTGGTCCGAAAGGTGTGAAAACTCTCTACTTGCGCCGGCCTTCTTAGTGGCTTGGGTGGATGGTATCTGAATTTATCCAGGGGAAGTCTAGTTCAGAAGATTTTGCTTTGTAATATAAAATTTTACAACCTGCCGAACCAAAAGGAAAGGAAAAACCAAAACGACAAAAATCAGAATGAAGACGACATCTCATGGAAGTGGTTCTTGAGCTCTTCACTGAAGATATTCAGTAACTCAACTCAGTTTTGTTCATAGCCATGGCAAGCTAGTAAGTTCGTCAACTTGGCACGTCAGAGTTCCGGTCATTTCCAGTTTCCAACGGAACCACTTGAAGACGGGTAGAGTTTGAGCAGAAAAACCTCTTTTAAGTAAACGATCTTTCGTGTAAGGTTCTTTGTTCAACTTATCATTGCAATGGACTTGCTTTCCGGCATTGGAAACTTGATACAATTTTACCCTTTTTGTGGTTTCTTTGCGAACTGTAGTGTCTGCATGGGACCAACTTATCTTTGTGAAATCGAATACTGTAAAGGTTGTTGAATTAGATGCTTTTTTTTTGTATATTACTATGGAGCAATAGCTGTTGGCCACAAGGCATGGCGTTTTCTCAAGGACAGCCTTCTGAGCCATGTCCAGTGAAAGACTTTACCTTCATGACTTCCAGAAGATTGCATAGCTATACTATTACTTGCTATTTTATGATGATATGATATAGATATATTTTGGTGTAAGAAACACCTTCAACTTCGAATTAATGGTTTTCATTTGCCATAAGTTTAAGATTCTCACCCTCAGAGGTATGGTCCAACAGTAGTAGGGTTCAAATTGTTTTTGCAAGGTTGCGGATTTGACATTCTTTACTGTTTTGAAATTTCGCCCTTAATTGACCTATTGCATGTGTGAGGGCGCATTGCTGTACTCACAAGTTTACTAGTTGATGGTCGGGTTTTGTCAGATAATTCGGTGATCGGGTTTCGTTAATTGGATTATTAAATTATCCAAAAATAAGTTTAAGATTCTTCATAATGAATTGTCATGGGTTGAGCATAGATCTCTCTTACTGCTCCTAATCTTGAGAGAAGGGGATGTTAGAGTGGATTGACAGACCCAGTTGAAATAAGTCAATATAACTAGTTTTATATAGGTTAGTAGTGGTAGTAGTATTCACATGCATTTTAAATATTATATATTAATAGATAACATGCATAAATACGTCCCATGTGGCTTGAGGCTTTTTAATTAGGCTTTTGGGTGTAGAAAAAATGTTGTTCATGATAGATATAAGTACGTTTTATGTGACTCAAGATTTAACTTGAGTTATGGCCGAGGTTTTTAGATTTCAAGGTCCCGCAATTGAATTGTTTTCACCTATAATATAGTTACTTATCCAATTACATGCAAACACCCTTTCAACTATAAATATATTGGTAGTAGTGTAATTATTCGTGAATATACCTTCCTTTCTAGTCCACGATATGTGGGTTGATATGTGAAGTATTGCCCCAATCAGAAAACGAAAAAATAAATAAATAACACGTGTTATGAAATATTGGTTAGTGAATATTCATTAATATCGATCTAAAAAAAAAAGAATATTCACTAATGTGAAATTACAATATGTGTAGCGGTAAAAATTGGGCTTGGACCTGTCGTCCTACCGCGATGAGCCATTTAGTCTTACCCAATTCATGATATTGGGGCCACGGTTCATGTACGATCCAATTTCTCACTAACTACCCCTACGGTAGGCTTTACTCAAACCCAAGGCCCTTGAGAGCCTAACGTTCGATGCCACCACGTGTGGTCAGTTGAAAATAAGCTTGAAGAAGATTCGGCCCTACCTATATTTTAGAGATAAGTGACTACGAGATAACTCAGCTAGCCAATCCACTATGATTGGATGACGACGATGAACTTAGGTAGGCTCCGGCCTTATCAGATCCTAACGGATAGATACACGAGTCCTCCAAGGATGTGAGTCATTGGAGTTCATGGACTCTAGCTTACACTATAAATAAGCTATGCCTACCCAATGGAAAGACATCGAATATCAGACACCTTCAACCATATTCGCTCTTTTCCCTTTTCTCCAAACGACCTCGATACATCCCGCCACTCTTACTACAGTAGTCTCTCCTAATTACCGTATATTTTTCATCTTGTTCATACACTCTCCTACAAATACTGACTTGAGCGTCGGAGTATCTTCGGCCGGCACCATACCAGTATCCTAATGCTCACGCCATTCTTTTGCCTTTTGACCTTGCAGGTTGTTAGTACCCACCGAATTTGTGATTATAGACCCACTGTGGTGTAAGAAAATCCTTCAGCTTCGTATTAATGGTTTTCATTTGCTATAAGTTTAAGATTTTCATCCTACGGGTATGGTCCAGTGATAGCAGGGTTAAAATTGCTCTTGCGAGGTCATGAGTTTGACAATCTCCATTGTTTTGAAGTTTCGCCCTTAATTGACCTATTGTATGTGTGAGGGCGCACTATTATACCCGCGGGTTTACTAGTTGGTGGTTGGGTTTCGTCAGATACAAGTTATCCAAAAATAAGTTTAAGATTCTCCATAATGAATTGTCATGGGTTGAGCATAGATCTCTCCTACTGCTCCTAGTCTTGAGAGAAGGGGATGATATAGTGGATTGACAAACCCAATTGAAATAAGTCGATATAACTAGTCTCATATAGGTTAATAATAATAGTATTCACATGTATTATAAATATTATATATTAATAGATAACATGCATAAATACGTCTCATGTGGCTTGAGGCTTTTTAATTAGGTTTCTGGGTGTAGGAAAATTGTTGTTCATGATAGATATAAGTACGTTTTATGTGACTCAAGATTTAACTTGAGTTATGGCCGAGGTTTTTAGATTTCGAGGTCCCGCAATTGAATTGTTTTCACCTATAATATAGTTACTTATCCAATTACATGCAAACACCCTTTCAACTATAAATATATTGGTAGTAGTGTAATTATTCATGAATATACCTTCCTTTCTAGTCCACGATATGTGGGTTGATATGTGAAGTATTGCCCCAGTCAGAAAACGAAAAAATAAATAAATAACACGTGTTATGAAATATTGGTTAGTGAATATTCACTAATATCGATCAAAAAAAAAAGAATATTCACTAATGTGAAATTACAATATGTGTAGCAGCAAAAATTAGGCTTGGACCTGTCGTCCTACCATGACGAGCCATTTAATCTTACCCAACTCATGATACTGGGGCCACGGCTCATGTACGGTCCAATTTCTCACTAACTACCCCTACGGTAAGCTCTACTCAAACCCAAGGCCCTTGAGAACCTAACGTTCGATGCCACTACGTGTGGTCAGTTGGCAATAAGCTTGAAGAAGATCCGACCCTACCTATACTTTAGAAATAAGTGACTACGAGATAACTCAGCTAGTCAATCCACCATGATTGGATGACGACGATGAACTTAGGTAGGCTCCGGCCTTAGCAGATCCTAAGGGATAGATACACGAGTCCTCCAAGGATGCGAGTCATTGGAGCTCATTGACTCTAACCTACCAGCAGCTATAAATAGGCTATGCCTACCCAAGGGAAATACATCGAATATCAGACACTTTCAACTATATTCTCCCTTTCCCCTTTCCACCGAACGACCTCCGTACATTCCGCCACTCCTACTACGGTAATCTCCCCTAATTACCTTATATTTTTCGTCTTGTTCATATACTTTCCTACAAATACTGACTTGAGTGTCGAAGTGTTTTCGGCCGGCACTATACCGGTGTCCCAAGACTCACGTCGTTTTTTTGCCTTGTGACCTTACAGGTTGTTAGTGCCCATCGAATTCATGATTGTAGATTTCGAAGTCTACAATATAAATAAGTGTATAAATTACAATGTGACCAATTGTAAAAGTCATAATATAGATGAATGTAGAAGTTTTAATGCGAATAAATGTTAAAACCGCAGTATGGATTAATGAGAGGGAAGTTTTCTTACGAATTTCTTTAAATTAAGGGGTTATTTGCATTTTCGTCTAATTACAAAAGTTTTGAGAATTTTTACCCATAGAAATGATAAGAAAGAATCATAATAATAAAAACATAGCATGAATGGGATAAAATTTCATCAAGATCTAGTAATTAGGATAGGGTGATACCAATAAGAGTCAATAATTAGGGTTATTCTAACAGATACACTTTATATTCTATATACAATCTTCTTTTCCTTTATTAACTTGAGCGTTAGAATATTTTTCGCTAGTATTACATTGGTATTAAAAATCCGTTCGTTTATTTTTTAATCTTACAAATTACTGATACCCAATTTTATAATTGTAAATTTCAACATATATAAAAGAAAAGAGAAGGAAGAGGAGAAATTCCTAAGTGTGCAGCTTTTGACAATTAGCAAAGAGTCCACCTATTTTTTCCCATGATTCCTTGCCTTCTCGACAAAGAGTCCACCTAATAGTTGGAACTTGACATATCATAGGATTACGAGCCTCCCTTTATCTTTTTTCCTTTCCCATCTTTCTTCTTTATGCACCTCATCGCTAAAGCATGTTGGGATGTTTTTCCCCTTACTTTTGACTTTCATGGAGGGTAATGTTTGATCATACTTGCCTAGATTGTAATGCAGGAAAAAAACTTACAAATGGTTGCCGTTCTATTATTTTGAACTGACACCTATTGCGATACTACTATTTATCATTCGTTTATTATTTTATATTACTATTGATGTCAGGTATAATCAATTTCTTAACCGGTGTCGTTTAAAAACTGTATTAGTCATACTTAGATTGAAATGGAAGAAGAACGACAACCGCTGTAATGCTACTATGTGTTATTAATTTGTTATCCTGTATTACTATTATTGCCATGTGTGATTAATTTTATAACCATTGTAGTTTTGAGAACGTATCCTAGAATGCAGAGTCATACTTCTTCCTCCTTTGATAAAACGACTTCATAATTCAAAGGAACTTGTCTGTCAAGTAGACAATGTAGGCGAAACAAATCCCAGAGAGCTAATAACTACTTCCAATTCTGATTCAGTAGGCTTTACACAAGAATTTCCGGGGACAAAGTCTGTAGCCTCCTCTGCATATGAAGCTTTCACTCTTATGGATACGAGTTCCAAAGGCTCCAAAAACCAAGTTCTCTCTATAGCTCATTCATAAATTCACTCGATCACTTAGACTTAATGAGAAAGTCCACCTGAGCAATCACTATCCATGAGAAGAACGACGAACAGATGCTTGTATGATTGTAGCTAGCAACAGGCAATAATTATGAAGACAAGCAGTCATCCAAGCTCGTTTCATGACGGGTACTGCAAGCAGCTAATGTATTCAAACCTCTACGGATGACCATGAATGAAACCTTCGGTAGAACAGCCCCAACAACCAAGGCGCCAACTTCTGAGGGGTGAAAAATCCCGGTTTTTCCAGCAAAGCCAAATTGACCTCGAGTTTCAACTTTGCTAACAAGAGACATAACAAGTTCCACTAGCAAGATCAGACGCGGCTTCCTGGATTACAAAAACCACGGAAAATGTCAGTTACAGGAGGATGCATGAGTATAGCACACATTTTTTAGAGTGCGCATGTCTGAGAGAGAAAATTTTAGAAAGGCCTCTTGAGCTATCATCCTCATATCAGATACTGACTCATCTAAATTCTAACTAATTCTTAGCTAGAATGCAGAGTAAATACAGAACAAATTTCATGTTTAAATAGAAACTTCTGCTCAAATAATAAGCAGAATCTCAGTAGGTAGTTAGCCAATCCTTCCTCCATCTTGGCCGTTTCCTTTGTAACCCTCCTCCTCCAAAGGAGCAATGAGAATAACAGCTCATTAATTTGTCGTGACACAGACAAACATGCAATCTAAGTCGGTATAATTTGCAATTGAATAGGCTGAAACGATAAACACGCTTCCTTTTACTGATTAATGCGATGTTCCTAGTATACAAGCAAGAACCAAGTGTGCCGTTGTCAAGAACATCAGAAGTCTACATGCTACGCGCTAAATTTAACAAGCGTACATTCCATGATGTAATATCTTAGCAGATCCTTCAATCAACAAACAATTGCACGATAACAACAAGAGGAAAGTATCAACAGTAGGCCAAGAAATGCAGGTTAAATAAAATTATTCTACTTGAAGAGGAAACTGAGAGTTTCTTCACTAATGAAGCAAGAAACAACATAATGGATTATCGGAACTGGAGAAGACACAAGGAACAACAACTTTCGGTTATTGAAGAACTTAAGGATGCATGATGACCACAATGTATCTAAAAATAACGCAACCAAGATTACATAAGCATATTTATTACATGAAAACAGCAGAAAGCTAACCATTTAACTAATGTAACAACTTAAAGCCTTAAACTTCAGACATGTTGCAGCACACTTCTTGCAATCGAATGTGAGTTATATAGCGTATTTTTTCCTGGTCCACCTCTCCGGCTGCTCCCCATGGGTGTCAGATAAAACCGTAAGAGCCCATTACCAATATTTTTAGGCGAATACCGTGCACTCTGATTCCTCTCCAGTACAAATTCATCCCTACTCTTCTTCCCATGGCCATTCATCTCAACACCCGATTTCCTCATACTCCCGAAGGATCCTCCAAAATCAGTTGAATTCCTCCAGCTGACACTACTGTTGCTCCGGAAGACCTTCCTGTTTAGGCCTCCTCTCCGATCACCAATACCGTCCCTCCTTAATTCTTGCCAAGATCCTGAAAATGACCTCTCCACCTCATTTGCCCTACTATACCTCTCATCATCCTCATCCTTATTCCCACCACTTCGTCGGTGTATAAAAGCCAATATGTTCCAGCTCCACCTCCTCGATTTTTTAGACCCCTTTCGCTCCCCATTCCCAATAACAGATGCATTATCCCTTAAACTCCCTAATTCAAAAGTTTCAGAAATATCATCCCTCAAAGAATTTGAATCCCTCCAAACTCTATCCCCCACCAAAACCTTTGCTCCCTGGAAATAATCCGCAGTAGTAGGTGACACTTTAGCATTAGAAACAGCCTTCATTTCGTCAATCTCTGCCACCACAGCAGCTGCAGTCTTTCTTGCAGAGCTAGACCTATCAAAACTCTTCCTCCTCCTCGAGGAAGAATCCGCATAATAATCCCTAGTCTGGGCTGACCCTCCTGGCACATTCTCATCTCCATTAACACAATCCATCGTCTCCTGTGGCTCCTCCACCGGTATTTGACTATCAGGCCTCGGAACATGAACCACAGGAGCATCCTCCACCAAAGAATCCATTGGATTCATTCTCGGAAAGCTCCTCCCAATCAAATATCCATCCCATGACGCCCGAGGCTCCTCAAATGAATACCTCGGATCATCAAAGCTAATCCTCCCTGCATCAAGGGAAAACCGCGGATCAATATCACAAGACCTCCTACCAAACCCATAGTCCGCAATCTCTGATTGTGTCTCTCTATACTGCCTCGAGAGCGGCTTCTCCACAGGCAATGTACCCGTGTTTTCACCATGATTTCGCTTCTTCAACTTCTGCTTTGTCCTCCATTTATGCCATTTCTTGCTGAAAACTGACGCGGCTGACCGGAAAGTCCCCGCGATTTCCTTCATCCCTCCTCCAGTAGCAGTCTTTTTCCCCTGAGATTCGTTATCAATGTGATCTTTCATAGGTTTTATTATACTCTCATCATTCACCACTTCCTCTTCTACAATCTCCGAGCAAAAACTAATACGAGGTTGTTGAAAACCCGCGATATCTTCAACACAATTTTCCCTGTCTTTGCACTCTTCTTGTTCTGCTTCGGATTCTTCCACTTCTTCTATATCCCCTTTTTCAATCTCGAAGACGGGCCTATTTACTAAAACATCATTGACAACGTCTTTAGATATGTAATGTGGGTCGTGGTGGTGATGGTGGGTTTGAGAAGAAGAGGAAGGGGGTTTTCCGGCGGTGGTGGTGGTGGTGGCGGCGACGGCGGCGGCAGAGGTGGGTTTGGGAACGTCGTCGAGAGTGAAAAGAGTCGAAAGGGTGCTACGGACGCCGCGGACGTCGCAGGACCTACGCTGCGGCTCGAAGTGGAGGGCGTCGTTCTTAGAGGCGGAGAAGGACTTTGTACGGCGGAGCTCAGGGAAGAAAGAGGCGGAGGTGGCGGTGGGCTTATTAGAGGGTTTGGTGAAGAGGGATTTGATGGCGGCGGCGGCAGCGGAGGTGGCGGAGGTGGAGTTCCGGCGAGAGGAGGAGGAAGGGTTGTTGTTGTTGTTGTTGTTGTTTGATTGGTCTAGTGTGGTGAGGCGTTCGCAGAGGCAAGAAGGGCAAAAGCCGCTGAATTTTTCATCAGGGTGGCGGTCACATGAGAAGGAAGAGCGGTGGGGCTGCGGTGGTTGTGGCGGCGGCGGCACCGGGTCTGTAGCAGTGAGATTCATTACCGTTGGTGGTGCTGTTTTGCTACAATGCACACTCTGCTCATGTTAGTACAATCAGCAGCAAGCGCAAGTTAGCACTCACACCCACAATGAGTGTAAAAAAACATGGTAAGCAAACTATGTTCTTTTAGTGTGTGTGTGTGTGCAAGAGTATTAAAACACCAAGCAAAGTGTGTGTTTGTGTGTTTTGGGAGTTATTTCTCTCTTTCTAGGTACACCAAAGAGTGTAAATAACACCAAGCAAAGTGTGTTTATTTAGTGTGTGAGTGTGTGTGATTTGGGGGTGATTTGTCTCTTTCTGAGTACACACTAGAGAGAGTAAAAACAGTAAGCAAAGCGTGTGTTTCTTTAGTGTGTGTGTTTGGTTTGTTGGGGGGTTATGTGTTTCTTCTGCTTCTTGGGGAGAGGAAAATAAAGAAAAAGAGAGAGAGAGAGAGAGAGAGGAAAAGAAAAGAGAAAATCTTTTTCTTTTTACCTTTGGATGCTTTTTGGTTTTGCTATAGAGACCCCCCCCAATGTTGCAACTTGCCAATACTCTTTATTAACGAGACAAAGCAAAGTGTTTGTCGATATATGGGGGCTGTTTTGTTTAAGATTGAAAGATTCTACACGATATAAAATATAGCCATAGGCATGATTTATTACACATCCACCCAATAAATTATTTCAATTATTTCTTAGGCTATAGACTTAGATTAGATTAGATTAAACTTAGATTGGAGTAATGTTGTTATCAAAGCACTTATTTTTATTTGTTATAATATCAAAATTTTCCAATATGCACTCTTAAGTCAGAGTATAATTCTAAATCTACGCATATATTATATGGGATTTTCTATTATTTGACTTCTAAGTGGGAATGTTCATGCATCTCTAAGATGATGTCTAACCTCCACTCTTAAGTTTAAGTATAATTTTTTACCAAAAAAAAAAAAAAAGTCACATAATAATTCTAGACCTATCAAAGACATATATTTAATTAGTAATTTCATTCTACTAGATTACTACTAGAAGGGAGATTTTATGCTACTCTAAGTGCAACAAATTGTTTTTTCCTTACATGTGAGTAGTCCTTTCATTTGTCACATACGACATTGTAAGATATTATTCTACTTTCATCAACCGTTAATAACTTTTTATGTAAATACTTAGTTGGTATGCTAAAAAAAAAAAGAGAAAAAATTATTTTACTATACTAACTAAGCATTCATATATTAGATTATAAATAAATGATAAAATAGGGCCGTATCTAACATTTCTTTTGTCTAGTATATATCACTCCCTATATGTTTATACATGACACTTTTGTCAATCATTACACTTAATACAATCCCTTAATAAGACGCTTATAAAGTTTGAAGAAAGAACACATTGATGTTTATTTTTCTATTTCAAGTTTTTTTCATCTTACCCAAAATAATACATTTACAGCTTTTATTTTTAAAAAAAAATTGAGTTACATCATTTGTTTCCTTATCTGCATAATCTTTTTACCACAGAAAACTTAAGTTAGAAATAAAGAGTTGTAGAGACCTCAATGTAACTAGATAAACATTGAGTCACATAATTTATCTCCTTATTAGCATTTTTCACTATTTCCTTTGAATTTTAAATAAATAAATATATTCTTTGATTCAGAAGATGTCTAATACCGTATAATATAACTAATGAGATTCGAATTCGTAACCTTTCGTATATATAATGAGTAATATTTTCTTTTTTTTGTTGCTAGGCTTAAATAAATATTTTATTTTCTTTGAGAGGTGGCTTTCAAATTTTCAAAGATTCCTGTCGAAAGCAAAAAAGTAAAAGTTGATCACGCCATCACCAAGAAGAGAGAGAAGAGTTGCTTTCTTTGTCTCTCTTACACTCACATTTCACTTTCTTCGCTTTGCTTTTTTTCACATTTGCTTTTTCTTTATATCTTGGCTTGGGCTTTTCTTTTTGTTTTTCAGCTTTCTTTTTCTGTCTCTTTTGTATTTCAAGCCAAAATCTAGATCCATCATTCTGGGGTAGTCCATATTGATATATATTTCACCAGGACAAACACTGTGCCACCATGGGAAACAAGAACAGAACATGACTATCCTATCTTTCGTAAGAGGAAGTGGATGTCTCATAGTGTTATAAGATGAGGAAAATATAATAGTTGTGAATTATTTATATAATTATAATAAAATAATATGAATAATTTATAATTGTTAGATTTCGTTCATAATGTTATAATATTGTAAGAAAAATCTTATTCGAGTAAGAGATATAGGATTGACAAAATATCACTAGTGAATTTTAAATTTTTTTTTTTTTCAGTCAGACGTATAATACATAATTCACAATTTTATATGTATACATATAGAATTTTATGAGATTAGTTTGGGTCGTAGCTTTACCAGCATGCAGTTGCCCCTCCCTCCAAGATGCATCTGCCACGACCACTGGCGGACTTCTATAGGGACAAACAAGGCCTGCAGCCCCCTAGTCCTAAAAGCAGAACCATTAAGAAGTGAGTTAAATTATATTTTTGAAAAATAAGTGTATTTTTTAGACTCTTTTAGGCTAAAAAAATAATTTAGCATCCAATGAAAAAAATTACTCATATATTAATATCAAGTTATATGATTTTAGTGTTATTGAACGTAAATCTTGAATCCGTTCCTAACTACGATATTGTATTGATCTCAACTATTTGATATTTTATTCATATTGTAATCTTTTACGTTAATAAAAAATATGATATGAGTGTATTATATAAAGTAATATCTAAAGTTAACTAATTTAAATTTGGTTAACATAATACTAGTTTTGCCTGCGAATCCAAATTTCTAAACCTTATGCCAACGCAACACATACATTGTATTCACAAAGTTCTCATTCCTAAAAAGAAAAAGGAAGACAAACAAACATCATGATCTCAATAACTATGATTTTATCTGGTTTGTGACTGAAAGGGTGGGCTCGATGTTTAAAGTGCTATTATGACACATATTTTCACTTCTTTTACTTCAATATAGAGATGATTGATGAAACAATAGTTACTAACGGTAAAAACAATGCACTTTTGTAGTGTCTTATTATTGGATGGGTTCAGTCTGTAGGTTTAATGCTCTTGAAGTTATTCTACGAGAAAAAAAGTGAATTGAAGAGGAAACAAGAACCACTAACCATTGATTTAGTGGTATATTATTTGATATGAGTGTGAGAGTTTGTGAGATGGTGACTTATGTATTTGGGATTTGTAAATTATATGTCACGAAACGCTGTTTTTTTATATTGGGTATACAATTAGGAGGTCTCAAATTACATAATATGTATTTATGTATGTGGTATACTAATATATATTTTTGTGAATACTGCTATTTGATTCATCCTTGACTTATATAGGTAAATGCTGCTAGTGACTTATCCATAATTGATTATACTGGCTTATTTTGGTTTACCTACCCAATGTGGCTCTCGACCCTATCTCTAACTTTTAGATATTAAGTGTTGCACAAAAGATTTATGTTCAACCTGTGACACGTAGCTGTTAAGTTTTTTTTGCTGAAGAAATTAAGAATATATCACAACATAAAATATTATTTTTAGCCATATTTCATTCCTTGTTGTTCCACTTCCTGATCGAACAAAGGTTTTCTTTACCCCCAGTTTGGATTTTACATGGGAAAGGAAATGAAAGTAAAGTAGAGGAAGAAAAATAAAGGAAAGGAAATGAAAAGAAATCTCTTGTTTGGATTGCAAAAAAATAATAAGGGAAAGGAAATGAAAAAAATTTACAAGTTATTGTTTGGATTGGAGAAGTTAAGGAAATGAAATGATAATTTTAGATAAAAAAATTACCTTATTATCCTTCTTATAAGATAACTATAGAAAGAATTAATGATAAATTAGTCATTTTATTCATTTTTCTTTACTTTCCCTCCATTTTATCCCAAATTGAAATGATTGTTTGGAATCCCTCCAAATCCTTTGTTGAATCTGAAAATACAATCCAAACAGAGGGAGGGATTCCTTATTCCCTCCCCCTCCTTTATTTTTCTTTAAAAAAAGCAATCCAAACAAGCTGTTAAAGTTGGAATGGATTTATAAACAAGATCACCAATTATAAATTGTTGATATAATTATAATAAAATGAGGTAAATAATTTACAATAGTTTTTTTTTTTTTTGATGACATGAGAACTCAACTGACGAAGTCTGACCACCAACTGGTAAATTCCCGGTGTAGCAGTTTTCCTCCACACATGCACCAGGTCAATCAAAGACAAAACTCTAGAGTAGTGGTGAGTGTCAAACCCGCGACTTTATAGGAATAATTTTACCTCACTATCGCTAAAATATGTCCTTAGGATCAAATAATTTATAATAATTGAATCTACTTGTAGCATACAAGTATACTTACTCCTCCAAGTCAAAATTACCTAAATAAGTAGTTCTTCTATACTGTTACGACCCTTTAAATGAGACCTACTTTTAATTTCACGTTCTCCGTAACCGACCATATCCGCCTGGAAGCAAAATTGTACATAAATACTTATTACGATTTGAGTGTGGCCACTCGTGTTCATGGCTACGTATGAGTTAAGTTGTCACATTACAATTTACAAAGGACCTTTGTGCCGCGTGACAAGGTAGCTGTGTACGAGTATCACAGTGTGTGTACGTGTGTTTGTAATTTATGAATACTTAATGTCTTTATTGCCTATCTGCAATAGCTGCCATCCAGTGGCTGCAAATCTATGGTTTTTTTTTTTTTTTTGAATGCCTAAGAGCTTATTAGAATAATTAGGCACTAAAACTAAACTAAATTAAACTAAACTAAGTCTTATCTTATTAGGTTGGATTGACTATATAAATTATGCGATACTATTCGTTCCTGTCGAAAACTATCTCCTTTATAAGCTTCATACATGCAAGATCTCGTCTAATTGTCTCTGTCCAAGTCAACTTAGGTTTACATTTATTCCTCTTTTGGTGTACTATTTTTAAATCTTCGCACCTTCTAACTAGCATCTCGACAAGTCATCTCCTGACATGGCCAAACCATCTCAAACGATTTTTCTCATCTTATCTTCAATTAGGGTCACTCTTACTCTTTCACGTATCACCTCGTTCCTAATCTTGTCATTCCTAGTTTTGCTAGACAAAAATCTCAACATTCTCATCTTAACCACTGACATTTTATGAACATGTTGATATTTCACCATCCAACACTCTGAACCATATAACATAGTAGGCCTAATGGCTATCTTATAGAACTTTCCTTTTAGCTTAAGTGGTATTTTTCGATTACACAAAATTCTTAACACATTTATCCACTCCGTCCATCCTGCTTTGATTTTGTGATCAACGTCCGCATTAATCTCTTCATCTTGTTGAACCATAGAACCCAAGTATCTAAAACTTTTTTTTTCTTATATTCTTTCTTAGTCTAATCTTACATCTATCTCATTTATCAACTTATTTTTGTTAAACATACATTTCATATACTTTGTCTTTGATCTGTTTAGCTTAAAACCCTTAGATTCTAAAGTTGATCTCCATAATTCTAACTTAGTATTTACACTTTCTCTAGACTCATCTATCAAAACAATATCATCTGCAAATAACATGCACCACGATACTGCATCTTGGATTTGGCTAGTGAATTCATCTATGACTAGTGCGAAAAGGTATGAGTTCAAGACAGATCTTTAATGTAGTCCTATTGTAATCGGGAAAAGACTAATATTTCCTCCTCTCATCCTTACGCTATTTATCGTTTCATAGTACATATCTTTTATCACCTCAATATATACTACACACACACCTTCTCCAACACTCTCCATTGAACTTCCCTAAGAACTCGGTCATATGATTTCTTTAAGTCAATAAATATCATATGTAAGTCTTTATGGTTCCCTCGATATTGTTCTATTAACCTCCTTAGTAATAAATGGCAATGATTAGGCACTAATTTGTTATAATAATTGATTTTAAATTCAAATCACAGCTTCGATTTCTAATATACAAAAAAAAAAATAGTGTGGTTTTAGGATAGCAAGTAATGGCATATATACTACACTATAAATTTGTTAAGATAGTTGAGGTTACATCCTAAAATCAAAGTTCTATCTTAAAATTAATTGGTAATAGGAGGAGTAGTCCAGGATCTTATATGTCAAACTTAGAGTTTATGATTTTTATATATGGGAGAGATTATATATTCTAATACCCCCTTCACGTGTGACACGATAAAAATCGAGAACCAAGAAATGACATTGGGATGCATGAGTCAGCAAGAGTTAGACTTGGAGTTTATAATTTTTCTATTTGAGAGGGGTTATATATTCTAATACCCCTTCACATATGACCCAGTGAGAACCGAGAACCAAGAACTAACATTGGGATGCATGGGTTAGCAAAAGTTAGACTTAGAGTTTATAATTTTTCTATTTGAGAGGGGTTAGATATTCTAATACCCCCTCACATATGACTTAGTGAGAACCGAGAACCAAGAACCAAGAACTGATATTGGGATGCACGAATTAGCAAGAGTTCTAACCAAGAGATAACATGGGGGTGCACGAGTTAACGAGATGGGTCACACATAAATAGATATTACCGAATCAAGGGTCCAACTCTGATACCATATTAAGATAACTGAGGTTTCATTCTAAAATCAATTGGTGCCAAAAAGAGCAGTCCAAAATCTTATATGATAAATTTAGAGTTTATGATTTTTTTATGTGAAAGTGATTATATACTCTAACAAGATCAACTACCTTAAGGAATATTTAAAATTTTCATGAGTTAAATAATATTTTTAGTAATATTTTATTATTATTCGGGTAGTATATAGTAATATTTCAACGATTCTAATGTAGACCTGTGTTGCCATATTCCATCATAAAAATTGTATGTAAGAACCATAAATTATGCAAGTGGATTCAATTTTCGAACTGATTGTACTCTATAAATTTGCACATCCAAAATCTGAGGTCCTAATTTTCGACCCCATTAAAGAATATGGATTTTATCTCTGAGTTTTTAAGTTTTACTACAAGTCAAGTTAGTTCGAGGTTTACATAAGTTAACGCAAAATAGCATTTTATTAGACCGTGGACACTATTTTTCACTCTCTTTTAATGTTATTAAAAAAGGACAAAAATGGTAAGATATCCTTTCAATTAATAGTTATGTAATTACAGTAAAAAAAATTTAAATTAATACTCGATAAATTAATAATTTTTTTAAATTAATAAAAATGTTCGATCCCGACTTGAGACCAGTATAAAAAATTGATAAATTTGATAAAATTATAAGATAATACATTTTAAAAAAATTATTTGTATTTTATTGACTCAAATATTTTATAAATTAATAATTAGCTAAAAAATAAATAATAAATTAACTATAAGGTTTTCTTAAAATATGAATCAAGAGTAGCTAGTCTTTTGTTGAACTTCAAATCTAGTTGAATCTCATATTTAATTATTTAAAGAGAAAAAATTATGATAATTCTACAAAGATTAGGATACAAGATTAGAGAAATTAGTTCTTATTCTAATCGTACAAAGACTTGGATATGAGATTAGAAAAACTTTGTTATAATCTTACTAAATTAAATTTTATCTTCTATTCTCATTACTTATCTTTTTAAATTGGTCAGAAAAGATACAAGTCAGTTTTTTTTTTTTAAAACATCATAATTACAATATGTTTACTATAAAGTCAAAAAAATTAATAATTATTAATTTATCGATAAATTAATATCTCGCTAAATTAATAAAATTTAGTGATCCTAACGCTATTAATTTAAAGAGATTCTACTGTTTAGCCTACCAAAAAAAATAATAATAACATTTGATCCACAAATAATTTAGGTGAACTCCATGCATCAAAAAAGGTAAATTAATACAAGCTGCGTGCTTATCTGAAGTATTGATTGAAAAAGAAAACACGTCTCTCTCTCTGTAAAAGAAAACGCAATTTTTTTTTTTTTTTAAATTTTTGGTCAAGAAGGGCATTCTTTAATAAAGAAACATTACAAATACGTGCAAGTCCAAAAATGACAAACACACACACTATAAATTAACGCGGGGCAATAGACAGTCACGGGCCTTATGGAGGCTAATCAATCTCAAATTTTGATTTCTTCACAATATTATAATATTATAAATAAAATTTAATAATGGTGAATTATAAATGCAAGTATGATATCATTTAAACAGTTATAAAATTATAAAATTATTAGTAACATTCAAAAATGGTGAATTATAAAAACAAATATACTGAAATAATGTAAATAATTTATCGTTATTAACTCCAATTGAGTCAACGTATCGGCCCCCACATGCTTTCGGTTGTAAATCACGGTGGCCCATTCACTCTCATTTATTCACATGGCAACAAAGATTAGAAGAAAAGAGCAAATGCCGACTTTTTTTTTTTTTTGCTGATAACTCTAGAAAATATTTCACACAATCAATCTATAATAGACATATAAGCACTATACTAGAATAGAAACCTACAATCACCTTCTTGTGCACACTACATACTTTCTGGTTGTATTTGATTAAAACATCGTAAGTCTTTCAATTATATATAATTAAAACTCCGAGAGTTCGAAATTACACCTTCACGCATATACTAGTTTAGACAAAAATTTGATCTTAATTAATATACAAATTGATGACCATCTAAACAACAGATTTCTAACACATTTCATAAATTTTTCTATCGTTACATGACCAATCGAGCTACCCTTTAAAGGCTAAATGCCACCTTATCTGTTTTTGGGGTTTTGAAGTCCATGCTATGAGCCTATAATAATAATACACTACTACACAGTGAATCCAGAAGGTTTGTAATGTGCAAATGTGCACTGGATGAGGCGTAAAGCGATCCCATGTCCTCAATCTACACCTTGTTGATTGTTTTATCCAATGAAATATGAACAAAGCTTTAGTATTTGTCTCTCTTTCATATAAACTATTTGTTTTTTTCTTTTTGGTCAACTTTTTCATATAACCTAAGGTTTTGTCTTTCTGTGTCTCATTTGTTTGGCTTGATCAAATGAATGCTAAAATCCAAAGTGAGATACATAGTGGGAAATAAAGATTTGAGACAAATATTCTCTTGGGTGCCGTGAGCCCCATTATCATTCTATCAGTCAATCTCAATCACCATCTCCCTTCCACTTACTATTACAGCTTGTACTAACATGATCATTAGTATTATATAAACGTAGAAGTTATTATGAGGGTTAATTTATTGGTTGAGTTCTTAGAGCGTATGTGAAAGATTTATTTATGTATTATGTTTAAATTAATTAAGAGGTTTTTTTTTAGAGTAAGTTGTGGTAGATTTTATGCTTAATTAATTTAAATCAAATCTCTTGTAGGCGTAGTCATGTATTTTGAGATTTAAAACATGGTGTGAGCTTAAAAAAACTTTTTAAAGATGTTTATCGCCATAAAAAAAGAGTAAAAGTTGTATTCTCTTGTAATGTTTTCCCATAACGTTCAGAGAGAAATTTGAACTATTAATTATTTGATCATGAGGCGATTGTAATAAAGATTTAAATAAACTATTTTCTAATTGTAGTTATCATAGTCGATTCATCATAATTGGATCAAATAATCAATAAAATGAATCTTGTATACAAGTCGAAGAGACAATTAACGTTATGAAAAGATGCAATTCAAGAACATTGTGATTCCTTTGTGTGCTCCTAGATCTGGAGTTGAGTGATTAATCCACCATTATCCGCACAAAACTAAACCTTGATGCATAGTGATTGCCATTTATCGTACTTAATGTGAACGGACGATTTTTTCTTCTTTTTCTTTTTTAACTCTACCTTAAATACGGAACTGTCTCTACTCATTCAACTCACGATATATAAATTAGGATAGACACTGTTATGAGACATGTAATCCAATAATAGGTACGCCAGTATCCCACAGCTTAACCTAACTGCTGTACGTAAACCGAAACTCGAGAAATATAACTACTCAACTCAAAGTATGTATCAGTTTAGTCAAGTATATAATTTCAATGAAAGTTAAAAAAACTTATACCCACATTTGTGATTATTCGCATTCTTTCACTTACAACTGGAGCGACCCCTTAGGGTCAAATGTGAACGGACAATTTTGTCTCTCGTTGCCATTTTGGACTAAGAATTCGACATGCATATAGCGATTGCACCCACATATTAAAAGTTGTTCGAAGTGTGCCTACTTTTCTAGAAAAAGGCACACAGGGTTTATCAATATTGTAGAACATGTGGTGGCACGAGACATAGTTTTTGTGAGGGGAACAAGGCGATCTATATGCATCAATATGGCTATCTTTTTTCAGTGATTTGCGCTGATTAATCAAATCCCGTGCAATAATAGAAGTTTCACTTAAGAAAAACTGTCCAAAAACACTCATAGTTTTAAATTGATTATAAAATAGTGATGTACGTAAGTCTTATATGCGTGTAAAACCGATACGTTAGAGAGAAGATAAACGTTTTGAAGACTTTTCCTTCACTTGAAAGGCATAGAGTGATAAAATAGATGATCACTTATTCTGAAGATTTATATTAATAACAATTAGTTATATTTCTTTGGAAAAAAAAAAAGTTATCAGTAAAAAAAATATCATATAAGACGTTTATATTATACAATTTTATAGGCTGTTTTTGATTGCAAAATGATAATAAAATTTTGTGATGATTTTACGATATGTTGATCCCTTCCGTAATTCAAGTAAAGAGGTTTTTAAGGGATGAAGTTTTTTTTTTTTTTTTTTTTTAAATTTTTATGATGGGAAACTTTTCTAAAAAATTCTTCGGGCTTATAAGAAATGTACTAAATCTAATAATACATGATCTTGTTTAGAATAATTATAATTCCGGTCAGTTAAGCGCGAATTCTACTATAACTATTATTAAAGAAATTAATTTATTAACTAGCTCAAACTAATACGTAAGCAAATTTCGTACTTGCATCCGAACATCCACCAGTACTAGACTAACCTAATAAGTTGTTATCCTACAATATTATCAATAACACAGTGCAAAAACATTGCCACATGATTTTGTGGTCAAATGAAAGCAATGCAACTTGCAGAGATTTGATTAAGATTTCTGAAATGCCTTGTTATGTTATTGAATCTTAATGATTATATCATTTTTTAATACATAAAAAAGCACACAAGATTTCCTAAAATTCGATAATGAAAGTCCTAATTACATATATATGACCATGCAACATCATTTTCACTCATAATGCAATGTAGAATTGAGATTTTGTTGATCGATTCATTATACATCCTTTAGTTGCTCATAAATAGGAAAAAAAGGTGTGAAATGATATTCTTTGAGTAACTATTCTTCAAACGAGCTTCTTCTCTTGCCGTTGAACTTAGGAGTACAATATCTTAGGAGTACAATTACATTCATGTTAGCAATTTCTTTTTTTTCTTTTTTTTGACGAGAAACTGACCCCAAAAGAGAATTAAATTGAATTTATCTAAAGGCTATAGACTTCGAAGTACAACAGCGTGTTCTAACACATATTTAAGTCAATCAAGAGTTGTGATGTGAGGAATAGGTCTCAAGTTAACTGTTTAGTCCATTACATGTATCTTGGCCACGTGAGCGGTTTGTTGCTCGGAATGTCGCAAGAAGTTTACTGATCCTTATTATTTAGGTTACCTTATTGTTAATAGCAAAGGTTGATTTATGATTTTCGTTTAATGGAGACTAAAATTATACAATTTAAAACTCATGTATAAAAAAATTCATTCAATGAAGGCTAAATTAAATTTTCAAACTAAAAATACCTTAAAACTACATATATATTTTTTTTAAAAGTTTTGGTTGAGTGGGGACATTTATTCAACTCCACCCTTGGTTAAGAGAAAAAGAAAAGTCATAACGAGATTTTTGTAGGTGAATTTATAAAGAGATCATTGCCAAATCTTGCAAAACATAATGACGTTATCTCTCTCTTTTTTGGTCCACCTCCAACATGAACTTGAAATGACAATTTCTTATGTGAATCAAACAATATAGAAATCAACTGCACGCGTACTAAATGGATTCCATAAATGTCGCTGAGGCCATTATATCGAATTATGTTGTCTTATAATTAAGCCATTGACAATAATTGTCCATAATAACAAGAATAATAATAATATATATTTGGTGGAATCTTTCCTTCCATTGTTTGGGGACATTAAGAAGGAAAAAAAAGAAAAAAGAAAAAAAGAAAAAAAAGAAGTGGTGAACAACTGAACATGCATATACGACCACCAATCATTACAAATATACGACTTGGGACCCAACACACATGCAAGACATGTAGGCCAGTGACTGTTCTTAGATAAAGAATGCTAAAGAATGATAAGTGATAATTTTGTACACGAAATTCTCGTTATGTGAATTCGAAATTTGGGACTTTTTCATTATATATATATATTAAAGAATGATATGTGATAATTTTGTACACGAAATTCTCGTTATGTGAATTCGAAATTTGGGACTTTTTCATTTTATATATATATATATATATATATATATATATATATATATATATATTTTTTCGAAATAAGGTATATCATGAGCGACTAACTTGATTTTTTAAAAATCTCAACCATTCCTTTCATAATTTATTTTAAACACTTTTTTTCAGAATTTATTAATCCAAATGTGATGGCCAAGATATAAAAAGATAAAATCTGATAGTTTATAATAAACCTCATAAGAAATGATATGATCCTTCCCGCCCGTAAAGGGGTCGGTCTATTTCAGGGTCCATTAGAAATAATTTTATTATGTATTTTTGCAAAAATTTATATTTACAACTCAAACTTGTAACCTCTAAATTACATAAGAATAATTTTTTTGTTGTGTCAAAACTCCCTTTCAATGTCATATATAGAATGTTTGTTCCACTATAAACAATCAAGCCTTTCATTTTGGATCCATTACATGCCTATTGATTTTACCTATTTCCAATGTGGCATATTGGCATGCCTGCATATATGAATGATAGTTTGAATATTTTAGTCTTTAAACAAAAATTCTGAATTCGTCCTGAAAATCATACCAAGATATATGTCAACCTAATGCCACAAGACAGCTTTTCAAGCCTAGTAAATTATAAATTACATAAATAAATTGCTTGTTGGTGCCTACATGCCCCTCCAACATCGAAAACAAAGCAAAAGAAATCTTGGGTTGGAGCCTTTATATGTTGTTTATTGTGAAGGCCTGCAATATGGACATAGTAGTCTCGGTTTGGTCGAGATTATTCATGGGTGGATTGATGGTACCTACGAAGTTCACCGGACACTGCAATATTCGATTTTGTAATTTACATACCTTTTTTTCCTTTTCTGTCATTTACAATATTTGAAATCGAAATATAAATATTATAAAGTGTATATATCTTTACACGTGAAACTATACACCACAGCAACTTTGAAGAAATTTCCTTTAATTGAATGGACCCTATATTTACAGATTATACAGGTAGATTGAAGGATCCCAAGAAAGAATGTAGAATTTGGCATGTTACTAAAGCCAGAAAAAGGCATATAGATGCATGCAATTTGATGACTTCTAGGCATGCTCTTTTTTTGGGATTTACAAATGTTCCAAACAGATCTTTGGCTGATTAATAGGCTTTGGATTTAACAAGAAAAAGAGCTTTTTCTTATAGTTTTATATTCTATCGCATGAAAATCATCAGCTAAAATAGGTTTCAAACTTGAAGGCTTAGAGAAAGCAAGTGTGGTCAGTGCTTTTCTTTCCTTTTCACTTTTGTATGATAATAAAGTGGAAAGACCATGAGTTATTGGTGTAAAAAGATGTAGGTTAGAGAAGAGACTGTTCACACATGAAACATCTTAATTTTGTCTTTCTTTTAAGAAAAAAATTCTTTTGGTGGTGGAGCCTAGTTTGGTTGAATTCAATTATTACTATCATTGCAAAATTAAATACGGTATACACACATTCTTCTCCGTAACGTATCAGGGTCGTATGCCTAGAACAAGTTTCGACTTTTGTAATTAAAACTTTAATCAAAAGTAAATCTTTAACACATTATGCACGCATCTTATGCTTATATCTGACAGGTGCTTAGCTATCGGCCCTTCAATTTGCTTTGATGCGAGTTGGATTGAATATCTTCTTAAGGTTTCAAATGTTATTTTGGGCTAAGGTTTTTATTGAGCCCAAGATTTTGGGCTATGGGCGTATTTATTACGCTTTTATTTGGGCCTCTATTAGTTGGTTGTCTAGGCCCATTGATTTAAACCAAACAAAATTGAGAATTTTCAATTGTTGCCACTTATTCAAATACGTAAATATGATGCTGATGGATTAGAGAGGCCCAATCCGACCAAAAAAAAGATTAGAGATGCCCAATCCATGTTTAATGTAATTGCCTTGTAGGTTTCAGCCTATCTCATTGCTTCCAGATAATTTTAAATAAAACTAAATCAAATCAAATCAAGTTTGACTATATGAATTTGATAATACCGTTCATAACTCTCAAAGGCTATCACCCCCTGTTAACTCTGTTCACTTCCGAATCATACAACAAAGCTGGTCTAATCATGATGTCTAAATTCCATACAAAGAATCCGGCACTACCAAATGTCAACTTCCTCCTTTATCCAGAATTAGAACCGATAATTCCAGGGATAAAACCTATGACAAAGGAGGTGTGCCCATTCGATTTCAAAATATAAGATGAAAATATTGTTATTCGCTGCTAAATGTTGAAAGTTGCAAGACAAATGCTTGCCTGAGTAGGGAACTGCTCCTATTCCGAATTCGGCATCCGGCCTCTCTCAAAAGCATGTGGGCCCTCTGTGAGTATGCAGGTGAATTTTGCATTCAGAACTCAATGATGTGACTTTATTATCAGATGAATACATTTCTTAGCACCCATTATTCTGATGATACAGGTCGTGAAATCTACGTTCATCGTTAGGCTATTGAACATGTCAACATGATGTAGAACGTTTGTTCAAGGTCTCACCAGCATTTTGAGATGAATCATCTACAGATGTTCCAACTGACAGTGGAATGGTTGTAAGATTGTCCGCTCCAGTTTTCTGACACGAACCACGGTTGGCAGGTTGGGCTAATCTGGCAACTGCATTAACTTTCTTTTGTATTCGCGCGAGCATCCCAGCTGCCTCCGTGTAAAACTGAGCTTCACACGCGCTTAAATTTTCTCCTCCAGAATCCAGGTTTCCGAATTTAGAGAATAAGTGGAATGCACTCTCTGCAACGGATTCCAGATTAGACAATGCTTCTTTGCATGCAATGGCTGTTTCCTTCTTGCTAAGTCGGTCCATGACTACTTCCTGGTTTCCGGGTTTAGTCACTTCCATGCTTTCTGATTTTCGAGCACCACGGAAAATAGCAGCATCAGTGTTTGCAGCTGGAGAGTTGGCTCCTGCTTTTGCTACTTCCTGTAAAGCGCACAAAACATTTCAGGACATCGATAAACTTTGACATCACTGTTGGTCCAACAAAGGCATTTAAAGATAAATGAGTTAAAAGATTTAAGCCTCATCCACTCGGTCTTGAAAAATATCGGTTTTAATTTTCTATTAATCATGACAGAGAACGTGAGAAAGCAGAATATTCCCAGAAAGCAAAAACAAGGCAAAGCTGCAAACATCTTCTCTCTTAGATACCTTGAGAGATTCCATGGACGGCCTGTCCTCCAGCAAACCATGCGGGATCATCTTCGTAGCCCTGCTTAGACTTTCACCAAGAAAATTTTTAGGCGGCATGCCACAAAACGGCTTCCTGCCTCCAAGAAGATTCCCCCTCGCGACAACTTGTGCAGAATAGCTTTCCCTTGCTGATGATTTCCTTCCCTCTTCCTGTAATTCATACAAGAATACAAAGTTAACCTTAATACTGCAGCCCTCTCCCTTGTTGGCCCTAGCACAAAGCGAGCAGCTAAAAAGGAGACCGGTCTCTGAAAATATTTTAATCTAGATATGTGTATATTTGACAGTAGAGAAGAGAGGGCATGATGCAAAATCCAATAGCAAGATGAAACAAGACCTAAAAGCTTCAGTACATAGTATTGATGCACTTCAGATGTTACTAACTTTCGAGTTTGGGGACAAGCTTCTGATTTTCATGCCATCATTTTCTTGAGAAAACCTCTCCCTTGAATCATCATTTGTAGTTGCTTCCACAACATATTCATTAGGATCTGACAGCAATGTTGTTGACATTTCATTAGTAATGTTATCATGATATGAGCTTGAGTTGCCAACTGAAAGTTTCTTGACGTTATTGCACATAGTTCCCAAAGCATCCAATCTGTCATGGTTATTAAGCGTATTACTTTGTGTCTCAGCTCGTCTGCTGGGCTCAAAGTTATGCTCCAAAGGTGACAGCTTAATGCGCTTGCTTTTACTAGTTCTTCCCCCAGCTTGGTCTTCTGCTGCAAAGATACACATTCATTAGGTCTGACAGTAATGCTAAATATCACAATAATATTCAGAAGAATTTTAATAATAGCATGCCTTTGTTTTTTTGCCTTCAATGTCATGTTTCCAGAAATTGAAAATGCATCTTCAATGCTCACGCATAAGGACAGCACCACTTTGACACAAATTATTAAAGGGTGCAAAATTCTGATTCCACTTATTAACATTGCAAAACAGTGAGAGTACACAAGCTCACCCTTTCACGCATACCGTCATTAAATTCCATCTCAAACATAAACAAAGTTCCTCTAATGCAAAAAGGAAATAATTGGAGGCACCCAGCCAAAAAGGCTTTAGCTTCTCAAACAGGAGTCATATTTTTTGGACATCACGAAATACAAACCATGACAATAACAATGGGATACAAGAAGGATGCCATAGTCTTACAGAGATTTTCCAGACTGCAAACTGGCAAATTCAGATTATTCATCTGCCAGACCTCCGGGGAACTCAGATGATCAAAAAACACTGTATGGATCGTCAACCAGCGGTTATCCAATGCAGAGCTGCTCAAGCATAAATATATGTTACAAGGGTATATATGTGAAAAAAACAATTAGAAAATTTGGACATGACATTTGCCACCTGAAATTTTTTTCAGGCGTTGGAGATCCTTGGCTGCTATCAGTATCAGATGAAGCTCTGGACATGCACCCTTGAGATTTCTTGCAGCCACCATTTGAAGGATTTTCTGACTCGCGACAAGAAGAATGGTCCAGAACTCGGTCAACCGAGGAAGAAAGGTTCTGTATTCCAGAATGCTGAAATTAATAAGAAACGGTATGAAGTGCCAACATTAATTACACAATTAGATGAATGGTGCATGTTAATTCTTTCAGGACCTTGTTAGAAAACATGGATATGAGTTGTCTACTTGTCTCAAATCTTTAAAAATCCACATTTAATTTACCGAAGAACAAAAAGTAGTTAGGAAGATGAGGTTAAGAAAAACCACCGCAGCTTGTAAACTCATATGATGGAGTTACTCCATCAATCACAAAATGACACTTTCTTTTGGAAAGGACATGAAGTTCAGAAATAAAATTGTAGGTACCACAATATCCAGGGATGTGAATAATCCTCGGGCCACCAATCACCATTATATGGTTTCCTGATTTGAGTTTGCAGTTGGATTTAAAAAGATATACAAACTATTATCCAAATGGACACTTTTGGACTTACAAAAGTAACGTAGAACCATTCTCGTTTAATAAAGTTAACAATACGTCAGAATTGCCATGGCGTATACTGTAGATAATAATAAGTACCTTGGATGAAGTATAGTGGTTGTCAGCTGGCATGGAATCAGAGTAATCGAATTTAGATTGTGCCCATTTAGGAAGTCTAGAAATGCTAAACTTAAACTCTGAGGGCTTGTGAGAACTCATGTTCTGGGAAGGCAATCTTTGACTAACTTCATTAGGATTTCTTTTTAAAGCCACAGCTTTGCAAGAGAACCCGGGGTGATCATCCACTTGATCAAGCCTGATTTGACTTTTGATTAACGGGCACTGCATGCTTTCTGGCGATAATGGACAAGAATTTTCCAATGTTCTCTGCAACATCCTTGATGACAAATGACCAGGTAGTTTCCAAACAAAAATACATCCGTCACTGTCTACCTGGATTCATCAGCAAAATCAAGAATCATAACTATCTGAATTTAATAATACCACCATTCATAGAAATCCATGCTTTTAAAGTGAACACTGAAACTGGAAGACAGAAAAACAAGGGAATCAACTAAATAAATGAAACTTTTGACAGTATTCTAATTGAGCGACTAAAGTTGATTGCTATAGCTATATTTAGTAATCAATGAAGGAAAAATGAAGGAATCAACAAGTGGAGAGATGAGCATATCCAAGGCAAAAGATTCCTTTCCTACAGAAGATTTCACCTCTCCCCAAAAGTTTCCTTATTTGGGCAAGAAAAAAGATAATTGACAATTAAAGCAAGTTCTGATTGCCAACTTCTGAAACGATATCAAGGTGATACCTGCTCATGAAAAATACTAGACCGCTTGTATAAAATTCATGCCACCAAGCCAATTTCTGATCTTCCTGAGTTCGAAATCTTTTGCAAGCAACATCCTAAAGGTTTGAACTCTCCAGAAGAGTTTTATCAATCATGTAAGGATTTCGGGCATAAGGTTCAAAAGTGTGCATTACAAGATATGCTTCAATTTGCCATAGTTTAGAAGAATTACAGATAACACTTCTCAACAACTTCTGAGCATAGAAAAGACTCACAGAAACTAGATGCCTGCAGTCAGGTAAGAATATGACACCAGTTATAACATTACTGTGCCCTGCAGCCTGTGCAACCATCTCTCCTGTCATGTAGTCATATAAGCAGATACGTCTACTGGAATGAGCGCAAACCAGATAACTGCAGCTTGGGTCAATTGTCACCTGTAGAAGAGAATTCTTTCTTCACCATGTGTAACTGTCAAGAAGAAATGATCACTATGCCTTATTGAATAGTTTTATGTACCTTTATTGGGTCCCTGAGATCATCGTGTTTAAATGATTTAATGAGTTTCCCCGAAGAAGTGCAAAAAGTGTTGATCTTCTTATCCTGTGAACAAAATTTATACGAGTATTGCTTTAGCCATAACATTTAAAAATAGTGTCCACATAAATTACAAGGTGAGTTAAGTTCAATAAGGTTCACCACAATTATATACAGCAGATTGTATAGTCGCTGGAAAAAATTAGTCATGGCATCCAGTTTCACATATGAATTTATAACCAATTGATGCTAAAGAAGTTCCATTTGCCACTGTACCTGCCCTACTGTAACAGCAATCTGCGACGAAGTATCTACAGCCATGTCATATACACTTCCATGGCAAGCAATCTGGTGACAGCATGTAATTTTATTTTCTGGATTGGTCATGGCTATATCTCGGAAAACCAGTGACCTGCGCAAAGATACATCTCAATTGCTTAGTGCCTGAATTCAACAATGCCATCTGGTCCAGTGAGAGACAACAAATTGAAATCATCTAGTTATAGTACAGGTAAAACGTAGGATCTAAGATACATGATCACCTGGATGGCCAACAGTAACTATAACTCAATTTCCGTGTGTAAAAATTTAGCCTTTCTGTTGGAAGACTAATTTACCAAATCATAAAGCATTTCTTACTCTTCTTGGAAACATCTTGTACTAAAATACTCACCTATCAGCACTACTGCTAAGAAGTTTATTGCCATTGCAAGCCAGCTTTATGGAAGTCACAGCAGCTGAATGATCATCTTGAGTTCCAATAAGCTCAAAATCCCTGACATGGAAGCAATCAATTCATTCGATGATCAGAACATGCTTTCAACAAAATAAAAGTAAAGTTGTATAAAATTTAACTAGCTTAACATATGCAAAGCCAAACCTTCCTACATCATAGAGATGGACCATTCTATCCCTTCCCCCTGAGGCAAGAAAATTGTTGCTTGCTGAAATCGTATCACAAGCAAAATTCTTCTTGCTGGCGAGGCTAAAGCTCAGTGAGAGGATTTCGCCATCATGCGCATTCTACCAGCATACTTAGTATCAGTTTAAGTTACATACAACAAACAGATACCGGAAAATAGAACTATAAAGAGAAGAGAAGGAAAGACAACTAGAAAATCAAAAGGAGTATTAGAAGCATTTATAAACTTGACACTTGATATATCTACCTGGATACATTTATGTTCAGATGTGTTTAGATTGAAGATATGGAGATTCCCCAGGCAATCACCAGCAGCTAGGTACTTTCCATCTGAACTAACTGCCATTGATCGGAACCCTGGAGACCTAATATCTGATGCTACAGAATCACGTTCAAAGATTCCAGCGGTTACTGCAGATAATATGACATGCAAGTGACATGCTATAAATCAGTATTTTCAATGGGCAAATCACCATCAGATTTTGGAAGTAATGTTTTCTATATATGAATTTCTCTTGAAGACCTTACACTCTATCAAGATTGAATCTTCAAGAAGAGGAAACTACCTAAACTTGTGCGGCCACATGTCTCAGTTATCAAAGAGTTGTTATTTGAATCCAGAAACGACCTATCTTCTGATGAAACTGGTTGCAATACAAAATCCCATAAACGAATGGTACCATCAGCTGAGCATGTTGTGAATGAAACACCCCCAGAACAACCTTTAACAACACATGAGATAGAAGGATCATGCATGTTTTCACACAAAAGGTTCTTAATATCCCATATGCATGCCTTATGTGAGACCAGTACGCAACACCTGGTAGCCTGGATAACACATCACCGTGTTACTGCAAACAATTATAAGAATGACATAAGATCCAAAAGGTGACTTCAACAACAGAAAAGTAGACATGAAATTTTTTTGAATATGAAGTGGTACTCAACAGAATATGCCGAATAAATGACCAGGAAAAAATGTGGAAATGAATTATGATAAAAAGATCTTGAGAACATACCTCGCGCACATCCTGAATATCCCATATGTAAATGCTGTGGTCATTATAAATCACCACTGTGCCATAAAATATCTAATTAGACCAGTGCACGTATATGAAAATGAAATCACAGAATAAATGATGGTTACTTGCCGAGCTTTCCCAAGGTTGAAAATTGACAAGCAACTGCATCAGGCAGGATTGGGAAATGTTGAAACTCATTTTGGCTAATGTTCAAATGGTGGTCCTCGGCTTTTCTTTTTCTGTATTTATTGCCTTCACAGTAATACAAACTTCCAGAATATTTAAGAGAATTGACGGTGAAGAGTTTCACAACCCCATTATTGCACGCACAAGCAACTAACTTCTTGGATACAGATAGTGCAAAACATTGCTCAACCTGAAAGATAAGACTCAAACTAAGGCGCAACAAATAAAATGATGAGTTTGAAAACATATCTTTAGTATCATATAGTCACACAAGAATTAGTGGAAACTTTGCGTAATGAAATCTTAACTATAATCACATTTATAAAGTTAATACTACCTCTATCTCAATCTGTTCCAAATTTTCCTTCCTGAGAGAGCTCATCATAAAGTTCATTTTAAATGTAAACATTTATCTCCAAATTTTAACATGATAAATGAAATATCATTGTACGAAACATTAATTAAGGTTAATGGTTTTTAAATACTGTTAAGTGCTTCCGCCCCCACCTAAAAGATTGGGCCAAGTCAAACATGAACCCTCATGTCAGACAACCTAATCTAATTACATAAAAAGTTGGGGTCAGATAGAAAGAGCGAGATTCAACAACACCTTTTTTGAAGTTAAGCCACTTAATAGGCTTACAATTGACACAAATCTTGGAAAAGTAATATAACTTTTATCAATGACTTCATCTTAGCACATATTAAACTCAAAACCATGAGCAAGAGCTAAACCACAAAAAACTATCTGGATTAATTTACATCTTTCCAAATGAGTCAAAATTGATGAAGACTCGTTAAATTTAATCTAGATTGAGCGCGTTTCTCAAACAATCCCTCTTGTTGACTGCATATTAGCTTGCAAAATTTTTAAATGTATGTTCTCTAAGTTATTTTGCCATTTGATTCATCTAAGGTTCACTTGTCTCCAGTCATTGCTAACGAAAATCTATTTATTTGCTTTAGTGCTAGAAAAGCCGAGTTCAAATGGCATTATCAGTTTCGCGTAGCACAAGAGAGAGATCTGATCTTAGCAAAATTGGAGCATAATTCTTGTGGAAAACAATATCTTTATTTAGGATTGCTTTACAAATATGTGCACGGTTGTTGCTGCATAAGGCCACGTCACAGAGCATCTATATCTGTGTTTAGATTTCGTAGAAGGATTTAATTCAGGAAAGGTAACACCAGAAGTTCGAAACCCATTTAGGATGTAGAAGTTCATATCAAAATTTGTTGATCATTGGCAAGAGGCAAGTGAAAATCTCACTCCTCCATTTTTAGTAGTCAACGACCTAAGCACAATTTACCAGTTTTTTAACATGTGCTAATGACATATTCATTCTTTTTCTCACTCCACTACCACCGTGCAATTATACACTATACAGGATATACTGGTCAAACAACCAGGTTCACTTGAAGACCTGGCAAAGCATTTAGCACTCGTGTACCTTCAACTCCACCGAAGTAGTGATTGACATATTAGAGTCTAGAAGGCATAGAATTCCTGTCAATCGAAAAGAAACAGTATAATTGTTCTCAAGACTGCAGAAAAGTTTAGGCACTCATCATGTCACTTGCATTTAAAATCCATAATAACTCAATCACCTGAATCTGTCAATGCATAAGTAGGCGAAGATTGAGGATCCTGAATGTTATCTTTTGGAGTACTCTCGGTCCAGTTGGGAGATGAAACAGTTATAAATGAGCATCCCTTGTATTGAGGAAGAGTAATGGGCTTTCCTTGCATTAACCAGGAGATTGGTCTAATACTGGCACGGGATCTGGTAGAATTCGCAAATTTCCAGAACTTCAGATGCTTCTTCCCAGCAGTTACAATGAATTTTGCATCTAAAGTGAAGCTAACAGATACGACAGCAGAACATGATGAACATGCTTTAGTCTTTGTAAGCAAGATCTGAATCCGCCAATCCCAGAGGCATATGTACCCATCATGAGGAAATCCAACAGAGGCGAGGTGTTTACCTAGACAAATAGTGATGCACAAAGGACATGGGCTGAGAAACAAATTAAGAACACAAATTTATAAAACTTCTGTAAATTGGCATATAATGAAAGTTGGCAACAAGCAATCTGAAGGGAGGCCATGTATGCCAAGTAGTCTATGGGAACCAATGCTGGAATTAAAAGCATTTGACATGGTTTTCGTTGCTCTTTTGGCTTTAGATTTAAGCGGGTCTCATAAGTCGAATTGAGTGGGATTTGATACGTGCACGAATGTGGAAGTTTTACATGTCAAAGAAAGCAATTGGTGAATGGAAATTAAAAGGGAAGTAAAATAACGTATAGCATTTTAACTGAATGTTTAAATGCATAATAAGTTGTTTACGTTTTTCTTCCTTGCGTTTCCTGCGTTGCTCAACTTTCAAAGTTGATCAGTTTTGATTCAACATTCAATTGTGATTGTGTGAATTAAAATAATGGAAAGGCACTTTAATGCCTTTATTGCATGAAACATTGCAGGCTTTTATGCTGAACGTTGAAACGCTTTTGGAGAGCATTGGCGTTATTCTGCCCATTATGATGGAGTTAAGAGGCTGGTTAATTTGTCTTCTTTTCTTCCTTATATATTCTTAGTCCTCCTAGGCTTTCCAGGTAATTCGAATAAGCTGATAGAGTAGTCCTTCTTAAGCAGTAGCAATTTATTTGCAAATTCATTCTCAGCATTTCATAAGAGAGAGTTAGACTTAGTTCAATTCGTAAGCTTTGTAATAGGAGTGCTACCTTTGCAAAGGAGAATCCGTTGTATCCTGGGAGGCTTTCGCGATATAAAGGGTTTAGCACGGTAACCTCGCGATAAAACCTTAAGGATATCGTGTTTACACGAGCCTCAGTTTCGCATTTGTTTTTCTTTATTTAAATTCAAATTATTCATTTCAGTTATTTGTTCTTCTTTGTTCAATCTTTATATTCTGCAATTTCTTTTATTTTTTTTATTTCCAGTCTTTATTTTTTGTACTCTTTTTAATTGTCACATACCGGAATATCAAGAAAGTTAACATTCTTAAGGTTTTAGATTTGTTGGTATTCTGTGAATATTGAATTTTATTTTTGTTAGAATCTTTTCTATCAGAACAAAATTCGGTTAATATTTTTTTTTATTCTCTGTAACTTATTTTAGTGGTTACTCGTGTTTCTTTGATTTTTTTTTTTTTTATATATACTCTTAATAGAATATTATATTAGGACTAACTTGATCTCTTGGCAGCACATTATGATTTAGACCTTTTGGACTTAATTTTAAAAATAATACTATGACTACCGAAACTGGAAATATGAATTTTGGACATTCTACTGGACTTAATAATGCAGATATACCTTTGACTGGTAATGGGTCTAATGAAGAGCCCAATCATGAGGATGTACCTTTGTCTAGGTCATTGGTGATTGTTGCTTCGACTATGCCATTTGTGATATCAACTCTTGTTGGACATGGCGAGAAGCCAAATAAGTTCAACATGAGAGACTTGAAAATGTGGCAGCAGAAAATGCTAGCCGACCTGATCACTTTGAACCTTGTAAGGTTCTTAGAAAATGATACACCAATGTTGGGTGATAATCCGAACAGTCAAGCTGTGACTGCAATCGAAACATCAAATAATGTTGACCTTTTATGTGAGAATCATATTCTTAAAAGATTAAGTTTTGATAAAGACAACCATATTTCTGAGAAATTGGTTGATAATCCTTATATGAAATCTAAGGCAAATGTCTCAGTAGATAATCTTGTTGAGGTTGTTTCTGATATTAATTTATCTGCTATGGTGATAGAAGTCAACTTGGTTAGTAATCCCAAAGAGTGGTGGATAGATACTGGAACTACCCGACATGTGTGTTCGGATAGGAGTATGTTCACCACATATCAATTTATTGATGAAATCCTATACATGGGAAATTTGTCCACCTCTAAGGTGCAAGGGACAGGAAAAGTAATCCTAAAAATGACTTCAGGAAAGCAACTCACCCTCAACAATGTGTTGCATATTCCAGATATTAGAAAGAATCTAGTGTCTGGATCATTGTTGAGTAGAAATGGATTCAAAATAGAGTTTGAATCTGATAAATTTGTTCTTTCCAAGAGTGGAAAAGATGTAGGCAAAGGTTACTTGTGTGAGGGTTTATTTAAACTCAATGTAACAACTGTTGCCTCTGCTTATGAATCAGCTAGAGAGCTTGCAAATAAGAATAAGTCTGTTACTTATGTCTTGGAGTCTCCTAATTTATGGCATGATAGATTAGGACATGTAAATTTTGGTTCTTTGCATAGACTTGTGAATTTAGGTTTAATACCTAAATTCAATTTCAATGTAAACCAGAAATGCGAAGTATGCGTAGAATCAAAACTTACAAGAACCTCTTTTAAATCAGTGGAAAGAAGTTCAGAACCTATAGATTTAATTCACAGTGATATTTGTGATTTAAAATTTGTGCAAACTAGAGGTGGGAAAAAGTATTTTATTACTTTAATAGATGACTGCACGAGATTTTGTTATGTTTATTTGCTTCGAAGCAAAGATGAGGCTTTAGAAATATTTAAACTGTACAAAAATGAGGTTGAGAATCAACTCGGCAAAAAGATTAAAATGTTGAGAAGTGACAGAGGAGGAGAATACGTATATCCATTTGAGGGATATTGTGCTGAACATGGAATTGTTCATCAAGCTACGGCTCCTTATTCTCCTCAACAGAACGGTATTGTTGAGCTCAAGAACCGAACTCTTAAAGAGATGATGAATGCCTTGTTGATCAATTCGGGGTTACCTCAGAACTTGTGGGGGGAGGCAGTTTTAACTGCAAATCATATTCTAAATAAGGTACCCCACAAGAAGTTGACCAAAACATCGTATGAGTTGTGGAAAGGACGATCACCTTCCTACAAGTATTTAAGAGTGTGGGGGTGTTTAGCTAAAGTTGGAGTTCCGACTCCTAAAATGGTCAAGATAGGACCAAAAACTGTAGATTGTGTTTTCATTGGATATGCTCAAAATAGTGCAGCATATAGGTTTCTTGTGTTTAAATCAAAGATAACTGATATACATGTGAATACGGTTATTGAATCAAGGAATGCAGAATTTTTTGAAGAAAATTTCCTTGGAAAGAAACACAAGAACCGAGTTCTTCTAAAAGAACATATGATGAAAGTCATGAACCAGAAATAGATGAAAATGCTATATCTTGAAATGATGAAAATGAACCGAGACGTAGTAAGAGGGCTAGAACGGTTAAATCTTTCGGTCCTGATTTTTTAACATATCTGTTAGAAAATGAACCCCAGACTTTTAATGAGGCTATGACAACCCCTGAAGCTTCTTTATGGAGAGAGGTTGTCAATAGTGAAATTGACTCCATCATGCATAATCATACGTGGGAACTGGTGAATCTTCCTCCTGGAAATAAGCCTTTAGGGTGTAAATGGATATTCAAGAGAAAGATGAAGGCTGATGGATCAATTGATAAGTACAAAGCCAGACTTGTCATTAAGGGTTATAGACAAAAAGAAGGCTTTGATTACTTTGATACGTATTCACCAGTCACGAGAATTACATCCATTCGGATGTTGATAGCCATAGCAGCTATTAATAACCTAGAGATACATCAAATGGATGTGAAGACTGCTTTTTTGAATGGAGATTTGGATGAAGAAATCTACATGGAACAACCCGAAGGGTTTGTAGTTTCAGGCAATGAGAAGAAGGTTTGTCGACTTGTAAAATCTCTTTATGGGTTGAAACAAGCACCTAAGCAGTGGCATGAGAAATTTGACAAAGCCATGATGGCAAATGGCTTTAAGATAAATAAGTGTGACAAGTGCGTTTATGTGAAAGGAACGAGTCAAGAATATGTCATTGTTTGTCTTTATGTAGATGACATGCTAGTTATCGGGAGCAATAATAATGTCATTTAGACTACCAAAAGAATATTGTCTAGGAATTTTGATATGAAGGATATGGGTGTAGCAGATGTTATTCTGGGTGTTAAGATCACCAGAACATCTGATGGACTAATCTTGTCCCAGTCTCATTATATTGAGAAGATACTGGACAAGTTTAATAAGGGTGATGATAGTCTAGCAAAGGCACCTATCTATGTCAATGGACATCTTGCTAAAAATACTGGTGAATGAATATCTCAGTTGGAGTATTCACGCATAATTGGTAGCCTTATGTATGTTATGAATTGCACAAGGCCTGATATAGCTTTTGTTGTAAGCAAGTTAAGCAGATACACCAATAATCCAGGTCAAGAACACTGGATTGCTATTGTAAGAGTTCTAAGGTATTTAAGATACACTTTGAACTATGGGCTGCATTATACTAGATATCCAGCTATATTAGAAGGGTATAGTGATGCTAACTGGATATCTGATACTAAAGACTCGAAATCCACTAGTGGATATGTCTTTACCTTGAGAGGTGCAGCTGTTTCTTAGAAATCCACTAAGCAAACGTGTATAGCTAGATCTACGATGGAATCTGAGTTTATAGCGTTGGATAAAGCGGCTGAAGAAGCTGAATGGCTTCGTAATTTCTTAGAGGATATTCCAAGTTGGTCGATACCAGTGTCAGCTATCTGTATTCATTGCGATAGTCAATCAGCAATTGGAAGGGCACAAAGTAGTATGTATAACGGTAAGTCTAGACATATTCGTCGTAGACATAATACTGTTAGACAATTGCTCTCTAATGGAATTATCTCAATTGACTATATAAAGTCAAAGGATAACATTGCGGATTCGCTTACAAAAAGCTTAAATAGAGAGCAAGTACATAAATCATCGAGGGGAATGGGTCTTAAGCCTATTTCTTAAGAGTTATTATAATGGAAAACCCTACCTTGTTGACAGGAGATCCCTAGATCTAGGTTCAAAGGGAAAAACTGAATTATGTATAACTCAGTGGAAGCACTGTGGGGGTTTTACTCCCACCTTTTCCTATGACGAGAAGACAGTGCTGCCTGGATGTGGTATAGGTTAAGCTATGTTTTTAATGATACTTATATCTTGGGAATCTAAGTGGGGTATTACAGTGATACTCCTTATAAGTGATCATCTATATAAGTAAGGAGCGGGCCACTCCTATGAGAATTGAAGGCTAAATTCTCAAAAAGTACTCATGAATACTAGGAGTTGTTCGGGGCCGAAATGAACACAACCGTGAGTATTACACAGTGTCTAGAAGGGTACTGTGTGAGCTCTATTGTCTTGGTTTACATCAAAGCTGAATAGTTCAAGACATCACGTTCACTAGTCAGCAAGTAAATCCGATAGTTCTCACTAAGGAAGGTTCAAAGCCAAAAGCCACCTTTCCTGATGCAGTATCTTTCTTTTTATAACTCTCTCTTGAGTCTGCATCTTGTTTTGCGTTAACCAGCTAATTTTCATTCATGTAGGGGAATGTTGGAATTAAAAGCATTTGACATGGTTTTCGTTGCTCTTTCGGCTTTAGATTTAAGCGGGTCTTATAAGTCGAATTGAGTGGGATTTGATACGTGCACGAATGTGAAAGATTTACATGTCAAAGAAAGCAATTGGTGAATGGAAATTAAAAGGGAAGTAAAATAACGTATAGCATTTTAACTGAATGTTTAAATGCATAATAAGTTGTTTACGTTTTTCTTCCTTGCGTTTCCTGCGTTGCTCAACTTTCAAAGTTGATCAGTTTTGATTCAACATTCAATTGTGATTGTGTGAATTAAAATAATGGAAAGGCACTTTAATGCCTTTATTGCATGAAACGTTGCAGGCTTTTATGCTGAACGTTGAAACGCTTTTGGAGAGCATTGGCGTTATTCTGCCCATTATGATGGAGTTAAGAGGCTGGTTAATTTGTCTTCTTTTCTTCCTTATATATTCTTAGTCCTCCTAGGCTTTCCAGGTAATTCGAATAAGCTGATAGAGTAGTCCTTGTTAAGCAGTAGCAATTTATTTGCAAATTCATTCTCAGCATTTCATAAGAGAGAGTTAGACTTTGTTTAATTCGTAAGCTTTGTAATAGGAGTGCTACCTTTGCAAAGGAGAATCCGTTGTATCCTGAGAGGCTTTCGCGATATAAAGGGTTTAGCACAGTAACCTCGCGATAAAACCTTAAGGATATCGTGTTTACACGAGCCTCGGTTTCGCATTTGTCTTTCTTTATTTAAATTCAAATTATTCATTTCAGTTATTTGTTCTTCTTTGTTCAATCTTTATATTCTGCAATTTCTTTTATTTATTTTATTTCCAGTCTTTATTTTTTGTACTCTTTTTAACTGCCACATACCGGAATATCAAGAAAGTTAACAACCAAATGAGTCATGCAAACTAACCATCAGGTGAAAATGCTATGCACGCCACACCAAATTGATGGCTTTTTAGTTCACATACAAATTGCATAGTTGCAGCATCCCACACCAATACTGCAGGCTGCTGTCCTGACTGGAAAATCAAGTACATAAAACATGTCAAAAATACATGACGAGCATCATGTACTGTATCTTATAAATTATAATGCACTGTTTACCACAACAAACAAACAGACGACTTTAACAGAAAATTCAGCTATTAAATAGCATACCTGCTTCAAATTCAAGACACTTCCAACGAGGATGGATAAAAAGTGATCAAGAATTTGTCGTGTTGATGTGTAGATAGATAGTCAAGAAGTGCTACTTTTAGAAGCCGTGTAACCAGGGGATAAGCGAAAACAATAAAGCAAGAACGGTGTATCTCATGACACGGTAACATAGTTTAATTTCCATGTTCTTAAGGTCCCGGCTTGCAACAAGGAGAAAAACAACAAATGTGTTACGACATTCAACTAAATGGTGATTTATTCAGCCAACAAATTATCGATCATCAATTTCACTAAGGCAGTTAAATAGAGAGCCGCAGTGAATAACAGCCATTGCATCTCCTATGTTTCATTAGGTTATATCCTCTCTGTACAGAACACATTAAAAAGACTGATATCTCCATCTATTTGCCTAACATAAGTAAAGTAAATTCAGAGTTATCTAACAGAAATTTTAACTTTCTATCACAAATTTTTCACATAAGACAACAAATAGTAAGCAAATATATTGCTAGTGTTACTTATACTTATCAGCCCAAAAACATGTAGTACAAAACAGAGATATAATCATTCTGCATTAATAAATTTACAATATTATTAAGAGGAAAGCGAAAAACGTTAAGACTATGTGTTACTGTAACAAATTAAATAATGTGACTCACGCACTCGTTACGTCCAGTAACCGCAAAGGATTATTTGCCTCGTTCTTATAAGTATAGTTTATTCGCCATATTCTTATAAAACATAAGGTTATTAACTTATTATAATAACACAAAATTTAACGTATAATTTCGATTAAACACACGGCTCCACAAACGTACACCAAAATCTACAAGATCATTACATTACAACGAATTAAATTCTAATATACCTCTCCAGCTGCAATGAAGCTTCCATCACGAGACACAGCAACACAGCTCAAAGGTTTCGGCATTCGATTTGGCACGATCAGATGCGAATGAGTGCACAAATCAACGTCGTACAGCACAACCACGCAGCCAGCAATGTAGGCGCACTTTGAATTCGATATGCTCGAAGCTAATCCATTCGCATTCTTCGTTGTCAAGCCGATTATTTCTTCCAAAATCAGCTGCAAAATCATACCATAATCAGTAAATAATAACCTTTAAAAAATCTTCTTTTTAGCTAAAAAATAAAATTTTAATAAAAAAATTAACCGTTTATTTTAGTTACCTTTGGAGGTGCGTTTGGTTTCTTGACTTTGCTGCTTCGCTTCATCTCTCTTCTCCGATTCGAAACCCTAGCTAGAATCAATTTTTAGCTGCCGTTACATATATGTGTGTGTGTGTGTGTGGTGTGTGTGAGTGTGTGTGTGTGTGTTGTGTATATATATGTGTGTTGTGTGTGGTGTGTGTGAGTGCGTCTGGAGAGGGGGGAAGGTATTACAAATAATTGGATCTTGGTGTACGTTACGATTGCTTTTCAAAGTTTGAATTTTGGACCGTGAGTTACTGTGGTAGACTTGGGCTCCAAATTACACTGTCTCATCTTACAAGAAACTTAAAGCCCATTATGAATTGGGCTATTTCAGGCCCAAGTGTAAGTTTCATGGACTGCTTCTTTTTTTTTTTTTGAGTAAGTATCCCGTTGTGACAATTTGGTCTCTAATCTTTAAAAATGAACATTTTTGTCATTCAAGTTAATTTAGTGGGACTACGTCAATCTTGATAGCAAATTTGTCTATTTTTTACTGCTTAATCACGTGACTGACACATAACTGTTATAATCCATCATAATTGAGGACAAAATTGGCACGTGACTATTATAATCCATCACAATCACATGTCAGTCACGTGATGAAGTCGTAAAAAAATAGACAAATTTTACTATTAGAATTAACGATGTCTCACTAAATTAACTTTAAGAACTAAAAAATTCATTTTTAAAAATTAAGAATCAAGGTATCACAACAACGAAAAATTAAGAATTAATAGGGACATTTATGGTCAAAGTTTCATGGAAAGGTAAGTATATTTGACTATTTCGACTCCCAAAATAAAATAAAGAAAGGGAAAAAAAACGTTCAACGTAATGGTTTTAAGAAGTCCACGACCAAATTTCTAGTTTTTAAAAAGGAGATATCTCCAATAAGCTATTTTTCTTCGTGTTTTATTCTAAAATTAATTAGTATTAAATAAGATTATTTAAGATTTCAACTTTAAATTTGGAATAGTTGTTTATTATAGCTGAAGCGACAGAACACAATGCAACTTATGAGAAATATCAACACGAGAAACAATAATATTAATGTTATGATAATTGTCCACATAGTATCAGAGTTGAGTTTTAATTAATTTAATATAATCTATTCATATTGGATACATTCTTATTTCATGCATTGACCGTGGCAGTGGCGGATCTATATCTTGGTGAGGATGTGCACTCCCCTTGAAAAAAAAAAAAATCTTTATTTTTTGGTTTTTTTTTTTTAGAGAAATTATTATATTGAATATTTTGTGCACATTTTGAACTTTCTTACTGTACAAATGCACATCCTGAGTGTAGGTGTCTGGATCCGCCACTGAACCATGCAACTATTCCAAATTCAAAACCACTTCTTGTACCACATCGAAGCATCTTCAACAATTGGATCACACGTGGGTATAATATCATTGTTCCACATGGATATAAATCGAAATTTCAAGACCTGTATATAAAATTTTAGGCTACTCCACTTAATATAGGGTCTCTCCTTTCTTTTCTAATGTATATCACGTGTGAAAGACTCTTTCACCTACTCTACTAAACCAATAAGATATCTGTAACTGTTCTTTAATCAACAGAAAATTATTTTGATAATTGACAACTTATACCTAATTGATGTAAATTAACTATAAAATCAGATATGTTCACCAAGTAATTGATCCATTACAAAATTAAGTATTTTAATTTGTTTATATATCTTATGTTCAGATTTTGAGTGATCGTAGGAGAGATTTGGATAATAAGTCATACCTAAATGTTGTGATTTTGATTCTTTTGAAAAAAATGCAAGCTAGAGATCTAACGCATCATTCAAGAGGTCCACGAATTGACCTCTTCATACAATCGCACAAGCATTTCTTTTATTCGCTTAGTGTCTTATTATATTATTAAATTAATTAAAACTCACTTTTTATCTAATGATTGGAATTTTCGTTTAGACAAACCTCATATTAGGTTGATAGTTCGAAAGTCACTGTGATCAGCTAGACATCAGGCCAATTGTCAACAACTACTCATATTCTTGTTTTATTCCTGGAAAAATAAAAATAAAAAAAAAACTGCTATCCTGCTACGAATTTGACTTTTTTTAAGAAGAAAAGTATTGCAAGAAAATATCTTTCTATAAATGATCAGCACTAATGGCTCACCCTGAATGACGTGTCTTCCAGCGGGGCGCCCTTTCTTGTTGGTTCACAGAGACAAAATGTAAGATCGGTATCAACATATTTATTATAGTTCTTTTGCAGCTTTATTTGACACATTAAATACGTTTGTATCAATGACACTTTAAGATAAAAAGCTCATAATTATCTGTTACAATACTTAAAATTGTTACAAAAAGTTAAGAACCGTTGAAAATAATTATAACTATGTAAATTATTTATTGATTCTAATGAGTAGCTTCTTTTTTTTCTTTGGGTCTGAAGACTAGCTCGCTTTTTGTGCACCCCTACATATACACCAGGTCAGTTAAGGATATAACTGCAGAGCAGTAAGAAGGATTAAACTCGCGACCTCATAGGAACGATTTTACCTTCATTACTATTAGACCATACCCCGGCCTGAAGACTAGCCGGTTTGTAATAAGAAAAAAGGATTGAAATATTTACAGGTCCCGCTGGGACCATATATTATAGGTAAGAATTTTTCTTTAGAATATATGTTTACCCGTTGAATAAAGGCCTTAATAGTTATATATTCTCTTTAAATGATAATTAGCACGAGTCAATATAACATACTGTATTTGCTTATTCGCATTTATTGTCATAATTATTTCTCTATATATTAAAAGAATAAAGATAGAGTATCATATTCCCAATTAATTTTGATGAGGATCGAATTTAACCGAGTCAATCAAAGGAAAATGCATGTACTCTAAATGCATATGGAAGAACGGATTTTTACTTACTAAATGTAGTAAACTTCAGTATAATTAGAATTTTATTATCAATTGGATAATATGTCAATGCAATTCGAATATTTTTCAAGTTGTTATCATTAGATTCTTGTTCAATGCTACTGTTTTTCATATGTGGAAGGAAATAAATTTCAGGCTACACAACCAAGTCGCTTTCACGGAAGAACAAGTTTTTGATTGTGTTTACTTTGATCTAAAAAGTAGACTTTACAAAGTTAGAAAATATAGATATAGTCTTTTAAATAGTACTATATGTAGAACATGGAGTATCAATGATAGTATTCTGCATAGCTATATATTAAGGACAACCAATTGAGTTGGCCCATTGCTTTTTTTTGTGTTTGTAAAGTTATAAATGTTTTTATCTAATACAATCGATTACTTATCAAGCAAAAAAAAATACATGTACTCTAGTTAGGAGGTAGGTTTCCATCTACACAAACGAAGTCATGACTACTGAAATGACAGTTGTTTGTTCAGATTTTGAGTGATGGCAAGGGAGATTTGGATCATTATTGAATTGTGAGTTATGCAAAAGTAGCCCTTCGAAGGCAAAAGGGTCTCACGACCAAAAGGTAGAAGGAAAACGATTTGCCAATTGTTGTTTAGACAAACTCTAACGATTAGATAGAGTAATCAGGCAGCAATTCATTATGATTAAATTATTTTGAGTTTAATATATCTTTTATTACAAATTTTACATGACTTTTGATTGATTTAAAACACGGGTTAAAAAAAATAATTATATCACGAGATTTGTAACTTCATATATATCTAATGTGATTCCTACCTATTATGACTTCTCGTAATAAATAAATAAAAGGAAAATCTTATTTTTTCCGACCAACTTCAGTCTACGGCCCAAATTCTTTCACAATATTTCAAATTTTTCCGTATTCTCCTATGACTTTTCCTCTGTCAAAAATGGCATTCAAAACGAGGCTGACTTGAAAATGAAATAACATTAGGAAAATTCTTCTATGAGGTATGTGGTAAATCATTTACCGTTATATGTTAAGTTGTTATTTCATAAAATTAATTCACATTAGTCTGTATCATACAGATATGTTATATTAGAATGTCTGAAATTTTTCTTTTTACTAATTAGACTTTACAGAGTTTTAAATAAATTATTATGATGTCCCTATTTATGATAATTAGTTAACATTTATCAACTAATTGAATTACTTTTTATTTATGTATATATGGTAAATTTATCACATATCTCATAAAAGAAGAACCCATAACATTATTAACGATGTTATTAATATGAACAAATGTGCTCGTGATGTACGTGAACTGCCAAATTTGTGTATACTACTTGAAAAGCTGTCAAAACATGTCAGCTCAATGACGTATGGGTAGAGATTTTCCCCTTAACCAATTTTTCATCCCACTTGCTCATCTAACAGCTCGGTATTCTCATGACATTATTGTCATTAAGTGGCAACCACCAAATTTATTATTAAGTTATCATCTTATCTAAAAATTTAAATTGTTAGAGAAAAATTTATTATTATTTATCATTTTCAATACGCCTCCGTAAGTACAGACGGAGTTAATTTTTGAGTTTTGCACTTGAATAATTTTAATATATATATTTTTAAAATGGATGACGGTGAGTTTTTAACCCAGGACCTTTTGACACTTAGGCTCTGATACCATGTTAAGTGACCACTTCATATAAAAATTTAAGTTATTAGAAAATGGTTTATTATTATTTATCATCTTCAACACTTACTCAAACTCATCCAAATAATTTCCTGGCTCAAGATTTTTTTTTGTTTTAATTCAAAAAAAGTTTAAATCATTTTATATCACTTAAAATATTTTATTCAAGAAACGATTTCAAAATCTCTCGCACTTAAAATAAAAATCATAATACTAAACTAAATCACCGTAGCTGAAGATCTTTCATAGTCTTGTTTACAAAAAGAAAATACTTTCTTACTACAAAATTGACTTTTTTTATTTTATATATCTTCCCACATGATAACGACATAAAAAGCTCACCAATTCTCACCACGACTGAATTAAAAAAGTATTTTATAAACTTCATATATAGCAGATATATCATATATGTTTCTGATTTGTCTTGAGTGCTGATGCATGATCTTCATCCTCGAGAGATCCTCATTTGCAATCAAATCCTGTTAAAATATGAACCATAAAAAATACGCCAAAATTAGGTCAATGATGATCTTGAGACCTCAAAGGTTTTCTTTTTTGTTTTTGTTTTTTTGTTAAAAGATCTCAAAAATATAAGTGCTACATCTCATTCCATATTAAATATGTAAAGATATATGTTCAAGTTATAATGTCAAATTATAAAGAATCGTGTTTACTATTTACTATTACCTGCACAAGTTGATTTTTATTTTATTTTATTTTATTTTCTGCCTATAGATTAGTTTAAATAAGTTGGTAGACTTAGAAGTTGGATTTGGGTCGTTCCAATTAGTATTAAAGTAGGCTGTCAGACAAATATGATCTCTTTATCGCTTGGTAGTTCTAAACAATGGTTTCACATGTTTACCCAACGAGGACGCCACATGTAAGTAAGAAGTTTATGACATTCTATTTTATTTTGATTATATAAAGGGTATAGATTCAGTATAAGTGACAGGTGCGAGTAGTACATACGTTTGAAGTCCACGTACTACTAATAGTGTGAACATTCCAAAGATTATCTCTTCATATTATAATGACTCATATTTACTATTAATACTATAGGTATCTCTAATGGTGGTTATTATTTATAAAAATTTATTATTTTTGATAATTTTTAGGGATTTGAATTTCTATTTTAACTCAAATCTTTAATGAAATCCACTACTTTTAAGAGATTTATACCAAAATAGATACTCAATTTACTTTTTTGGCTCTAAATTTAAAGACCTAAAAAGTGATTGGGTCTCTATTTTGGAATAAATCTCTAAAAAATAGTGGGCCTCATTAGAGATTTGAATTAAAAAAGAGACTTGGGTCTCTAAAAATTGTCAAAAATAGTAAGTTTTGTAAATAGTGCATACCATTGGAGATACCCTAATGATTTAAATATATATGGAGTCCACCATTTTTTAGAGATTTGAGTTAAAATAAAGACCCAATTTACTTTTTTGGTTCTAAATTTAGATATCCAAAAAGTGATTGGATTTCTATTTTGATATAAATCTCTAAAATTGTGTGGGTTTCATGTATATTTAAATCATTAATGTCAAAAATGATAAGTTTTTGTGAATAGTGACCACCATTGGAGATACCATAATAGAATTTACGTGTTTGACCTAACTGTAAAATTTCATTTTTTAAGTTGTAGAGCTTTTGCAAGAAGTGTTGTTGAACAAAAGTCATTGACTGTTTAGTCTGTGTTAGACAACGTAGAGTTTTTAAAATTTTTAAAGATAATATCGAACTTTAAAAATATGGAGGGGTAAATTTGAGAAAAAAGAAAAGAAAAACAACTTCTCATATCATGTAAAATAGCTTCACAAAAACTTTTTTTGAAAAGCTCCAATTTAGAGTTTCTCAATTTTTAGCTTTTTTCAGCTTCAACTTTTATCTAAAAACACTTTTAAAAATATGCCAAACAAGTTATTTCAACTTCTAAATTCACAGGAAGCGCTTTTAAATGTTTAAAAGTTAGGCCAAACAAAATCTTAATATTTCGAATGAATTAATTAAATTCAATATATTAACAGTTAATAGGTGCACATGAATCGTTACGTATAATTATCTTAAGATAACTTACTAGTTTACCGTACGGTTGGTCTAATCTGGTTTGCCGGTTCCGAAGATATCCAAAGAAGCGGTCGTAGTTCGTAATTGCCTGTTTTGGCAGCTGATGTGGGTTGGTGAACACAGATTGTGAGAAAGAGATGGTAGAGATATTTAGGGGATAACATATATACAGGGGTATTTTTGTCTTAATAATAAATAGAAGTAGAATCAAAATTTTAAAAATCATTATAAGATGGGCTTTATAATTTCAACCTAACTATATAAACATCTACCAAAAAAAAATAAAAACTATATAAACATTTATACAAGTTGTATTTGACAACAAACTTAGGACTTGTTTTAAACTATAAATTAGAAGTTGAAAAAGAAAAAACATATAATAATCACACACTAATTAAGAACCTAAATACAATAAAAATACCATTATCAACTCGTATGTCTCTCGATTTACATTTTCAAGTGAAGAGGATTTATTTATTCTAACTAATCAAAATTCTTCATATTTCATGATATTTATCACTTGACCAATAAAAAGAATAATATTGTTAAAAGAAATTTCAATAAAAAAGAATAATATTGTTAAAAGAAATTATGAGTTTACTTACGTATATTTTAGCAATCATATAATTTATCTTTTTCATGTTATTTTCATAATTGTCAAGATATAGGTAAAAAATTCCCTCAATAATTGACTACACTTGCAAAGACTATTGATAGGCACCACTTTCTAGTAGAAATATATACAAGTAACAAAATTCTCAAATTTTTTCTTTTTGAAAATCTTGGGAATATTTAGTCATATTTTAGTTAGATATAAATTCTCGAACATATCTTCTACACCGTAATTTCACGATTCTATTTCAATATATTATATTATTGAATGGATTACTTGTATCAATGACATTTGAAGATGAAGGCATTTGTAAGACTAAAATGGTTAAAATATTCACTAGTCTTGTGGGACTATATGTATTAATAAGAAATTCTCTTTGGAGTATATGCTTACAAATTGAATAAAGGCCTTAGTAGTTATATATTCTCCCCATGATAATTAGCACGAACTAATACAACATACTTTATTTGCCTTTATCTAACCTATCTCTATATATTAAAAGTATAAATTGATGCAATATAGAATTCTTAATTAGATAGCCGAGTCAATCAAAGGAAATAGTATGCACTCTAGCTAGATTACTATCTACACGAGCAAAGTCATGACTATTGAAGTGTTAGTTGTCCGCTTGAATCCCTTGCCAATACAATCCCATGATCTCTCAAGAAACTAGTTGAATGTCTCCTATTACCTATATAACACATGGTGGTTATCGAGAAAATCATATAGTAATGAGCGATTTTAAAAGATCAACTCTTATTTTTACTTTTATTTTTATTTTTTGGTAGAAGAAGGGGGACTTTCCTCTGGATTTTTATTAATTATCCAAAAAGATGAACATAAGTGGAAGGAGCATAAAACCATACCTCCGCTAGCGGATGAGGGACTTACCTGCTCTGTCGGTCAAACTACTCTAAAGGAGATACAAACCATCTCTTTTTACAAAGGAACCTAACCAAAAGAGCATAGCACAATAAAATTTCCAAGAAAGCCTAGTGGATCCAGAAGCAGCTCCACCAAGCCAAATCCTAAAAGAAGCAAAGAGCAAAAAAGAAAACAAATGTAAGAGAATCTGAATTGAGGAAGACTGAGCTTTTATCAATTCGCATCATACCTCTTAGTTTTGAAAGATGTCTGACAGATTCGAAGGTTTGAGAACCATCAGCATAAACTCCCATATTTGCAAGCAAGTCAGCAGACTGATTTCATTTTCTATAGATATGAGAGATTGAGGCACAACAATCTTTTAACAAGAATATAGCAGCTTCAATTTCATAGCAAATGTTATAAGATCCACAATCTTATTTTCTATAATGTACTTGATACTGGAAGTTTAAAACATTCTCAATGAGAATTCACACAATGGTCACAACTCACTCTCAAAAGCTCATCGAACTACTTATATAAGAGGTTCACTGAGCCTAATTTGTACTCTAATGTAACTCGAACAAGTGAGCTTTCTCCAAAGAAATTGATCTAGTAGAATCATTCCTCTATTTTGCATGAAATACAACCTTTGTTGACCTTAACACACAAAATAAATTCTTTCTAAACCGTTGAAACACGTGACGATCGACATAATTTAAATTTAACAACATAAATAGGTCCATTTTCAATATAATATATTTCAACATCATAAGAAACCCTCAAAGGACAAATTATGGATCTTGGGTGCACGCACATCAAACTTATGACAACTTTCTCAAGGAAAAACTTCCGATCCAATTTAGAAGAAGGTGTAGGCCTACACCACCAAAGTGTGTGATGTTTGCAAAATCGGACTAAAGAGTTTTCTCTTTTTTAGAGAGGTCATGCTTCCCTTTGACAAACGATCATCCGGGCCATTAGTACTATGTGTGGGGTCCATTTGTGTTTTACCTTGAATGGTTATTTTTTCACAAGGAAAAATGTTTTTTATTAGGGTATAGAAAAGATCGTCCTAAAAAACCAATTGCCGAAGCAGGAACAAGTCCAACTATCATGCGTGTAGGTTTTTTTTCAAGTGGGACTCACATTCACTCTACCGTACATGGATCGATATGATCAATTGTTTTAAAGGTCAAACTAGTTCTGATCAGTCATTCGATTATCTCACAAACATGTGGGCCTCACCTAGAAAAGGGATTCACACACAAGATGGTTGGACTTTTTTACTTAATAGCCTACTTTTTCACTCAACGACCGAATGACCGTTGATCAAATGCAAGCATCTTTATTGTTTTAAATACTTTTCTTAGATTATAATGTCATTGTAATAGTTGCCAACATGGACAAAAATACCCTGAAAAACCCCATTTTGAGGTGACCAATTCTAAACAACTTCCTCATTCTCACCAAACTCAATACACAAGCTTGCAACATCTTATGTTAGCAAATCGATCTACGATACACTTATCCAATCCTCAACAACCGCATTTTCGATACATGATTAGGTAACAAAACTAATTCTGCATTTATAGGTTTCCATTTCACACAACCATAGCATTATTATACAAAGTACAAGAAGTGGGAGAGAGATCATAGCTTCTCTCTCTCTCTCTCTCTCATGGCTTCCGTTACACAAGCCATGTTTCAGCTACATTCATCATCCCACACAAAATCTTGCAGTTTTGTTAAGTACCCTTTAAGGCTGAGCAGTTTTAGAAACAATCACTTGGGTTTTAACTCGAATGAATACAGAAGCATATCATTGGGTGGTGGTGTGGGAAGATCAAGAAAGGGAGGAGTTGTGAAGAGTGATGATGGCAAGGGACGAAGAGGGTGTGTTGTGAAGTGCACTGCTGAGGGGATAGAGAGGGGGTTGTTGGTGGGTGTTAGAGGTGAAGAAGGTGGTGGATTAATGGTGGCTGAGAGGTTTAAGGTGGTGGCTCTTGTGGCTTGTGTTATGTGTTTGTGTAATGCTGATAGAGTTGTCATGTCTGTTGCTATTGTTCCTTTAGCTGCCAAACATGGCTGGAGCAGCTCTTTCTTGGGCATTGTTCAGGTACCAACTCGAGTCGGTTTTTTTATTTCCTTTTATCTTTCATGATAAATTGACTCTCTCTCCTTAGAAAATTCTTTTGCTTTCTGACATTTTATTAGTATTTGTTTCCTTTGAAGATATTTTCTCTTTTTTTTTTTTCGTCTGTTGTCTTGACAAATTTTATGTTATTTACATATATTTTCAAATATGTGAGTTTCAATTTAATAGAAAGTTTTGGCCTAAAAATAGCGTTGTTTTTCCCAAAATGAACAGTGACCCTTTTCAAATTATAATTATGAATTTCATTATTTGCACGTCGTGATAATAAGAATACAGTCAGAGATTTAGAAATTTGAGTCATACGAATGGTTTATTTTATTTTATTTTCCAAGGAACTTTGGAAGTTTATTATTGGAAGCCAAGTTTTGATTCTTAATAGTAAAAGACAAAATAATGCAACTGTGATAGCCTTGGTTTTGATTTTGATTTTGGTTTTGGTTTTTGATTTTTGGTTTTTGGTTTTTGGTTAGAACGGAGGAAGTGAGTACTTTGTTGTTGTTTGGCCGCCACTACAGTTGGCAGTGGAAGTGTGAAAAGTCTTTATGTAGGTCCCAGATTGCTATGCTGCTTATCGGCCGATGCTGGGAGCATGCTTGAGTCGGTCTTGCATATCGCTAATGGGATTTATACATGTAAAATTTACTAATATGTAAGAAATAAAAAACTATTTTCTCAGGTCAAAAGGCTATTTGGTCGTGAAACAATAAAGTGGGGTCCACGTGAATTAACTCATAAGAAAAATCGGTTCAAACTAATCGAAAAGTTTCACATGATGCTGTTTTGAGTAGGAAACGCTACTATTGGCCACAAATTTGATCATTGGGAAATGTTTCATTGTTCTTGGTGGTCCCATCCTTGGTTTTAGTTGATGAAAGATTTTATTTCCTTTTCTTATTTATTTTTTTTAATTTTTCCCTTTTTGGTGTTTTCTACATCGTGTGTTTGTGTGTGGTGGGGAAGGGAAAGGGTAGGTTGGGTTGAGAGTTGGTGGCCTTCAAAATAACTAAGATCTGAAAGGGCCATTTACCAACCTTCCAGAATGGTCATTCAAAGTGGAACATGGGACTTGGTTTGTCATTTGTAGGTCAGAGAATTGTCATAAAGTTCATCGTTCACGTAACTTTTGGCTCTTAACAAGAATAAATAATGTTACGAACAGAGCTGACTCAAGTCCTGGGTTCAGGGGTTTCAATTTAAAGATTTTTTTTTTTTTAAGATAAAAGTTTATTCTAAACTAGTGTCATTTAATTAAGGCCAAGAGAACATTAAAATCTTAAGATCTGCTCATTAAACGAGCAGACCTTCATCAATAAATTAATTGAGACTCTAAAGCCCCATTGGTTCCAATTAAAAGAATTTTTAATTTTTTTTTAATGATTGGTTGAGATTCTATCTTTTTGTTAATTTGTAATATTATGCTATTTTATAATTTTAATTTTGGTGTTTTTTTTTTATTTATTTGTAGTGATTATTTTAATAAAAAATTTAGAGTTTTTTTATTAAGAAAAAAAACATAATTATTAAGGTCCTCATTTAGATAATCGCCCAAAGTCTTCAAATTATTTGAGACGGCTCTGGTTGCGAGATACAAATAGTTGACTCCACTTAATGGGATTGGTTTGGTTCGGTCACCGTAACTTTGCATCTTGAACTTGTGTGCTTTCATGTTAATTAATGCTGAAAACAAGTCTAACTATGTGCCTGGTCTAGTTTATGCTAACACTGACTAATGAGGCAAAATAAAATCTCTCTTACAATTTATAGTATACCAAAACCGTAACTACTATGAACGTCTTGTCTGAATGCTGAAGACGAATTGTCACAGAGAATTAATTCAGTCAAACTAGAAGCAGTTTGTTCTTATTTCAAAAGCATTGAGACTAGAGAAATATATTATGTGATACTTAGCATGATTTATGATGAATCCAAAGTAGAGTTGAAGGTTGGGGGAGGCAGTGATACATATATTCGCGGCTTCTGCCTGCACTGTGGGTGGGTGAAAGGGGGAGGGTCGGAGGGACTTTATTTCTTGGAGGTGATTAGTGACATTTCTGTATAAAATTCGAGTCTTTGCTAAAATGTCCCCTTCCCAGTAAATCCGCAAGTTATCCAAAGTCTGAGGGGTCTCACCCAAATTGTACTGATCTTTATGATAAAGAGCCCGTTATCTTGCTTAACTAACTTAAGGCTATTCTTCTTTCTTATTGGACCAATTAGTTTCGGTTCTTTAGAATGGTGTTGGCCTGTACTAGAATACGAAGACTTATAGAATGCAGAGATGGTTGCTGCACCTCAAGTCGTTCAATGTGTGGATTTATCAGTGTGTGCTATATTATTCAATTTACTGTGACAAGATTCTTTGCATAATGATCAACAATATAACAATAATAGAAATGTTAATATTGATTCTAACTTTATAATTCAAATTGATTATTTTGAAGCTAGGATTTGAGATTGTTTCGTAATCACCTTTGTGCTTAGGCATTAACTCTTCCCCAACTGCAGATTAGTACACAGAGCGGCAACAAACATTACAGGCAGAGTTGATCTGTCATATGCATGTCCTTAAACTATCTGTGGGTTAATTAGGTTGACGATTTCATCCTAGTCTGATACTGAACTCTCTTAATTGAACATTTGGAATGTAATAATCATATGTAGCTCATACAGACATATTTAAGCCTGTCTTTCCAAGTATAGTCCACACTTGTGATTATGCTCGCTTACTAGATCGCATATGGAAGTGTTTAGGTGGGGATTTCAGTAACTTGGATTCGTCATCTTCTCTCTCTCTCTCTCTCTCACTATCACATTGATTATGACCTCTGCTAACAAATTATGCTATTGTTTTATGCAGTCATCTTTTCTATGGGGATACATATTTTCATCGGTTATTGGAGGAGCCTTGGTGGACAGATATGGAGGGAAGAGAGTTCTTGCTTGGGGTGCAGCTTTATGGTCCCTGGCAACTCTCCTCACTCCATGGGCTGCAAATCACTCTACAGTCAGCCTGTTGGCTATCCGTGCTTTCTTTGGATTAGCTGAAGGTGTAGCTATGCCTTCCATGAACATCCTATTATCAAGGTAATGCTATTGCTTACCGGGTAACTAGAAACTTGTAAATCTACACTAGTTCGTGAACCATGCCTGCATTTCTCCAACATTCTTGGAACTTCTTTCAAGGATCACAAAATCCATGATACTTCATCATTCAAGCTAGTTTTGAGAAGATACTTTCTAACTCGTAATTTTAATAAGCAACAAAATAGCAGGAGACCTGATATTTGTTCGGTTAGCAATACCTTAAAGATTTAAATCCATAGCATGTTTGATTAAACCAATCTTGGTGCTTCAATTAACATACCAATTAAGGTGAAATTCTATGGCTGCAAGCTGCATATATTGCCATGCCCAAATGCAACTATCATGTTAGCAGCATCAATCACTTTATGAGAAATATGAATATCAGGAAATATGTGTTCCTCGTGTATTGGTAAAAGATTTTATGCTCAATTTTGGTAAATCAAGTCAATATTCTTCCATCTTATGCATTGCCTTTTATTAGGTGGTTCCCATGCCATGAACGTGCTACTGCCGTTGGAATTTCTATGGGCGGATTCCACATTGGAAATGTTGTGGGTTTAGTTTTAACTCCTTTGGTAATGTCATCAATTGGAATTTCTGGTCCTTTCATCCTCTTCTCATCTCTTGGACTTCTCTGGTTGACGACGTGGGCATTTCGGGTCACAAATGATCCACAAGATAGCAATTATGTAAAAAAATCCGAGTTGCATTTGATCCAAGCTGGAAAGTCTGATTCTTCCCTGAACAAGGGCAAGCTTCCACCTCTACGCCTCTTGTTCTCCAAATTGCCCACATGGGCTATTATTTTTGCTAATATCACTAACAATTGGGTTAGCTTTTCTTCTTTCTTTTTTCTTTCTCTTCAATAAAATTGAAATTTCTGTCTTAAATTTTTGTTCCTTTGAAGTTCGTAATAAGACTTGGAGACATTGTACTATATGCAGGGATATTTTGTTCTTCTCTCATGGATGCCAGTTTACTTTAAAACTGTGAGTTTCCATTTATCTCGATATGTATTATTCTCCTTTCTCTTTTCTCACTTCCATCTCGTATAATTCAGTTCAGAAACGCAACTCTCACCTCAGGTTTCTAATGTGTTGACAGTAATTAACAAACAAGTGTAAATATCTTGTCTACTATTACACGATACTAGTTGATTAGACTTGGTTCTCATATCACAAGTTTGGAACGACTCATGAAATCTTTTCCTCTTGTGGTTTCAGGTTTTCAATGTGAACTTGAAGCACGCTGCTTGGTTCAGTGCAGTACCATGGGGAACAATGGCCATCTCGGGGTATATTGCTGGGGGTGCATCAGATTTTTTGATCAAATCAGGGTACACATTGACCTTAGTCAGGAAAATTATGCAGGTATCCTTTAGTGATGTGATATTGAGAGGAGTCAGCTGCTTTCTAGTTGCCTCACTTGTTACCGAATTAAATTTTGTTAGGAAGATAAATTTTTCTTCATATTGGTGTGCAGACGACTATACTTAAGTGGTATAAAGATTAATTTAAGATATGTTAATGATTACCTTAAGTCACACCAAAGGTAGATTCTGTTGCATGAGTAGAGATCTGGTTGAGATCGTGCAAATAGCACCGGAAGACGGGAATTAAAATTCTTTTTTTCTTTTTTCTTTTTTCTTTAGAAACAGGAAATCAGGATATAACGTGTATGTTCCATGAATTATCATCTCTTCATCTACTACTTAAACTTGTGAACACTTCCTCTCTTTCACTAAGAAGTTTCTGCTTCTTTCTTCTACTTCATTTATATTCTTATATTTGGGGCTTGCGTGGTGGAAAGTTTTTGATTACTGTAATGCTGCAAAGAGAGTAGTTCGCATTAATAAATATATATATATATAGATATAGATGTAGATATAAATTTAACTTGATAGTTTAAAGATTTATCGTAGACTTCTCATTGCATTTCTGTGGAAAGTCCATAATGATGGGATCTCTATTTTTATGAACTCTTCGCAGTCTATTGGTTTCATCGGGCCTGGAGTGTCATTGCTGTGTTTGAACTATTATGCCAAGACGCCAGAGATTGCAGCCGTCTTCATTACAATAGCCCTGAGCTTGAGCGCTTTCAGCCAAGCTGGCTTTTTGTTGAATATGCAAGTAAGAATCGGCATTCTACAATGAAAATCTTTAATTACCGAAGCAAAGTTATTAATAATACTGTTCTGAAACGATAATTAAGATCTTCAACAACAGTTAGCTTAATACCCCCAGCCTGAAATTAACTTACTCTTATGAAACTTTTGAATAGGATATTGCACCTCAGTATGCTGGATTTCTCCATGGTATGTGTTCTTAAAACATCTATAAACATTCCTTCTACCCAAGTTCTTTACGATATGTTTTAAGTGTTTTTTTTTTTTTTTTTCTCGAAAACTTTCCAAAACAGGGATATCAAATTCTGCTGGGACATTTGCAGCTATAGTAAGCACGATTGGTGCTGGATTTTTCGTACAATGGCTGGGATCTTTCCAGGCATTCTTAACCCTCACCGCGTGTCTCTACTTTCTTACTGCCATCTTTTGGAACCTCTTCGCCACTGGAGACAGAGTATTCTAGACCAAAAATATTCGAATTATTCTTCACCATAAGCTCAATGACGATGCAGAGCCGGATACAAGAATTATGCAAAATTGGAGCCACGTTTTCCGTCTAGAATATTATTGTTTAGGATACGATTAAATAATCTATCATGTATAGCTAATTATTTTTATTTTATTTTATTTTTATTTTTATTTTTATTTATATCTCTTTCCCCCACTTGGCTGAGCTTTGTGATATCAAGCTCATGCTTGGTTCTTTGTTCTTTTGCTAGGTTAATGAATCTGTTGAAACAAAAAACTGTATTTACTTTTCATTTGAAAGCAGTATTTCAATTTGGTCTTCATTCATTTTTGCTAGACTCTCGAGCATTACAACTACCATGCCCCAAAATGACCGACCTTACATACTTTTCTTCAAAGTGCTAACTTGCAATTTGCAAGATATATATTAGGACGTGGGTAGGTGATATATGTGAATTTCGGAAAACCCTTCACTAATTTAAGGGATAACTTTATAGCAAAAGGCACTCTCCTCAACCCTCCAACTGGGCCTATCAATAGATAAAAATAAATAAAAATGAAAAATTAAGGATTCGTTTCAAAAGAAAAAAAGAAGTAAAAGTAAAATAGAAAGACCCATGACAAATAAGAAGAGGACTTCTCTCTCAAAGTAAACATTGCCTCATTTGGATGTGACCTTATTTTAGGTTTTTTTTTTTTTTTTTTTTTTTGCGGGCAAATTGGACAAATAATTCGTTCATAATTTTTTGACAAATAATTCTTATTATTTTAGAAGTCACGCGATTAGTTTTTATTATTTATAAAATTTTCATCAGTAGTCCTTATTGTTTTAAAAGTTATTCATTTAGTTTCTATTATTTGTAAAAGTCTCTCTATTAGTCTTTAATATTTATAAATAACTGTCTTACCATTAGTGGTAAGACTTTTACAAATAATAAGGACTAATGGTAAGATATTTGCAAATAATAGAAACTAATGATGAGACTTTTACAAACAATGAGGACTAACCACGAATTTCTGAAACAATATGAATTAATTATTTAAAACAGGTAAATAATAAGGATTAATTGTGAAATTTGTTCTTTTTTTTCCAATAGAAGAAGATGAAGAAAGGAGAAAAATGAGAGATAAGTTAAGTCTAGATCCAAAATTTGAAAATCAGAAACCAACAAGACAACAAACATGGCCTAATATATATGATTTTGGAAACAATTTGTCAAGTGATAGCAAAGAAAAATTATTGAGTCAGCACTCACATACCAAAGAGACTCACATATTATGTGAGCTACATTAATATATAAGTGCAACATGGTTCAACTAATCAGATGCAATACTTTTTTGCTGCAAAATATGGGAAAATCTAACATTTAGTGTCTATTGTTTATAAAGTATTTCAATTTAATTTTTATTGTTTAAAATATTTTAATTTAGTCTCTATTGTTTCACTAAAAGTTTTAATTTCGTCTCTATTGTTTAAGATTCTACAATTTCGTCCTTATTATTTTTTAAAAAGTTTTAATTTTGTCCCTATTATTTTTTAAAAGTTTCAAATTCATCTCTATTGTTTATCAAAAAAATCAATTTAGTACTTGAATAATAAGGAAGAATTTGAAACTTTTGAAAAATAATAAGAACGAAATTAAAATTTTTTAAAAATAATAGGGACGAAGTTGAAACTTTTTAAAAAATAATATGAATTAAATTGAGACATATTAAATAATAAAAATGAAATTGAAATTTTTGGTGAAATAATAAGGACTAAATTAAAAAATTTTAAATAATAAAAATTAAATTAAAATACTTTGTAAATAATAAAAATTAAATGTAAAATTACCCCGCAAAATATTACAAGACAAATTACTATTGAACATTTGGACTGACAAGATTAAAGACAAACAGTAAAATAGATGAGGCTAAGAATAGGATAGGTGGACAATTGGACACATATGGGACAAACACAATTTTGATTATATACTCAATCGGCTGAATGGGGACCAATGAAACTCAACTTAGAAACTCTTAGCATCACATATCTTTAAATGACAAAAACCATGTCATTGTTCCAGATTAGACCTTGAAACCTCCTTGCTTGATTTCTTTATTTATTTAAGCTCTTTTGGGATAGCAACGCTAATACCTCACCTTTGGTAACTAATAATATCATTATAACATCTCATTTCATATTAATTTTATAAAATATCTATTATTGTTTATGGTTTAGTTAGTAACAAAACGAATTTAAGCATTGTAAAACCAATAATGGGATTAAACACAAATTAGTAATCTTTTCCTTTGATATACCAACCAAATAAAAACACAAATATATTAGCTAGGTGCAGAACATCCCTGAAAACTCCCTTCCCCTTTGCATAATACTCGGTCAACTATACAACATTTTCCTTTTTTCTTTTACAGAATTCGTATATAAACCACTCTCAAACACATAATTTGACTTGTAAAGCTTGTGTCTTCAGTTACAAAGCTAAAATCTTTTCATGCATGTTCAACATCTTTGTTTGGTCAAAACCATCTGAAAGCTTATATTGATCTGTTCTTTTCACGAATTGATTCATACCCAGATGAAATTTTGAGCGTCTTTTTGTGTTTTTGATTTTGGGTCCATTTTTTGATTGGGGTTTATGATAAAGATCCAATTTTTATGATTTGGAGTCAAGTTTTTGATCTGGGTTTATCATAAAGATCCAATTTTATCATCAAGATTGTGATTTTTTAAGCTGATTTTGATTGCTTTTGGTGAGAGATGAATTTCAGAAACATGGAGGAGTTTTGGCCATTTTACATGAACCAACACTCAAAACCAGCAACAAGGCGTTGGCATTTTGCAGGCACACTATGTAGTATCCTATGCTTGGTATATGCACTAGTGTTCAATTGGTGGTTTGTAATCTTTGTACCTTTGTTTGGGTACGGCTTAGCTTGGTACAGCCATTTCTTTGTGGAAGGCAATGTTCCCGCGACATTTGGTCATCCATTTTGGTCACTCTTTTGTGATTTCAAGATGTTTGGTTTGATGCTCACTGGTCAAATGGATAGAGAAATCAAGAGGCTTGGCAAGAGGCCTATCTTGCAGGCCTATTGATTCTTACCGTGACCGCGCTCTTTGAGGTTTCCTTGTTTTTGTTAATAATATAAATAGTTGTAATAACATGTGAAAAATGCTTCTTCTTCTTGTTTAAAACCTCAGTTTCTCGAATCCTTTATCTGTGATTCTTCGTTAGCTCGTGGCTTAATTTTTGTGACCTTTGCAATCTCTTTTGTATATATATATTATTTAGTTGAATGTGCAGACTTTTGTTAGATTGAATCAAATTATTGTTCCTGACTTTCTGAGTGATCAAGGAGTGAAAGTCTTTTGCCTGAGTTCGTTGATTTAGATATAAAAGAGCGCCTTCCTCAAATACATGGAAAGAGTGAAGCAAACTTTACAACGTTGATTTAGAAATAACAGAGCCCCTTCCTCATTTTCTTGAATACACGGAAACAGTGAAGCAAACATTACAACGTTGATTTAGATATAAAAGAGCCCCTTCCTCATTTTCTTGAATACACGGAAAGAGTGAAGCAAACTTTACAATGTTATAAAGACAAGCTCGTAGGTGAAAACAAGTGATTGAGGTGTAGAAGTCCTTTTGCTTAACTGAGTTTGTTGATTTAGATACAAAAAGTGCCCCTTTCTCATTTTCTCGAATATGTTGTTTCTAGCTCCTAGGTGAAAACAAGTGATTAAGGTGTAGAAGTCTATTGCCTTAACTGAGTTTGTTGAATTAGATATAAAAGAGTCACTTCCTGATTTTCTCGAATCTGTTGTTAATTCATTCCATTATGTTGATCTTTTCCTTCTTCAATTTCGATACCTGGTTTTGAGCATGGTGTTATTCTTGACATCATACAATGCAAAACAGAAAGCTTTGGAAACTATGGTACGAGTTGGTGTTCTTTACGTGTTTTCTAATCTATGGGATCAGCAACCTACCAGGGAAATGATAATTTAGATATTCTGTCATGTTGTTAATTCTTTTAGTGATAACTAGAGACAAAGTTGAAACCTTGTAAACATCGCTTCTCCTGTGTCAAATGCATTAGTTTTGTTAGTTGATGTATTAGGTTGCATCATACTGCTAGCCTCCCTTGGCCACTTGAACTTGATTGCATTATTTAGCTTAAAATTTGTGTGCTTATATATCTTGTTTATGCAACGGAGCCTAAAGATTTGATTACCGAGCTCTTAGGAACTTGGCTCAGATCATTCGCACATCTTATCTCACTCTTAACACTGCCAGCATATTTTGTACTATACTTGGTGTTCCTTATATTTTTAAATCTATGGATCACCAACCTAGTGTCGGCGTGATAATTTAGATATTTCTATCATGTTGTTAACTATTTTAGTCTGTCACTGGAAACAAAGTTGAATCCCTTGTTATCTCCAATGTGCTAGTTTTGTTTAGTTGATGAATGAGGCTGCATCATATTGTTAACCTGCCTTAGACACTTGAACTTGGATTGCATTGTTTAGCTAAAATTTGTATGCTTATATATCTCTTTTATTACAATGTAGCCTAAGATTTGATTACCGCGCTCTTAGGAACTTGGCTTGGATCATTCACTCATCTTAATTGCTCTCTTAATACTGCCTGCATATACTTGCACAAGGTGACATATCTAGAATTATGTTTCTGCACAAGGTGACATATCGATGCGTTAGCATGGCTTTATCCTTTGGCATTACTATATGGGTGAGCATATTTCAAGACGGTTCATGGGGTAATTAGTTCATTATTGTCATGCGAGCATCAATTTCTTTTTGCAATTTAGCTTGTTATGACTCATTTCTTACATATTCCCTAGTGTTTCCAGCATCATCTCCGTTCATTTTCGGCTTGTAACTAGGTGGCTTTGTGTTCAACTATAAAAACGGCAAAAGTGCTCCCCTGCTGTGAAAATTACTGGTGTTTGCCTATCGAGCAATATTTTATATAACTCCTTCACCTCTCACTTGTATAGTAAAATTTACATGTCAAATGTCTAATCGTTCATGTATATGTCAGAGATTTCATTACGATGAAAAGGTGAATAGGTGTAGAGCAATACTCCTATCAACCATATCACTCCCTATATATGATGAGCATCATAAACTTGCCATTCAAAGTTCTTTACTTGCAGCAAAGATACGATTTTTCTTGTCATCTAAAACACTAATCATAAATTAAAGCCGAAGATGCTGGCTTATGATCAATCACAAGAATGAATTTGAACAAGAAGCAATACATTTCATTAAAATGTCAGTTCTACTTCTAAGATATAGGAAGTTAGAAGCTGTGACTCCAAAAAACGATCAGCACCATCCACAATCTGATCTGTAAATCATCATCGTACCATTGAGAAGTCTGAAAGAAAACCCGAAATTTCTAGACACAAGCAACTGGGGGAGGGGGGCAAAGATTTACCTCCGTAAAAAGGATGATTCATTCGAATCAACATGAGAGTCCAACTGCCACGGGACCACTAGACTGACATCATAAAAGTAACCCATCATATCATCCGAAGAAACAAAAAATTCGAATTCACAGCTAATAACATGATTCAATTGACATTGACATAGTAGGAATATTTCGTCTATTAAGGAAGATTCTTCGAATACCTGAAATTGGGGAGAGGGGAGAGGGGAGAGGGGAGGGGGCTGGGGAAGAAAAGAGGAGCTCACAGCAGATAACCTTTTAATCATATTCACAAGCTGAGACGCTACGAGACAATATAAATATGCTGAAAACGAGCTACCCTCTGAACAACTTATGGATGACTAGAAAAAAGAAAAAGTTAAGGCTGCTAATTTACATAATAATCCTAATGCTAATTTCTGCAAACCTATCGAGTACGATTTACGTTTACAGGTGGCCAAGTGGATCATACGCCAACACACCACGAGGCTTCCAATATCGAATATCTCACGATGCTGCTTTCGCTAACATACCCCTCGGTTGGCAACCACCAATAGAGGTGTCTTCTAACTACTTTTCATGTCGACTATCATGTCATCTACGTCGAGCCTTGCTGTCCATTCGTATCCTATCAGCGTACATAGGTAAACAGATAATTTCATTAATCTCACCCAATAGGACGTCCTCGGTTATATTGTCTGTTATACTTTTCATCACCTGTTTTCCATCAAAGTAAAAAGCCATCAATCATGGATTATGATCTACAAAATAAACGGAGGAGAAGGGCAATAAATAAGAAGCGATATACCTTCCGGTAGGTATTGAACTCATTTGGTGTTCCTTTATCTGTCCTGATTCGCATGAATACCCATTCCCTTTCTTCGGAATCCCAAGAGCACTCAATAATTTTACCCGAGCATATAGAGGGGTCGGAACCATCTGCAGCATTGCAAAGCAGTACAATGTTCACACAAAAAGAAGGAGAATCACTGGCAAAGATTCAAGAATATATCAACAATAACATAATTTGTTTCTCTTTTGCTGACTAAGAGTATATGACTATATCAAAGGAGATAGAGAAACTGGGAAACGAGACGTGGAATGCAACAATCGCAGACAATGGCCAAGACCACATACGCAAGAAGAAATAAATAGAGTGTTTCCTTCTCTGGAAATAAATAAATCGTAGAACAGAAGTATAACAAAAGGCTGCCGAGACCACATAAGCAAGAAGTCTGACACAAATTTCCGCTACATATCAAACTACCAACTAATTAAGACCTTGCATCTGAGCATCTGGTGTTAATGTACGAATCCAAGCAACAAGAAGTGGAGACAGAATACACATAGCAACAAATTCTAAATTTTCGTAACAAGTTCCAAAAGTCATTCCCAATCTTAAATTAAATGGCAGCAACTATGTTTTCATGATACAAAACATTCATATATAGAATTTTTTTTTTTTCTTTTTTGAAATCCGTAGGTATCCGAACTTTGTCCGATTAATCCCACGAGACCTAAAGTTGACGGCTGGGTAAACCTCCAATGACGCTGAGGGGACTCAAACTGGCGACCTCTAAGTACACCCCCAGGATTTTTACCAATTGAGCTACCCCTAAGGGTTAACATTCATTTATAGATAATAACTCGAAAGGTAAAAATTTTCATTATAGAAGTTGGACATTCTTTGGAAACGACCAGCAATGGGAAGGAATATATTCAATTTAAAAAAGGGGAGTGGCAAAATAACAATTGCCCAAGTGGAAGGCCCAAAGTTGGGTCATATTGACATATATATATATTCCCCAACACTGACCATTATAGAAGAGACAGATGAGGAAACCCAAATAAATACCGGGAAACCCACTAACCACGGAATAAAACTGTTCCTTCCATCAATCTCTTCTTCCCCCGGTCATGAAGATAAAGAAACTGACGGTCGTCAGTGATCTGCCAATAAGAAGAAACTCAACAATATATTAACAGGTTCATACTCAAATAAGAACTGAGAAGAAAAAGATCATGCTATATAAGACACAGTATAAAGAAGCAGATAATACAACCTCAAATAGAAAATCAACCGAATTCATGTTCGCGTATTTCCACTTCAAGAGACCCTCATGTGTACGAGGAACATAAGGATCGTCCCATCCCTGCTAGCACATATAAAAAATTAAAAAAAAAAAAAACAGAATAAAATAACTATGAGAACATATTCTTCCCGTGCAAGTTTGGACAACCTATTATATTCCATACCCATACACAGAAGGCAAGACCACAACAGAATGTAAATAGTTACGTTTATGACAAAAGATGACACGATTAAACTCATAATACCATTTTCTGATAGTCCGCCACCTACCTTCTTATATTACCTTTTTCGAACCCCCAGCTAAAGCAGCTTGGGATATTACACATTGAGAATGTTTTCCAGTCACAACCTCAAAAACAAGAGGCCCGTACAGGTCGGCACTTTACAAGGACAGCAAAGAAATGGAAAGGAAAACTTAACATTCATGGATAGGCTTTTTGAAGGGGATGGATGTCTGAGCCGTTGAAAGCCATCATTTTGAGGACTTAAGCAAACAACTTCACAGGGTCAATGATGATGAAATGAGAGAAAGAGAAAAACTGTTCCAAGTATGCAAAGAAATCATCATATATCACACACGGGTGATCACCCTTAAACACCTGAAAAATGAGACCATCTGCTTCATGTGAAAGCTTGGGAATAAATTCCTTCAATAGTTTGGTAACCGTGGAGAGCAACCAAAAATCCTTTCTCCTCACCTGAAAATGTAGCCAAATTTTTTATAAAAAAAATAAAAATCCAAAGAAAATAAAGGTACGAGAAGGAAAACTTGGAGACAGTAATCTAGAGTGCAAGAAGACGTACCCGAAAAGGTTCCAAGTCGTATCTGTAGTAAGGATTTCTGCTCTGATATATATGCTGCCGTTCATAGTTCCGAGGTTCAATCACTTCTTTCTCAAGCATTTTCCAACGTTCATAAAAGGGCCTCTGTGATAGATTCGACAAAACAAGAAAGAAAAACTAGCTTATCAGAACATTCATTCAAATAAACAATTAATTTTAAGAGATCCATGTCAGACATCGGAGATAATTCATTGTCTAATAAGGCAAACAAATCGTATATAAATCATTGATGTAATAAGACAAACAGATTTGACAAAGAGGACTGGTTTGGTACCTTTTTTCCAATAATTCAAATGGAAGGTTAGAGTTCCAAGTTGTTCCAAAACAATATCCACTATCCTTCAATGAAAACTCTCATATTATAAAATTTAGTAATCTAACACTTAACATCCTCTCTCAGGACGAAATCTATCTCCCAATTTCTCACTTCTAAATATTTTTAAATTTGAAAGACATGGATTAATCCCGCGTCAAAGCCCACCAACATCGAGTTGTCTTGTATTTGCTCAGAACATTATGCCAGGTCAAACCACCTATCCACTTCCCTTCAACGAAATCTTTTATGTATAATCCTCAAAATATCAAACTTCCTCTCTAGGCCCCATCTAGCTCCCTATTTCTCAATTAAATTCAAAAGACGTGGTTCATCCCACTTCAAAGCCCGCTAACATTATACTTATTTGTACTTTCAGTCGTCCATTAGAAGTTTGTGCCAGGTCAAACCACCTATCCACTTCCCTTCAATGAAATCTTTTATGTATAATCCTCAAAATATCAAACTTCCTCTCTAGGCCCCATCTAGCTCCCTATTTCTCAATTAAACTCAAAAGACCTGGTTCATCCCACTTCAAAGCCCGCTAACATTATACTTATTTGTACTTTCAGTCGTCCATTAGAATTTTGTGCCAGGTCAAACCATGACCCCCAAGGATAGGAGAGATTGCAGGAAACTACACTTAAAGAGAAACTATTCAGATTGACTAGTTAAATCAACACAAGATTTTGCTAAAAGAGCTCGTCCATTTGACTTTTGAAAGTCAAAAGAGATTATTTGATGTGAAGCGGAAGCCTCACCACCACCATAATGAGACATGATAACAGTTCACCAACTTCCAAAAAAGGATGTATGGCCATAATGAATTTTCCAGCTTTTCCCATTACCATACTGTTAATCCATACTAAGCTTGTTTTGCATGAACTTCACCCAAAGACAAGATCCTGCCTTGAGGATTCTTAAAAGACATTGTCAACAGAAAAACTTAAAGAACTAAAGTGGATCAAAGTTTTAAATGAGCAAACCCACGGCAATACATGGTAGGTTGCTTGAGATAAACAAAAATATTGTTTTGCTAATCAAAGTCTTCACCAGTCGGTACACTTTGACCACTATGCCAAGATTCAAAAGTGACTACAAGACAAATAAAAAGAAGTAGCTGCTGGACTTCCAAATTATGAAATTTACTCCATTCTGTACCTCTGTGACTGACACTGAATTAATTGCCATCATATCATATATTAGGTATCTTCTTTCTTGCTTCTGTGAGTCGGGCATAGTATCAATTACCATTTCCCCGTCCAATAACGTGAAATGGTGAGTCTTTTCAGCCAATCCCTTGCAAAGAACACAAAACATGCCAGGTTCAAAGTTGTCATTAGAGAATTTTCTATTATAAGGTCACAAATAGAGGTAACTTTAAGAGTAAATTTGCATGCATACTTCATTAGTGTGTCTGCAAGGAAATCTCATCTGCACCCTCCGAAAGTGAAAATGTCTATCAATCAAGTAACACCCATCCATAGTAATTAGCATCATATATCGAGTACCATCAGCCTTCCATGTGGCATAATAGTATCGCTGCCGTAACAACTGTAAGTTTTCCCTGCACCACGGGAAAACAAATTGCACTCTTATATTTGATCTGATAAGTTTCACTGAATGAAATTGCAGATAAGAGATGCAACACATTGCAGGACCAACTGTTAGACCATCGGGAAAACACCGACATTGGATGATGGCAATGCAAATATTATCAACTGTCAAAACTGCATTTGGCAACATGATAAAAATTAATTAAAAAACTTGATTAGTTCTCTCCAGTATCCATTACAAGCCTCAAGTCTAAGATGCCAACACTATTGGCTGCAAAAGCTGGAAACAAGAACTGCAATTTGGTGCATAATACATATCATAGCATTACTGGGCATTCAAAACAGAATTATCCTCGCCTGTATTATGCAAACAACAACAACCCCCCCCCCCCCCCCCCCCCAACCCCACCCCACCCTATTAATAAGAACAAGTTCTTTCTTTGACCTTCCCCCCACCTACATCACCATTCAATATTTCTTGGCCCACTATTGGCCAAACCACCTGGAGAGGTCCGTTTGATATCCAAAAACTTTCTATTACTTATTATTTACATTTACTACGTCTTTAATTACTTCATTATCTCAATTGAAGTAATGAGCCTCCCAATATTGGGAGGGCTGTCTCGTGATACCCTCTACAGCTTGACCCGCAGCAGTCCCTCGACCAACCCGGTCGAACAGGAGGAATACGCCATGCTAATGTGCCTTGGATGTGATTAAATAAAGCTTTTATAAAAAAAAAAATTCCATTTTGCTAAGATGGCAGTTTTTTGGATGTTAAATACTATTGGATGGGTTACTTTTTATTGGCCCCCACTCTCTCCCCCCAGCACCCTCTCTCCTTGATCTTAGAAAGAACAGCAATGTTTAGGTGGAGATCTTTATGTTATGCTTTTTCCTTTCTCCTACTTTTACTCTTTTTTGTGAAAGTGAGCCAGCCTTTATAAAGATAACATCTGTCTCAGGCATGTTTGAACACAAAAAGAAGCACCAGAAACAAAACCTGTCCTGAGCTTCAAAAAGAGCATTATAAGGAAAAAGACGAAAGCGAAGAAGGAGGGTTTAGTGTCTTGAATGATTAAGAGTTGATATACATTTACATTAAGAAGGAAATTTGTAAACTACCTGGTGAGGGAAACTGGATGTGACCCAGGAAAATGTGCGTGTCTCTGGAAGTGAAGAAAAAAAAAAGGCATCAATAATACCAAATGAGCAAGCAATAAAACAACATACTTATACATGTAATAATCATAAAAAATGCCCTATACATGTATTCGGAGCTAGGTCCCCCTATACATGTATATGGGGCTAGGTCCTGAAATATGGTATACAATACTCCCTCCCTCCAACTTCCAATGTCTCCATTTGACTTGGAATGACTACTTAAGCAATTGGGTGGACTACTAGAACTTTCAATTTGTACCCTTCTTGTTGTTATCTTATTTATCTTTCAATATATAAGGCAACTCTATGATATGGGCCCACCACCTTCTTGGCCCAGACAATTATAACATAGTTTCTTATCCATACGAGGACAAGGATGGCCCAGATATTGAATTTTGCTTAAAGAATTGTTAATTTTTAAGCATTTAAAATGAACAGTATTAATTTCATAAGAGTTCAATCAAGGGAAAGATGGGAAATAATTATCCATCTTCGGAAAGAGGATGAAAGTTAAAAGAAAAGAAAGACATTCATAGTGGGACAGAAGGAGTAAGAATTAGCCCAATCCTCATCCAAATGCATCACTGGTGGAAGAAATAATCATGACATAGATTAATGGATCATTCAAAAGCAGAAAGATTCCTATTCTAAGCATCTTTAAGATGGCATAAGTACAAATATGAGATATAACAATGCACCAAGAAAGTTCTCACCCCTCCAGGCAATTTCAGTGCCTGAAAGCAGAACTGTCTAAAAGTTTCTTGCTGGTCATCAGGGATTCTGTCTCCCAAAATATCATCATTTGTCATTATCACGTGCTTTTGATGATTTTCCTGAAATAACAGATATAGGAAGGGTGACTAGGGGAGGTATTATAATGATCCATTCTTATTGAACATAACATAACATCACAAGGAACAAAATTTGAAAACATCAACTAGCAGCAAAGAGGAAGATGGAAGATTTTATATTCTACGGATGCAATTTCATGTCTTTAGCAGGCACCTATTTAGTTTGAATATACAAAATACAATGACCTGTCACATGACAGGACAAATAGGCAGAAAAGATTGCAATAACTAAAAAACATCAAAGTTTCTTCCCACGGATCTGCCGGGAAAGTATATCATGATGCCCTCAAGAAATAAAATATGCATTTAAATTAGAACATCTTCAGAGTAATCTTCTTTTAGTTTCCAATTCTGAGCTCAATACTTCTTAGATATCTTCCAAGGAAAATCACACTTTGCCCCCCACAAAATTTAAAATTACATTTTAACCTCCAAAAGAAATCAGTTGTCTAAAAGTGTGCCTGAAAACATCAGACATCTCACTGTGGCAATGACCAGAGACAGGTAAAAGACCAAGCGTCCAATTTTATTGTTAAACTTGAGAATCAGCCTTACGTGGCTCTTCTCCCCATCTTCCATATATACATATGCAGATTCTTTTCCCTGTAATACATGAATTAGCTGTACATTGAGAGCAAAAAAATGATAATGTCTACCAACAACCTTTTTCTCTAGCACCATTTCTTAACTATATCAGTCAATAGCATTCCTTCTTCTTCAAGGATTAGATGCCTCATAGATCATGTAATTATGTGAACTCTTTCATACAATTAGATTAATATGTGAAACACATAGAACCACACGACTCATCAAATACACATTTAATGTGTGTGTGCATCCGCTTGTGCATGAAGGATAAACTAGAGGTGCAGTATAACGGCAAACGAAGAGAAGACAAGAAAGGCTGCACTTTCAGCAAAAAGGCAATGAATGAAAAACACAGGCATCCCGTCAGCATTAGCTCCCCTGGAAAACTGATCTTTTGACTTCTATTTGAGCTTGCATTGGCCAAGTTTTTGCTAATGATGGTTCTATGACATTATTGAAAAAAAAAAAAGAACGAAAATACCAGAAATAAAGGGGAGATTTACTTGTTTTGGTACAGGTAGAGAAGAACACCATTCAGTTTCCACGTTTTATTGGCCATTCTTCAAACCAGACCATAGAGGTTTGAAATATGTCCAAGCCGAAACTGAAAATTTAGGGCAATCTACCAAGCCGTTCAGTTTTGATAATTGATGGTTCAGTTCAGCCGGATTGGCAGTTTTACTCCTTGGCAATAATTTGCTATTTTTTTCCATCATTAGCCTTTTCTAGGCCAATTTCAAGTTTCATCCCACTCGCCAATAACTTTTGCCCTAGTCAAGCTTGCCAAATTATATGATGCTCTACAAATCAACCAACTTCATCTTATGTAAAATAGCAAAGCAAATTATTGCCAAGGCCTAAAACTGCCAATCTGGCTGAACTTAACCATCAATTATGTGATGCTCTACAAATCAATCAACTTCATCTTATGTAGCAAATGAAATTAACTTCCAATGAGTGAAAGCGTTTACCGATTGATACAAACATCAAAAGCTGAATAAGGAAAGGGGTCCTACAAATTGTAATTAATTATATTTATAAATATTTACTACACTTGCATATCAGCAAACATTTTAATACAAGAGAATTAAGCTTGATTGCAGCAATCTGTATAACAAAAGATATACCAATTAAAAACCCCTTCACTTACTAATTCAACTACTTGAAGTTAGAACTAAGAAAAGATAGCAAAAAAGCTATATTGCTCCATTATACTTTTACATATCTATCTGTGTACAGTTCACTAGTACTATCAATAAAAGAAAAATTAAATATATATGTGTCAATTCAGTTTGGTTTTTGGCATTTTCCAATCATCAAACAGAAACTCAACTGACTACGATGGTAATCCACAACATAAACCGCCAAAGACTTTTCCTAGTACACAAACCACTTGGGTGGCTAGGGCTAGTGCAGCTTAAGCAGACATTTCAGCTGGTTCTTTAGAATTATTAAACAGCCCTAGGATAGAGTGGAAAAGCCTCACCTTTAAAGCCACAGCAGTGTCAATATGATTGATTAAAGTAAGTATAAAATGTATTATGTCAAAATGAAGGGGTGAAGGCAAACACGCAATGATAACGCATACATCTAAAGGAGCAGCAATCCCATCGTCGTCGTCATCTGGTATTGCATCACCATTCAGATCAAACTCAGAAGATCTTTTCCACTCTGGAGTAGGAGGACAGATGACTGTTTCAGGCTTCTTCTCGTGATAAAAGGTATACAAGGCATCAATATAGTCCGGTTTGTAAATTCCTGGCGGGCGTGCATCTGCAAATATTTTGATTGCCTGCAAAGAAGACAAGTAAAACATATAAAGATCGAAATGTTCTTTCAACTATGAAAAAGCACAAGACAAGTAGAGACAGAAAGCTGACCTGAGAGACAGATATCACCAGTGTACGCATTAGATAGTGAACAATCATATACCCAGTGCGGTTATGCCCGTGAGTGCAATGTACAAGAATGTACTTCTTTGAGTGCTTCTGCCGCGCAAGAAATTGCAAGACCTGTTGACAACATGTATACATCATAATCAGCTTTCTGATAACATCAAAAAGAAGCATAAAATACACTTCATCTCTTTCACAGATAGTAAAGTGAAAGGAAATCAGAATAATAAGGAAAAAGAACATTATAGCATGTGTTATGTGGAACTAGCTCTTTTTCTCCAGTTGTTTCTTGACTAGGAGAATCAAATAACTTCAGGTTTCTTTATGAGATAAGGGTTTGCACTCGTGTACTATACGTTTTGACAAGCAACTACTGCAGGAAGCAATAATTTCCAAATCATTACATTAACTTCATGTATGATAAATTCTTCATCCTCCAAATTGCGCTTCTTATAGACTAGTTTCTTCTATCCACAGAAAAAAGAAGGAAAATAAAAAAAGAAGGGAGAGAAGATTTTCCTCATCACCACATTTGGTGATAATCTGATATTTCCCCTTCAACTTTTTATCATATAAGCTATCCATCTTCAGATGTTACACCACACCTGTTAAGATTTTAGTTGGTAAATGACTAAACATGGGTATGAAAATCACCAACCATCACGCTTCTCCCAGTCTATTGCTTCCCAATCACCCCCACCCCTCCTCAAAGCAGCCTCTCTAACCCTCCATCTACTAGGCTAAGGAGCTATATTTTGAGCTGCAAGCACCCTTACCACCACAATACATTCACGGCTAACTATTGGATCAGACATGCTTCACCGCAATACTCTTCTATGGTTTCCCGATGCTTCATATTTTTGTTCTGGTCAAAGGGGTCACTTATCCGATGCAAACGCTAAGGTCTGCTCATGCTGTAATGGGATGTTATAGATAAGTACGTGGGGTATCAATTTAAATTCTAAGGTCAACAAATTAGATTGACTTAAAACTTTTTACCTTTACAACAAAAAGATAGCTTCCATAAAACAATTAAAACCCCTTACACTCGTACTCAATAAAAGAAAGGGAAACCTCTACATATCATACTGACACTACACAAGGACTTGAAACTTTCTTCAAGGATGAAATCCAAGCTATCACATATATATTTTTAAATGAGTGCAGAAGTGCAAGAAGAAGAAAATATACCTCATAGACAAATGAATTCACCGACTCATTGTCAGGAACTGAGTCACGCCCCTTACAAGCAATCTGACTCAGAAAGCCAATGATACAAATTAGGAAATCAATACCACAAGGACAGAAACTAAACGAAATTGATAACCCATTGAAGTATTTCACCACACACCTTAACATGCTTGATACCTTCCTTGTTCCAATCTGAAGCTGGATAATATCGAGTTGTATTCGTCAAATCAATAATCAGACCAAGCTGAAAACAACAGTAAAAGAATTAAGTAATTTAGTTGTATGCCAAAACACTACCCACCATCAAAGTACCTCATAAGTTACTCTGCAGATGTCATCATGCATTCATAAGATAAAAGGACTTCAATAGCACAGAAAAGATGGTTCAATACAATGCAAAAAAAGGAGCAAGACAGCATTGAAGTTACTACCTTTAACCATGAAATATGATCTTTATGACTATAGTGGTGAAAAATCACCGGCATTAATACCATTAGCTATGACATAGGATCTTCGTGGCTATAGTTCTTGATAAATATCAAAAAAATTCAAAGCAAATGCCTGCTTTCTTCGTCATTTCCGGGTGTTATTTCCCTTGAGGTATCATGTTTTGGATCAGAATATGTTGGAATTTCACATCCCTCGAGAAGGTTTCAAGGACACATATATAGGGCATTATGACAATAATTCAGAATACATTTGTAATGGAACAAAGGCCATTAGATTTACTTCTATTTGACTTAGAATTATAGTTAGGTCTAGAAAGCATTGTCCTTCTCATCCAATTAACAATCATGTTTACAAGCCTATTAGTATACACCCTCCCCCCTCATTCCTCCCACTTCCTCTCTCTCTCTCTCTCCGTGTCGCCCCCTCTCCCTCTTCCCCTCTCTTCCAAAGGTATATATGAAGCTCAATTTATATCAAAAAGGGATCAATGCCTCCCTCTCCCCCTCTCCCACCCTCTTTCCATCTCTCTCTCTCAAAGGCATATATGAAGCACAAATTATATTCATAAGGAGATTATTCCTCCCCTCCCTTTCTCTGAGTGTGTTTTAGTAAGTTTCTTTCCCTCTTTAAACCCACGCCCCATCAGTGCTAAACTATTTTTTTACACATCCAACATTTGAAACAATACTGCATCTGATGCACATAAAGCAGACATGGGGTACAGAGGCCAGCAAATTAACTAAGTAGCAATATGAAATGGCACAACATTAACTATCTACTTTCATCAAAAAGACCACACTCCTTAGAGTTGTGTAGCAAGTGTTTAGAACAACAGTGCATTTGAAGGTGTCGTATTCCTCAAACGCAAATTTTCAAATATTAATGAAGAAAGAAGGCAAACAAAGGATCAGCACACTCACCTTTCTTCCCAAAACTCGTTGTTGATGGATTACTTGTCTAAATGAATATCTCTTCCCAGGAGGAATGACATCATTGAAGGAATCACTTAATGGAACTTTTGAAGGAATCATACAACATACTTCTTGACCAGATGCAGGGCAGTCCACCCAACCTAGGTCACAAGGAACAGGAAGGTAAATAATACAAGGATTGCAAATGAAGGTACCAAACACAATCTAAGCAACACGACATAGAACTAAATTTTGGCCGTGCACTAGAAATGTAAAAAATAAGTCAAAGCGAAAACAATGGTTTTACAACTAGACACAATTTAAGAGGAACAGAAAAAGAAGATGGGTGAAAAATAGTGGAGGAAATGCACTTCAAGGCTGTCAAAAAAAAAAGGTTGTTCAGTAAGCAAGATATCTAGCACTATACATCGCCAATCTGCCCAGTACAAGCATGCTTTAGACTTTTGCACTTCCCTTACCTCCCTTTTTTTCACTGCCACCTGCTTCCCATGTTATAAAAATAAACATGATATGTTGAAGTTTATGATGTGTAAAGCAACAGGGAAAACTTGTTCATACATGAGCAAAATAAAAAATAATAATTTACAGCAAGTGACACTCATAAGCAATCATGCCTCACAATCATACCTGGAGGAATCCTGTTGAAAGGCTTCCTTTTTAAGGTTTGAAACATCTCATCGTGCATAGGTGGCTGATATGCATATGTTGGTCTATCATCTGGGCGCTGTCTCTTTAGGCGTTGAATTCTTGCTTCACGCTCCTAATGCAAAATGCATACCAAATCAACAACCTTGAAGAACACAAGTATAATAATTGTAAACTAAAAAATTGTGCATACATATGATTCATATCACAAAGTATAAATATTCATAACTCTGCTGCTATCTGCATTAATCTATCATTTCCCATTACTTCATCTCTCTAGTTTCTGCTGGACACTGAAGATGGCTAATTGAGCAAGAGCATTTTTTCAGGCCTATTTAATATAAAAAGCACATTAAAAAATGACCAAGAATGAAATAGATTTACTATCACCATCACTTCAAGAACAGAAAAGGAAACCTACCATTCTAACCCCCTCCCGCAGCCAAAGACAAATAGAAGGGGGACAAGGAAAACACAGGTCCACAATTTCAAACAGATCTCATTGTTTAACAATTCAAGTACCATAAAAGTATACATATTCACTTCCACGGGACCGGGGAATTAGCAACAATTATTAATCTCTTTGTGTCATGTTAATGTCATTATTCTTAAGCTTCTGCTTACGATATTGAATTGAAGTATATGGCAGTGATAGGAAATTGTCACTTATACGCACAGAAAAGACAAGAAGGAAATGCACCAGACTGCAGAGATTCCCAATGGTGAGAGACACTCACGCTTCACATAAATTGCAGGCAACAAGGATTTCTTTTATCCCTATATTCTACCAACAATACCCATGAAATTAATTATTGATCTGTGAAACATAAAAAGTGTCCTTTGTATTAACTTAAACAGCATTATGTTTGATAAAGGATAGGATAGGAAATCACTTGTAAGCGCTGCAGTGACTAAATATAACACTGCAGAGTTAGTTCAGAAGGTACGAGTCAAACTTGGCTAGGTAAAGAGCAGTCTGAGATATTTTCTCAGCAGCTCTACATAGGCAGTTGAGTTAGTTATAAGTGACGGCTGTAGCAGTCTGTACTAACAGATCAGTTAATGAGAATGGAAATAGTTTTTCAGCAAATCTCTCTTTCTCTCTCTAAATCTCGTCTTCAATGTTTAGCATAGCTAATCACTTATCTCCATTTGAACTCAACTACAGGCCTCAATAATCCTTGATCCTACCCAAATAAGTAATAGTTACAATCACATAGAAGCAAACTTTAAAGCAATGACTATTGTTCTACTAATCAACAATTGCAAGCATAGATTTCTTCTTCAAGAAAAAGATGCACAAGCCAAACAGATGAAGCAAGGCCAATCAGAAAAACATCCTTCCCAAAATACTAACGACTGCATGAAAGGAGAGAGAGAGTCTAAGTACCCGGCGAGATATTTCAACGGCAGACTCCACATGTTCTGCTTCTTCATAATGCACTATATGTTCTTCTGGTGCATTATCTTCTTCAAGATGTGGTTCAAAGATCTCTTCATCATCCTCCGGTTGTGGCGAGGCATTTAAGTCCATGCTGGCAAACATTCAACATGCACGAAGAAACATTTGCCACAGAGCCTCTAGATTATTTCTACTAGGAAAGCTGCTTGTACGTAATTGCTTACCTGGAATATAATAAAAACAACATGAGATTACTCAAGATCCAGCAAGAACGATTTTACTTAAACCTAATCAAATTCAAAATGTGTATCACTTAAAAAGGTGAGATAAGAGAAACAAAGGAATATTAATTTTCAGCTTGATGACATAATTAGTTCAGATTAAAAACACACCACTGAAAAAGACCATCCCAGTAAACTAGAAGCAGTAGTAGAATATTAAAAATAATAAATCTGTTGATCAATTAAACTGAGCAATCAGAGGCTCACACCCGAGTGGACAGAGCGAGACATACACACACACAAAAGAGAGAATAAAAGAAGCACAAAACGACATAACACCATAAACAGTTTTAGATACAACACAATAAATTACACAAGAAGCAAGCACATTAAGTCAAAACAATGCAAGCAAATGATGACATCAAAAAGCTGCGCAGTAAGCTAAATAACACTGGTGTTACTATTTACTTTAAACTCTAGACATTTATGAGAAGCAACACGTGCATTTATGGCAAATTGAAGTGACGGCACTCACAACAAAAGATGAGCAATTTTACATGAAAAGATCCAAGCATTAAAGAACAATAATTAAACACTTTAAAGAAGAGGCTGCGTCCAAACAAACACCTCTCCATCCCCCGCCATCGAACTCAAAAATTTCCTCTGGACAAAGTTCCACAATTATGTGCAAAAAAAATCAGTATGTTAACATGTAACAGTCCAAACAACAAGAAAGGGACTATCTCATGACGCCATGATTGGCTTCTAAAAAGGAATGATAACTAAAACTGACAAATAACCCAATGGACCAGACACGAATTCAAATTCTACCTAACTTAACGTTCTCCTCTAAAAAATATCCAAATTCCTTATTCATCTAAAATGTCTGACAGCCGACAATTTAAAAATTCAAATCCAAAAAATCGACAACAAGTAACAGACCTCTTGTTTGGAGAACATCGCCATATCAATACGTTGAGACCCCAAATAACCAAACACAAGGGATACGAATTCAAATTCTACCTAACAAGTTGTTTGAAACAAATGAATTCCATAAAATTTTATGAAATTCATTTGCAAATCCAATTTTTGGTGTTTGGAAACACCCTTTTAAAAAATTAGAAATCCAAAATTTACAAATCCTGAATTTCTTTATGCTTTACCCAAATCCTTGCTCAAGAGGTAAAATTTGTAAATCCACATTTTTCAAATATGTTCATCTTTTGAAGACAAAATTTCCCTACAAAATTGCCCTTAGTTTAAGAGATGGATTTTGGCTAAAATAAAAAGATAAAAAAAAAATATTGCCCCCCTCAATATTTATCTAAAAAAAAAAAAAAAACGTCTTTCTCAACCTTTTCTCTTAAGATTATTTTTTCATATGAAACATATGGTTATTTTGTCACGTGAAATGTAGGTTTATTTTATAATTTTCAACTGATGGTTAAAGTTATGATTATTTTGTAATGTTTAACTTTATTGACAAATTTTCTTTGTTGGTTTTTTGCTTTTTTTTTGAAAATCTTAAAATAATAGCAATAATCAATAATGGAATTAGATGATAACGTCTATATGACAAGCCTAATTTCAATAGTATAAAAAAAAGGGCATTTGAGTAAAATATAAGTATTAATTCCAATTCCACATATATTTCAAACACAATTTGTATTTGCAAATAACAAATTGACTTAATATTGTTTTATAATTCCAAACAAGGAATTTATTTGTAAATACAAATCCTCGCATAATGCATTTATAAATCAAATGAATTTGACACCTCAACTACTTCCAAACACTATGTAACTTAACATGCTCCTCTAAAAAATAACCAATTCACTTATTCTTCCTTCCTTAACACCTAATTTTTTTGATTGTTTCCACTTTCAATCGATTCCAAAGCTAAAATTCTTAATTTAATTTACTTCAATCAAAGCTAAAATTCTTAATTTAATTTACTTCAATTCGATATTTCACAATTCCCATACACACAGACCACACACAAAAGAAAGAAAGAAAGAAAGAAAAAAAAAAAAAAAAGGAGGCCCTAGCGCAATAATCATATGTATAATTAAAAATAATATACAAATAAAAAACATATACCTCATCACACACAAAAGTGTGCAAATTCATGTATATAAATATATACACGCGTGTGTGTGTGTGTACTGTCGTGTTCCAACATCTCTGAATTAAAGAAAATAAGCAAAAAATAATCAGCAAAAATAATACGAACAGAAATTAATAAAAAATTCAAACCTCAAACGAACAAATTGCGTGCACCAGCGAACAATTCTCAACAAAAAGGCTTCCAACAAAAACAATTCACGCTTGTAGAAATTGTTTTTATCCACAAAAAAAACGTAGATTAAAAAAAAGGAGATTCTCTAATCAATATATATAGTTGAACTTTAGTATCAAAAACCCTACTATTGCGGAGAATGAAAGATTCTTCACAAGTACAAAACTCAAAAACCCTAGAGAGAGAAAGTAATTGAAATTTGTAGAGAGAGAAAGAGAGTGAGAGATCAGCGAGATTTAGTTTTTGTTTGTTCAATCCATTGACGATGAAGCTGCACAGAAAAAAAAAATGGTAAAGGAAATTTTAATTTTATATATATTTATACAAACACGATTGCATGTGTGTGTGTATATATAGAGAGGGAGTGGAAATAAATGGAAAAAGAAAAAAAAAATTTGAGGGGCTTGTTAATTACGTGTTGGTGTTTACCTTTAAAGGGGCGGTGTGGTGAGAAAGCGGGTATGAATCGGGGAGGGGTAAAATGGTCAATAGTTTTATATTTACGGAATCGGGGAGGGGTAAAATGGTCAATAGTTTTATATTTACGACAAATAATTATTTTGAGATTGAAGTAATAGTTCAAATTCAAAAAAATTTAGTGTAATAAATTATTACTTGATTGATTCACTTATTAAACCGAGTCAACTCTTGAGTTATGACGGGACAAATTTTAATACTAGTCACCAATTGAAATTTTAATATGCAATATAGTCTTTCACATTATATGAGATTCGTGATTTTCTAATAATCGTAATAAGTGTTTGAAGGTAGTCTTTATCCTTATCTTTATGTAAAAATGTAATAAGAAATTATTATGCGACAATAAAACTGTTGTTTTCTAGGATTAATTTAAAAATATGAGTAAACACCGATGACTAATTTAAAAATTCTTAAAATAATTTTGCCGGAGTAAAAGTGAATTTGTAATTTTCTTATCTGAATTCATGTTAATATAAAAGGTGATATCAACTTCACAATTTTGTCAATATATTAAGAACTCGTAGTGTGAATTTTATAATTTATAAGCTAATCATAAATTTTGAGTAAATATTGAAGAGAATCAATAAAATTTGGCCTTCAACAATGTGTAAAGAATAAGATTTAGATAACATTATAAAAAAATTTAATAAAAAAAAATTATTTATATAATTATAATAAAATAATTTAAATAGTTATTATTATTAAATCTCTTTTATAACGAATCAAGTTTTTAAAACATTTGATAAATAGCGCGCATGAGGCCCACGCATGAGACCCGCACCCCACTTTATGATGTGTTTGTCAACGTTACGGGTGGAGGACTACAACTTTTGTTGTTTGTTGGTAACCTTTATTTATTTTGTTTATTTTGTTTATTTTGTTTATTTTATTCGTGGCTTTATTAAAGGTTCTAATGTTTCTAGTCTAGTTGTACTACGTTGTTTGCTGACATTCTAGTTGAGTCGCTGGGAAGTTGGAACTATAAGGAAGTGGAGGAAACTTCCGACAAGGAATAAAACTATACTAAAATTGTTTTATTCTTTTTGTCATATAAACTATGCTAAAGTGGGAATAATATGTGTAGATAGTTTAAAAAGTACTAAAATAATGTAGGCACTAGGATACGTGTATGTTAAAAAAAATATATATTTGTAATTGGTGAATTACAGTATAATCTTTTTAAATTAATATTCGATAAATTAATAATTTCTTTTAATTATTAAAAATGTCTGGTCCCGACTTGAGACCAATGTAAAAAGTTGATAAGTTCGATAAAATTATAAGATAATACATTTAAAAAAATTTATTTATATTTTATTGATTCAAATATTTCATAAATTAATAATTTGCTAAAAAGTACATAATAAATTTACTATGAGATTTTCTTAAAATATGAATTAAGAGTAACTTGTCTTTTGTTGAACTTCAAATCTAGTTAAATCTTATATTTAATTATTTAAAGAGAAAAAATTGAGATAATCCTACAAGAATTAAGATACAAAATTAGAGAAATTAGTTATCGTCTTAATCCTACAAAGACTTAGATACGAGATTCGAATTTTTTTCTCTAATCTTACTAAATTAAATTTTATCTTATATTCTCATTACTTATCTTTTCAAATTAGACTGAAAAAATACAAGTTACTTTTCAAAAAAAGACATCATAATCATAATATATTTACTATAAAGCCAAAAAAATGAAAAAATATCTCTATTAATTAATAGTTATTAATTTATCGATAAATTAATATCTCGTTAAATTAATAGAATTTGATGGTCCCAACGCTATTAATTTAAAGAGATTCTACTGTATATACAAGTTTTTAGATAATCGAGTGAAATAAATAAGGTACTTAATTTACCTAATTTGTTAAAAATATGTCATTTTGACTCATGTTTAGTCTCATAGGGTTCCATTGTTAGGAGTCACCATATTTAAAAATGTATATGTATTTTCTCTTAAAATACATGACTCCTCGTGCATTTGTCATATATATCATTCACAAGACTCATAAGGGATCTATCCAATTCACCCTACGTACACCCACATAGCGAAAGAACGCAAAAAGTGAATTGTCATTGGTTGGTGTTGTGTGACTATTATTATGAGTGTTCTAGTGGCACTCCATTAATAAATGTAAGCAAAAGTGAATAACTTTTACAACAAATTATAAATGGGTCTTTGATTACGGATTAAAAATATGCTTCTATTTTCACTTATATTGTGTATTCCAACATTGGTATCAGAGCCTTTTTCAGATATGTTTCATTGTCTGTCATATTTTTCTGGACATGCTCTTGTACTTTGAATGCATATTGTGTGTTCTTTTTTTTTTCATTTTTTTTTCAGTGCATATTGTGTGTTCATTATTCGTTTTTTGTTGCTTTCATATGGGCCATGGTTAATTGTTTTAGTTTTGAAAAACTATTCACATTCTACGCCAAATATAGAATATGATGGTTCAAATTTCAAGTAATTTGGACATGAAATAAGTGAGATACAATCATTTTGATGTACATATATTATCTCCAAAGAGTTTTTTAGAATGTGAATTAATAAAAATAAGACCCTTATACATTGTGTAATATAAGTAGAAACGGAAACATACTTTTAATCCATAATCAAAGATTTATTTACAATTCGTTGTAGAAGTTTTTCATTCTCACTTACATTCATTAGTAGAGTGCTACTAGAATCACTCTTAATAATAATCACATAATATAATTTAACGAAATAAGATTTTCTCTTTAGTGTGAGTGTCTACGACTCTACACTTTTTCATATGCTTGCATTCACTAAGTCAAGTTGGGAACAATGTGCATAGATAGCTTGAAAAGTGAAAAACTGGTACGAAGAGCAGTTGAATTTGGTGAAATATGGACAACAACACCTTTGGATTTAAGTTATGTTTTCTTCACTAAAAGTCACATTATTAGCAATGCAAAATTAAGTCAGCATTAAAATTTTATAAGTATATTTTTATTTTTGTTATACTTGTAATATTTCAAGAACACCTTTGGATTCAAGTGATGTTTTTTTTAGGAGTCACTTATGGACTAAGACTATTAGATACTTATTTATTTAGATTGGTTAGTTGTCAATTTTATTATGTTAAAAGACTGTTATCTAATGTTGAGTTATTCTCATTCATTCTATATAATACAATTTTATCATTTATTTCTACGATTTAAAAGGCTAAACGATACTAAGGGATTGTTAGAATTGATCTTCTTTGAAGATATCTACCATCTCACTTCCTTTTTTTTTTTATAATATTGAGCGAAATTAAACATTAGCTCGAAGAAAAGTACGCATCTACATTAACTTGAAAAAAAGTAAATAAATTAGCCCACTCCCATAAGCTCCAAATCAGACACAAGTATAGTGCTACTATGAGGTATATTAGAATATCAATCTGATTAGCAATCTTGTTTTCCATAATACTAATAAGAGAAAAGAAGACTTGAGGAATAACATGGACCTAACGACAAAGTATACACTTTAGTATCCTAAGCCATGTCCAATTCATCAACTTGATTAACTTATAAAGCATATTCTTTCAGAAAGCAAATGGAAACGAATTCCTGGACCAAGGGTTAAGGTAAGGTGTATGAATGACCCTTGAACCTTGCATCTTGTTTGAAAGATCCAGTGTCACCGAATTGAATGGGTCATTCTTCTATACATTCACCGGTTTTCAAGTTTTTTCATATGAGATGAAACTTATATGTGTGGATTCTATACCTTTACAGAGACGACTGACATCCGACTGAATATTTGGAACATTTTTCCGAATTGAAGGGTTATGTAAGTTTGAACAAATAAAACTTCATTAGAATATATCTTGGCAAACTTGTTCCTCTTGGTAACTCAAATAATTCGAAGATACTTGATTTTCAAACACAATAAATGCTTATACATATACAACACGAAGCACAATTTGATGAAAAAATTCGGGAAGGCATTGGACGGCTTAGAGAAATTTTGGCTATAGTACTTATAGAAATGCAAGGTTCGGTTACATCTAGTAAACTAATTACTATTTAATTTCAAGAATTATAGAGTTTGATCATAAAACTAATTGATTCTATAAAAAAGAATCCTTCATGGAATAACCTCCAAAGTCTCATGCGGCTTTACTCGTTGAAACTTTGGCAATTAAAAATGAATGCATTTCGCTAAAGGTCTAGTCTTGGATTACATCATTTTCAAAAATGATGGACTGAAGGTCTATGAAACAGTCAAGTCCTTAGGTCGTGATTGTCCCTGGACTGTCAAGCCCATGATTGAAGATATATTCCTAATTGCTATTGGAATTTGAAACTATAGGTTTTAACACACTAAATGGATTGGTGGCCAAAAATAATTAAAGTGGCAAGTTACCAGTTAACTAGTTTTCAAACATCCCTTACCAATTAAGGAAGGATATTCTTGTATCTAATTTTTGCCCCACTGGTGTGGGATAACCTTTGTAACTCTCTTGGTTTCATATTAATGAAATTCTCTTTTTCTATCAAAAAAGAAAAAAGAAAAAGAAATAGTAACTCAATAGCTTAATAAGGTAATTTTAGATTTTATAATTTTTTGATATGAAATAAGCCTATATTCTAACATTTAGAGTCACATTTAGGGATGATAATGAGTAGGGTTTAAATCCGAATCCTACGGGTATCCGATCTGATTATAAACCCGTTTACAAAACTGATAGAGTATCCATTAGGGTTTAATTTTTATAAATGGTTACCGACGGGTAGTCCGATAGGATTTAGTAATAGCAATTTTAAAAAACCTGAAACTCGAGAACCCAAATAGTAATTTAGTAAAAATAAATTAATAAAAATATTTATATATTTCCATACATATACAAATAATATATTATTTAAGAAAATATATTTTTTTAATATTGGTCCAAGAATAGTAGTTGTGGGGTATAGCCCAACTTTTATTATCAGTTGTTAACCCTCATAGTTTATATTTACATATTCTTTTATCTAATTCAAATAATACAACCGCTCAATTACTAAATAATTCAAACGATAATGAATTACTGAATAATTCAATCAATAATGATAATTTACAATTGTGACAAGTATTTTATATTTTTTTTCTTCAAGTTATTTCATATTATTATGAAATGACGATAACTTCTCATCATAAAGATTTTGTTGAATGTTTCTATTAAGTTTAAGTTTGTTTATGGACAAAAAAATTAATTTATTTTTTTAATCCATTGTGATTTGTCATTATTTTAAGACTTCTTTTTATTTATTTAATAAAATCTTTTAAGTTTTTCTTTTAAAAAAATATTTTTTTATTCATTAAAAGGTCGGGTCAGGTACCCGCTGGTTTTTAAATATTTAACGAGTTCAGATTTGATAAATAAAATTTAAACTCGACAAGTTTCCGTCACGGATTGGTAAAATATAATTTAAATAAGTTCGAATTTAATTTTATAAATTTTAGCGAGTATTTAACTCGCTGCCATTCTTAGCCATATTTGTTGTGTTTTCCTTCATATAGTTTAGCTCAATACTGATTTGTCAAAATTGAAGAGCTATTGCTTATTTTATCTTCATGGACAATTCTCGTTAACATTCAAAACTCGGGTGTATGGTAAAAAGGTAAAAATCATCATACCTTTTTATAGTTAGTCGAATAAATTAACAAATTTACTATATCTCCTATAATAATTTAACAAATTACGTGTATTTTTTAAAATATTACACGTAACCCATTTCGCATAAAAGTAAAGAAAAACAAAATATATTATCAGATTCTCTGACTTTCACCATTGCAAGATAAAATTGACCAATTGTAGTACAACAGGGTGAATTTTACAAGAGGAAAGTACAAGACGGTACTTCCATTTGAACAATCGTATATCCAGCATAGTACTAAATGTTCAGACCAACCCAAAAAAACAGGTACGATAGGTAATGCAGTACGTACTACAGACAAGACAAATCTTGTGCTATATAAATACAACATGATTTTCTGGGCAAAGCAGAGAGTTGATAATGGTGGAAAGGTCCAACAGGGACGACATGAGACCACATGTAAGCACATTTTGTTGACCCTATGTGGCAAAAAAAGTGTCTTGTTGCATTTCATGTGTTCTCAGGTCGCCCCTGTAGGACTTTTTTCATCCTTGAGTTTGGATGAAACTATTTAAAAAAACAATTAAGTGAAATTATTTGACGTCCAATTTATGGCAAGAAGTCTGCAAATCATGTTGCACCATCGGTTAAAGTTGAAATAAGGTGAGTAAATAAGACTAATTAGTAGCACAAATATATTTTCTCAACTAATGAAGTGCAAAATCTTATGTATATTTATTTAATTTATACGTTAGACCATTTATTATTGTGATAAGATAATGAAATCTTTTTATTTTAAAAAAATATAATTTATTATTCACTTTGTTAGATTATAACGAGAGAGTTTTGTGTTACGTTTTTATAAATTATATACTATATGAGCATGATTCATTACCATTTTTTTATATTCAACAATAGCAAGAGTTTTTAGTCATATTCTTTTAAAAAATCATCTTTAAAATGATATCGTTCAAATGGCTAGCTTATTCTTTTGATAATCAATCCACCAAACTCTTTGTCCCAAAAAAAGAAAAAAAGAAACAATCCACCAAACTCTTGGGTATTTTATTTGATTTCGATATTTTAGAGTGTAAAGTACAATTTTGACAAATAAAAAGACGTTTGTTTTAGTTGACCCTATGGCCTATGCTCAACTAAGGTCATCAAACTTCTGAAGTACACACCCAAAAACACATAATCACACACACAAACACACACACACACACACACACACAATGATATCAGATGAGAGCTTATACCACTACAGCCTCCTCTCACTCTTCCTCATCACACCACCCACCATCATCTCCCTCCGCTTCCTCACCGCCCCATACGGCAAGCACCACCGTCCCGGGTGGGGTCCCACTATCTCCCCACCCTTAGCCTGGTTCCTCATGGAGAGCCCCACCCTTTGGCTCACCTTCCTCCTATTCCCTCTCGGCCAAAACCACCACAACCCGAAAGCAAAGATTCTCATCTCACCTTTCCTCCTCCACTATCTCCACCGCACAATTATCTACCCTTTGAGGATTCAACTCAAGACCCTTCGCCGGAAAACCACTCTTGATTCTCCGGACGGTCGGAAAACCGCTGGCGGTTTTCCGGTGAGTATTGCTTTGATGGCATTTGGTTTCAATCTGCTGAACTCTTACTTGCAGGCCAGATGGGTGTCTCATTATGCTGAGTTTAGTGGTGATAAGTGGTTTTGGTGGCGGTTTTCCGGTGGGTTATTGGTTTTCATAAGCGGTATGGCGGTTAACGTGTGGTCGGATAATAAGTTGTTGGGCCTAAAGAGTGAAGGTCGTGGGTATAAGATACCAAGGGGAGGTTGGTTCGAGATGGTGAGTTGTCCAAACTATTTCGGGGAGATTTTGGAGTGGTTGGGTTGGGCTTTTATGACTTGGTGTTGGGCTGGGTTTGGGTTCTTCGTTTACACGTGTGCCAACTTGGTGCCTAGGGCACGTGCGAATCATGAATGGTACTTGCAGAAATTTGGTGTGGATTATCCCAAGAACAGAAAAGCTGTTATTCCATTTGTGTACTGAAGTGTTTTTTTTTTTTTAATGGTGGCCGAAATCGTGATTGAAATGAAAAATCTTTTATTATAATAGGTCATTGCTATTCGACCATTTCAACTAATCATTGAGTATGTGTAGTTCTTGGGTGTGTGTAGTGAAAGATTTTCTTTTGGAATTTGGAGTAGATTTTGTACTGCCCGAAGCAATTGGAGAACTATTTGATTAGTTCAAGCATTGTCTAACTGTGGACTTTGTTTTTTATTTGCCTGTTACTCTATTCCCTTTCCATTATACAGAGTTCTGAAGTCTAAATCTAGTAGTATGACCGTAAAAAGGTAATTCGGTGTATGAAATTTGCAAAAATTAAATAAATTTTGAGGTTTATTGTTCGCAGTCTCATATTGCTTTTTGCAATCTAGTTTTATTTTTATTAGTAGTCAGTTAAAAGACAATATGGCAACGTGATTCCAAAGTATCAAATTTATTTTGAAGTCTATTATCCACAATTTTATATTGTTTTTTTGCAAGAAGCTGTTTTTTGGCAATTATAACATTGAAGGAGATTTATTGATGATGAACTGTCCATACAAATATAATAAAATGATCTAGACAATTCAAAACTATTAAATTTCTCTAATAAAATTATTTGTTGTGAGAGAATTCAAATCCATTTCTTTGTACTCTCATCTCACGCATTGACAACAACTTCAGAAACATTGAAAAGAGTGCAAAGCAACTAAAACGAAACCAAACTAAACCTTCATCTCATTAGAAGAGATTGGTAATACAAATTTGACATTGTCACTCATTCTTATTGAGAGTTATCTACACTCTAAAGTTCATGCAAAAAAAATCTCATATAAGTGTCTCTATCCTTTTCTGTTTTCTTCTATCCTTCTCATGACATACAATATCAAGTACAATTACTAAAAGCAAAAGGCAGAAAGGCTAACAACCCAGCACCCATCAGTTAAGAACAAGCCAAGATATACTGCAAAACCCGTTCCCCATTACAGCTTCAGCAACAAAATAAAGAAATTTTGGATATACTGCAATATCCGAGATCTCGTATGAGTGTCTCTATAATATTTATAGCCTGCTTTTAGCTTTCCTGGAAACTGAGTTTCTTCTACATTGCTGTATGTCTATTTATATGGCGCGAAAAACACAAACCAAATCTATTCAATAGTTTAAAAGAAATTCTTTAGAAACAAAAACCCAAAAGAAAAAAATCTTAGAAGCCACAGGGATGTGTAATCTACTTCAAAACAAGAAATTCTAGTTGAATGAGGAAATATTCTATGGCACTCTCGTCTTTCTGCATAAGCGAAACCTGAGATTTTGAAAGAAAGGCGACACTGGCTGCTGATACAAGACTGAGATGCATAATCCCCCATCTTCGCATGGCGCAGCTTCAATGAACTCAACCACTGCAGTGGTCGTCGCTTACATCTTCAACTTTGTAAGTACAACTTGATTTAGCACTACAAATGATACACGCAGAGTAATGACCTCAAGAGATGGAGAGAGAACATTGAACCTCAGATCATGCTCAATTAGGCACTTATTTCTTCATACTTAGCGGTTCCATCTTCTGATCTCTCTTTTAGCAAGCTTCCGTTTGATCCTTCAGTAGGTTGTGTGGATTCTGCTATCTCGGCTTTCAGCATCTCATGCTTCTCTTTTAATTCTGGGAAGTTCATTGCCTCTGCGAGGCTCTGCTTTATTTGTTGGTCCAAAGCCTGAATCTTACGTCGTGTTTCATCATCTGAAGACTTTCCAGCCTTAGCTATCTCCATTTTCAACATCTCAATCTTGTTTTTCAGATCTGATGAATTGACGACATCTTCCATAACATGATTTACCTCTCTATTAAACTCGTCTACTTTTTGCATGGCATCTGGATTTAGAGGACTGACATGCAAACCCAAGGATTCGAGTACAGCAGTGAATTCTGAATCTATCTCATCCTTTAATCGCACAATTTTCTCCTTTAGCTCCTGATCTAGTTCCAGAAGTGAAGACGCCCCAGAGTTCTCAACCTCGGCCCTCAGTGTTTCAAACTTATGCTTTAAATCAGGCTGGTCTAGAATCGTTTTCAACTTCTTATTAACTTCCAGCTTCAATTCATCTGCTTTTTTGTTATTATTCTGGGCTTTAGATAGTTCTTTCAACATGTCAAGCTTATATTTCAGGCTTGCATAATTGGGAGCTGCCGGAAGATTCTGATTGAATTCTTCCTTTAGCTTATCAATCTTTTCATTTAGAGCAGGATCCTTTTTAGAGCTCCTCGCTTTTATGAACTCTTCTCTTAACATCACCATCTTGTCCTCCAAACCCAAAGATTTAGCAGCCTGGGCATATTCATAATCGATCTCTCTTTTCAGCTTCACAATCATCTCATTTAGACCAGACTCTGGAAGCTCTGCAGACGATTCCTTGGCTTTCAGAACTTGCTCTTTTAGTTTCTCAACCTCACCTCTAAGCTCCTGTTCTGTAGTCTTACCGGGTGGAAGTATAGGCTCTTCTTTCTTTTTCATATTGACCTTCTTTTTTGGATCCACGGGAATCCCCTCTTGGAAACCACCAATTTTTCGGAACTTTAGTGTTCTATGTCTTAAAAGTTCTCGAGTGTTCATCTCAACAAGTTCCTAAAAGTCCCACACTTGAGTTAGGATTATGATGACAATGACATTATTGGCAAATACGAATTAATGCAAATCACTCACATCCATAGCTTCGACAATTGCAGTTTTTATCTGTTGAGATGTCCAATATGGATCTGCATGTGCACCACCAAGTGGCTCCTGCAATGCACCACAAATCCCATTAAGACCGACAAATTGTCAAAGCAGAAGCCTTTAGCATTCTAGTGAAATGTTAACACAATTGACAAGCACATTAAACGAAGCAAATTTTCATAGAGTGGAACGGTGAATTAGCTTCACTATTTGTGTCACGCAGCTACCAGTTTACGAGTAAATCAGTTGATATGGCAGAGAAGAAATATTACAGGGATTATGCCATCTGCAACTTGCAGCTTGCACAGCTCTGCTGCAGTTATTCTAAGCTTCTCTGCTGCCTACAAAGTAATTGAACATAGAAATCATTATGACCCTTGCATGTTTTCAACACGCACAAGCCAAGAATTCTTGAACTTTGAAACAACCTTTGGAGACGCTTTTGCACTCTTCCACAAAATTGCTGCACATGCCTCTGGGCTGTGTCACAGATATAAATTGGAAAATGAGAAGGGGAAAGCAGTGCAAGTGAATCCCAAATGTGGTCATAATTAGAGATAGTTGTGAAGCAAAGATAGGCAACTTTGTCCGTTTCTATTTAGGAAGAAACAAAACTCTGCATTGCTCACATTCTAACCAAGAAGTGTGAGTTTCGAGTTACTTTGTAAAATAGCTCAGGCTTAGGAACGAGTTTGAGCTTATTTCACAAAAAGTGAATATTCAAGCAGTAATTGATCAACCATCGAAGCTTCCAAGAAATTAAAGCAGATACTACTTGGAACAAAGGAATTCTTACAGATGAGAGACACTGAAATAAACTTTTTGCAGTCAGATGTTTATTTCATAAAACTTCTGAAAATAAGAACAGAGTGTTGAAGTCTTCACTTTATGCCTCTTTTATGTGAAGTTATGAGCATAATACACTTTAGTAAAACACTCCTACCCCCTTTCCCCCTCTGCCTAAAACAGAATGTGAAACTCAGAAATTATTGAAGGATTACTTGAATGGAACGTGTCAAATGAGATTCTCAACCAAGCTAACTTTCATAATCTACACCCGGAAGATTCACATTACTTTGGAGAAAACTTTTAGTCCTTAGTGTCAAAAGCCAATCTACTATAGAGATAAAGGTATCAGGAACAGCATGTTCACAAAGTATCATGTCCATCTTGCATTATCCTGTAACAGAAATAAACTATGGCATACTCCAAGTAAAGATTGCAGTGCAAGCACCTGGCAACATAGAAGACAGCATTTTCAAGCATTAATAATTTATTTGCACAACCAATAGCCAAAGCACCACCAGAGCCGCCTTCCCCCATAACAATAGAAATAATTGGTACTTTCAGACCAAACATTGTCCTCAAGTTGTGTGCTATGGCTTCCCCCTGCAGACAATAAAAAACAAATAACTAGTTGAGCACTTCAGGTAGTCCTAATGGAGAGTCGTGCATTTAAATCTTATTATAACCGTACTTGGCCTAATTCCTCAGATTTAAGGTCAGCGAATGCCCCTGGAGTGTCAATGAAGGTTACAATTGGGAACCCATGGTGATCTGCATAGTACATCATTCGTAGAGCCTTCCTATATCTGTTAAAAACAGAGCTGTTTAGAGTCGGAAAACTATATTCATCCATGAGATCATGCAAGAAGGTGCAATTGACTTTTTCATGACGAAAGCAAAATATACACTCCAGATATTGTATCCAAGAAAGAGGTCTTTTTGGAGATAACGTATAGCTTTGTCCACAATTTAAAGCTTCATCCAAACAATTACTATAGCCAAAGAATTTGTGTATAGACATTACATACCCATGGGGAGTAGGCATCCCAAAGTTCCGCTGAATGTTCTCCTTTGTGTTCCGGCCCTTCTGATGACCCATGAACATATAGCTTCTGCCATTTATAGTGCCAAGCCCAGTGACAATAGCAGGATCATCATACCCAGCTCGATCACCATGAAGCTCTACAAACTGAACAATTAGAAATATTTTGAGGACCAGGGAATTTTTTATTTTTTATTTTTGTAGCAACTATGGCAGAGATACACTGCATCACAGATACTACGAGAATTCAGGAAAGTCGGCAGACCTTCTCAGTAATGTTGAAAACATGATCAAGGAATGTTGGCCTGTTGGGATGCCGTGCAATATTCACACGCTGTATCGGAGTCAGATGTGTGTACAGATCTTTTAATGCCTGAAGAAAACATTGTAATGGTAAAATTATCAACCATACTACACATGATGATATAAAAACTTGAAGGCGAGTAAGCAAGTAACAATTTCTTCTTTCCTGCTAAATAGTTTTTGGCAAATGCAGACCTCAGTCTCTTCTTTTTGGGAATTATAAAATGGAATAGATAGCAGAAGATTGTAATTGATCAGCAACGATATGAATCAGCACTCTTACATTTTACTTTTGGAATCTGAAATATGGTGATCCAAAAAAATTCCTATCTTATTCTAAATTTCAGTCACTGTAAGGGAGACATGGACAGAAAAATATAAATGGGTATGCATAAACATGTATTAAAGAGAGTAAACAGACAAACTGTAAAGTGCATTATCCAGAGGTTACCTTCAGAGATCATATGGAAAGTGTTTGTATTGGTCGCACTGTTCAATAAATTCACTAATAAGTAGAAACTACACTTAGTAATTGTTTGATTTAGATACTTTTGCAGTGACTAAATTCTCAAAGGGATAAGATCGGGATTTGAAAATTCTAGCTTGGTTAAGTTCACAAATATAGATTTTGAAAACCGAAATCATAAAAAATGATCTAATCATAGTCGATTTATAAGGTGGTTTTGGGGAATTTTTTTTCAAAGTAGTGTCATGTTCCCTCATGTAGTTGTCGGCCTTCCCCAGCTCCTGAACCAGCTATTCATCTCCTCTCCTTACAATTGAAATCTTCAAACCTCTTAGTGTAAAATTAATTGCTTTTGAAAAAAATAAGTTTTCAGGGCATCACATCAAACATGTTATGAAGCAATTAGAAGCATAAATGATACTGATACTGATGCACCACATTTTTATCGGATAGTTTTACCATGTGTAACTTTCTAGAGATGCATCTTTGTTCGATAAAAGGCTGCTCATGTACACCAAATGGTGTATCCTACCACTGGTGTGCTGCATCTTATATGAAGAGATGAGCATCCATTCTGTTCACATCTTATGAACTACCATAATCTATACCGTCGATGTACTTGGACAGTGCTTCACCTTTGTTGAATGTCTGACTTCTCATTGTACGATCAGGTTATGCCAAAAACTTTGAAATTTTTCTTCAAGACTGGTTTAGTTAGAATTATAACCTTTGAAAAGCATTGACAAATAATGTGAATATATCATAATCACCAAAATAAACAAGCAAAAAGATGCAACTGCAGAAAAGAGGAAGATGTTATCATCCTCTATATTTACCTTATTCTAATTAGAAATTTATTGTTGTGATATGACATGATAGAGAGAGGAAGATGAGGAAAAGTATGAATGAGCATTTCATGGTGAACTCGCACTACAATGAAGGCTAGACAATCAAAAAATAGGATGAACAGTAATTAGATGAAACCCACATCTTGATATCAACATTCCTATTTCTCACACTTCTCGGATAGAAAAACATTCCAGAGGCAGCATTTTAAGGAAACTCAAAAGATAGATAGAGATCAATTGTCAAACCTGCTGATATTTGTTCTCTAGCAAGATAATTTTATCTGTGAAATCCAGACCAGTTTCATTTGCCATCTTTTGTACCTGCACTCAGGGAAGGTGAAAATGTTGAAAAGACCATCACATTCTCAAAATTAATTTGTCATGTTGATTCGGTCGATAAAGCATACTAAATTAGTACGGTGATCGTACATCAACAATTTTCTTCTGAAGGGTCATAAGAGGTTTCTCGAAATCCAATGTAACTAGCTTTGGCTTCTCTTTCAAAGGCTTGAAAGGTGATAGATGACTCAGGACTCCACCATTGACATTTGGATCAGGATCTTGTGGCCATGGATATTCATGCTTTTTCACTTTCCTAGCCTTTGCAGACACAGTAAAATCTCTCCTTTTGGCTCCCAGTCGTGCCCTTCCGAGGGCTTTCAGTGGCATGCCAGAAACACCATTGTTTGAGCTTCGAAGAAAATCTGATGCTGAAGTTTTCGAAGCCAAACTGCCAGTTCCCGGAAATGTCACTGCTGAAGACATTCTCCAAAAGCCAGAAATCAAGTTAGTCAGAAGCCAGAATGTCTGCTGTCCAAAAGAACGACAACCTAAAATTAGTACTCAGAATATAATAAAGATCACTACAAAAAATGGCCAAAACTTTTTCTTTCTATCTCTGACAGGGATTAGTAAATTTGATGAAACATAGTTTTTGAAGGATAAGCTACAATGCAAATAATCTTGAGGAATACAGTGTTCGTTTTACTGGTTCAAAAGTCGAGCTTGGCTCAAAATTTGCAGTATGAACTGCAAACTGAATTGAGCCCGGGTAGAAACTCATATTGATCTTAATAATCATGAAATAATTGCCTCAGTCTGAGTAAAGATTCGAAAAATATCTGAACTAATCACCCCGGCTGAGGTAAAGAATCCAAGACTATAGCAGCAGAAAATACATAAAACACAAGGATCAACATATTTCGTGATTTTGAATATTAAAATCGTAATACACACACACACGCACACAAAAAGACACACGGACAAACATATGAACATAATCACACACACACAGACACACATATGCACATAACTACACACACGTAGACACGCATAAGCTCATAATCACACACATACACAAACACACACATGCATAAATACATACATACATACATACATACATACATACATACATACACAGCTTTTAAACACCCAAATTACTTCTCTAAGTGATCGTTCAATTACACAAAAAAAAAATTGCAGATTAAGCAAAATACCGCCACCAAAAATCGAAACTTTAATAAATAAATAAAAAATTCAACAAATAACAAATAAAAATAGTAACATAAAATACTGAACTTAGCCTACTGTTTTTCACTTCACTTTGCTGAGCTAAATTAATCTCAACAACTAATTAACAAATAATAATAATAATAAAACTATAAAAGCTTCCAACAATTCATAAATTCAGCTCTATAAAAAAATTAAAAAAAAGGAAAACACGAAATGCAATCGAGTAAAATAAATTGAGATAATTAAAGAAAAAAATAAACCTAGTTTAGAGAGAGAGGGTCTGAGAGGCGATTGATCGAACGATTGTGAAGCTTTTTCGCTTGGAAAATGTGAATGAGATTAGAGATAGAGATAAATATAGATGGAAGTGAGAAGAGAAGCATTGACAAGATCGTCGAGTTTTGAATGTATGTCAAATTAGTTTCGAGTTTTCGATACTTCTTAAGCTGAGGAGAGGACCCCATCCAGCTTTTGAGCTCTTTCCCGTCAGACCGTTAATTGGGTAGCAGGTTCGACACTTTATATTATTTTAAAAAAATTTAATTAACTTTGTTTATGTATAAGCGTGAATTGTTATATTAAAAATTTATAAGTTAGTGATTAGATTTTACTAATTAGATTTTTATGTTAACTATATTTTTACATCATCTAAAAAAATGAGGGTTTGGAATCTGAAATTGTTATATTGGTAACATTATGAGTGAAATATAAGTGAATTTAAAGTAGACATATGTTTAAGCAACATAAAAATATGTTGTTCTGCTTTCTTTCCTGATAAAATTTACAAAGAAAAAGCCTCAAAAAGGCATATGAGTGTGCCTCTTCGTAGACGAATACCAACTCAATTCCCTTTTACTGTGTAAGAGTATTAGCCGGTCAGCGTTGGGTTATTTTTTAGAGTACTATTTTGAATTGTTAACACAATTATTATAAATTGATATAAATATGTGACATCTCATATTGGATATTGATAGTGTTTGTGAGTAATTTATAAATAGGTGTTGTAAGTATAAGAAATAACTTGAGTTAATTATTTTGGGTCAGTAGGAAATAAAGTTCAAGTAGTTGTTTTTTATGCCTATAAAATCAGTCGCGCTTGTGGGTTTGAGAGTCTGGGTTCGGGGCGTGACAGATAGTATCAGAGCAGGTCATTAGTCGGTATGGAGTTAAGTGCTATGCAGGGCAAAGTGATACACCTAGAAAGTTAGTGGGAGCCACTTTTAAAATCCTTCACCGCTTGATTGGTCCTAGGTATGTGTGTCCCTTATGAGGATGTTAGATCCTTAACGGGGGGGTGTATGTGACATCTCACATCGAATATTGATAATATTTGTGAGTGGTTTATAAATAGTTGTTGTGAGTATAAGAAATAATTTGGATTAACCATTTTGGACTAGTAGGAAAGAAGACCCAAATAGTTATTTTTTATGCCTACAAAACCAGTCGCGCATGCAGACGTAGAGGTCTGGGCTCGGGGCATAATAAAGTAATTTATAATTATTAAATATCACTTATAATATTATAATTTTATGAGATAAGTCTTGAGTATTTAAAACCGTGGTGTACTTTGGCATAGTAGGATCTATTTAGCTCATCTAGTAGGGCACATGAGATTAGGAACTCTTGCGCACGTGAGATGGATATCCCTTTATATTTTTTATTCCAAAAAATGGCTCATAGGCAACTTCTTAAATATTATCCCATTTTTTAAAGAATAACGCTTTTCAATGACTATTAAGTGTGTATTTAAATGTTATAGAGTTTTGACATGTACGCATACATTACACTATTTTTTTTTTAATTCTTGTTCAATGCGTACAAGAGACAATTTACCTAGCCACGTGAGCGAATTTAATTTTTTTATCAATAATAATTAAAAATATATAATTAAATATTCATATATAAATAATTTTTTCTCAATGAGAGCTAAGTCAATAATAACAGCAACAAAGCCGACCTCCATGTAAATCCAACGAGTTAAAACCATTTTAGACCTTGAGGTTTGTCCTAAAGACCAAATTGGTCTCTCAATTTTGTAAAAAGACCAAAGAGGTCCCTCTAGTTAACTTCCGTTAGCCAACTATTAATGGTCAAAGTGTTAACTAACTTAAAAGATTATACTACCCCTAAGTAACATATATTATAAAGGAAAATTATAAAAAAAACCCAAATCAGTCCAAAAAAATCATTATTCACAACATTCACAAAGGAAAAGAAAAATAAAAACTAAAAATAATACGTTCAAATATAAACAAATTAAAAGTCAGTAATATATTGGTAAAAAATAAACAGTTATGATTCATTATTTTCTCTAACCGGTACCTTCGCTGCTAATTACTTAAAATCTGAATTGTCCTTCACCCATTTATTCAAACACACTTATCGCCTATTTTCACATCATGGGCATTGCGTAGCGTAGACCAACCAGAAGATGCAAAGTAGGTCCCTGCCTATCGCCTACACACGCTAAGACTGTATTGATTGTTATGACAATCAATTACGGTCATTGTTCCAGTCTCAGATATTCCGGTCCCTTCTGCTATTCCTTTGTGAATGATGTGAATAATAGTTTTTTTGAATTGATTTGGACTTTTTTTATAATTTTCCTTTATAATATATATTACTTAAGGATATAATAATATTTTAAGTCAGTCAACACTTTGACTGCTAGTAATTGATTAACAGAAGTTAACCACAGAGACCTCTTTAGTTTTTTTACAAAACTAAGGGACCAATTTAATTTTTAGGACAAATCTCAGGGAGTAAAATAATTTTAACCCTAAATCCAACTATGTATCTAGGTCTCAATTATGTCACCTACATCTATATTATTTGTGGAAATAGTCAAATGCATTTGTTATGTGTTAGGTTGATTTTAGGTGGTATTTAATCGTTTTTTTCTGGCTACGTGTCTTGAGACACGCAACAATAGTCTTTCCCCAAATGGACAAAAGAGGAAACCCAAAATTTCAAGAATAAAGTAAAATTGTGATTCAAATAGATGAAAAGAATAAAAGAAGCCCATCAGTTAATGTCTTGTTAGCAAACCTGGGCTTCTGTTAAATTGGACCAGAAGTCCAGTTCACGGCCCAGTTCGATAATCTCACAACAACATAAAATCTATAATAAGTTGTTTTCTTGTTTAATTATCCTAAGAATTAAGTGTAATAACTATTTCCCTCCAAAATTAGAACAATAATTCAATAGCTCTGTGAATGGTAACACCTGGCAATGCGCTGTGTGGTTCTTTGTCCAAATTGAGCTATTAGCGTTGAAAAATACACGTCTTCTTACTTACTACGTTAATTAATCGTGAAATTAAACGAGTTAGAATCTATTAAAACTATATTATTATAGTATTACCGATCAAAACTTAAAGATAGACTACATCATAATAAAATTAAATACTTATCTTCTAACTTCCAGTATGTCAACTTCAAAGGAGTAAGTCATTGCTAAATTACCAAATGGACCAGTAATAGAACCTTGTCATCAAATTGGATTGCAAAACATCCCCTTCTTTTTTTTTTTTCGATTAGTAAACATAAATTTCGTTGACATAAAGCTAATTTAGCCAATGAGTTCAAAATCAGCTGTAAGGGGGAAGTACATGAAAAGAGAGATGAGAAATCCAATTAGCAGAGACGAATGAATCCATACTATCTTAACAATATAGTTAGACACCCAATTTACTAATTTCCTTAAACCCTCTATATTTTGAAATGAAATTTTCCTTCTACAAAGATCAACAAATGTAATTATTATCAATTGAAGGAGTCGAATTTTTTAACCTTAAAAGACCAAAAAAAATCTCCATGTCAACATCTTTTGCCGTTTTCATAATTGTTGTGGCTACTAGTAAATTTGCAAAATTTCACTTAAAACATCTCATCTCATTGTTTTCACAAATTATAACGAAGGATAAATAAAAAAGAATATTTCTAAATTATTTAAGATATGGCCCTCGACCTGGTCCAGGATATAAATATCCACTTGGGCCTAAGAAATAAAATAAAACATAAAATAATAATTCTCTTTTTCTTTTTCTTTTTCCACTCTTCACCAAAATAAAATAACTGACCTAGGGTTTTGAAATTTATGATTGTTAGCAGAGAAGAATCAAAAATGGGGGAAGGGGCAAGTAATGGTGGGATGTTGTACCACGAGGTACAAGAGTCGAAGCTGTGCGCCGTTCATTGCGTCAACACGGTGTTGCAGGGTCCGTTTTTCTCGGAGTTCGATTTGGCGGCGCTCGCCTCCGATCTCGACCACCGCGAGCGGCAGGTGATGAACCAAGCCGGCGGCGATTTCCTCCCCGATCAGTCCCACAATGTCTCCCTCGACGGCGATTTTAGCATCCAGGTCTATTCTCCTCGCCACGTCATCATTTTCTCATTTTTTAGTTATTTATATAATAAATAGTTCAATATATTATTATTATTATTATTCTTTGAGATATTAATTTCATCAATTAGTGTGTGTCTTAGCAAAGCTAGTTGATTTTGTTGGGAGAATTTAGCAGTCAAAAATAAAAAAATAAAAAGAAAAGAAAAGATTGTTGGGAGAAGAATTAAGTTTGTATTTGTTGTAAAGATTGAATTTTTAGTTGTCGCTTCGGGACGTAGAGGTTGCAGGTTGAGCTGTGGAAACATACCCCAACGTGTGCCCATCCTTTTGCATACATTGTGCATAGCGAGAGTTTGTTTATGTTGACGAGTATTATCAATTTTAGTGATCAGGAAAGATTATTGGGAGAATTTAGTTTATTCTTGCAAAGATTGAATTTTTAAGTTGTCATTGTAGTACTTGGAGGTCACGGTTTGAGTCATGGAAATAACGTCTTGTAAATGTGCAAGGTAAGGATGTGTAGCGGGAGCTTTGTGCATGGTCTGTCCTTATTTTTGTTGCAAAGATTGAATTTTTAGTGTTTTGGTTGGAAATATATTTGGCTATTATACTGGTTGGTGGTCAGAATTTTCTGGAATTAATGAATATTCAATGGTTTTGGAGTTGCTTTGGATTCTACTCGAAGGAAAAGATGGACTGTTGAATGCTGTATGAATGGGCGTCCGGAAGAGAAATGAGAAATGAGAAATTGGCCGTTTTAGAATCACAATTGTGTGACAAGAACGACTTAGTCTTTTTCTCTGACTCCATTCTCATGCTCAAACATGCTTGCTTGTGTTAAGCTGGATGCGTCTTTTCAAATCCTATAATTGGAAGTGGTTGTCCTTTTCAGAATCACGCTTGCTTGACACGTTCTCTATGATTCCATTTTTCCTGCTCAGACATGCTCTTTGTGTAAAGCAGGATTGCGTCTTTTCAAATCCTAGAATTTGAAGCTGCAAAATATGTTTTAAAGAGATATTGATCCATGAAGACACAAAAAAATTGTTTTGTTAAATACATAGTGGTAGGTGGAATATAGTTGCTAATGTGAATTGAATTGTCGCATGACACATGAAGTGCACGAGGTTGTCTTAAAGATTATTGTACCATGATTCTGAGCTCTAACACTTAAATAGGTATTTATAGAGTTGAATGAACTTATCAGAGTTGCTCCACCTTCAGATATTTGCTTTTGCATTAGGATCTCATATCCCGGATAAATCAGTGTGGAGCTAATGCGATGGCCTACAGCTAACCAAAACCTTATAAGTAGTGATTCTTTCCTGGGAGTCAGTTATGCTTAGCCAGCCTGGCTAGAACGACTTATGTGATGTAGTTAATTTGTTACTGGCTTGAGGTTAGGATTGTGCCTAGCATCCAAAAGATGGGCACCATTGTCTAAATATATCTTTTGGATGGGTGTATTATGAGAATGGCTCACCTTAATCTCCAATAATAGATTAATGATATTTAAGCCCCTAGTTTTGACTTGTTTTATGCTTCTCTTTATACATGCCTTGTATTCTCTTAAATCTTGGCTGTTATAATTTCATTTTGAGTTGTTAATTACCCTGACTCTGTTTTCATATGCTTAGTGCAGTCCACGTGAAACTCTGTTAAGATGACCACCACCACGAAACAAAAATTTAAAATGCAGTCAGAGTTTGTTGGTGCTTGCCTTATCACTCACATACCATTATGTTTATTTTTGAAGTGGTGATGTACGTTATTACTTATCACTTTGGCTGGACTTTCAGGATATATATCTCCAAAATAAGATGAGCTGCATGTATCATACATTTTCATTTCATGGGGTGGTATTCAATTGTTTCCATGAGTTATGATGCATTTTTATTTGGAAAATTGTTGAAGCACCTTGGGATGGGATACAATTGCTTCAATGATTCGTAGTCCTTTTTTATTTTGCAGGATTGTTAGAGTTCTTAAGCTAATCAAAGAGAGTAGTAAATGGCTTTCTTTTGCTCCATGTGTGTACCGTAGGATATTTTTGTTTGAAGGATTTTTTTTCTTGAAGAGTTTCTTTGACATTTTCTGTTGCGTGCTGTGGTGATATCTAAGCTTCCTTTTTGCTTCTTCTCGAGTTAAATCAACTTGCTGTAACCTTTTTCCTGAAGTAAAACCTATAATTGTTGCCTTTCATTCTTTTCATTACTGCTGTGCTGTTGCTCCAACAGTTCTTTTTTTCGAAAAGTTGTTTACAGGTTTTAGAAAAGGCTTTGGAGGTGTGGGATTTGCAAATTATTCCCCTTGACAGCCCAATTGCTGAGCATGCTCAGATCGACCCAGAGCTGGAAAATGCATTTGTATGTCATCTCCAGGACCATTGGTTCTGTATCAGGAAAGTCAATGGAGAATGGTACAACTTCAATAGTCTCTACGCAGCACCCGAGCACCTCTCCAAGTTCTACCTTTCTGCTTATTTAAGCTCTCTGAAAGAGTCAGGTTGGAGCATTTTCTTGGTCCGAGGGAATTTTCCCAAGGAGTTCCCTATTGCTTCATCCGAAGCTTCTAATGGGTACGGGCGCTGGCTGTCACCCGAAGAAGCAGAGAGGATATCTAAGTCAAGCAACTCAATACAGAGAGCTCCTGCTGGAACCGGTCAAACCCAACAGCTTTCTGATCCATATGTACAGTACGGAGAACAAGAACTATATTTAGATGATGACGACGAGGATCTAAAAGCTGCCATAGCTGCCAGCCTAATGGATTCCTCATCCACAACGGTCAAAACTGAAACAGGCGTATCAGAAGGTGAAAATAAGGAGGCCAATAAAGAAAATGCTTAAGGAAATATTTTTTTTTTAAAAGAAATAATGTTGTAATTTTGTGATAACTTATTACTGTCTGGTTTGATTTGTGTTTGCTTGAGGTCCATAATTGTGTAATATACGTCTTGTTTTTCTCCATGGTTATGGAGTTAAAAAACTTTTGAGACTCTTATTCAGAAATAACAGCTCAAAATTTATGCATTTCGAGTACGTAAATAGTTTAGTGGTCTCATTTTTTCTTTGGTAGAGGCTGCTAATTTCGTTTAGATAGTTTCGTAGCGTGGACTATATCACATGATTTATTAGTCACATGTTATTAATAACCTTATATTTTCACGAGTGCTTCTTTACTGAAGGATTCTATTGATTTAAGACCACTAGGCCTTACAGCATTGGAGCAACTATACTATTTTCACAAGTGCTTCTTCATAATATTGCTCTCCTTCAAGGTCTTCATAATCCTTCCATGTTATAGGAAAACAAAAATTTCTTTATAACGTTAAGTTGTTCCGTTCTTTCAACCCGTGTTAGTGTCAGTTACATGTGATAGTGATAATAATATGTGACACTGTAATAGAGTTAACGTGACATTACACATAGCCGAATCCAAACAAAACCATCAAAGAAAATTCCATAATCGGAATGCTAATTCACCAGCGGGTCACCATTTTGAACCTCATCAATAGTGCTGAAAAATAAAATTGAACAAAAAAACAGCTGCTGTCGGAGCCGCCAGAATTATGGGAGAGCAAAATAATCGTGGCGTTGCTAGACCCTTTGCTTAGCTGTCGTCTGACAGCAGTAACTCAGTTGAGGGAATGCCCTTCATCTTCATTTCAATCTTCAAACCTCCACTACCGCCCCCACCCTCCATCAACAACCACCCCCCCACTCGGCCCCACTCCTAACTTTATATACACATCACCCCATTTATTCTCTGTGTTGAAAACACGTTAAAGAATTCAAAAGCGATGAGTAGTGTTTTTTCTAACTTTTAGGCTGGACCTATCAACCACTAAACCCCCACATTTCAAGAATCTTCAAATAGCCCATAAATATATGTATACGCACAACATAAATTTATATAGATATATAATTCAAGATTTTAAGTTAACACTACGTACAACGTATTTTAAAATAAGTTTGATTGTTTCCGAATTTAGTGTATAGTAAAAATTTTATTTACTGAGTTGCCTTGTAAATATTAACTTATATCATTTGATTCCATGGACACTATAATGCAACTTAACACTGTGTAAAGTAAATTTCAAAATAAATACTTCGATTTTTGAATTCAATGCGTAGCAAAAATCTCACGTACCACGCTATCTTTTATATATATATATATATATGTATATATTATAATATTTGAGCCCACCAACACATATGCATTGACAAGGCTAAGCAAAAGGCTGCATTCAGACCCCATTACTCAAAAAGAACCAACTGATCTCTGCTTATCTTTAAAGAAAAGAACATAAATTTTTATTGTGATCATATTTACAAACAAATGTTTTTTTCTTCCCTTTTGGCTATTAAAGAGACTGCATTGAGATTATGTGTTCTTTTGGTTTAACTCTCTGAAAAAATGAGTACATCTGATCAGTTGTTTGTTAATCAAAGAAGTCTTCATCAGCTTCTTGGAGGTGGCCTTGGTAAGTTCATAAAATTTCAATGATAATTCATTTAATTTGTAGTTATTCTTATTGGGATGTTTCTTATAAATTGATCATATCGTCTAGAAGATTGAGTCTTGCACGTGAAATATTCTTTTTTAAATGTGTAACGGTCTTGATAAGTTATTTTGATGAGTTACTTGAAAGTATACAGACTGATTGTCTCGTCTAAAAGTCTAAGTTATTAAATAGTGATTTATTTCATTTATTTATTTATTTATTGCATTCGGCATTTGATTAGATGACCAAGTCCTCTTCATTGCAGAAATAGATGGACATATCTTCATATATGCTACATATTTACTTGAAAGCATTGTGTTCTTGTTTTGCCTTTGTTGATGGCTTGTGAAACAATGGCTTCTGTTTTAAAATAATTTGAAGGGAATTAGTATTTAGTAATAGTTTATGTGATCCGGCCCTTCGCCAGTACCCGTGCATAATGGTAGCTTTGTGCACAGGGCTGCTCTTTTATTATTAACAGTTTATGATGAGTAAATGAATGATCAATGATAGTCAATGTCCATGGAGCTAAGAAATTTTTCAATTCGAGTCCCTTCAGGACCACTAGAGGTTTATCCAACCAGTAACTTCAAGGCCCAGTAGAATTAGTTAGGAAAAATCCAGATACCATCGGATTTCCAAAAAAAAAAAAAATGGAGCTAAGAAATTTTAATCTTGCTTCTTTTCGTTTCAACAGTTGCAGATGTGATACTATGGAGAAGAAAAGATTTGACAGTGGGAATACTACTGGGAACTTTGGCTGCTTGGATAGTGTTTGAGAAATCTGGTTATACACTATTATCATTAGTCTCAAGTGTTCTCTTGCTCTTGTTCACCATTCTTTTCCTTTGGGCAAAATCAGCAGAAACTTTGAACAGGTAATGTACAAGTTCAGCAAATGTATCATCTCGTTGCTTTTCGAATTATATGATTCAATCTTGATCTTTAATTTCTTTAAATGACGATGGGCGAATTTAGATGCATCTAGTATGTAATGATTGGGTCCAACTACTAGTTTGTGAAGACATTAATCAACCCAACGAACAAACCCAAAATGCTACCCCCATGTTGCCATTTGTAGATTCCTTATAAATCACGTACAAATACATGACAGAACCAATATGAGATGGGATGTTGCATAGTAAACATTTCAGAGTGAAAAGGCAGTTATCAAAGTCTTCATTTTGGTTGAGCTCAAATTTTTCTTTTTTCTCCCAATTCCAAACACAACCATAGATTGCAGAGCATGCACTCACTAATTCTCTAGCATGATAGCATGTATATTCTTCGTTTGGTTAACTCTTCTTTTTCGAAATGGAACTATCTTCTCGGTCTAAATCTTGTAATTGCTTTGAAAACAGACCTGCTCCGCCTTTGCCACAGTTGTATCTTTCAGAGGAAATGGTAACTGAAGCAGCAGCCGCTGTCCGCGATCACATCAACACGTTGCTCTCTATATCCCATGATATCGCACTGGGTAAAGATTCAAGAATGTTTATTAAAGTAGCCGCGGGTCTTCTACTGGTCTCTGTCGTTGGGAGTCTGACCGATATCCTGACATTGGGGTACACCAGTAAGTACCACAACCATCTGACTTCAATCTGAATTCTGATATTCTTGCCTTCTGGTTCTTGATTTTCTATTTCTGTAAAACTCGTCTTCTGTCGTAATTATTACTATGCAATGTCTTCGCTTACGCGTAAATATGTTATATAATGTATTGCTGCAGGTCTTGTTCTTGTTCTTACAGTTCCTGCACTTTATGAAACGTACGAGAACCACATTGACATATACATGTTGATGGGGTACAGAAAGTTGCAGCATTCATATGTGAACTTTCATGCAAAGTGTTACAGCAAAGTGCAGCATTGGATTTTGGAGACTAAGAAACTAAGCTGAAGATAGTTAGTTATTCATACTTTGATACTTCAGGAACAGGAATATATATATATATATATATATTTTAAACCGAGCCCTGATTGTAACCCACAACTAGACTACTTCTAATGGAAGGTACTAGAAAGCAGGGTAATGGAAAGCGCAACAAGCTCTCATCGAGCTCTGAGACAGGACCCTTCATTTGTATATACTTTTGCAGCCGAGAGAAGATTGCTTCTAGTTTTAGCCGATATTACATTGTCAAGATTGTTTTATATCTTTTCGATCTATTTGGTGTCAAAATCTAGTTATTTGACTCCAGCATGTCAGAATGATAAGAAGGAAAACTATTCAAAATGGCAACTATAGCAAGATTATCACGTGATTGATGCACCGTTGATTTGTCATCTTGTGTTGCTGTTAGATCTCGTTTCAATTGCAAGATTCTCCACAGGCTTCCAAAAATGTCCACCTCAGTAAACTGTAGATTTATCAACTATACCAGCAAATAATAGAAAGGCACTGAAAGTAGCGAAGGAAAAGTTAAACCTCACTAGTAAAGATCAAATTGTAGAATACTTCGAATAAATTCTGAAATTCGAAACTACCCGTTATTCAATAAAAACCTAAAATTCCCTACACGAATTAGTTACAAAAACTTTTTGACAAGCATCTGTAGCAGCAGGTCATGTAAACCAAAACCCTGTCAATAGCTATATTGAATTTGGTAACCCAAAAGCAAGACCGGACCAGCAGAAGAAAAATGGGGTATTGTCCAAAAGAAATTGAATATTACATTCTAAAAACAGATTACATTTATTGATGAGTTCATAAGATAACACACATCTTAAACATAACCAGACTACTTCACAACTGAGAAAAACAAGCGCTTTACTGTTCCTGGCCACTTCAAAAACAAAATCCCGGTCGGTCGAGAGTAATTTCACCAAAATAGTAGCTGCTTCTTTTAAACTATGACAAATGGGAAGGAGGTAATGGAGGTGGTGGTGGGAGTGGCAGAGGTTGCGGTGCCAATATACCCTTGCCGTCCCTGGGATCCATAGAATTTCCGGTGTGTCCCCTCTCCATCCCTTGGTTAGGAGGTGGAGGCAGGTTAGGCAACATTCCTGGATTCCGTCCATAATCTCCTTGAAGGAATGCAGGTCTTCCTTGAGGATCAGATGCGTTCATAAAGCCATCTACTGTCCCTTGCCCTGCCGGAGAAGCACTTGGCCCCATGTTCCATTGTTGAGGATAGCTTTCAGCGAAATTTATGCCTCCCGCAGGGCCTGGTGGAAATCCTAATAACGACCCCTGTTCTGATCTGACTTCTGATGTTGAATCTTGCCTTGTCATCTCATAAGGCGCACCATAAAATGGTTGAGCTCCGTCAGGTGCAAAAGGAGGATAACCAAATTGAGGGGGAATCAGTACTGGATTTGGATTGATTGGCACTGCAAAATTGGGAGGCTGTTGCGGATGCATGGGGTATTCAGTAAATGGAGGTTCAGATAAAATTCCTTGCTGCCTATCCGGAACTTGACCCGGTTGCTGCAGGCCACTCTGCGAGTCGAAAGATTGTTGGGGAAAGCGATTCTGGGGTCCAAACCTGTCAAAACCTGGGGGTGGATTACTGTCACCTTGCTGCTCTGATAGGTTATTCTGGATATGCCCAGTAAAAGGAAGTGTTGGCTTTGACTGCATCACGGGCCTAGGAGGCTGCTGATCTCTGGGTTGGGGACGATAATCATGAGGTTGGGGATTTGAATTAGGCGAAAAGAGAGGCTTTGGAGGTGCTTGAACTGTGGAATCCGAGGCTGTAGGTTTTCGGGCACTAACAGCCTCTGAATCATTTCCATTTTTCTCGACATTTGCATTCAGTAGGTCTGCATGGGTCTCATGGATATGAGACTCAAAATCAATCTTCCTCAGAAAAGACTTGAGGCAATGCGGGGCAGCACAGATGAAGATCCCTTCCATCATCTTGATTGTCTGAATCTTTTGAATACGTTCATCACAGCTGCACACCAGAACATTTTAAGAGAACACACTGTTATGCACTTTTAGTGAGAAGAACACCAGCACTAACACAAGAACAGTAATAATATTACTTTACATCCTATCGGATGAGATGCTATAAATAGAATGCAATATCCAGAGACTACGGAGGTCTTTCCCTCTCCCCTTTTATGTTTGTTTATTTATCATTACAGCAGAAGCCCTCTTTTGCCTACCCTTCTTTTCCCAAAATTTGTTCTCGGAACATTCTCAGTGACAGAGACTTTTTAAGAAGCATCATTCTCTATGCACTTGCGGGAACAAGTATATACTAAATTTCAAATTGGTTATGGCACAGTTCCTCTCCATTTAAGAATGTCTGCCTTAAAAGGCCCAGAATAAACTAAAACTGGTGTCAATATGGATGTAGTCCACCAAGTTCCGATGTTTGGTGCAATTTTGACACGATACATGTACAAATTCTATACTACACACAGAAATCTAGAATGGATTATACATTGACAAGGATCTTTGCCAATATTTGAAAGTAAGATTTGAGGATCATAGCATCATAAGAACTGTTCAAAATAGGTACAAACATCAGCAGCATGCACATCTGAAAATTATTGGTTAATTGTCCAAGGACACAAATAATCTACAATATTGGCTATACAAACACAGAAATCATACATATTTTCCATACAAACCATAACATGGCACACGGAGGTTGATTGTTTTAATTTTCATGTGTCCCACATCATTTAACATAGAATAACACAAGTTCCACATCAGTGTGTATGGAAAAACTTGTACGCATAGCATTTTCCAAATCACAGCAACTGGGAAATTTACCATTAGGACAAAGTTAAAGGAAAAAACAATACATCACCCCGGCTACCATGCACACTCAAAAAAGTAAAAAAAAAATCAGTTACAGATTTATGAAAAATAACATGGGACCTTTACGATAATATATATATATATATGGATAATAATATAGTAATGTAATGAGAAGAAAAGAAACCATTAATCATACAATATAACTAAAACTGAACTAACAAAATGTACAGTCATGCCAAAAATCCAGAATTTAATAATTTTTTTTTTTTGTCGTAGTACAAAGATGTGCCAAACTCCAGAACTCGAAAACTCATCAAACCACTATACCAAAACTCAAATACGACTGTGGCTACAACTGGTAACACAGTCTAAAGATGGCTAGATGCGCTCAACCATCACAAGCGAAAGGGGATCCCAATGAAAAGATAGTGCACAATTCCAAAACTCAGTGTATCAAGCTCCACTGAGAGAGGATACAATTCTGTATCAGCTGCAAGAGATAAAAGATAAAGGAGAAAAAACAGAACTAACATAATTCGTGGAAAGAGGTAGAAAAAGATCAACTCTACGTCATCCCATAGCATAACATTCACATGTTCACCAGATGAAATTAACTAACACGAGGAAAATCAGAGAGAATGATATATCTGACTTACAGGTAGCAAAGAGAATCGCTCCTAGCACAATCCAAACAGAAGACGTGGTCACAAGGACTCTGCAAGAACATAAATTTGTCAATGAACCTGAAAATATACACATGAATGTAAGTACATGTATAAATTCAGCAGTATAAAGAAGTATGCCAGGGGCTGTGGTTCCTCGACAGTTTGAAAATTCAGCCCTTATTTTGTAAACAAAAGCAGGATTTGGACAAGAGAAGATATAAATGAGCAGATGTCAACCGAGATGTGAAGTCCAACAGAGATTTCTGTGAAGGTGTGGATAAAGAAGAAGAAAAAGAGAAGTGTTGTTGAGAAAGAGATAATTGCTTCAAACGGTTGAATATTCAATTGAAAAATTAAACATCAACGTAAAGATTCCTTTTTTTTTTCCTTTTCCATTTGTAGTGGGGAGGGGTGTTTAGAAGAGTGCAGATATCGATACGACTGCATCAATATAGATGTTTTGTGCGAAATACGAAAGCAGGCCACTTCACTCATATAACATCTCTCTTCTTGATCTGGAATGATGATTATGCTTAGATAGCCATGAAAAATGGGTACTTACAGATATACACATATATTGGCATTCACACATACACAAAATAGCAGCATGAAGCAGAAGTTTCATCAGACGAAACGTCATTTAAGTCGAGCAAGAATATCAAACCAGACAGAATTAGTAAAAGCTTATGCATACCAGACGCCCATAGATAGCAATTGGGAAATCGCAACGGACACAAAAATGAACTCGTTCGCCAAGTAAGCGCCGGGACCTACGACCAACAATCTTGACAACTGAAGTGGCATTTGCTGAACCGAGACCCTTTGCCACAGGAAGATCAGCTAAGATAAGGTGATCAGGGCATGCGACCGTCACATTATCTGCAGACGAAGACTTTCCACCTCCACCACCTTCATTGGAAGGCCTGCTCAATCGGATCTGAAGCATCTTTTCCTAAAAAAAAACTATTCGTAATCTTAACAATCTTCCCCTCGGGTATACTCCACGTCAACTCTTCAACTCAAATTAACGACTCAATTCTATCTCTTCCTGCATATGTTAAAAACCAAAACCGATTTAAAGCCTAAAAAAATCCAGGATCATTAAATAATCAACGTAATAACTCAACTCCTATAGTTCAACTCCGTAATTTTACTTCAATCAATACAGATTCAAACTAAAAACACAAGGATAAAGCGCGATATTCACGAGCCAATAAGCTTGACCACGGCATTGACCAGATATAATAGAATATCAACAAATAATGCAACACAATTTCATCATTCAACCCACAGGCCGAATATCTCAAAAATAATTTCTGAAAACAAGTCATATATGGCAATTTAACACTGCCTATCTTAGGGGTTTTATCCTACGCATTACTGGTCACAAACCCGGATAAAGGGCTTGCTCACCTAACGCAGTCAAGCCAATATAAAAATCATCCCGGGTTTATAAACTCGAATAAAGGAGAAAGGGTTACGATAGGTAGTCAACCGCCAACAATAAAAATCATATCGAGTTTTTCTTATGAATTTTAGACATCATGTTAATACACTAATTTTCATAAAACAAAGTGAAGCCCACAAACAATTGGGAAAATTATTCAATTTATAAGTGCTTAATTTTCTTCCAAAAAAACAAAATAAAAAAATTAATTTAGCACTCAATTTTTTTTAAAAAAAATTTGATAAATTGAAAAAAAGAGAGAAAAAAAAGAAAAGAAATTACCTTACTGAAAACTGAGGCTACTCTTTCTCTGTTCTCGAAATGCATAAAACCCTTCTTGTCATAAGAGAAATTAAAGGGGAGAAATAAAATAAAAAAACAAAGAAAGAAAAGAAAGTGGAGGAGATATAAGGGCTCAATATTTGGGCTGGCCCAACCCTAACTTGCATTGATAATGGTCCTTAATGTTGACATTTATTTTTAATTTAGTTTTTATTATTAGGAATAGTCATTTTATATTCTTATTATTTTATAAAGTTAGTCAATTTCATTTTCATTGTTAAAAACTTGATTAAATTTAACACTTAGGCATAAATGATTAAATTCTCCTTAAGGATAATTTAATCAAATTACTAGTTTATCCTCTCTTCTCCTTTTCTAATATCAAACATACAATACATGACACATACAATTCCGCATATATAATTACACGTATACACACATACACACACATATATAATTACACACAACACACACATTCATGCACATAGAAGAGGGTGTAGGGTTGTGAGGGTGTAGTTTGGCGTAGGGGGATTCATGTTGGGAGTAGGGGCAGGGGTATGGGTTAGGGGTTTAGGGTCATGTGATGGGGGTAGGAGTGGGATTGTGTTATACATATGTGTGTGTGATGGAGGTGGAGAAGGAAAAGAAGAAAGAGGTTGTGTGTTATTTTGAATTTTATGTAAAAAAAAATAGGAATAGTATGAACTTTTTTGTAAACATTGCGGATTAAATTGAATCTATTATTTTTTCCAATTTACCTCTCAAACATTAGTCACACGTGGCCATTTTTTTGTTTAAATTAACCCCTTTTTTAATAACAGAAACTAATTTGACTAACTTTTTCTAGAATAACGAGGACTAAATTGATCATTTCTCAACAATGAGAACTAAGTTGAAAATCAATAACAACATTGGGGACTAGTGGTGTAATTAACCCAAGAAAAATATTGGAACTTGTGTTTTTTCTTTAGACTCACGGTTAGAACTTAGGCAAAATCGTCTATTATCCCAAGAAAAATATTAGAACTTGTGTTTTTTCTTTTAGACTCATGGTTAGAATTTAGGCAAAATCGTCTATTATGTTGTAAATAAAAAACAATTTGAAAAGAGTATTAGGTTAATTGGAGGGATTTCAAAACATCATTTAGTGTATGGATCCAGGTGGAACCACACATCTATTTGTGTAACGATTTAAATGTCTTTTTGTTTTTAAGAATTTTTCTATGTTAAATGAGTATGCTAAACTTTTTCCATTTCCACTCGTAGTTGTTGAGCCCCAAATATCTCAATTTCCTTAAACCTTTTCGTGTAATATAACGGAAAAATAGTTTAATTAGTCTAAAACCTTTGCGTGCTTTGATATTTTGGTCCTAAATGTTTTAAATTAGACATTTTAGTCATAAATATTTTATATAAGGGACATCGTTAGTCCATTAGCTTATTTCTGTTAAATTTGCTCCATTAATGTCACATGATTCGTACGCCATGCGTAAAAAAAAATATACAATGTTAAATTAATCATTTAGTTTACAACTCCTTCTCACAAAACATCACCCGATCTCCAATTCTTTCCAATTTAACATTGTATACTTTTTTTTTACGTGCGACGTGCGAATCACATGACTTTAGCAGAACAAATTTAATAGAAATGAGCTAATGGACTAACGGTTTTCCTTATGTATAACATTTAGGACTAAAGTATCTTATTTAAAACGTTTGAGACCAAAATATTAAAACTAGTAAACGTTTGAGACCAAAATATTAAAACTAGCAAACGTTTGAAACTAATTGAGTTATTTTCTCTAATATAGCTGACAGGATTTGAGGTTGATACAAGAAATATTTTGAGAGAAGATAAAAGTAAAACTTTTTTCACAATACATGTAGTTAATTAGTTAATGTGAACAAGAAAACTCTTCGTGTTAAAAATATATCCCTCCTCGACCATCACACTTCTTAACAATAATTTCAATCGCAAGAAGCACCAAACACGAGTTCTTCGTCTTAGTCATAATGGTGCTGTTTGAAAGTATTTTTGAAAATTATTTTTTTATTTTTGAAAATAGAAAAGTAAAAAAACTTGTTTGGTATGAGCTATTTTTAGTGATTATTTTCAAAATTCTTAATATTGTATTAGAGTTGGGTAGCTCTTGCATCTTAGTTCTCACCACATTACACCTGAGGGAAGTGTTGGAACACACATTCCTTCCACATCAAAAAATCACAAATTTAAAGACTAGCTTAAAATATATATTCTAATATAAAGCTAAACATATATCATTCTAGATAGTGTTTTTAGTGCTGGCCTGCTTTATGGAAATCTATTGTGTCCAAAGGTGAGGAACAAGAAAAAGCTACGGAGGAAGCCTATGAGGCCCTAGAGATTTTCAACAATGAACTCAAGGATAAGAAATTCTTTGGCGGAGACAATATTGGGTTGGTCGATATTGCTGCCAATTTCATAGCACTTTGGCTTGGAGTTCTTGAAGAAGTTGCAGGAGTTAAGTTGATGACACGAGAAATATCCAAGATTATGCGAACAAATCGAAGAGTATCTCAACTGCAATATTGTTAAGGAAACTATGCCTTCAAAGGAAAAAAATATTACCCTATTTCCAAGCTCGATTTCAAGCTGCCAATGCTTCCAAATGAAAATTCTGTTTTTCTTTAATTGAGTCTAATTGGTAATAATTGTCGATAATCGAATGTCTTCTCTTCAATTTGAGACTTAAGTCTTCTCAATCTTCTCGATGAATTTATAGAAAGAACATACATGGGTGAGACCGGGAGAAGGAGGGGAGAGGGGGAGGGGGAGCAGGAGGGCGAGGGAGGGGAAGAGAGAGAGAACTGGAATGGCTAGTTTCGAGACATGAAAGATGTTTAGAGTTCTCTAACATACACGGGTGAGACCGGGCAAGGGACGAGGGTGGGAGAGGAGCAGGAGGGAGAGGGAGAGGGAGAGAGAGAGAGAGAGAGAGGGAGGGAGAGAGAGAGAGAGAGGGAGGGAGAGGGAGAGGGAGAGGGAGAGGGAGAGGGAGAGAGAGAGAGAGGACTGAAATGGCTAGCTTGAAGACATGAAAGACGTTTTTGTGTTCTCTAAATTCCAATTGTAATGTTGCCAATGCCTTGGCCTATGGGGCGCTATTGATGTTTACATCTGAATCTATAGTAAGTATCCAATTGTTTCACTTGGGTTTAATTATTGAAAATTGAAAAAAACAACAATAAACGAGGACTTTGCTTTTTCTCGCGATGGTGGCTGGGCAATCCCAACAAAAAATGCAGTCACGGTTTTATTGATGATGCTCGTCATTTTACTTCAAGATGATTCTATACTCCGAACAAATTTTTTAGCCTGTCACAAGAAAAAGAAAAAATAATATGTTACAATAAGCTGCATACTTGAGGAAGAAGAATGAAATAAATAGCCAGCAGTAGAGGTAAATTTTGTTGACGAGTGAAAAGGGGGTGGGGAGAAGCATATAAATTGTCGATTCCTATTGAAAAGCTTTTCCAGAAACAGAAGATGGTTTGCAACTTCTTATACCTGCTCCAATGTCAAGAACATGATTACATTCCACGACCCTAGCCGTCCAAAATTGGGGATGAAACCTTTATAGAAAGCAAAAGGTCCCTGCAAAATATTGTTCCCATAATTATAAACTTAAAAAACCGTTCAAGATTATGTAGCACTCATCTTAGGCAACATCAGTAAGCCAAAATGAAATCGCAATAGAGTGTCCGAGGATGATACAATGAGAATGATTCAGTAGAACACTCTTTTTCTTAAGTACCAACAAAAACTATCCCCCTCGGTAAACAATATTTGTACTATCAAACAGAAGGAACTAACTACAATGTCAAATGAGGGTGGGAACAGGAGAGAGCGGTCAGACAACCGGTAATAGACAGGGAATCATTTATATTTGAGAGCAAATAAACGGGGGGAAAGGAAGGGGCACGAGGTTTGCCTATATTTTTGCATCATTCTTCTACATCCACGAGTAGGAGGGTCCGAGAGAGGGAGAATATCAAGCAACCAAGTTAAGCAAATCGAACTTACATCATTCTTCAAAGTCTTGACAAAACAATCGAGTGTACTTTTGTAAGCAGAATCTCCCATCATTCTTGACTTAACCTGCATAAATCCAATGTCTGAGTTCGCTTAACTTCTTCAAGAAAATTATCATTAAAAAACTTAAATACTCCGACATTTTAAGGATTCGGTTTCAGGAAATATTAGAAGGTAAGTAACACACCCACAATTCATGGACCTCAAAAAAGAAAAATGGTTCGCAATATTTGCATTTGAAGACTCCGCTTCAAGTTCTTGAAGTTATGATTCAAATTAAGCAACGGCCAACATTTACACGAAGATAAATCCTCTGTACAGTGAAGTTCCACTTTTCTTACTAGCTTCCAAAGGTTATAACTTACTTTTAAGTTATGAGCTACAAAATATGGCATCTGATGTGGGGGGAAGACCGAATTCAAAACGTGTATAAAATTCCGATATATACCACATCGACGGGAGAGCCTATGCAGACTGCAAAGAAACCAGCTCCCAAGCCAGCAAAGAGATGTGTGACAACATTGTCAGTGAACCCAGGTATCTTCAATATTGTCTGCATGAAAATAGAGAAAGAAATAAGCATTTTACAGAAACTAGTAAGATTGCAAGCTTTTTACTATATTCAGCTGGTTATACCTGCTTCACTTGATCATAACTGGCCAACTCAGCTGCATTAATTATAGCATTACGTGCAATATTGGGACCAATTCCAGTCCAAAGAGCTGTAAATCCTTCCTGAATTTCAAATAATAAGTTAGTAAAACACTAAAACTGGAGAAAAACATCTAGCAGCAAGAATATCTGTGCTGCAGAGTGACACTCTGAAAACATTAGTGTCAGGTGCTTCTCTGACACGTGAAGGACACCTATTAGATGCTTTGATGCAATTAAACTTTAACATAACAATGCTATTTTTGGACATTAGAGAAAATGTATTATGAAGCTTTTAAGAACACTACATTTGAAAGCAAAAGAAGTAAATAAATGAAGACTTTACAACCGACCCAGCAGTGATCAGTCTAACTATCGGAACAACAATTTCCATTGCTATTTGATGTAGGGAATGTTGAGAGTAAAGAATTATCTAATTGACAGTGTGAAGTAGGCTGGACAGCTGGAGTAATACTACATATGTTAACTTTGAATAATGCGCACATAACATGCGAAAAGTGCATGTACATATTCACATGCATATTGATCTTTGACTGACAAATTATCTTACATGAACAGGATTAAGTACTGCTGCAAAATTCATGAATGCACAGGTACTATACTATACGAGTATGACTGCTGATGACAAGATTAACTTGCACATCACTATGCATTTTCAGCACTCATGTTTATGATATAGTTATGAATTTTCATCTACACATGTCCAAGCCATGCAATGTCTGTGTCTTCACGTTGTTCCATGCTTTGAATGGAAAATGAATAAAAACAGTAGGAAATTCATTATTAGAGAGGCAGAGAAGAAATTCTTACCTGTCTCACTATTTTAGAATATGCATCTAATGCTCCGGAATAGCGTCTTGGCACACCAGGTGGCAATTTACCTTCAGCTTGAAGCCGTACTTTAACAAGATCTGTAGGATTTGCAACTGTAATCCCCAGGGCACCTGTTTGATGAACAAGTAGCAGTTAACACATCGAAAGAGCAAGCGTTATTTATGGAGTAAACTAAGCTTTCAGTTTTAGTGCTCTCTTGTGAAAAGTGATGATAGAAATCCAAAAGCATGCACAAAGTCCTCACCAGTTGTAAGTGCAGCAAGTATTTTCTTTGACAATGGCACATCTCCAACATGATCCTTGCCCACGTAAAGATTTTTCACCTGTACAGCATATGAATAATCCAGCAAGGTTGATAAACAGAATGAAGAATCCCGAAAAATGCAAACCAAGAAAGAAAGGATTATAATATTACATAGAAAGCTATATATCACATACAGGTTCATACATCCCAATCCTCAAACCTCCAAACAGACACTGACGATGTAATCCTGGAACGATCCCCTTCCATAGAGCAGTTAGACCTTCTTCCCTAGCAATGGTGCCAACTGTACCCAGTAATCCTCTGTATTTTGGTAAAGCCACCCCATCCCCTGCAACGACTGATTTTTGGAGCTGAAGTCTGACCTTGGCAGTGTCCAATGGGATGGTACAGATCTGCACATAATTAAAACACAAAGGCACTTCATATGTGAGAAAATTCGATACGCATCCAAAACCGACCTTAAAAACATAAGATGGAAATTAACCAATCATTTTACAAGTAATCAGATAGACCTTAAACTTCTCGCAGTCTCATACACATGAAGTACGCACATATAACTAACTAAACGAATTACTTATGGACAAAGTTAGAGAAACCTACTAAGCACAGCATGGTGCAGAACTGACTGTTGAAGCATTGTACAAGATGTAGAACAGGATCGGAAGGCCGAAGGAGAAGCAATTATACACATCAATCTAAGCAAGAAAGAAAAGTGACTGAAATTCATAGAACAAAAAAGAAAAAGAAAAATAAGAAACACAATTAGCATAAATCGACCTCCTCATCTAAACGTTTAGGTAACGTTTAAGTTGTTAGAGAGGAGTTGACATGCTGCATCACGTGTAGTCTCAGGACCTTTAGTAATATACTATGTGAATTACTTAGTTTATTTAAAAGCTTAAGCTGTTAGAAAAAATATATATATATATATATTAATTGTTAATTGTCTCCAACTCGTCACCTCATGTGCACCTTTTGCTATCTATCTTTTCAACACGCCCAATCACATGCAGACTCACAATCTTTCAATAACTTGATAACCGGCTCTGATACAGTGTAAAACTTAAGCTCTAAGTGAGGAATTTACTTTATTTACTTATTGTCCTCGACATTTAGTTACTATAATCATTTACTAGATCTTAGAATTATATCAAATAAATCATTATACGCAACAAGAAATAATTCCGAATCAAAAAATGCACACATGACAGCAAATAAGAGCAAATCACATGAAATTAATATTGATCAACAGCACAGAGAAAAGCACAAATCAAACAGAAACAATGCAAAAAAAACAAAAAACAAAAACAGAAACAAAAACAATAGCGTATGAGATTTGATACAAACAGTAGAGTTGGTTAAAATACCTCAGCGAAACTAGCAGCGAAAGCGCTACTGGCGAAAGTTCCGGCGAGTGAAATGTCGGATTTAGCCTTGCCGCCGTGATCAGCCATCGGAGAAATGCTCAGGCAAGTTGACCACAACGAAACTAGATAGGGCTCTCTATATATATATATAGATAGATATAATAAATATGTATGTTATAAATAAAGATCACATGGAAAGTGAACACGCTATTTCATATATATATAGAGAGGTGAAAGGGAATGGTTTTAAGGCAAGGTGTGGGGAATCTCGGGAAAAGTGAAATTAAAGAGGAAGGTGCAGAAGCACTATTACGCAATTTGCAAAGGGCAAAAACCATTTTAGTCCCTGAAGTTTGTTCTAAATATTAAATTAGTCCCTTAAATTTACAAAAAGACTAAAGAGTTGATCAAGTTAAAAGACCATTATATCTTTAGATAATATATATTATAAAAGAAAATTACAATAAAAGTCTAAATCAGTCTAAAAAATATAATTCACATCATTTGTGTAAAAAAAAAAAACAAAAACTAAAAATATCAGTTCAAACATAAACAAATCAAATTCAGTAATATATCGTTAAAAAATGAACAATCATCATCGACATAATTAGCAGCGAAGGTACTGGTCAGAGAAGATGATGAATCATGATTGTTCATTTTTTAACGATATATTACTAACTTTAATTTGTTTATGTTTGAACTGATATTTTTTAATTTTTGTTTTTTTTTCCTACACGAATTATGTGAATTACGTTTTTTTTAGACTAATTTAGACTTTTATTGTAATTTTATTTTATAATATATGTTGCCTAAGGATATAATGGTCTTTTAACTCAGTCAGCCATTTGACTTTTAACATTTTGCTAACAAAAGTTAACTTGAATGACCTTTTTGGTCTTTTTGCAAACCTGAGAGACCAATTTGGTCTTTAGAGCAAATTTCAGGGACTAAAATGGTTTTGACCCAATTTGCAAATGCGATTGGGTGTTTGTGCTGTCCATAGTCATTTCCATTATTGTAATTACAATCTATAGATCATAATTCTCTCTCAATTCTATTTTTATAGTTAATAATTTTTTCTCAATTTTATCATCAACTTCTAGCTACTCATTTTGGTGGATTCAAAAATTTGCCAACTGAATAGCAGATTGGGTTGCTCATGCAGTTAAGATAGGGAATCTACCTATATATTAGTTTTGTAATCTACCCGCACCTTTAATGTTGCTTATACTTCATGATACTATTCTCATAGGGATTGATTAAACTGTGTTTATTGCCAATAAAATAGTAGTTGTTTGACAAAAAAAAAAACATGGTAATTACAAGTATTCCATATGGTATTCTCGTATGGGTCGGCAGAAGTTGTAATCCCTATCGATCTCGAGAGCATATCATTAAAGAGTGGTTGAAATTATTTTTCCTTAAAAATATATATAGTTTTAAGGTACTTTTAAGTTGATAAATTAATGTCACTCTCACTAAAAACAATAACTCAATCCTACTAAACATAAATTTTGAACTTGCCCTTGGTTGGACATGTAATTAAGCAACAAAATTTATAATCGTAAAATGGATCAAATATAATCTAATATAAGATGAGTTCCAAATCCATATTCCCCATCCGCATGTAACATGTTTCACTAGTTTCTTAAGCTTTCCCAACTGTAATATTCCTATGACCCAAAAAAAAAAAGAAAAAAACAAAAACTTAATATTCCTCTTTTACCTTTCCTTTTATTTTCCTTTTTTTTTTAATTCACGAGTAGTTGGGAGATCTACAATTTATTTAGTGTGTGTCTATCTCTTAAAGAAACATGAAAGAAACAACTAATTTGAATGTAAAAAAAATTAAAGGAGGAAAAGGAAAAAGTATAGCAAGTATAGTCACATTGAGGCTTTTGGACCAAGAAATTAGACATCTCAATTCTATTACCCAAAAATAATTTGTTGTCCAATTATTACTAATAAGGGCAAAATTAGTCCAAACTAGCTGGAGGTCGTACAAGTGTTTGCTAAGTAGTTTGTAATTATGAAAAGTTAGGATTTTTTTTACCTCTTATACAATTTTTTTTATTAACTTAAACGTTAGAGTATTCATTAGAGACTCTAATTGTCGCTTACTAAACATTCGGGACTGATTGTATTATCATTTACTATCATTACGTCATAATTTTCTTATTATCGATCGAGTGAATATATAATTGTCGATTTCGATTTTGTATAAACTTTTTTATCTCATAATGATTCTCTTCCACGTGAAATATTATATAAGTAATCTCTAATGCTCGAGGAAAAATATGTCAAAACCAATGTTCGGAGATCAAGTGATGATCCACGTGGTCCTCAGGCCAGCCGCCCACCTCAAAAGAAAACTTAACTCGATAATTGAAATTTGTATTATACAATGTTGTTTTTGCGGCGACGCGAGACGTGTAAATACCATGACGGTTTGTGAGGTAGAAAACTGAGAACTTGTTGACCTCTGATCTTACTCGAGTTCTTGGGTTCACATGTGCACAATGAATTAATTGTGATTGCTTTTCGCGTGGACATTTTAATACTTAAATTGATAATTTGATCTTATTCGAATAATTTGTAAGTAAAAAGTATTTATGAAAAATATAATTTTTTTTTGGATCAATAAGATATTTATATCATTATATAGAATAGTCTTTCGAATTTTATGAAATCTTGTTTATGTGTGATCTGTTTCCTTTCAAGATGGAGAGATCTTCAAAAATGATAAATCGATCATTATCTTGTCAGGTCGATCCTACCCCAACCTCCTTTAATTATTAAGCTACTTATAACAAGCTCAAGCACAAAATTGGTATTTGGCAATAAGTCGAATATTTATTCCTCATTAGTTGTGTCCTAGGTTTCGTTTGTTTGCCGTAAAATAACTTGCTTGTAAAAAGTATTTTCAGTAAAAAATATTTTTTTGAATTCCGTTTGTTTGCTGTAAAATAACTTGTTGGAAAAAAATATTTTTTAAAAAAATAAAATACTATAAAATATTTTTTGATGTTTGGATGTACAGTGAATTTCGTAAAATATTTTATTATCCTAAAGGACATGAAAATATTTTCTCAAATTTTATAATAGTCGTAATTATTAACTGAAAAATATTTTATAATTGACTAATTTTTTAGTGTTACCAAACACCGAAACATTAAGCAAAAATAATCATAATTATTGACTGAAAAATATTTTATAGTTAACTAGTTTTTTAATGTTAACAAAACACCAAAAAATTTAAAAAATATTTTTCAAAAAATATTTACGGCAAACAAACGCAGCCCTAATAGCAAGATAATGATGTCAAAAAGTTGAATTCTTTGAATGATCCTTCTTTCCTCTTTGGCGTTTGGCGGTGATGATAAGATCATCAACGTGGCTGCATTATCAATTCGAGGAAGTTTCAACTAATTGTAATTTGTATTTATATGTTTGACTCAACCCCCAAATTTTGACAAAAAAAAAAAACTCAAATAGCTACACACATGGATGGGTACATATTAAGTCTCGAGTACAAAATCTCTGACCTATATACGAAATTAATATTATAAATATAAAAAATAACTATTTAAATCACTTTTTTATTAGTTTAAAATGATTAATCAAAGTTATTCATTATACCCACAATACTCACTTATAAACCACTTAAACACATTATCTCCTACTGATATAGAATATCACAGTACATTACAGCATTAGTAAACGATATGAATGGATTCCAAAATAGAGACAGTGATGAAAATTTTTTATGACAACCACCAGGTGATGTATTGGACGTTAATCTAATAAATATCATCAAATACGATAAAGTTGTCAACACGTAATTTGGAGAGGTTACGAAATCGGGGTCGTGAAAATAACTTTTCGCAAAAATGGTAGACAAGACTACATAAAATGGACCTAATATAGATCCGATCCTTCCCTAACCCCTCGCATAATAATAGTCTCGTGCACTAAGTAGATAAGTAAACACATTCTATAAACAACTGATCTAAAATGACAAAAAAAAGTCTGAATGTGCTGATACCGATCTGCTGGTGAGATCTCAGGCATGAAAAATGAGGCATTAAATTACTCATAAAGTAGGCAGAAAGATCCTTTGTTTCGTAGAGAAAGCAATCCCAGGGAAGAAGACAGCGTCGACTTCCTTTTTTTGTTAAGTAAACAAGTACTCTATTAATATAAAAAACAGTTACAGACGAGTCTATACTTGAAATCTGTGGAGTAACCATCTACGCTGAAATATAAACTTTCCATACTATACGGACAGGGTCGGCTTTGAACAGCTTAAACATATGCTAATACTCCATTCATCGGCCGACCAAGTGATGCCTTAAAAGTAGATGCATGCATAATCTTGCTCAGGATTCTAACTGATTGTATAAACGTTTGCATATATCTCAAAAGTAGATATACTAATTTGCCATTCTTATATAACTACAAAAGCGCTAGATGAACCAGTGAAATGGCTAATTGAACCGAAAAGACCTTTTGAAGCACCAAAGTGCCTTATCCTATACACACCTGGAACTGCGGTTGCTGGTATCCTCCATTCAATAGTTGCAGAACTTTGAGGGCTGAGCTTTGCATGTCGTGACCACTTGAAACGCAAACAGAAGTCGTCATCATCATAGGCTGGATGCCAGGTCTCACCCTGCAATATCTCTACAAGGGCAAAGGTGCCTTCAGTCATGAGGTCATTCCTCGGGCAAGCTGACTGGAAGGTGACTGACACCATATCTCCCCTCGTGAAGGTGGCATTTGGGGGAACATCAACTTTCACATCACCAAAGCTCATGCCAAGAGGGGTTAGATCTATAACAACAGGGGGAAGTAAGCTGATCTGCTTGTCAAGGAGATCTGGGGGCTGAGGACCTGGTTCGAGAGCTTGGCCACTTGTGAGGGCTGCTGCAAGTTCCTTGAACTCTTGGATGTATGCGTTCAATGTGTGGGGACCGTAAAGGGTGGAGGCTCCCTTGAGAAAATAAGAAAAAATTACAAACACCAAAAGGAAAAAAACGAAGAAGAATACACTTGATATCCATGAAATTATGTCAGGAGAACTTTTAAGTAAATAACAAATAAGAAAATTAAAAAGCCCTTTTGCCATTAAGTTTTCATGCAATTTGCATATCAGTCTGCTATCCTTCACAAAAAATAACTTTGTGGAGGTTGCAGGCTAGCTCATTTTGAGTTTCTCAGTAACATTGCAAACGACTTGGAAGCCGACTGAGCTTTGGGAAAGATGTGCCAAAGGGGCAGGGAAGAGGGATAGTTCTTTTTACACCTGAAGGATGATGTAAATTGTAACAAGGAGATCGTTTACTGGACAAACCTCATATCTCTGCACCTCATACTCTTCAAAAGTAGTCACATACTGAGAATATGCATTCGTCAGCCCAGCTATAACAATATAGACATCGCTATTTAATTCTCCATTGCCATCAGACATCAACACTGCCTTAACAGCATCACGGAGACGCCTGCCAGCCATGGTTGTAAATTCTGCCAGGTAGAGAGACAAAAGATCAATGAACTTATTCACAACAATCTAGAAATCAAGTTTTATCAGGCTCTGAGGTGGAAAAAGGTCTCCAAAATACCAAATATCTAATTCTCATTCCATGATCTATGCATCAATCATCAATAACATAATTAGATAGCGATTTTGCATTACCACATATATGAATGACTATTACACATTAGCACAGTGAGACTTGAGATGATGGTGAAGAAATATTCTAGCAAGAAAAGGGAACAGTTAAAAGAAACCAGAACTGTTGAGCATACCGGCAGGTACACTCAGAATAATGAGCTGTCCAATTTGTAAAATTTGAACTGGAAGTATTGAGGGCTGCATAATTCAGGATAAATAAAGCTGTGAGCACAACCATAAAATTTGTACTCATTAAGCAGTTTCAGTAATCAAATAAAAAATCTCATCAGGCAAAAAGGGAATTTGATAGAATAAGATCCTTCTCTGAAGTAATGCATCATAAACATATAAGCACTGTGTTCTGTGTGGACAAAACAATTTTCCAAATGTCACATTTGAGAGTAATTCTTATTTCAGAACCCCATTCTCTTACGGAAATATTGCTATATATGTGATTCACATGGTAAAGGGAAAAAAGAAACAGCCCAGAATTTGCATGCAAGAGGTGCTTTTGCAGCTAGTATATAGTTGTAAAAACACAGAACTGACTTCGTTCTACATTAGCACCAAAGTAAATATGGGGGCTGTAGCACATCATTGATTATAAACACTTGAAAGCTGTACTAATTTGATCAACTTGAAAGAATTCTATTTCTAGAAGATCACAAAAAATCGAGAAAGGCCAGAAAAATTTAAGGAGAGGAAGAGAAAAGGCTCGGAACTGACTGCCCAATCATATGGTTCTGTCATTTCACCAGTGTCGAGCAGAATAGGTTTTGGTTGCTGGCATTTGACCTGCTCTTCGCCTGGTGCTTTTAGTAAATTCCGCACATGCCTCCAGAAGGCATTGCCCTGAAAAAACTTGCAAGACAGTTATATATCGAGTAATCATGTAGTATAGGAGCACAAAGGTATGTGAAATGTGTCTCACTTGATCATCTCCTTGTATGAAATCAAAGGCTCCAGGTCCATCGGTAGTTCCTGCAGCAAAGGCAAACCCCATGGCAGCAGGGCAAGTTTTCACCACCTCAATCGTGTCTCCTGGCATAGATATTGACACATTGATGTTGGAGAAATCCACATACTTGTGTTGGTACCTAATTTTTCCCATCAGCTGTTCTGATGCTTCATTGAAAAGTTCACTAGCTTTTCTGAATTGCCTTTCTCCAATTATACGTGTACTTTCAAATTCATCAGGATAACTGCCAGATGAAAATATATTTTAGTTTCAATATTCAACATTGTAGGCTTCAAGACGCTAGAGTTTATGTCAAAAGATACCCTGGACCACGCCCGTAACATAATTCATTTTTCCCATCGCAAGTACTGTGATTGAAATCACAGTGTAGCCCAGTATCAATGCAAAATGCACCAAGAACATTTGGGCTTACATCACCACAGTTGGACTGGCAGAAAGCTGAAATAAATTGAGGCCTGTCAACATTCCGGAGGGGATGTCTAACCCGGCTAGCAACACTTAGAATTCGTGTTGAAGGCCTTCCTGGAGAAGAGTGAAAGTTGGAGGCAACTTCCATTAACTCTTTACCTACAGCAGTAAAAAAAAGCTCATAATCAAACTTGATTACTTCATACATGTGTTATTGACTAGCAATTCAAAGAAATATGCATCTTGTAAATTATTTTACAAGTAATTAGAGTTCAAGTTCCAATACAAACTTCGTTGAACAGAACCTCCAACATAAAATCAGAATTTCCTCCCACTTATTCCAAAAGATTGTATAATTAAAAGTATAATATCATAAGGATAAGAATGAAAAAGGAAAACTTGAGAAGAAAGAATATTATAAATGTAAACCATGTTAACAGAGACAGATAAGAGATAGTACTTACGATGTTCATGAGCATTAGGAATTATGCTTGAAACTCTTCGAGGTATGTTGGCAGATTTGGAGACATTCAGATGCCAGTTCTCAGAGCCTTCACTGAAGGCATTCATTTGAAACCAATCCTCCATAAATCGTGCAGCAGCACCTTTGTTATCACCACTTATCAATGAATTAGTACGGCTCATTGATGTTCCATGAGTTGCAAACCAATTAAAGCTACCCACTGAGCCCCACTCCTCGTCTACAAACTTAAGTAGAGTCATTTCTTTATCAACATCATATTTATATTGACTTCTCTCTGCCTCAGGATTGTTGAGATAAGCACTAGGACTACGGTTTATGCCAGCATCTAACAGCTCTCCTGCAAAATCAACAATGACATTTAGCATTGTATGAGAAGAACTGTCTCAGATTCCTCCATGGTGTTATGTATGTCAAATAAACACATAGAACTTTAAAGATGAGCAAAGTTTGTAACAGCGGTTTGAAAGAAAAGCTCTGCTCTTGTACTCCCGAATATAAACTGCCTTAAAAATCCTCAAATCAACAAATATGATCTGCAGAAATCTAAAGTAACGGTAAGTAACAGTACTTGGAAGAAGGAGTCATCTATCTTACCTTTATTTACAAAAATTGATCCTGGATGAAGATTTTCATGTGCTTGTATGATACTTTTCTCAATGCCATCAACAATGACATCAAATGATTGAGGCACAAATCCGAGGGATGTAATAATATATACAACGTACTGAAGATAGCCTCCAGGACCAGCATGAGTGTGAATTCCACTGATAGCAACGTTCTGTTCAGTGTACAGGTTACCGTACCTTCAATTGAAAGTATAGTAACAATCAGAATTATAGAGTAAGGCGTTGATTTTGGCCCAAACACAGGGACAATTACAGAGATAAGACAATCAAGTAAATATTTCAAGATCTTTATTAGTTAGTCTTTTCTTGTCATATTCTTGAAGACTCTAATAAATATGAAATTTTGTTCATCATAAAGGAGAAAGAAGACACATGGCTATGGAAAAGCAAAATCTGATGTAACTATTCACCTTGCCTTCAATCTTTCAAGCACTTTTATCGTAATGATATCTGAAGCCATGCAGGCATCAAGATTCACAAATACTACACGATTTCCTTGAGGTTCAGCCACAATGAAAGTACGAGCTTGCAACCTGAAGTGCACTCCAGAAGTAACCTGTTCCATATTTGCATAACCCATCATATTTACATCTGCAGCCGGTCCAGTTATGTCATAGCTCCCAAGGCCAATCAAGTAATTAGGTGTTGACAAAGCCCTTCCAGCACTTAGTAATATGAACAATAATAGGAAGCCCCAGAACCACAAAGCTGCATGTGTTGTTTTTGCAAAGCCATTCAAATGAGGAAAGATCTCCATGGATTTTCTCTGACTAAAGTTTGTTATCCCCTACTCCTGCAAAATTCTAGTCATCCTTCACTACAGGAGGGCGAAAAAGAGAGACAGTTAAATTATATAGTATACTCTCTAATGGAAAACAAAAGGCTTTCCAGCTAATTTTCTTAAAGGAGTGATTAAAACTTGAAGGCGACGCTAATCTGATAAATACACAAATTTGAAGCCGGGTACAAGAAATGATGAATCATTTTCCCTTTCACTAATCACAGTCTTTATACCTGCACAAATCTTTACAGTTGCACTCATAATCTCAACAAATATTTACAGTTGCACTCATAATCTCCACAAACGTTTACAGTTGCACTCATAATCTCCATCCTAAACTTAAAGGAAACTTGTGTTTACTACAGTACAATAGGATGCGTCCATCTACCTCCCTCGTCCCCTGCTATTTGTGTAGCCTTGTGTACTGAGTAAGACCTTTATAGTAAAGTATGGCCAAATTATCCAATATTGAGAAAAAGATTTAGAACAATCTTTGTAAATATTAGACTTTCCAGCTAATTTACTTAAAGGAGTGATTAAAACTTGACAGTGACGCTAATCTGATAAATATGCAAAATTTAAAACCCGGGTACAAAAAATGACGAATCATTTTCCCTTTCACCAATCACAGTCTTTATACCCGCACAAATGTTTACAGCTGCACCCAAAACTCTCCATTCTACACTTAAAAGAAACTTGTGTTAACTACAGTACAATATACTATGCGTATATCTACTTCCCTCATCCCCTGTTATTTGCGTAGCCTTATGCCCTGAGTACGACCTTTATAGTACACTATGATGTGTACATATACCTCCCTCATCCCCTGTTATTTGTGCAGCCTCGTGCCCTGAGTACGACCTTTATAGTAAACTATTACAGTTATAGCCAGATTATCCAAGACTGAGAAAAGAACAGAAAGAAATTGCAGTGAGTAAATTCTAATCTTAGCATATTGAAACAAAACTGAATCGAGTTCACCAATCAAACACACATACAAAGGATAATTAATTAATTTTTTTTTCTTTTTTACCATTTAGGGGTTCTGGGGTTTCGTTAGATAGCATTAGATGCTGCAAGAAAATGAATAAAACTATAAGACAATTATCTCTAAAAGCTTGGTCACTGTCTTTGAACATACACTTGTTTTGCTCAGATGCTCGCAAAGTTATTATATTATGAGCAAAACTCAATCATAACTGCATTAAATCTCATTTATAATTTTAATTCTTACTCGAAAGACTGATGAATTTTACCTGGGAGTTTGCTGACCAGAGAGTGTACATTCAATCTTTAACTAGTTGGACGAGGATGTCTGTTTCTGTGCACAGTTGATTGTTTGCAAAGTACATATATGTAATTCTTTTCCGGAATTACAACACATAGTAAAAAGTAGCACTAATAAGAATTAATAACAAGAAACTTAACATTAGACCAAAGACCGGGTATTTGTAAATATAAATGTTTTTGATTTAAAAAAATTTAAAATATTTTATATTATTTAAAATATTACATAAAACAATTAATTTTTATCAGACCTAAAGCTTGCAAGGTAGGTACGTGTCATTATAAACAAAGGGCCCTAAAATGTGGGCGCTAATAAACTAACCCAACAGAAGTCATAAAGTCAGCAAATTGATCTTTGTTGTTTTTTATTTTATTTAGAGTAAAAGACCAAAATGGTCCTTTATTTTTTAAGTTTTTGACATTTTTGTCACTCATTTACGAAACGCGACAATTTAGTCCCGCATTTTTTATTTTGTGATAACATTGGTACTCTCTGTAAAATTTGTTAAAAATTTTACGGCAAACTTACATGCAACTCACGTGGCCATTAATTTTCAGAATTAGAAAGGGCAAAATTAATATTTTAACATCACAAATTTGTCGTTAATTTTTAACAGATTTTACAAAAAAAAACCAATGTTGTCACAAAATAAAAGATACGGGATTAAATTATCACATTTCGTAAATGAAGAACAAAAAAATCAAAAACTTAAAAGATAAAGACCATTTTTTTTATCATGTATTAACAAATTTATATTAAATTAATCGTGACGTGTTGTCAGTATTTGTTGATTGGGCTTACGCCTCCTCCTCAAGAAAAAAAAAAGGGAATACAAGGAATTAGGCCTAATTAGCAATTAAGATAGGGCCGAGTCCAATAGAAACAATAACAAAAGGCCCATTAGTAGAAGGCCAAATTTACTAAAGCCGAGGTTCAAACATAAACGGCCAGCAAAACCCAAACAAAAAGGATGATGGAAGAAGAATATAACATATTGCAGTTATGAATCTTGTTTTAAATACAAAACATCTCAAAATTTATTCTCGTGGGTAATATCATATGTGATGTAAAATGTCTTTTGGACTCCTTTAAATAAAAAAAGAAGAATATAATATATTGCAATTATGAAAGCCAAGGTAATACTTGCGTATTCAATCATCTTTAATAAAATATGTCATTTTATCATTATTCACAATCATCTTTAATAAAATATGTCATTTTATCATTATTCATCTCTTTCGTAATTGAAAAGATCCAAATCCCCAGAGAAGCCCCAAATAGCGACCAATCCGGCAGGATAATATCTGATTTTGCAATTGCGTATGATGTTAGCCAAGGTAGAATTGACAAAGCTAAGGTTGATTGCAATGACATACGATGTTTGCCAAGTGAGAAATGATAAGCCTAAGGACGCCAATGCCTCGATTTAGTGGTAAAAAACCCAAGTTGAAGACCTGAGATAAGATTTTGTTAAAAGTTAGCTATATAGATATATCATCACTATCGAGAATCAACTCCTATATTAGTTTTATATGCTCGAAATCTCGTTAGTGTCTCAGAACACAAAAAATCTCATTGAAATAATTATCATCTGAAGAAACATAGCCAGAAAATACAAAAGAACTACAAGAGGAGAAAACACCAGTTAGATGTATGGACCGGACCTCCTGGAGAACTGAAACACAAGGACAACCAACAATAAAAACAGCGGAAACTGAAAAAATCAACCTCCGTATGGAATAACAAAACAATATATAGTTAATCGGGAATGGATCTCACTCATAATATATAATCAATCAGGGAATGGATCTTGCTCATAACATCATAACATTAAGATGTTATGAGAGGATTCTTATCGTAGACCTCCACTTAAAATAACGAAACAAACCATCTAATGAAACAAACAGCTGCAATCTTCTTCCAAAAAGGTCCATTTACTTTCAGTTCGAGAATTGCAGTTCGACAACAAATCAGTTACCATAAATTCACGGTACAAACTTCTCAACTAAAATTAAACAATAGGGATGATTCAAAATCTTGGCTTCACCTAATTATGCTCCTTGAAATACGTCAACCAGCCAGCATCCTGCAATAGGGAGAACATGTAATTGGAGTAACAGACATGAACCACCAAGTATATTGTATAGTATGGCACCACATAGACAGAAAAGGAACCATAGTTATACAAAGCAATCACGGGAAAAATCAAGCAAGTCCAAAAAGTGCTCGGGCTTGATTATCTTGTTAATTAAGTGTAATGAGTGGACAAGCATATGGGAAGATGTCAAACGCACGCCAGCAAAATTTTTTGCAACACAGTCAATGGAAAAGGTGCCATTTGTATGCATGAAAAAGATAATGATCACTACCCAAACAAGCTATACAGAATGCAAATAATTCCTTCTCAAAATCAGTAGAGCAAAAATGGAGTGAGAAAGAAATAGAAGAGATAATGTGCGACCAGAGAAAATTTGGCAAATACAAATCAATTGGCGTGAGTTCCAATATCACAGAACATCATCCAGAAATGAAGCCAAATAGTTATTTTCCCCTGCCGAATGAAGGAGTGAAGAACGAGACTGCCTAACTTGAAGACAAAGAACATGTCCTGTCATAACAGGAGTAATTCAAGCTGCGTGGCTGACTGCCAAGAGAGAATAAAGCAGGGGAATTCATTTATAAAATGGAATCAAGGCAAAGAATGACCGACTTAAAAAGTTGCTAAGTGAAAACCAACAAGAGGAAAAACAAGAACTATGCCATCTTAGGTATATCTAAGCTCATGAAGTGTGAAACGTTCACATTCCAAGTCCCAAGAACCAGGGTAAGTGTAAAGATTCTGCTATACTCAACTGATGGCAATAATTTTGGCAGTATGTTCTAATTTTACACAAAATAAATCTTTGATCTGACATTTATGGATAGCAAAAAATATAAAATAAAATCAGCTGGTTATGAGCCAATAAAACTGATTTCAATATTCTCATTACAACTTCATACACAAATAATCTGAAAATAGTCTGCTACTCTGCTTCTCATCCAGTACTAGACAAAAGCAATTTAGACAACTTCCAAACAAAATGATACCAGAGGTACTACTACTATCAACCAATAGAAAACAAATGCTCTCCAAACACTTACTAACATAAAGGCATGTACAAATATAGTAGATGCAGACGCATCGATCATCAATACGATCAACACCCAAAATCAAGTTCACCATGTATACTGCTTAAAGTCCATTATACTATAATCAATACCAACCCTTCACTAATATGCATACATACCAAAATGTCAAACAGTTTCATCAAATATGCTGAACTTACGGAGAAAAAAAGAGCTTACCTCAAATGTTGCTCGGGTACATCATGACCCTAACTTTGGCACCCTGCAACGGTAAAACATAACACATCAACACGACACCATTATTTTACAAGTTAAAACCAAGTGAATTATTTTTTTTACCATGGATTTGGGAGGAAGGTTCGACTTAAACTTAGCGCGAATAACACCACTGTTACCGTGAGGCCTAGCAACCTTGCCCCAAATGCATCTATAGTGAGAACCATTCTTCTTTGTCTTGGCCTTGTAAATATAAGCCATACGCTTACCCAAGTACCATGCCACTTCCTCTTGTGTGTTCACTCCCTCTATCTGTATCAACGACGTGTTGGGATACTGGTTTGACTTCGACCTATCATTAGTACACAAAAATATCCCAATTTAGTCTTCACTAATCCTAACTGCAAAAACTTGCATAGTCAGATTCATAAAGCCGATCCCAACTACTTAGATAAAACTTGGTTTGATTTGATCCGGTTAGTTGTTAATAACCCCGAGAGTAGAGTGACAACTCATATACATATAACACAGGTAAACATCATTAGATACATATATCCGGTCCCAACTAATAAATTTAATCACAATAAAAAATTGGAGTCATGGGTATGATTGCCGTTTGTAGCCGAGGATGGTGCCACGAACGTAAAGTCTGCGTGCCAAATCAAAAATGGACAAACACGAAACGAAAGTTAAGACAAGTGCAAATGCAACAATACACACAACAACATATAATTATGCATATAAAATGTAAGATAACAAAAAATTAAAAAATTAAAAAAAGAGATGACCTGACGCGTTCGCCTTGGCGACCCTTCACCATTGTTGTTGTTGAATGAAGCTTTTGGCTTAGTGAGAAAAAAAAAATGAGAGCAGACTCAAAACCCTAATTTTAGCGTGTGAGAGGTGCTTATATATGTTGGTCTTTTGGGTCGTTTGTTTTGCGTCGATATTAGATAAGCCCAATGTAAGTGCTCTTTAATTTAATTATTCAGATATGGCCCAATATGTGATTTAACAACTTGGGCTTAGAGATCCCGTGGACTAAAGGCCGAATATATTCCAAATATTATTCCTGAATAACCAAATAAATGGTAGGGAAAATGACACAAACGGTCTCTATTATTTTTTAAAATTTTAAATTCATATTTATTATTTAAAATTAATTAATTTAACTTTTATTATTTTAAAAAAAAATTCAAACTCGACTATATTATTCAAAATTAGTCAATTTAGGCTTTATTGTTAGCTAAAAAAATTTAATTTTATACATATTATTTTTATATAAAATTCAATTCAGTCCTTAATCTTTTAAAAATTGTGACTAAATTAAAATTCTTTAAAAAATAATAAAGACGAATTTGAAATTTTTGAAAAATAATAAGGATTAAATTAATTAATTTTGATCAATAAGGACAAATTTAAAATTTTAGATAAATAATAAAAATTATTTATGCAATTTTTCTTAAATTGTATATCTTTTATACCGTTATTTACACCCAAAAAAAAAAAAATTGATACAATTGCAAAATATATTTAAGTCACATGTGCTTGAGGTTATAAATTCATTGACATGCTAACCAAAGTGGAAATTAAGTTACTAATCAACAATTGGGCGCGTGAACCATAATATTCTAGAAAGGGAAAGTCATTTTGCTCTTACGAGCATTGAGGTTGGGTTTAACAGGAGAAATAAAACAATTGTCGACTATAGGACACGTGCGTAGTTATGAAACCAATTGTGGGAGTGGAAAAGATTACATACATATAACCGTTGTGTAAAGATCTTAATAGTTCGGGATTTCTATACAATGATACTAGTTTAACTCAGTCTATCGAGCCTAACGTAGTGATGGATCATGCCAGTCCAGCTATCATGTGTCCTATTAGTTGGAGTTTGTTAGGTGTTTGACATATAAAGTGTTGAGTAGCCTGTAAAAGGAGAGAGAAGGCGCAGAACAAACTAAGCAACAACTATCTTTAATTTTGTTATCTTCTTCTATAATTTCTTTCAGCTTTTCATTTCAATACAATTTTCTATTATGTTCTTTTAAATTTTCCTGTTAAAATCTCTCTCTAAAATCCCAAGTTGTTACATTGATGTTTTCGTTGAGAGTTGAACTCAAGGAGGGGAGACTATAGGCTGGATTAAGATGTGGTAAGTGTCACACTGAATACTGATATGTGAGTGCAGCGGTCAAGAGGAAAGAGCTGTCGTCGGGTTAGTATCAATAGGTTAGCCCGACGTGGGTGTCAGCTCTTAATTTAAGGGATGTGGAATGTAATGATCCCACATAAGAATCTCACCCTCACAATGGACGCTTCTTAAGTACAAAAGGTACTCCCACCTAACAGACTAGTTTTTTGCGATTGACTCTTCCTTTAGGCTTGAGTTGTTACATTCTTGAGCTTTTTTTATTATATTGAGGGTTTCATTGAGAGTTGAACCTTGAGGACAAGGTTATTTCAAAAAGGGGAGGTATTGTTATGATCCAATAACTCAGGACTTCTATACGGATGATATTAGCCCAATCCAATCTATCGAGCCTAACGTAGTGATGGATCATGCCAGTCCAGCTATCATGTGTCCTATTAGTTGGAGTTTGTTAGGTGTTTGACATATAAAGTGTTGAGTAGCCTGTAAAAAGAGAAAGAAGGTGTGTAACAAACTAAGCAACAACTATCTTTAATTTTGTTATCTTCTTCTATAATTTCTTTCAGCTTTTCATTTCAATACAATTTTCTATTATGTTCTTTTAAATTTTCCTGTTAAAATCTCTCTCTAAAATTCTAAGTCATTACACATTGACAGTTATATCGATAGTTATGAAATGACTATGTTTAAATGTAGAGAGCATGTGGTGATAAAATAAAGAGAACGTAAGGAAGTTTGAATAGTTGTATATGGGTATTAAACAGCTTCCTTTATAAAAAGAGCAACAAGCAGCAAAGAAGAAAAAAAAATAACACAATCAATTCAATAAACACGTAGTTGAAAACTGAAAATTCTAATCTTAGGAGTAGTTGTAACTTAGAATTTACTGCTTTTCTTTAGAGTAGTTATAATATATCTTAGTTATCGACACTCGAAAAATGAAGATACTCTTTATTATATTTGTAAAACTTGTTCTTGATTATTAAGGAAATTGAAGTCCTTGAAGCTCAAGAAAAATTCAACCCACTTTTATTTACTACCTTAATAACAAGATTAACAAAACACACACTAACAAATAAAAACAACCATGATCATTTTTGGGGTTCCTCAAGATATGTGTGTTTAGATATGTTTTTGCTCAATGGATACAAATTTCATTTTCCCCTAGAACCCATTTTAACTACATTTGATATTTAGATTAGAGTGAAGTTTGGGTGATCAAAATGACAATTTTCAAAATATAGATTGTAATTTCCATTTCGAGGGGATGAAAAATACGATACTTTTTAATGTAAAGGATTCTATTATATTAGTAAAAAGAAAAACATTTGATGCAAAAATAAGTGAAGTTTGGTTTTTACGTTACTTGAAAAGAGGACGGAATATGTTTTTCGGAAATGCATCTATCACTAGTTTAGACTACCATATATCATCTCATTACTAGTGGTTTCTATTGTTAATTAAGTCATGCATTGAAGATATTTTCCTCGAAAAGCTTGTCTGCAAATGTTCTTATTTTTTTTTTAATTTTGTACAACATTTTTTAAGAAACGTTTTCAAAAACAAATTTTTAGAACAAAAGAACAAGAACATTTGTTTGAGTAGAATTGTTCTCTGAACAAGTTTTTTAAATGAAGATACCCTTAGAATTATATGAATAATTTTTTTTTTATTGAACTATAAATAATAATTAATTTAATAAAAAATATTAATTAATGAATTTAATAAATAACTCATAAAAATATTTAACTAATTAATCACTATTAATTAATTAGTTGATTAAAACTTATAATTTATTAACTAATTATTTTAAAATTATTCCTTAATTAATGTAATTAATAATTAATAAAAATGTTAATAAATAAATAAATAATTATTTAGTTAATTAGAATTTTTATTAATTAAAACTAACTAAAGCATGACCATATTGATTATCACTGGCATGGCAAGAAAGTGCGGCCTCTAAGTATATAGCGTCAAGAATGATCATTCTTGTAATCTTGTTAACATTCTCAAACGTTTGTTAACACAAATTTAAGTGAAAGAAAAGGACAAATTTCAATAATAGTTTTCAATATTTACTTAAACTTTTTTATGGGTTAATACCACTTTTGGTCCCTTATTTTCAACCTCATTGACAATGTGGTCCCTTATAATCAAAAGTGATACATTTCAATCTCTTATCTTTTCAAGTTGGGACACCGTTAGTCATTTTGTGTGAATCTGTTAAAAATCTAACGGCAAATGCATGTATCCAGCACGTGTGTCTTTTGTGAAAAAAAAAGACTGCCGTTAAATTAACCCAACTTTTAAATAGTCCCCATGTTTCAAAAAAAGCAGTAGGAGTCTCACTACAAGAAAACAGCGCTCAGGCAATGAAACGACATATTTTTTTCATAGTAAATTGGCTACTGCTGCTACGGAAAAAAAATTCCGTAGCCCAGCAGTAGCCAACTTAGCACCCGTTGAAATGACGACAAAACTTTGCTACGGATTAGTTACGGAAAATAATTTTGATTAATAAAAAAAATGAAAAATAATATTCCGTAGCCTAGCCGTGGCAAATTTGCAACGGATTAGCTACGGATTATTTAATTAATTCGGTAAAAAAATTCATAAAAACGTCCGTAGCCATGCAGTAGCCAAAATAGCCACGGATTGGCTACGGATAATAATTTTAATTAATAAAAAAAATAAAAAAAAATATTTCGTAGCCTAGCCGTTGCAACTTTACTACGGACTAGCTACGGATTATTTAATTAATTCGGCAAAAATATTCATTAAAAATTCTGTAACCATGCAGTAGCCAATAGCCACGGATTGACTATGAATTATATATTATTCAAAAACTATTTAAAAAAAATAAATACGGCTATTTTAATTAAATAGGAAAAAGTAAAATAACAAAGTCCGTAGCCTATCTGTAGTCCCTAGCTACGGATGAGTTACAAAATTGGATTCTTCCGTAGCCTAGCAGTATCCAATTGGCTACTGTTAGGCTACAGATTTAGATAAAAAACTGAAATTTATCATTTTTAATTTGAATTATGGAATTTTGATTGCACCTACAACGTAGCAACTTTACTTGAGTTGCAAATTTTTGAAATAAAAATAAACTTGGTCCATATTTCATTAATGTGGGTACTTTTATAGAGAAATCAAATGTCGTTTAAATCGAACTTATTATGTTTTCACTTAACATTAGTTAATAAAAGTTTAATCTAGGAGTCGAAAAACTATCACATTGTGTCTAAACTTCATAAACAAGAAAAATATGAAGATATTAACATGTTTTAATACGTTGTTCGTACCTATTTTGGAAGTTAAAATACGTATTATTTGTTGTCCGTAGCCTAGCAGTAGCCAGGCTACGGACCTCAACCAAAAATTGAGTTTTATCGTTTTTAATTTGAATTTTGGAATTTTAATTGCACCTACAACGTAGTAAACTTCACTTGAGTTAGAAATGTTTCAAAAAAAAAAAATTTGTCCGTATTTCATTAACGTGTGTACTTTTATAGAAAAATCTCATAGGAAATCATTTGCTGTTTAAATCGAACTTATTATGTTTTCACTTAACATTACGTTAATGTTAATAAACGTTCAATTTAGGAGTCAAAAAATTATCACATTGTATCTAAACTTCATAACCAAGTAAAATATAAGATATTAACAAGTTCTAATACATTGTTCGTACCTATTAACAAGTTAGAATATGTATTATTAATTGTTTGTAGCCCGTCCGTAGTCCCTAGCTACGGATTGGCTATGGCCGTGACGAATTCCGTAGCCCAGTAATTGGCTATTGCTAGACTACGGACCTCAACAAAAAACTAAAATTTATATTTTTAGTGACGTGGCTACGGACGCATAGATGTCCGTACCCCATCCGTAGCCAAGTCATTAAACAAAAAAAAAAACTAAGGATGTATAAAATATATATATCATAATTTGTCAAGCATAGACGTCTATAATAACTAACATAAGAACCATAAGTCGGTACAAGCATACATAAATGGTAAATCAGATATCTAGTTTCAAATGCAATTTTAATTATAAAAAACTAACAGCAAGTTGCCCAAAATAAAACTATTGTCTCAGTCCACAACCACGACGTCGACGTTGACCTCCACGACTCCGATTGTCGGTGAACCCAGGGTCTTGTCCAACTCCCTCACCACGAAAGTCATCAACCATGAGTAGAAGCCGACCTTGTATATCCTCAAATTGAGTTTCGAAATATTGTCGATCTTCTGCTCTACGTTCTTCCAGACTCTAAAATTGAGTTTCAAAGTATTGACGATCTTCCGCTCTATGTTTTTCCAAAGTCTAAAATTGAGCTTCAAAATATTGACGATCTGTTGCTCTACGCTCTTTTCCATTGTTTGAAGTTGAGTTTGCAATTGGTTGAGAGTTCTATCATTGTTGCCCATAGAAGTAGAGATATCATTTAGTTTTTTCAAAATTAGATCAAATGACGAACTAGAAGCATGACTAGAACTAGCACCTCTCCTTATTTCTTGCTCATCTATTTGTGACACTCTCTCTGCATGAATATACTCCTCCGGAATATCAGTTTCCATAGGCGTTTCATGATATAAGTTTTCTTTCATCTCAACATCACTAATATAACTCAAATTCTGAACAAAGGTTTTATTCTTGGTAGTACTAGTTCTAATGAATGATTTGGTTTCCTCTAGTAGTCTATTAAATTCTTCTTGGTTTATATAACGATCTTGATACCAATAAGCTTGTTGTCTATTCAGAGATAGCATATTAAGATACCAAGAAGGGTTGAATTTCTTACTTTCAACCCCATCAAATGAAACCCTGAAGTACTCAAAAATTCGCATAAGGGCTACTCCATATGGCAAGGATTTGTTGTTCTTAGCCGCATAACTCATGTGACGAACAATCATATATGGTAAGTTCACTTGTCTACCACTAACCAACAAATATACAATATAAGCATCTTCTTGAAGTGTCCTTTCATCATTAATATTTCTATGTACAAGACAAGAGCCTACAAAGTTTACCCAAATTTTCTTTAGTATGGGCAACTCTCTCTTATCTGGTGCATTTCCTCTATGAGCAGTTCTATCATACCTTTCCGCCTAGAAAAATCTCAAACAATTATCTGTGTCTTCGGGCTCCATTATACTTTCTGGCCAACCAGTGGTGTCATAAGCTTTTAGCCTTTCGTTTTTCATATTAAAGATTGTAGCTATAATATCCGGGGTTAACTCAATATCAATACCTCTAACTCTAGTTTTTACAACAACAATTTCATCACTTTCCATATTAGCATAAAATTCACAGATTAAAAGCGGATAAACAAGACAATGAATATGTAAGAAGTCATACCAACCTTGTTGTTGCACGAATTCAGAAATTCTAGTACCTTGTATGTCCTCATCTATCAAACACTTTCCATACAATATCGGCTTGGCAACCTCGTTGTTTGCAAGTGTGGGAGTAGGATCCCTATCCAGACTTGGAAGCCTTGTAGAGGCTCTTGTATTGGTTTTCTTAGGAATATTTTTTTGCCCACTTTTTCTTGTATCCACCATGATAAAATATAGAGATTTTGAGCTTTTGGGAAGTGGGTAACGTGACTATGGAAAAAAATTTGAGATTTAATGGCTAAATTTTGAGTTTAAGACAACTTTACCTATATTTTGGCTTAGGGCTTGAAAAAATTGGGGTTTGTAAAAACTCTTTGTAGATTTTGAGGTTTTGCCAAGTGGGTAATATGATTATGTAAGAAAATTTTGAGGTTTAATGGCTAGATTTTGAGAATTTGAGAGAGTTTTTTTAAGTTTTTCTTGCAATGGAGTTTAAGAAATTGGCGTTTTGAAAAACTATTTGGAGATTTTGATGTTTTGTGGGATGGGTAATGTGATTGTGGAAGAAATTTTGAGATTTAATGGTTAGTTTTTAATGATTTTAGAGAGATTTTGAGAGAGTTTTAGAAAAGAAAGGTGAAGAGATGTGAAGTTGGGGAAAAATATGGGATTTGGGGGAGGGTTTGCTGATTTTTATTAGTTAAAATAAAAATATATATAAAAAATTCCAAGCAGGTCACGGCTCACCGGTGGGCCGCCCGCCTGGGGGACGCGAGGCAATGCTGCCCCTCTGGCCCCACCGGACAAGGAGCTGGAGCCGGCGGGCCGTGGCCTGGTTGGAAAAAAATTTATTTTTTTTTTTTATTTTTTTTATTTGTGCTGAATGTTTAAAACATTTTCCTAAAATTTTCTCCCAAATTTACTTCACTATTTCTCTCTCTTACAAAAACCCTATATTTCTTAACTCTACCACCACCGCCACCACTACCACCACCAACAAAGGCTCCATCAGCACCACAAGGTCCTCCATCACCATCATCACCATCTAGGGCACCATCACCATCACCATCACCATTACCATCACCACGACCACCACTACTATCACCATCACCACCACGACCATCATCATCAACACCACTACCATCACCATCAAGAGCACCACCAAGAGTACTACCATCACCACCAACAAAGGCTTTATCACCACCACAAGGTACTCCATCACCACCATGTAGGCCACCCTTACCATCACTACCATCTAGGGCTCCATCACCATCTCCAACTCCACCACTATCACTACCAAAGACACTACCACCATATCTCTCTCTATTTTCTACTAGTAAGTATTTTATTATATACATTTTTCCTTTATTTTTTTGTCTAGTATACACATATTTATATATGTGTATAATATGTATCTGGGATTATGTGTAATTTTGCTTTTTTTTCAATTGTTCAATTTATTATTTTTGTATTTAATGTTATGTTTAATTCTAATTGTTTTAAGTAAGGTTTTAAAATAAATATGTGGTAGTGATATTTGTTGTGACTTATTTGACATCAATGTTGTATTGTAGTGATATTTGTTTTAATTAATTAACAATATATTAACTAGTAGATCATAAATTGTGTTTAAATAATGTCACCACCAAGCACATTACTTAACCGTATCTTGTACTATTAATTTATTTAATGGAATAAACATATATTATGATACAGAAGTTGAGAAAATGGAAACACGCCGACAACAGAGGATGAACGCTCAATTAACATCTAAGGGAGTATTAAATCCTAAGTTCGTTCATGGAGTAGACGAAGAATACATTCCTTTTGCGTGTAGTCAACGAAAGTACATGGATGTAGACAAAATTAGATGTCCTTGTGCGAAATGTAAGAATTGTGACTTTAAGGACCTTCATACTTGTAGACATCATCTTTACTCATGGGGGTTCATGAGGCATTACTATGTTTGGATTTCACACGGGGAGCATGATGACCTCAATCAGGATAACATCCATAATGTTGGTGATCATTATGGATATAATGAAGGAAATAGTTATAGGACAATGGTGTTTGATGCATTTAGCCCATCAAATGTACCACCAATTCCTTATCAACCAATTGAAACCAATTAAAGAAGAGACTAATATGGAGTCAAAATATATTTATGATCTATTAAAAAGTGCATATGAGCCTTTATAGAGTGGATGTGAGGTCACTCATCTGTCAACGGTGTCTTTGTTGTTGAATATCAAGTTAGAGGAGAATATGCCTGAACATTGTTTTAATCAAATTATTGAAGTTATTCGAAACTTTGCCTAAGAACTACTATAGGTTTAAGAGTGAAATGAGTCCTCTAGGTTTGAGTTGCATGAAGATTGACGCGTGTATATATGGATGTACGTTATATTATAAAGATAGAGATCAACTCAAATCTTGTCCAAGGTGTGGTCACCCACGGTTTAAACCTACAGAAGTTAGAAAAAAACGTGGTAGACCAATTGCCTTCAAACGATTGAGGTATCTACCATTAACGCCCAGGTTGACCAGATTATACATGCCTCCTGCAACAGCTAACATATGCAATGGCATTTTAGACACCAAGTTGAGAATGAAAAAATTTGTTATCCATCCGATGCTGAGGCATGGAAACACTTTGATGGAACGTATCCAAACTTTGCTTCTGAACCAAGAAATGTACGTCTTGGACTTTCTTCTGATGGTTTTAACCCATTCAACTCTTCTTCTCAACCTTATTCTTGTTGGCCTGTGATAATCACACCGTACAATCTTCTACCATGGATGTGTATGAAGGATCCTGTAATATTCTTGACCCTTCTTATTCCTGGGCCAAAGAGTCCGGGAAAGAGTATAGATATATACCTTGAACCTTTGATGGAAGAGTTGATTAAATTGTGGAAAGTAGGGGTATCTTGTTATGATGTGTCGTCCAAGTCCAATTTTCAATTGAGGCAGTTTTAATGTGGACAATTAATGATTTCCCAGCATATGCCATGTTATCTAGCTGGAGTTCGCACGACAAATTGTCATGTCCGTATTATATGGGATCTTCTCAGGCATTTCAATTGACTGCAGGGAGAAAGAATTGTTTCTTTGACTGCCATCGGCAGTTCTTACCAAGAAATTATCCCTTTTGACGAGACAAGAAAAACTTTCGAAAAAATATGATGGAGAGATCAGACCCTCCACCGAGATTGAGTGGTGAGAACATGTGGGAAGAAGTTCGAGATCTTCCGACCATAAATGAATTGGATACAGATAAAATAGATGGTTTTGGAAGAAAGCATAACTAGACAAAAAAAAACATCTTTTGGGATTTTCCTTATTGGCGATCACATCTTGTGCGTCATAATCTAGACGTCATGCATATAGAGAAGAATGTTTTTGATAATGTCGTTAACACTATAATGAACGTGAAGGGGAAGACAAATGATACAAAAAATTCAAGGCCTGATATTGAGAGAATTTGTGATCGACCTGAATTATGCATTAGAGATGACGTTATGAAAATGGTCGTGCATACTCTCCCCATTCCATCTAGGAAAGCAATTTTGGAGTGGGTGAAAGAGTTAAAATTTCCTAACGGATATGCATCAAATATAGCAAGGTGTGTTGACATGAACGATTTGAAGTTGTCACATATGAAGAGCCATGATTACCATGTATTTATGGAAAGATTGCTTCATATAGCCTTACGAGAGTTATTCCCAAATAGTGTATCGCAACCTTTTACCGAACTAAGCTTGTTTTTCAGAAACATTTGTTGCTCATCTCTTGAAATAATCGACCTTGAAAGAATGCAACAAAATATTGTGATCACTCTTTGTTAGTTGGAAAAGATCTTACCTCCAGCCTTCTTTGACTCAATGGAACATTTGCCAGTACAGTTGGTTCATGAAGTAATTTGCGGCGGTCCTGTACAATATCGGTGGATGTACCATTTTGAGAGGTTTTTGTATGTTTTGAAGAAGATCTTACCTCCAGTCTTCTTTGACTCAATGGAACATTTGCCAGTACAGTTGGTTCATGAAGTAATTTGCGGCGGTCCTGTACAATATCGGTGGATGTACCATTTTGAGAGGTTTTTGTATGTTTTGAAGAGAAAGGTGAAGAATAAAGCACGTGTTGAAGGACCTATATGTGAAACATATCTTATCCTTGAAACGGCGACATTTTGTTCATATTATTTCGAACCGCATGTGCAAATAAAAACAAGAAACATCGGTCGAAATGAAGAGTTCGTGGATGTGGATTCCCCTGAAAGGTGTTTACCCATATTCAAACATCCAGGTCGTCCAATGGGGAAGATAATCTCGAAAGATTTAGACGATTGAGATTTCAATGCTGCTCACTTATGTGTTTTGATGAATTGTGAAGAAGTGTCCCCATATATTAAGTAAGTTCATGACTCAACTCTTTAGTTCTATTAAAGATCTTATATATATAACCCACTAATTAATACTATACAGGATGTTTGAGAATGATCTTCGAATGGAGAATCCATCATTTACTGATTAACAAATCAATAACAATATTGAGAAATTTTTCCTGGCTTGGTTACGTTACCATGTTAGTATTACTAGTTTTTAACGTCTCTAATAATATATTCGATTCATTCCGGCCTTGATGTTTGTTATTGTCCCTAATTTACCCCTTTTAGCTTGCCCACAATAACATTTTGGATGATCGCGTGAAATATCTTTCAATGGGTCCAAGTAAGGTGGTCAGTACATGGTCAAAGTACTTGAATGGGTACAAATTTCACACTTTGGAGTATGGATCTTCAAAGACAACAATGAATAGTGGAGTCACTGTGAAAGGGACAACGCCTGATAGTTAGGAAAATGATTATTATGGTCTGTTGACTGATATTATTGAGTTAGAATACCATAATGGAACTTTGAAGCGCACAAGAGTTGTCATTTTCAAGTGTGAGTGGTTTGATTCTCACAATGATAAGGGATTAAAGGTTCATCCGAAATATCTCTTGATTGATATAAATGTGAATAAAAAATACCCAAAGTATAACCCCTTTGTCTTAGCCGAGCATGTGCATCAAGCATATTACGTCAGGTATCCTGGTGTTAAGAGAGAATGGGCAGCTTGGTCAGCTGTATGCAAAATCAGATCAAGAAACCAATTTGATAAGAAGTCGAACAATGATGATAATGATAAAGATGAACAGTCGACTTTTCAGTCCGATAAGATGAACGTGACATTGGTACAATCAGATGATCATGATAATGTCATATTCCGTTGTCTTGAATCAAGTGAATGCATTGCTGTGGTTGTAGATGTAGAAGAAGAGCACAAGGACAATGCCCAAAATGATGATGACAATGCCCAAAATGAGCATGCACATCAAGCATATTACGTTAGGTATCCTCGTGCTAAGAGAGAATGGGCAGCTTGGTCAGCTGTATGCAAAATCAGATCAAGGAACCAATTTGATAAGAAGTCGAACAATGATGATAATGATAAAGATGAACAGTTGACTTTTCAGTCCGATGAGATGAACGTGACATTGGTACAATCAGATGATCATGATAATGTCATATTGCGTTGTCTTGAATCAAGTGAAAGCATTGTTGTGGTTGTAGATGTAGAAGAAGAGCATGAGGACAATGCCCAAAATGATGATGAAGATCATGAAAGTGACTCTGATAATGACATAGAATCTGAATACAATGAATTATCTGATTGAGATTTTGTACTTATAAATTCAATATTTTGTATGTCAACTGTATGTGAATTGTATGATTGATAATAAAAAAATATAATGAAAAGTGGGTATAGTATCTCTTTATTTATAGAATATATTGTACATCTCTTTGTATCTTATGGTTTTTTTTTTGTAGAAATCATGGTTAGAGCTGGTAAATCGCAAGTAGATAAGACACGATCTGGCATGCCATCAACTCGTCATTCACAGCCCGTGGTGAAGTTGATAGTGAGTCCTTTACTGCTGCAGGGTCGTCAGTTCGTTCCACCGGACTATCTGCCCCTTTGTGTGATATCAGAGTGACTAACGAGGATCATCATGATAATACCACGCCCAAGACCAGCGTCCAGCATGAAACGGAACATCTAGAATCATCATCACATACAACTGGCACAACAAATTGACAAGCTATGGGATTCGAGTCACTCGAGCAGTACACCACATGGTTGGAGGATAGACGTACTCAAGTTCAATTATATAATAACGAGTGAAATTACAATTAAATTAAATGATAGAGCAATTACTTTGATTGTTTGTTATTAATTCTTGAAGTTATAATAAGTTAATGCAAGTGACACTAACTTATATATTTGATATACTTGTTAACAGATTTGTACCTGCTTCGGTAGTAAGAGATTTTAAGTCAATATTTACAGACGGATTCACAGAACCCTTGATTACTTATGGATAAATTCTGAACGATGTCAAAGACCGATGGTTTTGCTCTTTTGAGATTTTTATAAACATTAATGCAGTCAATATCTATTATACTATACACTTGTACATTTATACGTGTGTATTCAATTAACACATGTTCGCATTTACCTATTTTTGTCGTTGCAGAGAGATTATAAGTGGCACCCATGTAACAGGACACACATCAAATATTGCTTCCATTATAAGGCGGCTGAGATAATGAAAGACCAATTGGCTAAGACCCGTAAATTTGACAAGCCTCCTAAGTGGATGACATTAGATAATTGGGAGCAAATGCAAGTAAGATGGCGTGAACCAAAATGGATAGATAAATCAACAGTGGCCAAGAAAAATATGGAGAAAAATCAATCGGTACACTACATGGGTGCCACTCCCTTCCATGAGGTTATGAGAAGGATGGTATGTAACTTAAATTTAATAGCCGTTTAAATTTGTCTATCTTAATATTCTAGTTTTTGAGTAATTATTACTTATGAAGTTAATAATGTAGGCGAACACAGTAAACACCCCTGTCTATAGAGCTGATGTTTTCAATACCTTGATCCAAAGGCAGCTCAGACCATAGTAAGTATTTATACAGTGTATTACTTTTACTGTCGATTAATTTTGTTAAATTTATATAATTTTATGTTAAGTTTAAGTTGATACTTTTAATTTAAAAGATTATAAAAATTGAATTTCATAAATCTCTTTTATAATGTGTAGGTTGTTAGACTTATGTATTTCATTATGAGAATTGTATTTTTATGATTATGTTAAAGTGGTTGTCACAAACAACATATCATTTGGTTGTTTGTTGGAGGCCCATGATTATAAATTTGACATATTTGTTGTTGTATGTTGGTTGTTGTGGCTATATGAATTGTTATGCAGGTTATATTTTTGTGTTTGGGTCCATATTACAAATGGTATAATACCAAAATTTCGTCGCGTCCCGACTTGATTTTAGGTAGGGTCGAGTTGGGGCGTGACATTGAGTGATATAAGAATATTAAAAATTTATAAATGTTATTTTTGTAATCACGATATGAGGAGATGCTCAAGCAACGTCAACTTGTGACGCAAGAAGACCCTACGGCGCCGCCCGTTAATCCCGATGAGATATTCTACCAAGTTGTTGGTGGGGCAAAAAAAGGGCGTGTCTATGGACTTGGCTCGCAAGGAGTCCGCATTGGTAGGGAAGCACCCCCTATTCCCACCATGAACACTAGAGTTGGACTCTCGGAACAAGAAGTCGACAGGCGAGTCACTAAAGGAACAGATTCCTTGAGGCAACAACTTGATAACCAAGGAAATGCACAGCAAGAGACGCAGCGACAAGTGAACGAAGCCATGCAACTCGTGAGGGAATTGCAGCAGGAGAATAATCGACTCAAATACCCACGACAATAGCCCGATCAACATGATCAATGGTACATTTAGGATTTAGTATTTTGGACAATTTTATAAACTAATTTCGAACAATATGTTAATATTTTTATGAATTTGAAAGATGAGTTATGTAAATATTATTTTGGATATTTAATTTTACGTTTTGTTGTGTAAATTTGTTTTATTTTTAAATTTTTACATTTCATATTATTTTTCGTAATAATTAATAATTATTATGTGACAGAATAGCCACATAAAATTAGCCCCCATTTTTTGATGGATAAATAACTACGGAATTTGGCAACAGATTAGCCACCGATATGTGTCGACAAATGGCTACGGATTAGCTATGGATATTTTTTGACAATGGCCTACGGATTGGCAACTGCTTTGTTACGGACGTTAATAATTAATAACAAAATCAAAATTTTAGTTAGCTACGGATGAGCTATGGATTGGCTATGGTAAAGTTGCTACCGATATTTTATGGATACTAATCCGTAGTCGTGGGTTACGGACGATTTACGATCGAAACGTCTACGGATTTGCTACGGACATTAATAATTAATAAATTAAAAAAAATAGTTGGCTACGGATTGGCTACGAACAAGTAGCTACCGATGTTCTACGGATACCAATCCGTAGTCGTGGACTACAGATGATTTACGATCAAAACAACTACGGATTTGCTACGGATGTTAATAATTAATAAATAAATAAATAAAATTAGTTGGCTACGGATGGGCTGCGACTATTTTTCTACGGAAGTTATACAAAATAAATACAAATTAATTTCTGGAATTGGCTACGGATGGGCTATGGAATATCAATTTGGCGATGAGACTTTTTACTACGGACGCTATTCCGTAGCCTAGCGGTCGCCCGTCTCAATTTGACTACTGCTACACTACGGATTTTGGCCGTCGCCTCAGCCTTTTTTTCTTGTAGTGTCTTAATCTTATAAATGTTTAGTCCTAGCTAGCATAATCTTTTCATTAAAAAGCAACCAAGGCCATTTCTAAGGACTAACTTGAAAATTTGAAAGATGGTTTTGTAGTGGTATGAAACTAATTTCAGAATTTTTTGTCCACATTTGGCGAAAAGATAATAGAAAGATCAATTTGACAATTTTTGTAAAATATTGTGAACATGACTCTTAAAATCTTAAAAACTAATTTGAATATTTGAATAAATATTAAAAACGACCCGTGAAACTTGTCTGAAAGAAAACTATTATTGGACATAATAGAATGGACTGAGTCTAATTAGAGGTGAATGAAAAGTCATAATAATATAGAAGAGTAAGTTCATGACTCGAGTTGACAAGAAAGATTTAGGTAGCGATTGGTAAAATGGAATAAAGTTTGGAATGAAATGATATTTCTAATTCTTTTTGATTCTCATGCTTGGTATGAAGGAATGAACTTGGGAATCTCATTCCCAAGGTAATCTTATTACCGCATATATGAGAATAGCCATTCCAAAGCAAACACATGTGAATAGGCCATTCCCATACATTTGGGAATAAACTTGACTACCATTCCCTTATATTTCAATAATAATAATAATAATAACAAAAAAATAATAATTAATAAATATAATAATAATAATTATTATAAAAATAAAAATAAAGAAATAGAATATTAATTATTATTAAATAATAATAATTATTATTATAAAAATAAAAATAAAAACAAAAACTAAAAATAAAAGTAATAATAATAATAATAATAATCAATAAAATTAAAATAACAAAATAATAATAAAAAATAATAATATTGATTGAAATAATAATAATAATAAAATTAAAAAAAAAAAAAACAAATAAAGATTAAAATGATGAAGATGATGATGATTATTATTATTATTAGTAATAATTATACTAATAATAATAACATTAATAATAAAGATAATAATAATAATAATAATAATAATAATAAATAATTAAAATAATAAAGATAATAATAAAAACAAAAAAAAAAATAATAATAATAATACCAAATATAATAATTATTATTATAATTATAATAATAAAAGAGCAATCATGTCATATTTTTAATACTATAATAATAAAAGGGCAATGCTGTCATATTATACAAGATATTCCTATTACTACTCTTTATTCGTAGAATATACCAAATATGTCATTCATATTCTCAAGTTCATTTCATTCTTAATGTCATTTCATTCTTTAGCCTATTCTATTCCTATTCAAATCCATTCCAATATACTAATCGATACTTTAATATTTGATGTGATATCCTTCAAGTTTTCAAATGTCAGTCTCTGACCACATCGTATAATCAAAGTTTCCAATTTTATTTACAAGCCATAAAGGGCATTTAGTCAAACACACGGAATAAGATTTAGGTAGACATTTTCGCACCTGACATTTTCTTGTTTGGTTTTACAAATCCATGGACCATGTCTCCTGATTGCACCTACCACAACGCGGTTAAGTTTAAAGTTCCTTCCACCACCCCACCCCACCCCACCCCACTCCACCAAACCAATCTTTGAGACATCTAATTGGAAAACTTAGTTGATGTTGAAAGTTTCATTGAGTTTGAGTGTGTCAAAAATAGAAATTTTGATATTCATGGATAAGGAAAAGAATTTAAACTTATTTTTCGATCCATCTTTTTGTGGTTTAATTGTCAATCAAGTTATAATTTAGTTAACCTGCTTTGATACCATGTAAAATAAAATAATTAGACATTTAAGTGCTTCATTTGCTATCATGGGAACAAATATTTAGTGTACAATTTGTTAGATTTAGGGTCTGTTTGACCCAATCTTTAAACGTTTAAAAGCGATTTATATGAGTTTAGAAGCTGAAACTAACATGCTTGAGTTTTGACCAATCTTTAAAAAGCTTATAGGGAAAAGCCAAAGGTAAAAATATTAAAAACTAATAAGCACCAAATTGGAGCTTTTGGAAAAAAGTTATCGTGAAGCTATTTTTACATCACACGTGAAGTTTTTTTCTCCTAAAAAATACTCCATATTTTTTAAATAATTTACTATTTTTTTTCCAAATTTTCTAATTTTTTTTAATATTTAATTATGTTGTGACAGTGAATAATACTTCTTATATGATAAGGCCAAACAACCAATCGCTTCTATTCAACAAAAACTCTAACCAAGGTTTTACTACTGAAAAGATTTACAATTCAATAATTAAAATTTCACAGTTATGCCAAATAGACCCTTAAATCTAAATATAATTACAATAGATAACGAGCTAAAGATATGGTTAAAATTCTATATACAATCGATTTACAATGGTAACTGAAAACTTAATTCGGATTCAAATAAAACTTAAGGTCGTATAATGTAACAGCGAGACTCGAGCTCGCAAATACCACTAGACCAAAGCCCTAGTGGCAACTGGAAAACTTAGTTGACATTGAAAGTTTCATAGAGTTTGAGTGTGTCAAACAATGGTGAAACAGAATTTTTGACATTCATGGATAAGGAAAAGAATTTGAACTTCATGTTTTTCCATTTTTAAAGTCGTAAATTTTTTACCAAGTAATGTGGTTAGTCATGTGACAGCTGTAGATATTAGAATTTGAATCCCCACATAATTGTCGATGCATTGATTGTAGACCTTGTCTATCAATATGAAAACCTTTGATCCTTAAAAAGTAAGAAGAAGAAATCCCAAGCAAGTGATCAATCTTCATCTGTCGTCGTCTGATTGACCAATTAAAAGATAAAATGTTACAGCAAACACAAACTATTAGCGTAGGATAGACAATCCTTTTACGATTAGACATATAGAACGTCAGTATCTCTAATACATGGTGTAGACCCCATCGTCAATAAGACTTTTTAAAAAGTTTTTCAATAAGATTATATATCATCCGAGTAATCATTTGCCTTTGTGTGTGTGTGATAAAAAATTTCATTATGCAAAGAAAAAGTTGACATTTAGGCTCCATTTATTTGCTATATTTCTTTTTTTGCTAAGCAATTTGCTGTAATTTTTTTTTTCTTGAAAATATATATATATTTTTAATTTTTGATAACACCGTAAAATAAGTGAACTGAAAACTATTTTCAATCAATGTATAAAAACTAGTTATGAGGAGTGTAAATATTTTCATGTGCTTGAAGTACTGATGAAAATATTTTCCTCTCCATACTCGACCACATCCCTACCCCCATCTCTTTCTCCCATCCCTCCAACCCACATCTGATCCTACCCCACCCATAAATACATGTGTGTATGTGTTTATATATGTACATGTGTTTATGTGTGTTTATATATATATGTATACAATTCAATAACAAAGAATATTTTTCAGTGTGATAATCAAATATTACAAAATATTTTATTTTTTAGACAAATAATTTTTTCTCCAATTATTTTCCTGCAAACAAATGGACCCTTAATATAGAAATTGCTATCATTTAAGGAAAAAGTGAAACATTGCCTAGTTAACACAAAACATTGTCATTTCATACTGATATCTTAGATAACAAAGTACTTTTAAGACTTTTAACAAACCACCCCCGACCCCTCCTACCCACTTGAAATCCAAAGAGGAAAATCAATGCGTTGACAATTTACAGACAATATTAACGAACTACTAGAAGCAACCTAATCATCAATATAATCAACCTGGAAAAGTGTTCAAGCAACATTTTTTTATTTTTTTGGTCAATACAAGCAACATTCCAAAAAAACATTATCGTATACTTTCTTATTTTTAGTTGTCGTAGTCAACTTATTTGATTCAACCACTAGGGATAACATTTATTAAAAAATCCTTTGACAGCTTCAATGTTCTTAATTTCTCTTCTTATAACTTGTAGTGGATTTCTATTATTCTTTACTTTTGCGTGTTCTCTCCACAAACATAAAAACAAATGCCAGATAAGGATTGGATCGAAGCTTATTATTGATTATTTCATTTAAAAATTTAAACTGTTGAACGAAAGTTTATTATATTTGTTATTGTCCTCAACATATTTTTTTAAGTGCAAACGGTATTTTTTACTTTTGCACGTAAATAAAAAAAAAAATAGTTATTCAAATCACGATCTCCCGATGGGCTTTAAGTCAAAAACGGTATTTAACTTGGTGGCGTGATGGTGATCTTAATCGACAAAGATGGTCCGCGGATATGTAGAATAGAGTAAGCCATCTTTCGTTACCTTTACCTACAATAATTGATCTTGAACGAAGACCTTAATTTTATGCTTGTATAATATATAATGATGATGCTGAAAATGAAGCTCGTGAAATGATTAGCACTTACTTCAGCAGACCTTATGGTGAGATGACTACCTCTTACCACACCGGATCTGATATTTCGTATGCTCAGAGGTGGTTTTATTTTGCATATCCCGATCGAGGTCGATGTCGGCTACATGATTTCTAATACAGAAAAGATGAGACCATTTGTGACTTTTTTTAGGAAAATCTCCGAAGTTACCTTTGTGAAAAATTTACAAAACGATCAAGTGTGTGTGAAAGAGTAAATATAGATCTATCTGCACATGGAGTTCACGTGCATGACAGTCGGATGTGTCTAATTGTCGTTTGTTAGTGTTACCCTAACTTCGGGCATAAATTGGCCTATCAAAGCCTTAAAATTGAATTTTTGCATGGTTTAGATTCTGCATCATTGGCTCATTAAAACGTTAAAAATTCTATATATTTTTTAGAAAAAAAATTTAGATATTTATCATGTATTTTTAGTTAAAAAAATTAATTAGTCTTCACCGAAAAAAAATATACTCATAGAGTTAAAATTAAAATTATGTGTTTTAACTCACATTGATAAGAATTCCTTAATCTGTCTGTGACCATCACACATTAATATGGGACGTCCAACCACTACTTTTAGAAGATTGTGCAATCTTATTAGAGAGGTTACATGCGGTGAGGTGTTGGGCGTTTGATTGCTGTCCTTACCTCAACTGTCAAGTTTTGATTTAATTATAGTACGCTGCTCTTTCTAATTAGGAGCGCGTGACCTCCTCTGATTGGCAAATTAACTTTTCTCTCATCAAAGGAAAGTTCGCAAGCATATTTCATTGTACTTTGTTTGTCGTTATAGTTGGTGTAGTTTGATTCAACAACTTGGAATGACATATACCAAAATCCTTGACAGCTTCAATATTCTTCTCTTCATGTCCGTTGGAATAAGCTTCTATTGTTATTTAATTTTGCACGTTTACTCCACAAAGATAAGAATGAACGATACTACACAAATTGGACGCATAAAACACTAATATTAAGAAATTCTTATCGAGGAATTAGGAACATATTATTGTTCTATTTTTTTCTTTAATAAAGAAAGTCGAAATTGTGATTTAAACTTTAAAATTAATTGTAATTTGTGTGTAGGCATTATTTTACGTTAAACTAGCAAGCCACAGATAATCCATAAAGAAGCCACATTCTAATTGTTAATGAAGCCTACATCTGCGTCATATTCTTTATTCTGTTTGACCTGAAACCTTGGACAGCACTTTCAGGCATTGCATTATATACTTCAATCATAGTAGTAGTGTTTATTGACCCCCAAAAATGAAAAGGAAAAATAGTAGTAGTGTTTTGCAAGAAACATTTATAAATATACGACACTATGCATGAAGACCGCAATTTCCGTGAAAATAAATCTCTGAACTAGTAAAAGCTTGCTGAAATAAACAGCAAATAAACCTTAGCTTTAATAAACAACACGCAGGAATAAGTCAAAAACACCATTTTCCTGTGGGTTGAAGTCTTCTCTAATAACCAAGATGCTATACGGTCTTAAAGTTTGGATGAAATGATTAGTTAACTATAGCGATGATTCGTTATGATCAAAAGTTTTGAATTTAAATCTATGTTTTAAATTGACAGAGAGCATACATAGGGGCACGCTATCATGCCCCGATCCCAGAACTCCAAGCCCATAGCCCGAGGCGAGACTGATATTGTACGCATAAAAAAATAAATATTTGAACATCTTTTCTACTGACCTAAAATGATTAATCCAAGTTATTCCTTATACCCATAATACCTATTTATAAATCACATATATAAATTATCTCCTACCGATATAAGATGTCACACGTGCCGTCGCCCCATAGAGTGGATCTACTATAATCTTGTTTAAGAAGAGTATATCGTTATCACAAAAAAAAAAAAAAATGAAGATGCTAGGGGTTAAGGTGATTTCTTAGTATTTTAAAAGCCAACTCAAACTTCTAGACAACACGCAGTATGTTTCCACTAACCTAATCAGCACCATTTATCAAGTCAATTGTGAAATTTCTTTGCTATTAGACTACACATTCACGCAATCATACGAAAGCCATGTGCTGCAACCTCCTTATAATTTCATTATAAATAGACGATATTGAGTTCATGTCATGAACGTGTCTTAAAACATTATCTTCTTCCTCTTGGTACAAACAGAGAGGAATGGTCCATTAATATACAAATTATCGACTTGTTGGTTGAGCATCTTTGCGTATAAAAAGCTAGATCTTCTAATATTTTCTTCATCTTCATATTACAATTTCTCCTCTCACCATGGCAAGTCTTCAGCAGCTCTTGCTGGGATGTGCTATACTTCTTCTGGCTTCTGGATGTGCTTCTGCTGCCATTGTAGAGCACACATTTCATGTAATCTCCACTACTTATAGTATTACATTTATGTGCTATATGTCACTTATTTATTCCTTCTCCCGTCAAACTTTCTTTATACAATTACAAATTTTATTATATATACAAAAAAATTGACCTTTTATATATGTACTTTTACCATATATACAAAGGAGGGGTGAAAAGGATGATATAAAATATTATTCTTATATCCCTCCCTTCACTCCTCATTCAATTTCAATTTTTTCCTTTTTCTAAAAAGAAACTCGGTTAAGAAACTATATATTAATTTACCACATTATCGAAAAATTTTAGTTAAAAATAAATTTATTAATTAATTAATTTATTATTTTTTAAACAGAAACTTGGTTCACAACCACCAATATAAAACTTTTAGAATTTCTTTTTTGTACTGTAACTTCGATACATGCATGTTCTGAAGATTTTTAAATTTCTCTGCTACAGGTGAAAAACTTGACTATTGGACGGCTATGCCAACAACAAACGATCACTGCAGTAAATGGAAGTCTTCCGGGCCCTACCATCCGAGTAAAGGAGGGAGATACCCTCGTGGTTCATGTTGTCAACCTATCACCATACGAAATGACCATCCATTGGTAAGTCCTTGAAATTAGCAAGAAAATATTAAAAGAATAGAAGTTAAATTTTTTGTTGAAAATTATAAATGGCGCCAAATTACCACCTCATACAAAGAGGGATTAGCCTTACACTATTCGAGCATAATCATTATTTTTCTAGTTACAACAAGGAAAACACAATTGGGTTTATGTCTACATAATAGATATATGCTTCTCAAAATATTTTACTCAATGAAGTCGAAACTTGTTGAAAGTCAGGCCATTAGAAGATAGTTTGCAGAAAAATGGAGTAATCAGTGAAAAGTACCGTTATCATTCTTCACGGGTGCCGATTATATAAATCTATTTTATTTGTGTTTCTTATAAAATTTTATCGTTGCCTTTTTTAAATTGTGTAGGCATGGAGTCTTCCAGCTATTCAGTGGTTGGGCTGATGGACCTGAGTATGTAACACAATGTCCTATACACTCAGGAAATAATTACACCTATAGGTTTAATATTACTGGACAAGAAGGGACACTTTGGTCGCATGCACATATCTCATATCTTCGAGCCACTATTTATGGAGCGCTTGTTATTCGTCCTAGAGAAGGCCGGAAATATCCTTTTCCAAAACCAGACAAGGAAGTTCCAATCCTATTAGGTAGAGTCTACCCCATATATATATATATATATATATATATATTGTTGCCACTTTCATTATTACGTATCCAATACCATATATGCAAATATTAATGTTAATATATTCTTTAATTTCCTGTGAAATATTTTCTATTCATAGTTTGCTTTATGGAGTTGATGACTAATATATTTCCTTCATTTCAAAATAAATTAAATAGTTTATAAGTGATGTTTTAGAACATCATATAAAAAAAGTAGGGTAAGTATAGTTTTCGAACATATTAAAAATTGAGTATGAATTTATAAAAGAACAGTATTTTGAAAGATAAAACTTTTCACTGAAAAATAGACATGTGCTTAGATTCTACTGAGAAGAATTTCTAGATCTACCTGATTGATAAATGAATAAAATTGAATAGTAAGTCATTCGATAAGAATTACAAGGACTAGTAATAAAGATTAACAATAAGTCCACCAGATAAACATGTTTTATTTGTAAATGTTTCTTCCAAATAACTTCAATTTCAAATTTTTTTTTTTTTAAAACGTACTTGCTAGTTAGAATCGTAATAATAACCGTGATAATCTAATCACAGGAGAGTGGTGGAACGCTGACGTTGTTGACATAGTAAATGAAGCGACAGAAACTGGTGGTGCACCAGCTGAATCTGATGCTTTTACAATTAATGGTCAGCCAGGAGATCTTTTCCCATGTTCTTCAGACAGTAAGTATTAGTTTATACGACCTACATTATACCAAGACCACAAGAAAGTTGATGCTTTGTTTACATCCTTAATATTCTCGTGAATTTTATGCGTTTGGAAAAAAGAAAGAAATTTATATGTCCCTGTGGATCTTTTGGTAGGCACATATAAGCTGAAAGTACAACGGGGAAAAACATATCTCCTTCGTATGGTCAACGCTGCAATGCAAAGTATACTTTTTTTCAAGATAGCTAATCATACGATGACAGTAGTTGCAGTGGATGCTTGTTACACTAATCCATATGTCACCGATGTAATTACAATTGCCCCTGGACAGAGCATGGACGTACTTCTAAAAGCAGATCAGCCTCCAGCATCATACTATATGGCAGCACGTGCTTATCAGGGTTCACAATTTGTAGGGTTTTTAAGAAATACCACAACTGCAATACTTGAGTATGATCGCTCCACATCCTCAACCCCTATAATGCCAACTCTACCTGCTTATGATGATAATTCAACTGCCTTCACATTCTTGACTAATTTGACTGGACTTACTACTGCACCCTTTTGGCAACCAGTTCCGCAACAAGTGGATGAACGTATGTTTATAACTATAGGGTTGGGGTTGGTTCCATGTGATGGACCAGGAAACACAACTTGTGACGGGATAGGTGGAAATCGATTTGCTGCTAGCATGAACAATGAATCCATGGAGTTACCCACACAATTGTCGATGTTAGAAGCCTTCTTTTACAATGTTGATGGGATTTACACCAAAGATTTTCCAGATGAGCCTTCTGTTGTGTTTGACTATTCAAATCAAAGTATTGCCAATGACATAGGGCTTCTAATGACCAAGAAATCAACCAAAGTGAGGAAATTTAAGTACAATTCTACTGTGGAAATTGTGTTTCAAAATACTGCTCTAGGGACAGTAGAAAACCATCCCATGCACTTGCATGGATTCGATTTTCACGTTTTGGCTCAAGGGTATGGCAACTATGACCCTACAACAGATTCGCAGAAATTCAATCTCGTCAATCCACAACTTCGTAATACCATTGCTGTTCCAATAGGAGGATGGTCCGTTATTAGATTTCGAGCAAATAATCCCGGTTAGTTTTTTTGTCTCTTTACGTATAGCATCATAATACTAAATGTTTATAACCTTAGATTCATTTGATTCTTAAGTTTGAAAACATTGCCCAACAGGTGTATGGTTCGTTCATTGTCATTTGGAAGTTCATGTACCTTGGGGTTTAGCAGGCGCTTTCGAGGTCGAGAATGGACCAACTCCCTCAACATCTCTACCTCCACCTCCTGCAGATCTTCCAAAATGCTAGTTGCACTCAAGAGTGATTAATTTATTACTCAGTGTGTCTTTTATTTTATGATCTTGAATATAATTTTTTAATATGTGTTGTATAGCTTTAGATCTCTCTTAAATAAAAATTAGAAAAAAAAAAGAAATGAGCAAATGGAGATCACTAGTCATTTTTTTTACTTTTCTTTTGGTAGGTAGTGATATATCTTTGTGAACATCCTTCAAGTGTAATAAATTATTTGTAGAATTTGTTTTTATATTTGTCCCGAGTTTATTTATTCTTAATTACGAGGAAGTAATGTTAAATGAGTAAAATTTTGTGTAGGCGAGTGAAATATATCTTAAAAATCCTCACTCGTTTTGTCTGTCAAACACATTTTGATTTTGAAAACATGTCAATTAGCTTTAGCACTTACTGGTGCGAGAAAGACTTCTGCATAATTTGAAGATAAGTTATAGACAATTGTAATATAGAATCATTGTACATTTTTTTATTCTATTTCTTTCAGAAGAAGGAAAGGATTTGTTTCAGTCAAATTTTATGACCCTATGTTTCGTGTTCAAACTACTAAGAGTTGACATTATAATTAAGTAGGTTAATTAGTCTTTTTCTATGACTGATTCACCAAAAAGTGGATTGGAGATTTCTGAGAGAATTTAAATGCTTTCAATTGAAAAAGTCAAAAGAAAATGTATATATCGGTTAAGTGATTACTTGATCAAAGTTTAAACTATTAAAGAACATATATTTAATTAGCATATATTATACTATGAAGTGAGTTGTAATTGACACAAAATTGTAGGACCCATCTACTAAATAAGCCGTGTAGATGTGTTATTAATCAACATATCAAATATATCATAATTTATTTTCAATCATGTATATCAAATAAATAGTATTATTCTGATATTTACTCTTGTAATCTAAAGTACCAATTTCGTTATAAAAATCAATTGAGGTCAATGCAAAGTTTTTTTTATATATTATTATTATTATTATTATGTTTCATCTGGAGATCTTTCTTGCATATAACAAATTTTGAATTAGACTTCTATATGAACAAACTTGGACATGTTTTTTGTTCCCTAAAAATATTATAATGAAATGTATTCCGTAAGGATTTAATAAAAGCCCGGAGGGAAGTTTTCCTCCTTCTACCAAAAAAAAAAACATGCATTCCATAAGAAATAATCTTTGCCAAAAACAAACTTTCAATAGTTGAAAGGTTACAAATGCTGAGGGCAAATAGGAATACTGTTAAGAAAAAATCCTTTTTTTTCATATATCATTCTTCTTCTTTGTATAAACTTCATCTCTAAGAAAGAAAAGATAGTCACAGGTTACTAGCTCGTTCAATTTCTGTATTTGTTATGAATAAAGGAGTTCCAAGTAGTAACAGCCCAAAAGTTCAGGCTAGCCCCAACACAAAACAGATCCAGGAGGATACAGGTGGCCCGAGAAGAAGCACAAGGCCCAGGAGGAAGCCCACGTACTAGAGTGATTATGTGGCAAAGTAGTTGTAACAGTAGGAAGCATGTGTGTGGTGAAAGAATATAAGCTGTGATGACTCAATAGAGAGGGAAAAAAGAATTACTTTATTGTTTTAGTCTTCTTCTTGTTAGCAATACTCTGTTTGTTATTGCAACTCAACAAATCAATACAAGCTCTTCACAACTCCAATTGTGTAATTAATTAGCTCCCTAGAATCCAAAGTGTTACATTGGTACTTTCGTTGACTTCATGGCTGAAGGTACTTGTTTGAAAGCCATGGATGAGGTGATGAAGTGCACTCAAGAAGTCTCCTCCCAAAATACCCAACGATTGGATGAGTTCTAGCAATCCTCTACTGAATTAGCTACCATAGTTACAACTCTCAGCGGCAAGTTAGATTAGACACTTAAATTGCTTATCGATAAAGTTGAGCCACAAACCACCATCTCTCATGTTCTAGCATCCTTGTCGGCTCCAGCTGACTCTAGTTCGATGGCTCCACAGGGGTTTTCCATGGTCATCACTCAAGGGTAAACAAACCCCCACTTTCAGTTCCGCCTCTTATCTCATCCACACCACCATTATGGTTCCACCAATCCCAACTTATGCTCCTAACTTCACAACTTAGCTTCTACCTTGCTATATTTCATTGGGTTCCCCTACGGATGGCTTTGCTCCAGCTCCACATTGGTCGATGTCGATGACACCGATGGGTCAACCTCCATCGCCTTTTTCGTTGCTCCAGGGCCGGCAAATGCGACTGGATTATTCGAGGTTTGATGGTGAGGATCCAGTGGGTTGGATTTTCAAGGCCGAACGAATTTTCTCTTATCATTCCACTCCGGATGAACAACGTCTTTTAATCTCGTCATTTCATATGGACCGGTAAGCTTTGCAGTGGTTTCAATGGATGTCCTGTAATAGACAATTTTTGAATTGGGAGTAGTTCGTTTGAGCTCTAGAAATTCGTTTTGGGCCATTGGAATTTGAGGATCATCAGGGCACTCTGGCTAAGCTGATGCAAACCGGTTCTGTGGAGGACTATAAGGTTCCGTTTGTTTGCCGTAAAATAATTTGCTTGTGAAAAATATTTTCAGTAGAAAATATTTTATTGGAAAATAAAATATTTTCCTCCGTTTGTTTACAGTAAAATAACTTGCTTGTGAAAAATGTATTAAGTAGAAAATGTTTTCAGAGAAATTTTTTTTTCTGAGATCCGTTTGTTTGCCGTAAAATAACTTGTTAGGGAAAAATATTTTTCTGGAAAATAAAATATTGAAAAATATTTTATGGTATTTGGATGTACAATAAAAAATATTTTCCTACATGAGATTTATAAAAAAAAAATATACACATAAAATATGGGTAGTTAAGTTCCGGAAAATGTTTTCCTTTCCCAAAGAACATGAAAATATTTTTCCAAATTTTGAACTAGCCGTCATTTTTGACCGGAAAATATTTTTTAGTTGACCAATTTTCTGGTGTTACCAAACATCGGAAAATCTCCAAAAAGTAGCCCACCATTTTTGACAGAAAAATATTTTTTAGTTGACCAATTTTTCGGTGTTATCAAACATCGAAAAATCTCCAAAAAGTAGCCCACCATTTTTGACTGTAAAATATTTTTCGGTTAACCAATTTTTCGATATTATCAAATACTGTAAAATAAGAAAAATATTTTTTGGGAGAATATTTTACGGCAAACAAACGGAGCCTAAGTTCGAATTTGAGTCCCTCGCCAATCGCACTGTGGGCCAGAGGCCGTCATTCTTAACTAGTTGTTTTGTGACTGGGTTACGGGCTGACATACACTCGAAGGGTTTGGCTTTGCGGCCTATGACCTTGTCACAAGCTATTGGATTGGCGAAGTTACAAGAATCAAAGATCACGGAGCAAAGGAAATTAGCCCAACAGGTAGACCGTACTCATTTGGCCCCTTCTCAACCTTTCATCAACCCACCAGCCCATACACAACCAAGCCCAAAATTACTCGCGTGTCCACTCATTGGGGCCGTACAACCCACCTACGCACCTTTCAAAACAAGTCAGCCACATAAACCGTATACGTTTCTACCACCCCCACCCAACCATACACTTTACGAAAATTTTCACCAAAATAAATGCAACTGCCCCGCAAGAAAGGACTTTGTTATAATTGCGATGACAAGTTCGTTCCCGGGCATTGTTGCAAAACACAACCCCAATTATTTTTATTGATATAAAGCTAATTTCAGAATTTTCTGTCCAAATTTGGCAAAAAGATAATAGAAAGATCAAATTGGCAATTTTTGTAAAATATTGTGAACGTGACTATTATAATCTTTAAAACTAATTTAAATATTTGAGTAAATATTAAAAACGACCCGTGAAATTTGTCTGACAGAAAACTATTATGGACATAGACCTCTAGATTTTTGTGACAATGTCATAGAATGAACTCAGTCTAATTAGAGGTGAATGAAAATTCAGAATAATATAGAGGGGTAAGTTCTTGACTCGAATTTACAAGAAAGATTTAAAGAATATTTGATGTGATATCCTTCAAGTTTTAGCATATTTCTTAAATAGCTTTCGAGTGTCAGTCTCTGACCACATCGTATAATCAACGTTTTCAATTTTATTTATTAGCCATAAAGGGCATTTAGTCAAACACATAGAATAAGATATAGGTAGCCATTGTCGCACTTGACATTTTCCTGTATGGTTTTACAAATCCATGGATCAGGTCTCCTGACTGCACCTACCACAACGCGGTTAGGTTTAAAGTTTTTTTTTTTTTTTCCCCCCATCTTTGAGACATCTAATTGGAAAACTTAGTTGATGTTGAAAGTTTCATTGAATTTGAGTGTGTCAAAAATAGAAATGTTGATATTCATGGATAAGGAAGAGAATTTGAACTTCTTGTTTTTCGATCCATCTTTACGTGGTTTAATCAAGTTATAATTTAGTTAATCTGCTTTGATACCATGTAAAATAAAATAAGACATTTAAGTGCTTCATTTGCTATCGAGGGAACAAATATATTGTGTCCAATTTGTTAGATTTAGGGTCTTTTTGACCCAATTTTTAAACATTAAAAAGCGCTTCATATGAGTTTAGAAAGTAAAACTAACATGTTTGAGTTTTGACCAATTTTTAAAAAGCTTATAAGTAAAAGCCAAAGCTAAAAAAATTAAAAAATAAGCACCAAATTTGAGCTTTTGGAAAAAAAGTTATGTGAAGCTATTTTTCCATAACATGTGAAGTTTTTTTCTCTCCTAAAAAATATTCCTCCATATTTTTTAAATAATTTACTAATTTTTTTTCTAATATTTAATTATGTTGTGACAGTGAATATAACTTCTTATATGATAAGGCCAAACAACCAATCGCTTCTATTCAACAAAAACTCTAACCAAGGTTTTACTACTGAAAAGATTTACAATTCAACAACTAAAATTTTACATTTATGCCAAATAGACCCTTAAATCTAAATATAATTAAAATAGATAACGAGCTAAAGATACGGTTAAAATTTTATATACAATCGATTTACAATGGTAATTGGAAAACTTAGTTCGGATTCAAATGAGGATTAAGGCCGTATAATGTAACGGCGAGATTCAAACTCACAACCTTTCGTATACATACCGAGGTCTATACCACTAGACCAAAGCCCTAGTGGCAACTGAAAAATTTAGTTGACATTGAAAATTTCATAGAGTTTGAGTGTGCCAAACAGTGGTCAAACATAATTTTTGACATTTATGGATAAGGAAAAGAAATTGAACTTCTTGTTTTTCCATTTTTAAAGTCGTATATTTTCAATCAAGTCATGTCGCTAGTCATATGACCGCTGCAGATATTAGAATTTGAATCCCTCATAATTGTCGATGCATTGATTGTAGACCAATTAACCAATATTTTTACCTTTATGCTTTGTCTGTCAATATGAAAACCTTTGATCCTTAAAAAGTAAGAAGAAGAAATCCCAAGCAAGTGATCAATCTTCATTTGTTGTCGTCTGATTGACCAATTAAAACATAAAAAGTTACAGCAAACACAAACTATTAGCGCAGGAATTAGCGTAGGATAGACAATCCTTTCACGATTAGACATATATAAGAGTAAGATTATATATCATCCGAGAAATCATTGGCCTTTGTGTGTGTGGTAAAAAATTTCATTATGCAAAGAAAAATTTGACATCTAGGCTCCATTTTTTTGCTGTATTTTGTTTTTGCTAAGCAATTTGCTATAATTTTTTTTTCTAGAAAATATATATATTTTTAATTTTCTAATTTTTGATAACATTATAAAATAAGTGAATTGAAAACTATTTTCAATCAATATATAAAAACTAGTTATGAGGAGTGTAAATATTTTCATGTGCTTTTGGTGATGAAAATATTTTCCTCTCCATACTTGACCACATCCCTAACCCCCAGCTCTCCCCCCCATCCCCTTAACCCACATCTGATCCTACCCCCCCTCCCCCCACCCTCCCACCCCACCCGTAAATACATGTGTGTATGTACATGTTTATATATGTACATGTGTTTATGTGTGTTTATATATATATACGTATACAATTAAATAATAAAGTATATTTTTCAGCGTGAAAATCAAATACTACAAAATATTTTATTTTTTAGATAAATATTTTATTTATCAAATTATTTTCCTGCAAACAAATGGACCCTTAATATAGAAATTGCTATAATTTAAGGAAAAAGTGCAACATTGCCTAGTTGACACAAAACATTGTCCTCAATTTCATACTGATATCATAGATAACAAAGTACTTTAAAGACTTTTAACAAACCACCCCCAACCCCTCCTACCCACTTGAAATCCAAAGAGGAAAATCAATGCGTTGACAATTTACAGACAATATTAACGAACTACTAGAAGCAACCTAATCATCAATATAATCAACCTGGAAAGGTGTGCATGCAACATTCCAAAAAAGCATTATCGTATACTTTCTTATTTTTTAGTCGTCGTAGTCAACTTATTTGATTCAACCACTAGGGATAACAATATTTATCAAATTAAATCCTTTGACAGCTTCAATTTTCTTTCTCTTCATATAACTTGTAATGGACTTCTATTATTCTTTACTTTTGCGTGTTTTCTCCACAAACATAAAAACAAATGTGAGATAAGGATTGGGCCGAAGCTTATTAGTGATTATTTTATCTAAAAATTTAAGCGGTTAAATAAAAGTTTATTATATTTGTTATTGTCCTCAACATATTTTTTATTTTTATTTTTATTTAAGTACAAATAGTATTTTTGAGTTTTGTACGTGAATAAAAAAAGTAGTTATTCAAACAAAATATACGATCGCCGGATGCAGGTCTTTAAGTCAAAAACGGTATTTAACTTGGTGGCGTGATGGTGATCCTAATCGACAATGATGGTCCGCGGATATCTAGAAATGGTTATAGAGTAAGCCATCTTTCGTTACCTTTACCTACAATTAATTGATCCTGAACGAAGACTTTTTATGCTTGTATAATATATAATAATGATGATGCTGAAAATGAAGCTCGTGGGATGATTAGCACTTACCTCAGTGGACCTTGTGGTGAGATGATTACCTCTTACCTCACCGGATCTGATATTTCGTATGCTGAGAGGTGGTTTTATTTTGCATATCCCGGTCTAGGTCGATGTCGGCTACATGGTTTCTAATACAGAAAAGATGAGACCATTTGTGACTTTTTTTAAGAAAAATCTTCAAAGTTACCTTCGGGAAAAATCTACAAAACGATCAAGCGTGTGTAAAAGAGTGAATATAGGTCCATTTACATGTGGAGTTCACGCGCATGACAATTGGATGTGTCTAATTGTCGTTTGTTAGTGTTGCCCTAACCTCGGGTATAAATTCTCCTATCAAAGCCTTAAAACTGGGTTTTTGCATGGTGTTTAGATTCTGGATAATACAATGTTTTTATTTAGTGTTTAAGATTAGTTCATAGAGAACTTATGAGAAAGACTTATACCGCTGCGACGGTGAAAAGTTTTGCCTCCGTCATCCTGTTTTTTCGTTAACCATCACCAGATGCGGATGCATATGAGCTCATTAAATCGTTATAAATTCTATATATTTCTTAAAAAAAAAATCTAAATATCTATGTATTTTTAGTTAAAAAAAATTAATTACTCTCCACTGAAAAAAAAAATATACTAATATAATTAAAAAAATATATGGTTTAGCCCACATTGACAATAATTTTTGGATCTGCTCCTAACCATCACGCATTAATATGGGACATCCAACCACTTATATGCGAGAGGAGTTGGGCGTCTAATTGATGTCCTTACCTTAACTATCAAGTTTTGATTTATTTATAGTACGTTGCTCATTCTAATTAGGAGCGCGTGACCCCCTTTGATTGACTAATTAACTTTTCTCTCATATAATTTGAAAACAATTTCATACGAGGATGATCATTAACAATTCAAAAATAAGGGTGAAATGCACAAGATCCTTTTATACTTTTATTAAAGTGCATAAGATCCCCCTGTGTTTTTTAAAAGTGTACAAGACCCCCCTTTGCTTTTTTAAACGCAACTCCACTTTTCCATCAACTTTGTTGACGAAAAATGGTAAAAGATATAAATACCTCAAATTTTTTTTCTATTCTCTCTTTATTCTTTTTCCTTTTACTTGTTTTTCTTTAAAAAATATAATATATACATATATATATATATACACACACACAAAGCACACTGAAAAAAAAAAAACAACATATATATATATAATATCATGTCCCTGTTGTTTGAAACATGCCAAAACTATTAGCAGATTCAAAATTAGTAGTTACCAACTCAAGAAGTTATTGAATTGGGCATTGAACTTTCAAGCTGAACAGGAATAGACTGAACTTTCGATGTTTTTGCTTTACATAAACTACTTAGTATAATTATTCTCTTTTGCTGGTCAACTAAATGACGGGGTAGGGGATTTGTGAAAGAAAATGACTGTTTTTTTGTTTTGTTTTGTGAAAAGGGTATTTTAGTAAATAAATAAACATATTTTATTGCAAAAGTGTAAAAGAACAATCTCAGTTGCAAAATTGGTGTGTGTTATAAACTTGCGGTTAAAACTAACAATTTTTTTGACGGAAAAAACTAACCGTGATGTGTTTTTAAAAGTACACGGGGTTCCTGTGCACTTTTAAAAGCACAAGGGGGTCCTGTGCACCTTAACAAAAATATAGAGGGGTTTTGTGCACTTTACCCCGAAAACAATATTAACTATACTACAAGCAATTTAATCATCTAAAATATATTTTCAAAGGAAAGTTCGCAAGCAACAAGTATATTATTCTTTATTTTTTGATTTATGGGAGGCCTAAGACCGTACAACATAATCAATGAGACGACTCGAGTTTACAATTTCTCGCATAACAACAAGTAATATTATTATCACTGGACCAAAGCTCTAGTGGCATCAAGCATATTTTATTATACTTTGTCAGTCGTTATAGTTGGTGAAGTTTGATTCAACAACCTGGAATGACATCTACCATGTCCTTGACAGCTTCAATATCCTTCGCTTCACGTCCGTTGGAATAAGCTTCGATTGCTATTTAATTTTGCACGTTTACTCCACAAAGATAAGAATGAACGATACTACACAAGAATTGGACGCATAAAACATTAATATTAAGAAATTCTTATCGAGGAATTAGGAATATATTGGATCTTTATTTTTTTTCTTTAATAAATAAAGTTAAAACCGTGGTTCAAACTTTATAATTGGTTGTCATCCGACCATTCTTTGAATTCTTACTTTCGGCACCAAGAACAAAAAGGTGGTGACACGATCCCTAAAAGTTTGCAATCAATTTTGCGGTTTGGCACAAATTGTGACTTTCGGATTAAATATGCAACCAAAACGTTATACAACCCCTTCTTTGGGACGAAAAATAAAGTAGGATTAAAATCAATCTTTTTTTTTTTGATGAAAGAGGAGAACTTCTCTCCAGGATTTTAGAATACTTCAAACCCTTCTAATCCTAAATTATCATATTTATGTGTGCTGTGGTGGGGATTTGACCATCAAGGCAATCCTCGAATACGAGAGTGTTTTCTGTCTTAAAAAATAAACCAAACCAAACCAAATCAAATTAAGCTTTGTTCCACTAGGTAGAGTCGGCTATATGGATCATGCGACACCATTCGTTCCTGTCGAGAGCCATCTCCTCTATAAGCTCCATACACGCAAGATCTAGTCTAATTGTCTCCGTCCAAGTCATTTTAGGTCTACCTCTATCCCTCTTCTGGTGTACTATTTCTAAATATTTGTACCTTCTAACAAGCGCCTTGACAGGTCGTCTTTTGACATGGCCAAATTATCTCAAACAATTTTTCCTCATCTTATCCTCAATCAGGGCCATTCTTACTCTTTCACTTATCACCTCATTCCTAATTTTTTCCTTTCCAGTTTTGCCACACATCCATCTTAACATTCTCATCTTATGAGCTACCGATATTTTAAAAATATGTTGATATTTTACCGCTCAACACTCCGAACCATATAACATAGTAGGACTAATGGCTATCTTATAGAACTTCCCTTTTAGCTTAAGTGGAATTTTTCGATCACACAAGATTCATGACGTATTTCTCCATTTCGTCCATCCAGCTTTGATTCTGTGATCAACGTCTACATTAATCTCCCCATGCATCTTGTTGAACCATAGAATCCAAGTATCTAAAACTCTGTTTTTCTTGTATTCTTTATGAGTCTAATCTTACATCTATCTCATTTATCGACTTATTTTTGCTAAACATACATTCTATATACTCTGTCTTTGATTTGCTTAGGTTAAAGCCCTTAGATTCTAAAGTTGATCTCCATAATTCTAGCTTAGTATTTACACCTTCTCTAAACTCATCTGTTAAAACAATATCATCTGCAAATAACATGCACCACAATACTGTATCTTGGATTTGGCTAGTGAGTTCATCCATGACAAGTGCGAAAATGTATAGGCCCAAGGCAGATCCTTGATGTAGTCTTATTGTAATCATAAAAAGACTAGACTCTCATCCCCTCATCCTTACACTAGTCATCGCTCCATTGTACATATCTTTTATCACCTCAATGTATGCTACACACACACATTTTTTCTCTAACACTCTTCACAGAACTTCCCTAGGAACTTGGTCATATGCTTTCTTTAAGTCAATAAATAACATGTGTAAGTCTTTCTGGTTCCGTCAATATTGTTTTATTAACCTCCTTAGTAAAAAGATAACTTCCATTGTTGATCTCCCAGACATAAAACCAAATTGATTTTCTAACACCCTTGTATTTCTTCTTATTCTCCTTTCAATCACTCTTTCCTAGAGTTTCATAGTATGTCTCATTAATTTAATTCCTCGATAATTGTAGCAATTCTAGATGTCTCCTTTATTTTTGTATATTGGAATTAAGGTACTCTTCTGCTAGGCATCAAACATCTTCTTACTCAAAATTACGTTAAAAAACCTTGTTAGCCACGTTATACCCTCATCACCCATGCATCTCCATACTTTAATTGCGATACCATCTGGACTTACAAACTTTCTAACTTTCATCTTTTTGAGTGCCCCGTTAACTTCTTCTCTTCCTATCTGTCAATAAAATGTGTTGTTTAACTCATCTTCTGATCTATTTAGTTGTCCCCAGTTTATGTTACTTGAATGACTCTGTCTTAAAAAACAAATAAAAAAAAAATTTAGGACTCGTTGAGATCCATCAGTGAACATAATAATATGTGAACATGTTTCTCACAGCAAATATGTTGAAAAAACATTTCTTATGATTATATAAGGGGCAAGGGAATATTTTCAACTTGGTCATTGTGATATGTGTGTAGGCATTATTTTAGGTTAAACTAGCAAGCCACAGATAATCAATAAAGAAGCCACATTCTATTTGTTAGTTACGCCTACATCTGCGTCATATTCTTTATTCTGTTTCGACTGAAACCTTGAACAGCACTTTCTGGCATTGCATTATATACTTCAATCATATATATAGTAGTAGTATTTTGCAAGAAACATTTATATATATACGACACTTTGCATGAAGACCGCAATTTACGTGAAAATAAATCTCTGAACTAGTAAAAGATTGCTGCAATAATTGAATAAAAAAAAAAGATTGCTGAAATAAACAGCAAATAAACCTTAGCTTTAATATATAACAAGTAGGAACAAGTCAAAAACATGCACCATTTTTCTGTGTTGAAGTCTTCTTTAATAATAAAGATGTTATATGCTCGTAAGGTTTGGGTGGAACCGTTGGTAGTCGCAATTCACAATGGCCTTTCTATTATAAATATTGACCGACTCCTAATTGATGTGTAGTATACTACTACGTTGGGGTGTAGAGCTGCATGAACCATGAATAAATCCACTATAATCTTGCATAGAGTGAGTACCTCGTCATAAAAAATAAAAAGAATAAAGAAAATGAAGATGCTATGGGGTGAAGGTGTTTTCTTAGTATTTTCAAAGCCAACTCAAACTTCTAGACAACACGCGTTAAGTTTCCACTAACCTAATCAACACCATTTATCAAGTCAATTGTCAAATTTCTTTGTTATTAGACAACAATTTCACGCAATCATACGAAAGCCTTGTGCTGTAACCTCCTTAAAATTTCATTATAAATAGACGATATTGGATGGTCCATTAATACACAAATTATCGACTTGTTGGTTGAGCATCTTTGCGTATAAAAAGCTAGATCTTCTAATATTTTCTTCATCTTCATATTACAATATCTCCTCTCAACATGGCAAGTCTTCAGCAGCTCTTGCTGGGATGTGCTATACTTCTTCTGGCTTCTGGATGTGCTTCTGCTGCCATTGTAGAGCACACATTTCATGTAATCTCCACTACATCTATTTATATCTCGAATATTGTTATATGTCATTTGTTTATCCGTCTACCCGTTAGTCTTTCCTTAAACACTTTGACAATTTTTATCATATAAATGAGAGATTTGACGTTTAATATATGCATTCTTACTATATATATAAAGGAAGGGTGAAAACTTGACATAAAATATTACTCTCATATCTCTCCCTTGACTCCTCATTCAATTTCAGTTTTTTCCTTTTTCTGAAAAGGAACTCGGTTAAGAAACTATTAATTTCCCACCTTATTTAAAAGTTTAATTCGTTAAAATAAGTTTATTAATTATATTTACTTAAATTTTTTAAAGAGAAACTCGGTTCACAATCACCAATGCTTAAAACTTTTGGAATTTCTTTTTTATACTGTATCTTCAATACATGTTCTGAAGATTTTTAAATTTCTGCTACAGGTGAAAAACTTGACTATTGGGCGGCTATGCCAACAACAGACGATCACAGCAGTAAATGGAAGTCTTCCAGGCCCTACCATACGTGTAAGGGAGGGGGATACTCTCGTGGTTCATGTTGCCAACCAATCGCCATACAATATGACTATCCATTGGTAAGTCCTTGAAATTAGTAAGAAAATATTAAAAGAATATAGAAGGTAAATTTTTTGTTGAAAATTATAAATGGCGATATGTTACCCCATCATACAATGAGGGATTCGTTTTGGGGCCTTACACTATTCGAGCATAATTATTGTTTTTCTAGTTACAACAAGGTAAACACAATTGTATTTATGTCTACATATTAGATATATGCTTCTCAAAATATTTTACATAATGAAGTCGAAAATTGTTAAAAATCAGGCCATTAGAAGATAGTTTGCAGAAAAAAAATATTCTATTTGTCGTTCTTATAAAATTTTATCCTTGCCTTTTTAATTTTGTGTAGGCATGGAGTCTTCCAGCTATTCAGTGGTTGGGCTGATGGACCCGAGTATGTAACACAATGTCCTATACGCCCAGGAACTAGTTACACCTATAGGTTCAACATTACTGGACAAGAAGGGACACTTTGGTGGCATGCACATATTTCATATCTTCGAGCCACTGTTTATGGAGCGCTTGTTATTCGCCCTAGAGAAGGCCGGAAATATCCTTTTCCAAAACCAGACAAGGAGGTTCCAATCTTATTCGGTAGAGTCTACTCTTTATTGTTGCCACTTTCATTATTATGTATCCAATACCATGCAAATATTAATTTTTGATATATTTTTTAATTTCCTATGAAATATTTTCTTTTCAGAGTTTTCTTTATGGAGTTTATGACTAATATATTTCCTTCATTTCAAAATAAATTAAATAGTTTTTTTTGGTCAATAAATAAATTAAATAGTTTATAAGTGATGTTTTAGAAACATCATATATATAAAAAAAGTAGGTTAAGTATAGTTTTCAAACATATTAAAATTAACTATGAATTTATAAAAGAAAAATATATATTTTGAAAGACAAAAATTTTTACTAAAAAATAGACATGTGTTTAGCATATATTGAGAAGAATTCCTAAATTTACCCTTGTTGAGAAATGCATAAAATTGAATCGTAATAATAACCATGATAATCTAATCACAGGAGAGTGGTGGAACGCTGACGTTGTTGACATATTAGATGCATCAACAGTTACTGGTGGTGCACCAAATCTCTCTGATGCTTTTACAATTAATGGTCAGCCAGGCGATCTTTTTCCATGTTCTACAGACAGTAAGTATTAAATTATACGACCTACATTTATTCTAAAACCACAAGAAAGTTGATGCTTTGTTTACATCCTTAATATTCTCGTGAATTTTATGCGTTTGGGAAAAAAGAAAGAAATTAATTATGTGTCCATGTGGATCTTTTGGTAGGCACATATAAGCTGAAAGTACAACAGGGAAAAACATATCTCCTTCGTATCGTCAACGCTGCAATGCAAAGTATACTATTTTTCAAGATAGCCAATCATACAATGACAGTAGTTGCAGTGGATGCTTGTTACACTAATCCTTACGTCACCGATATAATTACAATTGCCCCTGGGCAGAGCATGGACGTACTTCTGAAAGCAGATCAGCCTCCAGCATCATACTATATGGCAGCACGTGCATATCAGGGTTCACTATTTGTAGGATTTCAAAGAAATACTACAACTGCAATACTTGTCTATGATCGCTCCACATCCTCAACCCCTATAATGCCAAGTCTACCTGCTTATAATGATAATTCAACTGCCTTCACATTCTTGACTAACTTGACTGGGCTTACTACTGCACCCTTTTGGCAACCAGTTCCGCAACAAGTGGATGAACGTATGTTTATAACTATAGGGGTGGGCATAGTTCCATGTGATAGACCAGGGAACTTAAGTTGTGACGGGGTAGCTGGAATGCGATTAGCTGCTAGTATGAACAATGAATCCTTTGAGTTACCCACAAAGTTGTCGATGTTAGAAGCCCATTTCTACAATGTTGATGGGATTTACACAACAGATTTTCCAGATGAACCTCCTGTTGTTTTTGACTATACAAATCCTAGTGTTGCAGGTGACCTAGGGCTTCTAATGACCAAGAAATCAACCAAAGTGAGGAAATTTAAGTACAATTCTACTGTGGAAATTGTGTTTCAAAATACTGCTCTAGGGACAGTAGAAAACCATCCCATGCACTTGCATGGATTCGATTTTCACGTCTTGGCTCAAGGAGATGGAAACTATGACCCTACAAGAGATCCTCAGAAATTCAATCTCGTCAATCCACAACTTCGTAATACCATTGCTGTTCCAATAGGAGGATGGACCGCTATTAGATTTCGAGCAAATAATCCTGGTGAGTTTTTCTCTTTACGTATACCATCGTAACATTTATATTGATTTAACATATGCAAGTAAGCATGAAAATCGGCATAGTAAAATGAATACCGAATGTTTATAACCTTAGATTCATTTTATTCTTATACAAGTTTGAAAACATTGCCCAACAGGTGTATGGTTTATTCATTGTCACTTGGAAGTTCATGTACCTTGGGGTTTATCTGGTGCTTTTGAGGTCGAGAATGGACCAACTCCTTCAACATCTCTTCCTCCACCTCCTGCAGATCTTCCAAAATGCTAGTTGCACTCAAAAGTGATTTATTACTCAGTGTGTCCTTTATTTTATTTTATGGTCTTGAATACAATTTGTAATTTTGTATCCTATCTCCATTATTTTTCTACTTCCATGGAAATGAGTAAATGGAGATCACTAGTCATTTTTGACTGTAACTTTTGGTAAGTAATAGCAAACACAAACTATTAGCTCAGGAATTAGTGTAGGGTAGACCATCCCTTTATGATTAGACATATATAAGAGTAATATTATATATCATTCATGTAGTAATCATGCAAAGAAACATTTGACATTTAGGCTATGTTCGTTTGCTATAAATTTATTTTCTAGAATTTTTTTTTTTTAATTTTTCGATATTTGGTAACACCTAAAATAAGTAAAACTATTTTCATAATCAGTGTAAAAAAACTAGTTATGAAGAGTAAAATATTTCCATCACTTAAAGCACATGAAAATATTTTTCACTTCACCCCCACCCCCACCCCACCCATAAATACATGTGTGTCTATGTGTTCATATATATATATGTGTGTGTAGAAAATCTCAACAATAATTATTTTTCACTGCGACAATCATATAACAAAAAATATTTTTTAGTATGACAATCAAAAATCACAAAATATTCTAATTTTTAGACAAATATTTTCCCTTATCCAATTGTTTTTCTGCAAACAAATGGACCCGTAATATGGAAATTACTAAGGAAAAAGTGAAACATTGCCTAGTTGACACAAAACATTGTCGTCAATATTAACTAACCACCCCCAACTGGCCAACACCTCCTACCCACTGGAAATCGGAAGAGGAAAATCAATGCGTTGACAATTTGCCGACAATATTAACGAACTACTAGAAGCAACCTAATCATCAATGTAATCAACCTGGAAAAGTGTGCAAGCAACATTCCAAAAAAGGCATTATAGTACATATACTTTCTTATTTTTTTGTTGTCTTAGTCAACTTATTTCATTTAACCACTATAGGGATAACAATATTTATCAAATCCTTTGACAGCTTCAATGTTCTTTCTCTTCTTATAACTTGTAATATCTTTATTTTTGCGTGTTTTCTCCCAACCATTTAAACAAAAAGGAATGCTTATACTATTTTAATTTTTACACTTAAATACCACTTTTTATATGTATACTTAGTTGGTATATCAAAAGAAGAAAGAGAAATCAATAAATTTGTTATTTAGCATGCTAACTAAGCATCTATTTAGAAAGTGATATTTGAATGATAAAAATAGAGTGAGATATAACAATGCTAAAAAACAAATGTGAGATAAGGATTGGTACGCAAATCTTTTAAGAAATTCCTAATGAGTAATCAATTGTGGAAGCAATACGCGGCATAGTAGAAATGGTTAATTGTCAAGGACATAACAGGTTAAAGCTCATTAGTGACCAGTTCATATAAAAATTTAAGTTGTTCAATAAAAATTTATAATATTTAGTATTGCCCTCAAAATGCTTCTTTACGTACAAATAGAGCTGGCATATGGGTCAATCGGGCACGGCCCGACACGGCCCGTTCGAATCATGGGTTGAGAAAACTGAGTCTGACTCGACACAGATGTTTAGTGGACTGAGCTGGGCTGAGCTTATTTCTCAAAATATAGGACCCAGCTCAGCCCACGAGTCCGCTACCACGAGTCGCGAGTTGGGCTGGGCTGGGTTGGGCCAACCCATTTTTTTGTGATTAGTGTAATTTTAATAAATAATTATACTAATATATATATACAAACACATATATATATATATACAAACACATATATATATATACAAACATATATATATATATATATATATATATATATATATATACAAACACCAATATATATATATATTATTTATATTAATTGTTAATGCTATCAATCAACTTGTGTATTGTCTCGTTAATAGTTAAATTAACTTTTCTTTAAAAAATTAAGTTTAAATTTTATTTTTTTAATTATTAAATTTAAACTTAATTTTTTAAAGAAAAGTTAATTTAACTATTAACGAGACAATACACAAGTTGATTGATAGCATTAACAATTAATATAAATAATAAAACATTACATAACAAACTACAAGTTAATGAGACTCGAGTACATTAGTGGTATAAACATAAAAATAAAATTTAATATAAACGCTTAAGGAAAGTGTAAAAGTTATCCATTTAATTATGCTCATTGTACGGGTACTGAGCGTGTTGGTGGTTGTGGTGTGTTTGGTGGTGACAGTGGTAGAATAACCACTCCAGGATTAAAATAGTTTGTGATATTTGGGTGTTGATATACATGGTATCTCATAAGCGTCCTAGTTCCAAATTTACGTCGAAATATAAATTGATGTTGACAATAGTTACAAATTGCATACTCTTATTCTTCAAAGTACGTAAAATGATTTCAAACCTCTAACGAATGTAATCGTCATGAAAGATTTTCTTCTCTCATGGGTATAGTTACATATAATATTGTAGACTTGTAGTAAAATAAAGTTAAATATACTTATTGACTAAAGCACTATGTCACTAAGTATTTATAGGAAAAAATATATGTACGATTATAAAAATTGTAAAAAATAATTGTACCTAAAATCTTTTAAAAATAATATGAAAGGACTTAAAATTGCAAGTTGCAAATTTACAATATCATAAAAAAGATTTGATAACAAGTCATTTAATATCAACTTAAGAAATAAATTTGCTACTTGTTATTATTAGTTCGTTAAAAAAAAAAATAGTTACTACGACTTAGTAGTTTGTTTTAAAAAAAATAGTTATTACGGCTTACATTGCATGCATAAAGCATAATATTTCAATTTATGTTAATAAGTGACCTCAAAATTGTGCTTAATTTGTGTTGGCCCCAAGTTGAGCCTTATCTGGGCTCGAGATGGGCTTTATCTGGGCCCGAATTGGGCCTGTGCTGGGCTGGACTCCTGAGCTGAGTTGAGCTAGGTCCGGGTTTAAATGGGTCTAGGCTCAAATGGGATGGGTAAAAAATTATATGATCCATCTCGGCTCACCTATATGTAGTGGGTTGAGTCGAGTCGAGCTCACTTTCAATCGAATTAGGCTGAACTCGAATTTTCGTGTGATGGGCTGAATTGAGCCTGTGTCGACCCCACCCAAATGCAACCTCTACATACAAATGGCAGCTTTGAGTTTTCTACGTGAACGAAAAATAGTTATTCAAATCACCATCACCCAATGGTTTTTAAGTCAAAAACGGTATTTAACTTGGTGGCGTGATGGTGATCCTAATCGACAATGATGGTCCGCGGATATCTAGAAATGGTTATAGAGTAAGCTATCTTTCGTTACCTTTACCTACAATAATTGATCCTGAACGAAGACTTTTTATGCTTGTATAATATAAAATGACGATGTTGAAAATGAAGTTCGTGAGATGATTAGCACTTACCTCAGCAGACCTTATAGTGAGATGATTACCTCTTACTTCACCGGATCTGATATTTCGAGTGCTGAGAGGTGGTTTTATCTGTTAAAGATAATAAATAATACAACAAATTATTTTTTAACAACTTAAACTTTTATATAGAGTAGTCATTTAATATGGTATCAAAACCTAGGTACCAAAAGGTCTTGGATTTAAAACTCATCACTACCCATTTAAAATATTAATGCACTTGCGGAGGCGTGTTAAAAGTAATAAATAATACAAAATAATACAATAAACCCCTCTCTAACAGTTTACCCTTTTAGATGAAGTGGTCACTTAACATGATCATTGATGGTGCATATCCCGAGGTCGGTGTCGGCTACATGGTTTCTAACACAAAAAAAAGATGAGACCATTTGTGACTTTTTTGAGAAAAATCTCCGGAGTTACCTATCCGAAAAATCTACAAAATGATGAAGTGTGAGAGAGTGAATATAGGTCTACTTGCACATGAAGTTCACGCGCAAGACAACCAAATGTGTTTAATTGTCATTTATTAGTGTTACCCTAACGGGATATAAATTGGCCTATCAAAGCCTTAAAGCTGAGTTTTTGCGTGATGTTTAGATTTTGCGTAATACAATAAGTTTTATTTAGTGTTTAAAATTAGTTCATAGAGAACTTAGCGTGACTCTTTTGTGTTAGTCTCCCTTCTTTCTAATGACGAGCCCGTGAACCCCTCTGATTGACTAATTAACTTTTCTCTCATATAATACTAACTACTACAAGCAATTTAATCATCTAAAATCATGAAGGCAAAGTGTGCAAGCAGCAAGCATAATTCATTATACTTAATTTGTTAGTTATAGTTGGTATATATATAGTTGATTCATTCAACAACTTGGAATGATATATACCAAATCCTTGACAGCTCCAATGTCTTTGTCTGCATGCGATCCATTAATTAGAATGAGCTTCTATTGTTATTTTATTTTGCACGTTTACGTTTACTCCACAAAGATAAGAATAGACGATACTAGAGAAGAATTGGACGCTATAAAACATTAATATTAAGAAATTCTTATCGATGAAGGAACATTTTGGAGCTTTACATTTTTTTTTTTTTGGCTTTTAATACAAAGAAGGTAAAGTCGTAATTCAAATTCATAAATCTGATTGCAACGGTTCGTTACCTAATTATTCCACCAAGACCCAATCCCTTACAGTTTGTGAGAAATTTGTAGTTTTGCACATGGCAACTTTTGGATCAAACATGCAACCAAAATGCGATACAACCCTTTCTTTGGGACGAAAAGTAAAGTAGAATTAAAATCAATTTGAAAATGAGAATAGGTCAAACCCTTTTAATATATCCTAAAACATCATATTTATGTGTGCTATGGTACCATAATTTTAAATGTCAACAACACTTCCGAACCGTGATTTAGTAGTCTTACAATCACACGCGACGGAATACGAATATGCAGGAAAACCCTAAAAGGGGTCGCCCTAGTGATGGAGTAGTATTTAGTACGTGAAAGAAAACTTGTCAACGATTTAAGTTTGATACGGTCAAGAGGTTATTCTCTTTATAACTATCTCAATAGGTATCATGACTAATTAACCTAGACTAATTTGCTTTTTCGTAGTTCAAAAAATTATTTTTTTTTTGTTCAAGAGAGGTCAAAAGTCGCACAACACAAATTAAAGATGTAATTAGCGAGGTTTGAGCTTGTAATCTCTCGTATATAGAGGGAGTAACATACCATAATGGCTAATTTCAAAAGACTTTGCGAGAATGATTTTTGTCTTAAAAAAAAGAGAAAAAATCCAGGGGACTCGTTGACATCCATCGGTAAATGTAATAAATATATGAACAAGTTTTTCACAGCAAATTTGTTGCAAATATATTTTAATTATTATATAAGGGAGAAGGGAATATTTTCATCTTGGTCATTGTGATTTGTGTGTAGGCATTATTTTAGGTTAAACTAGCAAGCCACAGATAATCCATAAAGAAGCCACTTTCTATTTGTTAATTAAGCCTACATCTGCGTCATATTCTTTATTCTGTTTGACCTGAAACCTTGAACAGCACTTCCTGGCATTGCATTATATACTTCAATCATATATATAGTAGTAGTATTTGCAAGAAACATTTATAAATATACGACACTATGCATGAAGACCGCAATTTACGTGAAAATAAATCTCTGAACTAGTAAAAGATTGCAGAAATAATTGAATAAAAAAAAAAGATTGCTGAAATAAAAAGCAAATAAACCTTAGCTCTAATATATAACATGTAGGAACAAGTCAAAAACATGCACCATTTTCTGTGCATGTTTTCTTAGTATTTTCAAAGCCAACTCAAACTTCCAGACAAAACGCGTAAAGTTTTCACTAACCTAATCAACACCATCTATCAAGTCAATTGTGAAATTTCTTTGTTATTAGACTACACATTCACGCAATCATACGAAAGCCATGTGCTGCAACCTCCTTATAATTTCATTATAAATAGACGATATTGAGTTCATGTCATGAACGTGTCTTAAAACATTATCTTCTTCCAGAGAGGATGGTCCATTAATACACAAATTATCGATTTGTTGATTGAGCATCTTTTCGTATAAAAAGCTAGAGCTTCTAATATTTTCTTCATCTTCATATTACAATTTCTCCTCTTAACATGGCAAGTCTTCAGCAGCTCTTGCTGGGATGTGCTATGCTTCTTCTGGCTTCTGGATGTGCTTCTGCTGCCATTGTAGAGCACACATTTCATGTAATCTCCACTACTTATAGTATTCTATTTATGTCCCGTGTATTGCTTATATGTCACTTATTTATCCCTTCACCCGTCAAATTTTCTTTATACAAATATGATTTTTATTATTTATACGGGAGATTTGACCTTTTATATATGCATTCTTACTATATATACAAAGGAGGGGTGAAATGATAACATAAAATATTACTCTTATATCCCTCACTTCACTCCTCATTCAATTTCAATTTTTTCATTTTTCTGAAAAAGAACTTGGTTAAGAAACTATATATTAATTTACTACCATATGGAAAAATTTATTATTTTTTAAACAGAAACTCGGTTCACAAGCACCAATATAAAACTTTTAGAATTTCTTTTTTGTACTGTAACTTCGATACATGCATGTTTTGAAGATTTTTAAATTTCTCTGCTACAGGTGAAAAACTTGACTATTGGGCGGCTATGCCAACAACAAACGATCACTGCAGTAAATGGAAGTCTTCCGGGCCCTACCATACGAGTAAGGGAGGGGGATACCCTCGTGGTTCATGTTGTCAACCTATCACCATACGAAATGACTATCCATTGGTAAGTCCTTGAAATTAGCAAGAAATTATTAAAAGAATAGAAGTTAATTTTTTGTTGAAAATTATAAATATTACCACCTCATACAAAGAGGGATTCGTTTTTTGACCTTAAACTATTCGAGCATAATTATTATTTTTCTAGTTACAACAAGGAAAACACAATTGGGTTTATGTCTACATAATAGATATATGCTTCTCAAAATATTTTACTTAATGAAGTCGAAACTTGTTGAAAGTTTGGCCATTAGAAGATAGTTTGCAGAAAAATGGAGTAATCAGTGAAAAGTACCATTATCATTCTTCACGGCCGCCAATTATATAAATCTATTTTATTTGTGTTTCTTATAAAATTTTATCGTTGCCTTTTTTATATTGTGTAGGCATGGAGTCTTCCAGCTATTCAGTGGTTGGGCTGATGGACCTGAGTATGTAACACAATGTCCTATACACTCAAGAAATAATTACACCTATAGGTTTAACATTACTGGACAAGAAGGGACACTTTGGTGGCATGCACATATCTCATATCTTCGAGCTACTGTTTATGGAGCGCTTGTTATTCGTCCTAAAGAAGGCCGGAAATATCCTTTTCCAAAACCAGACAAGGAGGTTCCAATCCTATTAGGTAGAGTCTACTCCATATATATATAAATATATTGTTGCCACTTTCATTATTATGTATCCAATACCATGCAAATATTAATGTTAATATCTTCTTTAATTTCCTGTGAAATATTTTCTATTCAGAGTTTTCTTTATGGAGTTGATGACTAATATATTTCCTTCATTTCAAAATAAATTAAATATTTTATAAGTGATGTTTTAGAACATCATATAAAAAAAGTAGGGTAAGTATAGTTTTCGAACATATTAAAAATTGAGTATGAATTTATAAAAGAACAGTATTTTGAAAGATAAAACTTTTCACTGAAAAATAGATATGTGCTTAGATTCCATTGAGAAAAATTTCTAGATCTACCTGGTTGATAAATGAATAAAATTGAATAGTAACTCATTCAATAAGAATTACAAGGACTAGTAATAAAGATTAACAATAAGTCCACCAGATAAACATGTTTTATTTGTAAATGTTTCTTCCAAAAAACTCCGATTTCAATTTTTTTTTTAAAACGTACTTGCTAGTTAGAATCGTAATAATAACCGTGATAATCTAATCACAGGAGAGTGGTGGAACGCTGACGTTGTTGACATAGTAAATGAAGCGACAGAAACTGGTGGTGCACCAGCTGAATCTGATGCTTTTACAATTAATGGTCAGCCAGGAGATCTTTTCCCATGTTCTTCAGACAGTAAGTATTAGTTTATACGACCTACATTATACCAAGACCACAAGAAAGTTAATGGTTTGTTTACATCCTTAATATTCTCGTGAATTTTATGCATTTGGAAAAAAGAAAGAAATTTATGTGTCCATGTGGATCTTTTGGTAGGCTCATATAAGCTGAAAGTACAACGGGGAAAAACATATCTTCTTCGTATGGTTAACGCTGCAATGCAAAGTATACTATTTTTCAAGATAGCCAATCATACGATGACAGTAGTTGCAGTGGATGCTTGTTACACTAATCCTTACGTCACCGATGTAATTACAATTGCCCCTGGACAGAGCATGGACGTACTTCTAAAAGCAGATCAGCCTCCATCATCATACTATATGGCAGCACGTGCTTATCAGGGTTCACAATTTGTAGGGTTTTTAAGAAATACCACAACTGCAATACTTGAGTATGATCGCTCCACATCCTCAACCCCTATAATGCCAACTCTACCTGCTTATGATGATAATTCAACTGCCTTTACATTCTTGACTAATTTGACTGGACTTACTACTGCACCCTTTTGGCAACCAGTTCCGCAACAAGTGGATGAACGTATGTTTATAACTATAGGGCTGGGGTTAGTTCCATGTGATAGACCAGGGAACTTAAGTTGTGACGGGATAGGTGGAAACCGATTTGCTGCTAGCATGAACAATGAATCCATGGAGTTACCCACACAATTGTCGATGTTAGAAGCCTTCTTTTACAATGTTGATGGGATTTACACCAAAGATTTTCCAGATGAGCCTCCTGTTGTTTTTGACTATTCAAATCAAAGTATTGCCGGTGACATAGGGTTGCTAATGACCAAGAAATCAACCAAAGTGAGGAAATTTAAGTACAATTCTACTGTGGAAATTGTGTTTCAAAATACTGCTCTAGGGACAGTAGAAAACCATCCCATGCACTTGCATGGATTCGATTTTCACGTTTTGGCTCAAGGCTATGGCAACTATAACCCTACAACAGATCCGCAGAAATTCAATCTTGTCAATCCACAACTTCGTAATACCATTGCTGTTCCAATAGGAGGATGGTCCGTTATTAGATTTCGAGCAAATAATCCCGGTGAGTTTTTTTTTTTTTCTCTCTCTTTACGTATAACATCATAATACTGAATGTTTATAACCTTAGATTCATTTGATTCTTAAGTTTGAAAATATTGCCCAACAGGTGTATGGTTTATTCATTGTCACTTGGAAGTTCATGTACCTTGGGGTTTAGCTGGCGCTTTCGAGGTCGAGAATGGACCAACTCCCTCAACATCTCTACCTCCACCTCCGGCAGATCTTCCAAAATGCTAGTTGCACTCAAGAGTGATTAATTTATTACTCAGTGTGTCTTTTATTTTATGGTCTTGAATACAATTTTTTAATATGTGTTGTACAACTTTAGATCTCTCTTAAATAAAAATTAAAAAAAAAAGAAACGAGCAAATGGAGATCACTAGTCAATTTTTTTCCTTTTCTTTTGGTAGGTTGTGATCTTTGTTAGCATCCTTCAAGTGTAATAAATTATTTGTATAATTTGTTTTTATTAAAATATTAAGACCAGAAAGGTTTTTATATGTCCACAGTTTATTTATTCTCCACATTCATTCTCAATTACGCGAAAATAATGTTAAATGAGTAAAATTTTGTGCAGGGGAGTGAAATATATATATCTTAATAATCCTCACTCGTTGTGTTTGTCAAACACAATTTTATTTTGAAAACATTTCAATTAGCTTTAGCACTTCCTGGTGCGAAAAAGACTTCTGCATAAATTGAAGATAAGTTATAGACAATTGTAAAATAGAATCATTGTACATTTTTTTATTCTATTTCTTTCAGAAGAAGGAAAGGATTTGTTTCAGACAAATTTTATGACCCCATGTTTCGTGTTCAAACTACTAAGAGTTGACATTATATATAATTAAGTAGGTTAATTAGTCTTTTTCTATGACTGATTCACCAAGAGTGGATTGGAGATTTCTGAGAGAATTTAAATGCTTTCAATTGAAAAAGTCAAAAGAAAATGCATATATCGGTTAAGTGATTACTAGATCAAAAAGTTTAAACAATTAAAGAGCATATATTTAATTAGCATACATTATGCTGTGAAGTGAGTTGTAATTGAAACAAAATAGTAGAACCCATCTACTAAATTAGCCGTGTAGATGTGTTATTAATCAACATATCAAATATATCATTATTTATTTTCAATTATATAATATCAAATAAATAGTATTATTCTGATATTTACTCTTGTAATCTAAAGTACCAATTTCGTTATAAAAATCAATCGAGGTCAATACAGAGTTTTATTATTATTATTATTATTATGTTTCATCTGGAGGTCTTTCTTGCATATAACAAATTTTGAATTAGACTTCTATATGAACAAACTTGGACATGTATTTGTTCCGTAGAAATATTATAATGAAATGTATTCCGTAAATGTATTCCATAAGGATTTAATAAAAGCCCGAGGGAAGTCTCCCTCCTTCTACCAAAAAAAAAAAAATGTATTCCATAAGAAATAATCTTTTCCAAAAACAAACTTTCAATAGTTGAAAGGTTACAATTGCGAGGGCAAATAGGAATACTGTTAAGAAAAAATTCTTTTATTTCGTATATCATTCTTCTTCTTTGTATAAACTTCATTTCTAAGAAAGCAAAGATAGTCAAAGGTTACATAGCTCGTTCAGTTTCTGTATTATCGGGTTCAACCAACAGAATTATTTTATTAACTTAATTAAAAGACTATTAATTATCTTCAAGGTTTTTGGTTGATATATCATAATGATTATATGATATTTTATGTTTTATGCAGTCGATTTAAATCTAGGCTCTATTTACACCATCTCGCTTATAAAAGGAAGAAAAAAAAAATTGATGAGATTGAAAATACAGTAAAATCTCTTTAAATTAATACTCGATAAATTAATAATAATTTTTAAATAATAAAATTGTTCGAACCTGACTTGGAATCAAGGTAAAAAATTAATAATCTAGATAAAATTATAAAATAATACATTTAAAATATTTTTTTTGTATTTTATAGATCTAAATATTTTATAAATTAATAATTAGCTAAAAAGTATATAATAAATGGACTAGCATATATTTTTAAAATATGAACCAATAATAACTTGTGTTTTGTTGAACTTTAAATTTAATTGAATCTTATATTTAATTATTTCCAATGCACCTAAAAGTTATGGAGTGTTCGCCAGAAGCATCACTTATTGCTTCTTTCTTGTAGGAACCACTCGCCGAAACCACCTACCCTGTCAAACACACACAAACAAAGTCTCATTTAGCAAACCAAAACCCTTAACCTAAGAGTACCTATAATATTAACTTCTTTATCATCAAAGACAGAAAAAAAAAAAAAAAAATTTACTTTTATATAACTGGTTGACCAGTTCCTTTAATAATATATAGCAAACATATATATTAATATTACGTTATATATTATTGTAGCAAACATATAACTGGTTGACCAGTTCCTTTAACTCTTGTAGCAAACATATAACAAACATGACAAATTAATTTAAGCCTATGATAAACAATCCCTTATAAATGCATTCAGACATGTTACGTTATATATTATCTGATAACGTGCAATTACGTTTTTTTTTTCTTTTGATAATTCAGCAGTTTATATTTCATTGACCGCAAACAACCCTCTAAGCAGAAAATCAACTGGTTGACTATTTGAATACGATAGTTAATTAATTAATCTGATTAAGCAATTATAAATCAACGAGGGAAAGTGACCAAGCAACAAGCATGTCACTTACAAATTTTTAATTGGTTTACCCCTTCCATATTCTTTTTCTTCCTATTATTTGGAGCAAACGGAGATTTTGAGATTTTAGAATGTGACATGTTATTATTCTCTAACAATTTCGTCATTAGTAATAATCTATTTACTATTATAAGTATCATCATCATCATCGTCATTGTTATTATTATTGTTATTATCATTATTATTATTATGGTTGAGAAAAGTTAAAACTTCATGATCAAAAAGCAAATAAGGTTAGAAACTATAAACTTGCCAATGCTTCAAGCGGCAAGCCAGCATTCAAAAGGCTAGAGAAAGCCAATGGAATACAAGAAAACAAGTTACAAGGAAGTTTTTGTACGTTTCATGTTATTTTATTTTTTGATGTTGAGAGATCATCTTAATGATCTTCGTCCCCAAGGTTATTAATAATAAGAGAGTACTTGAATTTGCTTTGTGCATCAAAGATTTCGATTGTCTCAATGATCAAAATAAATTTTGGAAATAAAAGTGTTTTTATTCCCAAGTATCAATAACCAATAACAACACACCCATTGGGCTTCATTTATTCGGCTTAATCGAATAATCTCATGATTTTAAAGACATATATAGAGCTAACTTTCCTTTTCTGGGATGTGAGTTGTAATTGACACAAAATAGTAGGACCCATCTACTAAATAAGCCGTGTTGATGTGTTATTAATACATATAAAATATATCATAATTTATTTTCAATTATATAATATCAAATAAATAGTATTATTCTGATATTTACTCTTGTAATCTAAAGTACCAATTTCGTTATAAAAATCAATTGAGGTCAATGCAGACTTTTATTATTATTATTATTATTATTATTATGTTGATGTTTATGTTTCATCTGGAGATCTGTAACAAAATAAGTCCAAAAATATAACAACTCAAGTCCAAAGAGAGAACCCCTCCCAAAAGACTAGTCTGTTAGGTGGGAGAACCCCTTGTACTTAAAAAACACCATTTGTGAGGGTGAGATTCTTATGTGGAATTATTACAAGATCTATCTTGCATCAACAAATTTTGAATTAGAGTTCTATATGAACAAACTTGGACATGTATTTGTTCCCTATAAATATTATAATGAAATGTATTCCATAAGAAATAATCATTTCCAAAACAAACTTTCAATAGTTGAAAGGTTACAATTGCTGAGGTTTAAATAGGAACACTGTAAAACAAAATTCCTTTTATTTTATATATGATCCTTCTTCTTTGTATAAACTTCATTTCCAAGAAAGCAAAGACAGTCAAAGGTTACATAGCTCGATCAGTTTCTGTATTATCAGATTTAGCCAAGAGAATTTATTAACTGAAAGGACTATTTGTAAGCATATATATAAATATACATATTCCAGTATACATGATTTACGATACAATTTTTGAATATAAGTTGTAGTGGAATTACATATTTGTTTGAGCCATGATAAAACGAATTGTAAACGTTACTCGATTATTGATGAATGTCTTCATCTCCCTACTTTATTCATGATTAACTACTATTAATGGGAACAATCAATTAGGACTAGAGTAGGAGATGAGATTCATCCATATATTTATAATTATTCTAACAGATCCTCACATAAAAAGTTTTGTCAGAATATACAGGTGTATACACAATTAACCGTATATAGATTTATGATGTAGACTTAAAACAATATGATCACAAACCAGTTCATGATCAATCAGATATTCAGTCTATTTTATAAACCAAAAATAATTAATGATAGCCCACATAATAGAGAAATATTGTTACACTTTTAACTTCTATGCAAGCTTTCTCTCTTTATTTCTTGTGGGTCACGCGAGTGATTTCAACTCAGAGTATAACTCGACTCTGAAAAAGGTGTTTGGTTGAAATTGTAATGATAATGTTATTCACCTTTCATTTTCCTCTACTTACACTGTTTTCTGATGAAAGTTGGCAGGGCTAAACAGAGATGTTATTTGATAATATTTTATGATCTTTGTTTGAAGAATTAAAGCTGAGATCCCAAAGTACATTTATGTTGTATGCGCTCGATTTAAATCTTAGGCTGTATTTACACCATTTCGCTTATACAAGGAAGAAAAAAAATTGATAAGATTGAAAATACAGTAGAACAACTTCAAATTAATATGCGATAAATTAATAATTTTTTTTAAATAATAAAATTATTCGGAACTGACTTGGGACTAGTTTAAACTATTAATAATTTAGATAAAATTATAAGGTAATATATTTAAAATATTTTCTTTGTATTTTATAGATCTAAATATTTTTTTTTATAAATTAATAATTAGCTAAATAATATATAATAAATGAACTATAATTTTGTTTCAAAATACGAATCAATAATAGCTTGTGTTTTGTTGAATTTCAAATTTAGCTTAATTGTTTTCAATGTGCCTAAAAATTTTGGAGTGTTTTGCCTGAAGCGTCACTTATTGCTTCTTTCTTGTAGGAACCACTTGTCAAACACACACAAACAAAGTCTCATTTGGCAAACCAAAAGTACCCTTAACAGTTTGAACTAAGAGTACCTATAATATTAACTTCTTTATCATCAAAGACAGAAAAAAAATTTAAAGAAATTTGCTTTTATATAACTGGTTGACCAGTTCTTTAATAATATAACTCTTGTAGCAAACATATAACAAACATGACAATTAAGCTTATGATAAACAATCCCATATAGATGCATTCAATTCAGACATATTATATATTATCCGATAAATTAAAGCAATTACATTTTTTTTTCTTTTTTTGGTTGTTGCTAATTTAGTCGTGTGTATTTCATTATTCAATAAAATATACACTGCTGACCGCAAACAACCCTCTAAGCAGAAAATCAACTCGTTGACTATTTGAATACGATGGTTAATTAATTAATCTGATCAAGCAATTATAAATCAACGAGGGAAAGTGACCAAGCAACAAGCATATCCCTTACTAATTTTTAATTGATTTACCCCTTCCACATTCTTTTTCTTCATATTATTTGGAGCAAACGGATATTTTGAAAGATTTTAGAATATGACATGTTATTCTTCTATTTTGAACGTGTACTTTCTTCTTTTTCTTTTTCATTTTTGAGATTGGCGCTATGCGACAATTCTAACAAATTCGTCATTAGTAATAACTGGAATTATTGTTATTGTTATTATTATTATTATTATTATTATTTTGGTTGAGAAAAGTTAAATTAGTGTTATACCATTTGATGGGCCTACGAATTCTGATAACAATGTTGCAGCAACCCAAGCAAGGCCCAGAGCAGATCCTACACAAATTAATATTGGAGACCCAAGAAGAAGCACACGTCCTAGCTACAGGCCCAAGTGCCTTAGTGATTATGTGGCAGGTTAGTTAGAACCATGTTTGGCGTGAGTGGTAGTGAAGAATATATTAGGCAGTGAGCTCATAAGAATGGGCAAGAGAGATACACTTTACTTTTTCTGCAATTTTCTTTGTAAGCTACTTTACAGTAAATTTTCCTTCAAGTAATCAAATAGAGCTCAGTTACTACTAAATTGTAGAACTTATCTTCCCTAACATCCAACGTTCATTACATTGGTGCTCTCGTTGCTTTCATGGCGGAAGGTACAAGACTGAAAGCCATGGATGAAGCGGTCAAGCGAGTACAAGATGTAGTGGGTCAGAACACACGACGCATCGATGATGTCCAACAATCACTTGGCGATTTGGTGGCTAAGGTTTCTGCTCTCGATAGTAAGCTTGATCAGACTCTCAAATTGCTGTCCGAAAAAGTTGAAGAATCTGCTCCACCAGTTCTCAATTCACCAGTCATCACTTTTTCGGCGCAACCAGACGCTACTCTAACTGTTCCACCTGGGTTCACCAATGTCATCTCTCAAAGTGGGTATCCTCCTATTGCGATGGCGATTCCTTCGATGGCGCCAACAACTACCTCTTCGTTGGCTCCACCGGGGCTCCCACCTTTTGCTACTAATTTCACCACTAATGTCCCTCCCTGCTACATACCTATAAGCTCTCCTAGTGGTGTTTTTCCAACGGCTCCTCATTGGTCTACTAATGTTGTTCTTGTTGGCCTACCTCCAACTCCTTCCTCTCTACTACAAGTTCGACAGATGCGTCTTGAATTTTCGAGGTTCGATGGTGACGATCCTACTGGTTAGATTTTTAAGGCTGGAAGGTTTTTCTCTTATCATTACACCCCGGATGATCAACGCTTACTTATTTCCTTTTTTCATATGGATGGTAAAACGCTCTAGTGATTCCAGTGGATGTTCTGTAATCGTCAATTTGTCAATGGAGAACAGTTTGTTCGAGCCTTGGAAATTCGATTTGGGCCGTCGGAATTCGAAGATCATCAAGGTGCTTTGGCTAAGTTGATGCAAACTGGTTCAATGGAAGAATACCAATCTCAATTCAAGTCTCTGGCAAACCGCACTGTGGGTCTAACTCCATCATTTTTAACCAGTTGCTTTGTAGCCTGAGATCCGATTTTCGCTCAGAAGTCATGGCCTTAAAACTTGTTTGTTTCTAGCCTCTTTAATCAATTTGATAATTAAACAAATCAATTAAGTACGTTAAAATTTATGTGTTCTTACTTTTGTTGCAATAAATTTACAGAAAAGTAAATTTATTGCAACAAAAGTAAGAACACATAAATTTTACCGTGGTTCAACCAACTTGGTCTACGTCCACGCGGCCATCCCTTGGCCAACAAACCAATCCACTAAGTTTCAAGAGTTTACAGACACCAATGGAAACTTACGCAATTGAAGACTCCCTCTTAACCCTTACTGCCTAAGTGTAAGGCTCCCTTAGTAGATTCTCTAGTTTGGCAAGTTCCCCTCGACTTACAAAGTTCTCTATCGAGAACACACCTTCTTCTCCCGAAGAATGTATACAAAATATATAAAAAGAGTCTTGAAACTCTAGATAGATTGGTCAATACATATGGCACAAAACAGACTATGTTGCAACACTAATTAAAACATCCAACGAACTTTGTTACACAGCATGTTGCAACACGACTTGATACAAACCACCTATAGCTATTTCATGATTCTGCTATATCTTTTTCTGCACACTTTTCCTCGTGCCTTTAATTGGGAATCATCACGCCTATTTGAAGGATTTGCTGAGGGAGTTGAGTACAAGCAAAAGAGTCTTCAAGGTAATCTAATTTAGCACAAGAGTTCTTGATAACCTTGACCTCTTTCACATTATCACATTAGTTCCAAGATATTGTTCACAGTAACGTAGACTCCTCAAGAATACTCCTAGCATTAGAACTCTTCTGAACTTGAATCCCTCCTGATCGTGACTCCTTCAAAGATTCCTGCAAGCTCAAACTACCACACGCAATATCTATAATATTTGCAAAACACAGCCAACAATAATAAAATAAAAATCAGATCCTAACAAAACCCTTGAATTTATCACAAGCAATCAGCCTCGCTAAACTCCAAGAGTCCAAACTTTCTGAACAACGAAAATTGGCCCAACGTTCGGACCGCATTCATTGGTCTCAATCATCCGTATACCCCAACACACAAGCCCAAACACAGTTTAGCCCAAAATTAACCACGGGTTATCTCACGGGACCCGTACAGCCCACCTTCACACCTAATTTCCAAGCCAAACCACCCTATATAGTACCTTTAAACACTTCTCCACAGACATCTAACCAATCCTACACAATTCGCAAACTCACTCCAAAAGAAATGCAACTACGAAGGGAGAAGGGACTTTGTTATAACTGTGATGAGAAGTTCATTCTGGGCCACCATTATAAGACTAAACCTCAGTTTTTTCTACTCGATTATGATGACGCCGCTTCCATTCAGCTTACTGATGATGAACAATTAACAAACGAATTACAAGTGCAAGAGCTTATTGAAGCTCCGGAAATATCTCTTAATGCCCTCTCTAGTAACATTTCTCCTACCACCTTTCGCTTTGCTGGTATTATTAATGGCTTGTTGGTGCAGGTTTAAGTTGATGGAGGGAGTACACATAGCTTTGTGCAAACTAGAATTGCTAAGTTCTTAAATCTGCATGTTACACATACACCTCATTTTAATGTCGCGGTGGGCAATGGTCAGAAATTAACAAGTGAAGGGTGTGCCGAAACAGGTTAAAATCACAGCTCAGGGCCATACGATTGAAGTTGATTTATATGTTTTTCCTTTGGTTGGGTCCGACGTGGTGTTTGGTGTTTCTTGGTTGGCCACTCTTGGCTCTATCATTCATGATTATTTGAAGTTGACTATGAAGTTCAAAGCTAATGGTGAGCACATAATATTGGCAGGGGAGTCCCAACTGGCAATTAATCATATTCCATATAAAGGCCTTCTGAGAATGAAGGCCACGGGGTTGATGGCAGCTTGCTATAGTCTTACGCTTTGTAATGACTCTTTTACTGAGCAGTTCACTGAGGATAATAAAATCCACTCTTTATTGCAACGGTTCAAAAGGTGTTCAATACTCCTCATTGCCTTCCACCTACTAGGACCCATGATCATGCAATTCAACTTCAATTGGGGACTTCGCCAATAAATGTTAAACCATATCAATATCCACACTTTCAAAAATCTGAAATTGAACAGTTGGTTGCTGAAATGCTCAATGAGGGTCTTATTCAACCAAGTCAAAGTCCATTTTCCTCTCCGGTTCTTTTGGTGAAAAAGAAGGATAACACATGGAGATTTTGCACAGATTACAGAGCCCTTAATGTTGTGACTATCAAGGATCGTTTTCCGATCCTTACAGTTGATGAGTTGCTCGATGAGTTACATGGTGCTCGATTTTTTTCAAAATTGGATCTACGGTCGGGCTATCATCAAATTCGTGTCCGTCCACAGGATACCCATAAAACAGCCTTCCGAACTCATGATGGGCATTATGAATTTTTGGTCATGCCATTTGGCCTTACGAATACGCCATCCACATTCCAGGCGGTGATGAATGATACATTTCGCACGTTGCTTCGTAAGTGTGTTCTAGTTTTCTTTGATGACATCTCGGTTTATAGTGCAACTTTTACTCAACATCTTGCTCATCTTGAACAAGTTTTACAGTTACTGCTCACACATCAATTTTTTGCCAAGCAATCAAAGTGCACATTTGGGCAACGCCAAATTGAATACTTGGGTCACATAATTTCAGCCGACGGTGTGTCTATGGATCCTTCAAAAATCATTGTCGTAATGGAGTGGCCTATTCCGTTGAGAATCAAATCTCTACGGGGATTCTTAGGCCTGACTGGATATTACCAAAAGTTTATTAAGCAATATGCTTCCATAACGTCATCGTTGACTGATCTTCTCAAATGGGATGCCTTCAAATAGGATTCAGCAGCCAAGTTTGCCTTCAACAACCTTAAAATGGCATTCACTTCGGCGCCAATGCTTGGTATGCCTAACTTCAACACTCCATTTATTTTGGAGACCGATGCGTTTGGGTCTGGAATTGGCACCACATTGTTGCAAAATGAACATCCTGTTGCTCTTTTTTAGTCAAAAGCTTACAAGTACTATGAAAGGGCCATCTACGTATCAACGGGAAATGTTTGCCATTACTACTGCAATTGGAAAATGGAGGCAATATTTGTTGGGCCGTCGATTCATTGTTCGTACTGATCAGAAGAGTTTGAAAGCCTTGACGGAACAAACAATTCAAACTCCCGATCAGCAGTGTTGGTTGTCAAAGTTATTGGGCTTTGATTTTGATATACAATATAAGCCAGGAAAGGAGAACAAATCTGCAGATGCTCTTTTACGACTTCATGTTGATGCGACCTTTAATTCATTTTCAACTGTCAAACTGACTCTGATGTCTGAACTTCGAGAAGCAAATAAAGTAGACAAGGAGTTATTACAACTACATGCTAAGTTGGCTGCTGACCCTTTTTCAATGCCGAATTATTCCATTCACGATGGTGTCCTACTGTATCAATAAAGGTTAGTTGTTCCTCAGTATCTCAGATCAAAAATTTTATATTATTTTCATGATTCCCTTGAGGGTGGCCATTCTGGTTTTTTGCGTACTTGCATGCGTCTAGTGCCAAACTATTTTTGGGAAGGCATGCGCCGAGATGTGAAACAATATGTTGAGCAGTGCTTAGTATGCCAACAATCTAAACTTAGTAACCTCACTCCGGCCGGGCTCTTACAACCTTTGCCTATTCCAAATCAAATTTGGGAAGATATTTATATGGATTTCGTTCAGGGTCTTCCGGTTTCGCAGGGCTATTCTGAGATTTTGGTTATGGTTGATAGACTTACAAACAACGGGCATTTCACGGCACTCGCAAGTCATGCTACTAGTGCTAAGGTGGCAGAAGTTTTAATGCGAGATATGGTTCGACTACATGGGGTGCCTCGCTGCATTGTGAGTGACAGAGATAAGATTTTTCTCAGTTCTTTTTTGAAAGAGCTCTTTAAACTACATGGCACTTCTTTAAAAATGAGCAGTGCGTACCACCCCAAAATGGATGGCCAAACGGAATGACTAAATCGCACACTTGAGATGTATTTCGCAGCTATATCATGGATTCTCCTAAGTTGTGGGCGAAATATTTACCATGGGTGAAGTATTGGTATAATACTTTGTACCGTACTTCTATTGGAATGACACCATTTTTTGCTATTTATGGCCGAGAACCTCCAATTTTGACTCGTTATTTTCCATAGTCCGCTAACAATGCCGCTGTGGATATTGAGCTCAAGGAAAGAGATGCTATCTTATCCCTTTTAAAAACAAATCTTCAACGAGCTCAACAAAGGATGAATGAACATGCTGATAAGCATAGGACAGAGCGTGAGTTCAAGGTTGGTGATTGGATTTTCGTGAAGTTTCAACCTTACAGACAAATAACAGTGCGTGGGCACAACACCAACAACAAACTGGGAAGAAAATTCTTTGGCCCCTTCCAAGTTTCTGCTCGTCTTGGCCCAGTGGCATATCGCCACTCGTTGCCCCAAAATGCAAAAATACATCCCGTATTTCATGTGTCGTTACTTAAATGTGTCGTGGGAAATCACAAGGGCATTTCTTCTTTGGTAGTGTTGCCACCTACTGATGCCATGCCAGAAATTATGCCTGTAGCAATTCTTTCAAGGCGTCAAATTTATCAGCAAGGCAGTCCTCAGCACCAAGTGCTAATTCAGTGGGCAAATCTGCCATTAACTGAGGCTACATGGATGAATGAAGCTGAATTTAAACAATCTTATCCAAGTCTGGACCTTGAGGACAGGGTCCCTCTCAAAGGGGAAGGTTGTGTTATACCATTTGATGGGCCTACAAATTCTGATAACAATGTTGCAGCAACTCAAGTAAGGCCCAAAGCAGATCGTACACAAATTAATATGGGAGACCCAAGAAGAAGCACACGTCCTAGCTACAGGCCCAAGTACCTTCGTGATTATGTGGCAGCTTAGTTGGAACCATGTTTGGCGTGAGTGGTAGTGAAGAATATATTAGGCAGTGAGCTCATAAGAATGGGCAAGAGAGATACACTTTACTTTTTTTTGCAATTTTCATTGTAAGCTACTTTACAGTAAATTTTCTTTCAAGTAATCAAATAGAGCTCAGTTACTACTAAATTGTAGAACTTATCTTCCCAAACATCCAACGTTCTTTACAATTATCTTCATCAAAAAACAAATAAGGTTAGAAACTATAAACTTGCCAATGCTTCAAGTGGCAAGCCAGCATTCAAAAGGCTAGATAAAACCATTGGAAAACAAGAAAACAAGTTACAAGGAAGTTTTTAATTTGTACGTTTCATTTTTTTTTTTTTTTTTTGATGTTGGGAGATTATCTTAATATTTTCGTCTCCAAGGTTATTAACAATAAGAGAGTACTTGAATTTGCTTTAAGCATCAAAGATTTCCAACAAAAGCATCTGTATTCCCAAGTATCAATAACCAATAACAACACACCCATTTAAACTATTTATTTTATTTATTTACTAACGTTAATATATCCCTTGCATTCCTATGTGATTTTGTTTTTTGGACGGGGTCTTTCATGTGAAAATATATTATTACAATGGGTGGTCGGTGAAACTCAAAGTTAAAGTTTTACCTTTGATATCATGTAAGTTAACATTTTATTTAAAAATTTAAACTGTTAAAAAATAATTTATTTTTATTTATTTATTGATTTCAATATGTACAAAATGAATGTTACAAGGTTTTTTTTTTGGGGTCAGGAAATTTTATAAGGTTCAACATGTACATCCTTTTTCACACGAAAGAAGGACAAGTTGTAAATTACTTCGGAATTTGAATAAAATCAATATTAATGCATGATCACCAAAACACCTAAAGACCATCATATCTCAACTGTTCTCGGGGATATAGTCCAGTGGTAGTGGGGTGAAATCACTCATATAAGGTTGCGAGTACAACACAGTCCACTGCTTTCGAGTACCGTACTTCATTGACCTACTGCATGTGTAGAAACGCACCGCTATACCCGGGGGTTTACCAGTTAGTAATCGAGCTCTACCAGATATCCGGTGATCGGGCTTTGTCATCCAAAAAAATAAAAAAAACATAACTCAAGTGCAATTACTGCTCATAACTTCAAAATATAAGCTACATAAAGCACCCCATCTCCTACACAATTGATATAAATCATTTCCAAAGGAAAATGAAATACATTACGAAAGCGCAGAGTAAATAAAGGTCGCTTTTGAAGATTCTCCGTGTTGAGTTTTCCTCTGGTCCCTTATTTTGGTTGGCATTCAATACAGCTCAATGTTAGGAAATTATACTTTTCTTTTTGTGACCCGTGTCTTTATTTTTATTTTTTTAATCCTATTTTTTGTACAATAGAGGTTGAAGTCATGATTCAAACTTAGAATCTTTAATAATAACAAATCATTACCTAATTCACCCAACTCTTGGGTATATACCCGTGTCCTTATCTCTACCATCTTAAAATTGTTGTTTTTTTTTTTTAATAACAAGTTAAATTGAAACTGTAAACTATTTTTTTTAAAAAAAAATCAAAGATAAAAATATTTAAGAAGTTTATGTTAAAGTAATATCTAATTTAAAAGTTTAAATTTTTAGAGAATTTATTATATGTATTTATTGTCTTCAATATGGCCCCATATGTGCAGAAATGATTTTGGACAATTTAAATATTTTAAATAGTTGGCAACGAAACTTGAACCTAATAAGTTTTTTAAATGAGGTATTGAAGACAATAAAATTTTATATATATATATATATATATATATATATATATATATATATATATATATATATATATATATATTCTTCTATTAGCTTTCAGATGAATTGTAATTCAATAGATTAAGTCACAATATTATCTCCTATATGTGGTTTTCACAACCAATTAATAGATAGCTATTCTAAAAAATAAAAGAAAATGAGAAAGAAAAGTATACAAATTATAGAAACTAAATTTTGATAAAAATTTTGTCGAATGCTTTATGTTACACTTTACTAAAATAACATCAACTTTTAAATTCCAAAACACTTAAAATTCTAATTATTACAGAATTACGAGACAAATTAAAGATTAATTTATATTATTCTTTTATCTAAAATAAATATCAACTTTACAATGTATTTTTATCAACTTTATAATGTATATTAACATTATGTCTATATTTTCATGTCTAATATTATGTCTATATTTTCATGTCTAAAAGTCTATTACATTACATACAAAAATATTACACCTGTCGAGAACAGTTGTCGGAATCTCTTTTTCAATATGAACCTTTGGCTTCTACAGAAGATGTTTGCTGGCCTAAGGCTGTCTTCAATGGGGGCTTCTAAAATATAAAATTTTCTATTTTTGGGTCTTTTTAGAGGTCCATACCCTAAAAAATAGTACTATTTATGAAAAAAGTACGTGGGGTTTAATCTAAAAGTAATGAACCCCACGTACTTTTTTCATAAATAGTGTTACTTTTTAAAGTATGGAGCTCTAAGAGGACGCTGAATTTAAGTAACAACGCGTGGCTCGTTGTTGGGAGCTATGAGCAAGTCAACAAAAGTTCGCACCGGCATACACAAGTCGATTGTCACACTCGGAAGCTGGCACCATATCACACGGTTTAATTGATTGGCTCTATTGAGACCCAAAGTTATTTTTCTATGATTTTTTTCTTGTGTGGTCTTTGAGGTATATCGTTTTTTCGAGTATGTAATTGCATGATTTTTTCGACTATAAAAATTGTTTATTTACAAAAAAGAAAAAAAAAATTTCAAAGACTCTTTAATGTCTCTCTCAATTTTTATATTGAGAGAATTATTGAGTGGACGAATAGAATAACTTTAATTGAGCTTTCCAATGAAATGTATACAAATCATTCGCCTGCTCAAAGAAGAAACTCTAAGTTGATTAGAGTATAACAAAATCTAGAGCTTCGCACGTCATCAATAAGCAAAGACGTGAAGCTTTAAAATTTACAAATGGCATCATATATATATAAATATCGTCACTTGATGACTTGCCATTGCCAAGTGTGACATATTGAAAGAACATGTGAAGCAATTAGTCTTCGCCAATCAAAGATGACTAGTGTCTTTCTCGAGGCAAACTATTTCCCCAAAAAAATGGCAGAGGCAATGTGATGTGATATATAGTATAATCTCTTTAAATTAATAGTGTTAGAATTATTAAATTTATTAATTTAACGAGATATTAATTTATTAATAAATTAATAATTATTAATTTATCAAGATATTTTTAGTTTTTTCGGTTTAATAGGAAACATATTATATTTAGACTATCTTTTTTGAAAATTTTCAGGCAAATTTGAGAAGATAAGGAGAAAAGTCTAATAAAAATAGAAAATAAGAATCTAATTTAGTAGGAATATAACAAGTTTCTTTAATCTCGTATTATGATTAGGATTAGAACAAGTTTCTCTAATCTCATAATCAATTTATTATGTAAGTTTTAGTTAATTATTAAATATTTATGAAATATTTGGATCACTAAAATACAAAAATATATTTTAAATGTATTATCTTATAATTTTATCAAAATTATTAATTTTTTACAGTAGTCCCAAGTCAAGACCAAATATTTTTATTATTTAAAAGAGATTATTAATTTACTGAGTATTAATTTAAAGATGTTTAATAATTAGCTAAAATGTATATAAGATAATACATTTAAAATATTTTCTTTATATTTTATAGATCCAAATATTTTTTATAAATTAATAATTAGCTAAAAAGCATATAATAAGTGAATTATTTGATTTTTTTTAAAATATGAATCAATAATAACTTGTCTTTTGTTAAATTTTAAATTTAATTTAATTATTTTCAATGTGCCTAAAAATTTTGGAGGGTTTGCCTCAATCGTCACTTATTGCTTCTTTCTTGTAGGAACCACTCGCCGAAACCATGCACCCGCCCTGTCAAACACACAAAGTCAGTCTCATTTGGCAAACCAAAAGTACCCTTAACAGCTTGAACTAAGAGTACCTATAATATTAACTTCACAGAAAAAAAATTAAAGAAATTTGCTTTTATATAACTGGTTGACCAGTTCTTTAATAATATAACTCTTGTAGCAAAAATATAACAAACATGACAATTATGCCTATGATAAACAATCCCATATAGATGCATTCAATTCAGACATATTATACATTATCCGATAAATTAAAGCAATTACATTTTTTTTCCTTTTTTTGTTAATTTAGCCATGTATATTTCATTATTCAATAAAATACACACTGCTGACCGCAAACAACCCTCTAAGTAGAAAATCAACTCGTTGACTATTTGAATACGATAGTTAATTAATTAATCTGATCAAACAATTATAAATCAACGAGGGAAAGTGACCAAGCAACAAGCATATCCCTTACTAATTTTTAATTGGTTTACCCCTTCCACATTCTTTTTCTTCATATTATTTGGAGCAAACGGAGATTTTGAAAGATTTTAGAATATGACATGTTATTATTCTATTTTGAACGTGTACTTTCTTCTTTTTCTTTTTCATTTTTGAGATTGGCGCTATGCGACAATTCTAACAAATTCATCATCAGTAATAACTGAAGGCAATTAATTTGTTTGGGATTTGATTGGTTATGTTTTAGCAAAATTTTTGTTATCATACTTGTATTATTACCTTTTGTAGTATGCAGGGAAAATAGTATGGTAACTTACCATACTAATCAGATTTTTGTAATGATTAATGCATTGCATTAATTGTCTATTCATAAGGAAAAGAAGAATAGGATCTTGTAAGAAAAAGCCTTTCTTGAAGCCCAAGCCGTGTTCACTACAAGAAAATTTGTGAAAGGTGACGGTCCGTCTCCTTTTCGTCGCAAAAAAAGTGATGAAAAGGAAACGAAACTTTCGTTACATGAATAGTAACCAATTTGAGACGAAATTGGTATGTCGTCTCCAAATCGTCTCCCAATAGAGATAATTTGGAGACGGAACACGAATGTCATATCCAATTTGTCTCTTAGCGGAGACGAAAAATAATTAATAATTAATTATTAAATTTTTCTTAACAATTTAATATAAACTTGTAATTAACTAGTAAATAAATTAATAATAATAAATAACTAATTATCTTTATTAATTTAATTCTTCCATAAATTTTTTTAAAGTAGCTCAATATTTCATTTTTCAAAAAAATCTCCATAAATTAAATACTTTATTTTAATCTAAAATTTAAGTTAATATTAATAATTAAAGTATTATTAACATTTTACTCTAAACTTGTAATTAAATTATTAATTAAATAGTAAACAAATTAATACTAATTAAATAAAAAAAATTCCAAAACCAAAAAGAGACGGACCCATTGGTCCATCTCCGAAAAAGGGTCCGTCTCCAAAAAAGGGAGATGGACCCAAGGAGACGGACCAATGGGTCAGTCTCTGAAAAAGGAGACCAATGGGTCAGTCTCCGAACAGGGAGACGAACCAATGGTCCGTCTCTTTTTGATAGACGGTGGCTCAAGTGGCTAACAGCCACTTGAACCAATTCAAAAACTTTTGAAATTGGTTCAAGTGGTTTGAAATTGGTTCAAGTGCCTGTCAGCCACTTGAACTAATTAAAAAATTCCCCCCAAAATATTTTGGGGGGAAATACAAAAAAAAAAAATTGTGCCAAGTCCTTTTAAAGGACTTGGCATGGTTCAAGTGGCTGGAAATCCAGCCACATGAACCATTTTTTTCATTTTCCCCCAAAAGGGAAATTCAAAAAAAAAAATTTGAGGATAACCCCCTTTCCTCTTTCTCTTAACTCATATTGTCAAGTGTTAACTAACTATTAGTTTACCTCATTTTAACGTAATTCCTTTATTTACTTTTATTTTAATTTTCGAATTTGTTTTGGTTTAGTTCATTATATATATGTTTGTATATAATGTCAAATATATGTATATAGTGTTCTTGACCCAATGATTTTGGATTTTATTTTTATACTACCACGTTTGTTTGGATTATATATATACTATGTATATATGTCATATATTTGTATGTATAACTAATAGATTTACGTAAATATATATAGTTTTGGTAGTTTTTTCATGATTTTAAGATTTTTTTTTTAAATTTCAGCTTTATTTACTTTTTTTTCCTTTCATATATACATATATATATGTGTGTGTGTGTGTAAGTGATAGATTTAGGTAAATATATGATTTTTTTTTTGTAGTTTTATCATGAGTTTAGGGTTTTAAAAAAAAAAATCAGATTTTTTTGTTTTTGTTTATATTTGTATATATAGGTGTATAAGTAATAGATTTTTTTTTTGTTTTTGTTTATATTTGTATATATAGGTGTATAAGTAATAGATTTAAGTAAATATATATATATAATTAGTATAATTTTTATGGTAAAAATTTCAAATTTTTATAGTAATTTTGACATAATCCGAATTTATTAATTTTTTTAAAAAATTATTTTTTAAAAGAAATTTAAAAAATGTGACCTAAAAGAGATAAAATGTGAGGGAGACGGAACGGAGACGAAATGTAAACAAAGACGGAAATGAGACGAAATATAAGAGATACGGAACGGAGACGAAATGTGTGAGAGACGGAAAAGTGACGAAATGTGAGGGAGACGAATTGGAAACGAAATATGAGCGAGACAGAAAAGTGATGAAATATCTTTTCGTCTCCATTTGAGACGACACGGAGACGAAATTCAAAAAAGGAGACGGGTCTAAAGGTGACGCCTGATTTTCGTCTCCGTTCCGTCTCCTTTTCAGATTGAAGACGGAACGGAGACGGAAATGTGCTGTCTTTGAACGTGAAATTTCTTGTAGTGGTTGATGTGCAGCAGTGGAGTATTTATATGAAGCATAAGGTCACGGGAGCCACAAGCAGAGACAAGAGAGTTCTGTCCTTTGTTCTTTGTCATGTTGCAACACGATCCGTGTATGAGTCTTTGATTGTATATGTGTTGCAACTTAGTTTATCTTGACAGTTTGACTTGAGCAACATGTATACATCCTTGTGTGATTAGATAGCTGTCTTCTTTAGTCATTCTTCGGGAGAATAAGTTGTAATTCTCGGGAGAGAACGTTGCAAGTGGAGGGGAGCTCGCCAAACCGAAATTCATTGAGAAGTTCTTCATCGAGGCATTAAAGGTTAAGAAGGAGTCTTTACTTGTGTAAATCCATTGATGTTGTAACTTGATATTTCTTAATTAATTGGTTTGTTGGACTAGGGATTGGTCTCATGGATGTAGACCGCACGGTTGAACCAAAATAAATCTTGGTGTTCTTTATTTTGTTATAGCTTTACATTATTCTGCTGTTGTTTGTTTACTCTGCGTGTGTTGGAACATTAAGTGAAACAGACTGTTTAGTTACTGAGATTAATCCAGTGTTTCAATTAATGTTACAACATCATTTGTAACAAATTCACTTTTACACCACGAAACTTTGTTAATTAATCAAATTATTCATACCTACACTGCAATAACTCTATCAAGTGGCATCAAGAGTAGGTTACGAACTAATTCGGTTAGATTCTTAGGAGTTTTGAGTTGTTGTTTTGCAGAAATAGGTATAGAGAGCTTGCGTGATGAAGGCTCAATCACTAAACCACCGCTGCTGGATTGCAAATTATTCATATTGGAAGGCTAGAATAAGGGCATTCATCAAGTCGATTGATGAGAAGGCTTGGAGAGTGGTTTTGACGGGTTGAACAACTCCCACCAATACGGATACTCAAGGCTATGTTGCAACAAAACCTAAAATAGAATGGACCAAGGAAGAAGATTAGTTGGTGAACTGGAACTCTAAGGCGCTGAATGCAATCTTCAATGTTGTTGATTTAAATCAATTCAAGTTAATCTCAACATGTGAATATGCTAAGGAAGCTTAGGAGATACTCCAAACAGTATATGAAGGTACAACATCGGTTAGAAAATCCAAATTGCAAATACTTGCCACCAGATTTGAAGAGCTAAGGATGCATAAGGACGAAACGATTTCTGACTAGACAATCGAACTTTGAAAAGAAGCCCCATGTTGCAACAATGGCTGATGCATTTAAGAAACAAAATTTAAAACCGCCGGATGAAAAGAAAAAAGGTAAAGGTATTCAATGCCGGAAATGTGATGGTTTTGGTCACATTCAATCTGAATGTGCAAACACCTTGAAGAAAAAAAAAAAGGGCAATGAATGTCACCTGGAGTGATGAGGAGTCGGAAGAATGCACAGAAAATGATGAGGAGCACATCAGTAACTTTGTTGCATTCAATGTTGCAACAGTCTAGCAAGAAATCAAACTGAACGAAGAAGAAAGTGCTACAGGTGATACAACACTAAGTGAAACAGAGGAGGAGTTGAGTGAAACTGATTGTGCTAAGTCAAAAAGCGATGGTGACTTAGATGACGCTGAAGTCATGAGAACGTATAAAGATATGTACGAAAAATGGGTGATTGTGTGCAAGAAAAATCAAGGATTGGAGGTGAAGATCACAGAATTGGAGAAACAAAAATTAGAACTAGAAAAGCTGGCTAACAAGAAACTGCAGGAAGCTCAGATGCTACAACATGCATTGAAACAGATGTAGTGTAATGTGAAAATGCTAAATTCTGGGATTGAAAAACTTGACCATATGCTGTCCATTCAGAAATCAAGTGGTGATCATTCGGGGCTTGATTTTTATAGAGAATCTTTTGGTAAGACGATTTTTGTCAAAAGCTCAGAAAATCCTGTACAAGAATAAGATGTCTTGACTGTACAGAAGGTCAGAAAGGAAGTTTCAGCTATTAATGTTACAACACAAACTACAACAACGCATAAGAAACAAAGGAAAAAGAAGATCAGGTTTGTTCCCATATGTCATTTCTACTACAAACCTGGACACATCAGACCTTGGTACTTCAAGTATCGTAATATGCTGAAAAAATGTAATCCCCCGATTCAAAAGAATAGATCGCCTCATGTACTATTACAACATAAGGTACGACACCTTTGGGTAAAGAAATCTAATTTGAACTGTTTTGTTGCATATACTTCTACTCAAGCCTGTACTGCTAACTCATGGTATTTTGATAGTGGTTGTTCTCAACACATGATAGGTATGCGTGAGGTTTTAAGTAGCTACAAAAGATGTGATGAAGGTCAAGTTACATTTGGAGATGGTGTTAAAGGACAAGTTATAGGAAGAAGAACACTTGAAATTGAAAGATTTCTAAGGCTCCAGAAAGTTCTACATGTTAATGGTCTGAAGGCTAATCTCATCAGTATCAGTCAGTTGTGTGATCAGGGATTATTTGTAAAATTCAACAAAGATAGTTGTCACGTTCTAGATATATCTAATAACTATGTGCTTACAGGTAAGAGATCATCTGATAACTGTTACATGTTTACTTTACCGCATGAACAACTATTATCTTGTCATAACAATACCCATGACACTGTTGAAATTTGGCATTAGAGGTCAGAACACTTAAATTATAAATTGCTGACCAAAATTGTGAATATAGGTGCAGTACGAGGTGTTCCAAAGCTGAGAAGCAAGCAGATTGGTGTCTGTGGTTCTTGCCAAATGGGGAAATAGGTAAGAGTATCACACAAGATGTTACAACATGTTTCGACCAAAAAGATTTTGGAGCTTTTGCACATGGATCTTATGGGTCCAATGCAAACAGAGAGTATTGGAGGTAAAAAATATGTTTTTGTTTGTGTAGATGATTTCTCTAGATATACTTTTGTGGATTTTCTTAGAGAAAATTTTGACACATTTGATGTTTTGAAGAAACTGTGCTTAAGACTAAAAATAGAAAAATGTTGCAACATCCAGAAGATTGTTCAGATAAGGAGTGACCATGGTAGAGAATGTGAAAATCATTCATTTGCTGAGTTTTGTAATAAATAGGGTATAACTCAAGAATTTTTTGCACCAAAAACCCCACAACAAAATGGTGCGGTTGAGAGAAAGAATATGAAAATTCAGGAAATGGCTCGTATAATGTTGAATGATAAAAACCTTTCACATAAGTTTTGGGTAGAAGCAGTCAACACTGCATGTTACACCATCAAACGAGTGTTTCTTCGACCAGGAACTTCCAAAACGCCCTATGAGATCTGGAAAGGTAAGAAACCCTCGTTGGGTTATTTTCATGTGTTTGGGAGTTCATGCTACATTTTGAATGATAGAGAACAAAGAGGTAAATTTGATGCTAAAAGTGACAAAGGTATTTTTCTCGGGTATGCTACAAATAGCCGTGGTTTTCGAGTTTTTAACTTAACCACTAGGACCATGATGGAATCTACTAATGTAGTAATTGATGAGTTTCAAACTCTTATAGGTGAATCAGTGGAAGAAGTGAGCACCAGTAAAATGAATATTGATGTCGAAGGTAGTGTTGCAACACCAAAGGAAGAAGAGACAAAGAAACCTGATGTGACAAAAACCATTGCAACACCAGAAAAAGAAACTAAACAAAAAGATCACGGTGCATGTGATGTTCCAACATACAGTGGAACAACATAAGCTACTGCGGAAGACATACAAATTAAGATGCCTCAAGTTCACAAAAATCATGTTGCAGATGACATGATTGGATCAATACATGATGGAATTCGAACTAGAGGTAAACCTAAGTTGAACTATAAGGACATGGTAAGATATGTTTGCTATACTTGTCCCTTAGAATCCAAAAATATGAAAGAAGTATTAGAGGATGAATTTTGGATAAATGCAATGCAAGAGGAATTAAATCAGTTTGTGAGAAATGATGTATGGACCTTAGTGTCTAGGCCTAAGGATGTTAACATCATTAGAACTAAATGGATCTTTAAAAACAAAGCTGATGAGAATGGTAACATAACCAGAAACAAAGCTACGCTTATAGCTCAATGGTCCATACAAGTAGAAGGTGTGGATTTTGATAAGACATTTGCTCCAGTTGCTAGGCTTGAATCCATCAGGTTGTTGCTGTCCATTGCCTGAGTGTTAAAACTAAAATTGTTTCAAATGGATGTAAAAAGTGCATTCCTAAATGGTATCTTAAATGAAGAAGGCTATGTTGAGCAACCAAAAGGTTTTGAGGATCCACATTATCTTACATATGTGTATAAATTGAAAAAGGCTTTGTATGGATTGAAATAAGCTCCTCGAGCTTGGTATGATAGGTTGACAAGATTTCTGATTGACAAGGGCTACAAGAGAGGGGGAGTAGACAAAACCTTGTTTTTCAAAAGGTTTGGTTTAGGTATTCTTATTGCACAAATCTATGTTGATGACATAGTTCTTGGTGCAACATCTAAAACTAAGGTTGATGAGTTTGTGAAACACATGAAACATGAATTTGAAATGAGCATGGTTGGTGAATTAACATATTTTCTGGGTTTGCAGATCAAGCAATGTGAGGATGAAATCTTCATATCTTAAGAGAAGTATGCCAAGAACCTAGTCAAAAGATTTAGTTTAGAATCTGGTAAGTCATCAAGAACCCCCATGAGTGCGATTACCAAGTTGACAAAGAGCGAGAATGAGAAATCAGTTGATCCTAGCCTATATAGGAGCATGATAGGTAGCTTGTTGTATCTAACAGCTAGTAGACCAGACATATGTTTTAGTGTTGGAGCATGTGATAGATATCAAACAGATCTTAAAGAATCCCACTGAACTGCAGTAAAAAAAAAAATCAAATATGTGAGTGGAACAGTAAATCTTGGAATCTGGTTTACTAATGACACTAATACAAATCTTGTTGGCTTTAGTGATGCTGATTGGACAGGTAATGCAGATGATAGAAAAAGCACAACTGGTGGATGTTTCTACATTGGGAATAATATGGTATCTTGGTACAACAAGAAGCAGAGTTCAATTTCTTTGTCAACAGCCGAAGCTGAATACATAGTTGCTGGAAGCTGTTGTGCACAACTTTTATGGATGAAACAGATGCTAGATGACTCTGGAATTGAACAACAGGTTTTGATAATTTATTGTGATAACATGAGTGCCATTAATATATCCAAAAATCATGTTCAGCACTTTCACACTAAACACATTGACGTAAGACATCACTTTATCCGTGAACTTGTTGAAACCAGAACTATTATTTTAGAACATGTTGCAACAGAGAAACAATTAGCAGATATCTTCACTAAAGCACTGGATCCGTTGAGATTTGAAACCCTAAGAAAAGCTCTAGGGATTTGTAATTTATAATGTTGCATCATGGTCTACCAGAGGGTTATGATAGAAGCTTGAGAATTTTGGAAGTTTAATTCTTAATTCAACTGGTGATTTATTTAGTGAATCATAACTCTCAAACATACTGAATTCTGGTTTGATGGAGAAAGCTAATTTTGATAATCTGTGACTGCAGGAGCATTGAACTATCTAATGACTAGGGATAAAGAGATAAGTCTCTTTAAATCCATTCATGTATTCTATTCATCCTCAAGATTGAAAAAAAAATTATGCAAGAAATATTGAGTATGTCAAGCACTGGAAATAGTTACCTAATCCAAAATAAAAGGTACTAGTGTGAAAGCTGTCAGTTGTAACAAGAGCTGAAACATCAAAAAACAAATGACATAAATAAATATTGTGTTTTCCTGCGGATTGAATAGACAATCAGATATGTTTGAGCAAATAGGGAAAGGTTCTACATCTTGCAGATTTGATGGTGAAAGTAATCTTTTTCAGAATTCAGCCTCATACACACACATGGTTCATTGATTAAATCCTTGACTTAATTAAGTAATAATGAGTAAATCTTCTTGGGTGACTTCACGATCACTGTGCATATCATGCATTTTTTATTTTATTAAAAAAAAAGGGTAAAATCTTAAAGGATCTAAGCAAAAGTTGGAGGGTCTGTTGCAACATCTCTTCTAATATTGTATTATGTTTAGATAACAGTGTGTATCGTATATCAATATGTTGCAACATCTCAAGTGGTCCGAAAGGTAAGTTTTTGAGCGGGAATTTTGGATATTTCTAATTGGCAGTTGCTTCAATTTTGCAGCTTTTTGAAATCCCTAAGATCGTGGGATTGGAAGTTGTCTTTTTATAACCCACGATTAGGGCACGATTTATTTGAGTAATTCAATGATTTTCCATATTACAATTTCTCTGCCTTCTTTACTACTTGTGTTTTCTCTCTCTCTCTCTCTCTCTCTCTCTCTCACCTTCTCGTTTTCTCTCTTTGAGTTTTCGTTGCTTACCCATTTGCAGAACAACCATGGTGAAAACAAAGTCCAGTGGTAGACGTTGGGGAAAACCTAAGCAAGTAGCACTGGTGGTGCTTCAAATAAACCCATCACCGTCGATGAGCTATCATCCCCCACAATGGCTGCAGACAATGTTTCAACATCCAACAGCACTAGCTCCAGTGGGTCTCTTCTTCCGCGGCACATGAAAACTAGGGTTGGAGAACAACCAGTTGATTTGGAATGGACCCCAATGAGGATGGACCTGGTAATTGTCACCCATAAATCACATCACCATGTGGAATCTCAACAATCATCAGATTCAAGAGATATGCTTGAAGTCGGTGTTATAATATCAAGCGCAGCACCTCCTACAACTGCTGCGACAGAACCATCACAAGAAACAATTACGGTTGTACCAGGTTCAGACGAAGGTAATGTTGCAACTTCGCGTACAACATCAGTCACAGAAGAAGGAGATGCTGCAACACCAATACCAACAAGAAGCCCCAGTCCTGAAGTTGCAATAGATCCCACTCATACTGATGTCCTCCTTGACAAAAGGAAGAAAGGAAAAACAAAGCATATTGGGAGTTACAAGTGCAAAAGGACAGCTTCATCTGCGCAACCTCAATCCAAACGGCGACCTTGTCCTGGGTATAATCTTTCTTCTGCCTTCTCTAAAAAATTCTATTTCTCTGAGTCTCATGACAGATTTAAAACTCTGTGCCATAGAAAATTTGTTTGTGAAAACCCCATTAATTTGAAATCTTATCAAAGCATTGGTCTTGTGGAGTTACTTAGGGAAAAGAGGTTGTTAGCATCTTTTAACAAAGTAAAACCTTTCTCTGGCAATGTGGTTTACAAATTTTACTCTAATCTACACCAAAATATCAATGTTGCAACATCCAAGTACTTCCATAAGATCTTTGTGAGAAATCACGTCTTTGAATTCTCTTCTTCTATCATCAATGAGTTTCTTGACTGTGAACCTACTGAACCCTTTGTCCCAGACATTAGCTTAGACACAATTGCCACGGAGCTCGTAGGTACACCCTTTGAGTGGAAACAAGATGATAGACAACCTGGCCCTAAGCTCACATCTAAGTATGCAACCCTTAAATGGTGTTAAGCTGACTGTTGTAACAAGCTCGTCCTTGTTATGCACTTGTGAAAAGTGAAGTTAGTCATGTAGCAGTACAAGGGTTTTGCCAAAACAAAACCAATTGAGGATATTGTTATGGCAATTAACTTGATTGGGATTTGATTGGCTATGTTTTAGCAAAACTTTTGTTACCATACTTGTGTTATTACCTTTTGTAGTATACAGGGAAAATAGTATGGTAACTTACCATACTAATCAAAGCTTTGTGATGATTAAGGCATTGCAATAATTGTTTATTCATAAGGAAATGAAGAATACGATTTTGTGAGAAAAGGCCTTTCTTGAAGCCCAAGCCATGTTGATGTGCAGTAGTGGAGTATTTATATGAAGCATAAGGTCACAGCAGTTGATGTGCAGACAAAGAGAGAGCCACAAGCAGAGACAAGAGAGTTCTGTCCTTTGTCATTTGTCATGTTGCAACACGATCCGTGTATGAGTCTTTGATTGTATATGTGTTGCAACTTAGTTTATCTTGACAGTTTGACTTGAGCAACATGTATATGTCCTTGAGTCATTAGATAGCTGTCTTCTTTAGTTATTCTTCAGCAGAAAAAGTTGTAGTTCTCGGGAGAGAACGTTGCAAGTCGAGGAGAACTCGCCAAACTGAAATTTATTGAAGAGTTCTTCATCGAGGCGTCAAAGGTTAAGAGGGAGTCTTTACTTGTATAAGTCCATTGATGTTGTAATTTGATATTTCTTAATGAATTGGTTTGCTGGACCAGGGGTTGGTCTCGTGGACGTAGACCGCACAGTTGAACCACGTTAAATCTTGGTGTTCTTTATTTTGTTACAACTTTACGTTATTCTGTTGTTGTTTGTTTACTATCCGTGTGTTAGAACATTAAGTAAAACAGACTGTTTAGTTACTGAGATTGATCTAGTGTTTCAGTTAATGTTACAACATCATCTGTAACAAATTTACTTTTACACCACGAAACTGTCACACCCCGAGCTCAAACCCGCAGACCCGCAGGCGAGACTAGTGTTATAGGCATAAGAGAATAACTACTTGGGCCCTCTTTTCTACTGACCCAAAATGGTTAACCCAAGTTATTCCTTATATCCACAACATCCACTTATAAACCACTCATAAACACTATTAATATCCGATGTGGGATGTCACATACACCCCCTATTAAGGACCTAACGTCCTCGTCAGGGGCACACACACCCAGGACCAACCAAACGGTAAAAGATTCTAGAGGTGGCTCCTACGGGTTCAAGAGGTGGCTCCCACCAGCCTTCTAGGTATAGCACTTTGCCCCGCATAACACTTAGCTCCCACACCAACTAGTGACCTACTCTGAATACCATTCTGTCACACCTCGAGCCTAGACCCCCAGATCCGCAAGCGAGACTAGTATTGTAGGCATAAGAGAATAACTACTTGGGCCATCTTTTCTATGGGTCCCAAATGGTTAACCTAAGTTATTCCTTATATCCACAACACCCACTTATAAACCACTCATAAACACTATTAATATCCGATGTGGGATGTCACATACACCCCCCGTTAAGGACCTGCTCTGAATATCATTCTGTCACGCCCCGAGTCCAGACCCCCAGACCCACAGGCGAGACTAGTGTTGTAGGTATAAGAGAATAACTACTTGAGCCCTCTTTTCTACTGGCCCAAAATGGTTAACCCAAGTTATTCCTTATATCCACAACACCCACTTATAAACCACTCATAAACACTATTAATATCCGATGTGGGATGTCACAGAAACTTTATTAATTAATCAAATTATTCATACCTACACTGCAATAACTCTATCAATTATTATTATTATTATTATTTTGGTTGAGAAAAGTTAATAAGGTTAGAAACTATAAACTTGCCAATGCTTCAAGCGGCAAGCCAGCATTCAAAAGGCTAGATAAAGCCATTGGAATACAAGAAAACAAGTTACAAGGAAGTTTTTAATTTGTACGTTTCATGTTATTATTATTATTTTTTTGATGTTGGGAGATTGTCTTAATGATTTTCGTCTCCAAGGTTATTAACAATAAGAAAGTACTTGAATTTGCTTTGAGCATCAAAGATTTCGATCGTCTCAATGATCAAAAATAAATTTTGTAAATAAAAGCATCTTTATTCCCAAGTATCAATAACCAATAACAACACACCCATTTGGTTTCATTTATTCGGCTTAATCGAATAATCTCATGATTTTAAAGACATAGAACTAACTTGTAATTTCTATTCAGAAGTAGGAATTATGATTCGTAATGCCAAATGCTTTTGATACTCCCGGCAAATGCTGCTAAAGTAAGGGACGGTGTTTAGGGATGACAATAGAGTGAGTTTGAAATAAAGTAACTTATCCTATATCATGCACTATCACTTGAAAGGTAATCCTAACACTCTTTCTGTACTTGCATCCTTCACCCGGCATCCGCCTTATCCCCAAATCCCCCTGTGGGTTTTTTGTAACTTTTTTAATACATGCTACATCAAGGTTAATTTGAACTATGTAACTTCAAAACATAAAAATAAATTACAATAAATGAAATTACAATAGATGATGAATGTAGTATTGGTATTAAATAAAAATCAAATACAAAATATAGATCGAGTTGTATACTTAATTAGATAGTAAAAATAACATTACAATAACTAAGGTTCAAGCAATATAAAAAGTGACGACTAAAATTAATGCGTGTGGAAACTGCATGTGCGGAAAGAATACATTTTGTGGTGTTGGTTGCGCGGTGGTTATCATATTTTTTTGTTTTTTTCTGTTATTGCATGGTCAGATATCAATAATAAACACATTTATACTATTCAATATTGATGTCTTTTCAAAATATTCACTTCATAAATCTTCAATGTTTCACCTTTAATTATATCTTTTAATGCTATTTTGGAGCACAACTCGAAATTGAAAACTAGTAACAATTCTCTTAAATCCACTATAATAAATATTGGATAGGGGATCTTATGTAAAATGATTGCAAAAACCATTTTATGGCATGTAGTTCTTGATTAAACAAATGACTATAAAATTCTTTTGATTCATCACTTTTTTTCTCTTCAATTTCGATAATACTTAGTTATATTCAACACCGAACTTGGTGTGGAAGAATTTTTTCGTATAACATACGATTTTAATACATATGTAGGAACTAATTAGAATATAAAAAATAACTTTACGTATATATAGAGCAAGGACTACTTATCCTAACGCTCCTCCTCGCCTTGTCATACACAAGGATTAAAAGTTAATCCCCAACTCCCGCTTTATTCCCTATTTTTCACCCCAATTTTCTCTTTATTTGGTGCGGAAACAAGACAGGTACTCACAAAATCCACCCTTATTACCACCTCTATTGGTTCTTTGAAGATTATCTCTAATTCTATTTCACAGGAGACATCTGTGAAACCTGAATGCTCGGCTAACACTAATCTGCCTAGATACATGGAGGCTAGAAGACGAGTACTACTTAACTATTATTTGAAGGATGTCTTGCCCTTCCTATTTCTATTCAAAAGCGAATCGGATGATGTTGAAATCTGCTCCATAACATGATTTTTCAACGGGTAGTAGCTTAAATCAATATTTTCCAAGAGACGTACACATTCTTCAAACGTTCTAGATCTACTTTTCTATTTTGTCTACTTCAAATTAAACTTAGTCGCACGTAATCAAAATGAGAAACCATTCTTCTTCATAGTTAGGGGAAAAAACAAAAAAAAAAGGCTGAATTAAGTCAATCTAAATAATTTATTCTAGGAAAGCTAGCTAGTATTAGCCATAAAGAAGTCATCTCATATTCTACTTGTGAGTTGTATTGACTTGCAACATTCGTTATGTTATTTGACCAACAACCTTGAACAAGACTTACTAACCCACATTATAATTTAGTATATTATAATTAAAAATCACATTGTTAGGCAAGACTTACTAGATCGGACATTGTTTCTCACTGCAAGGAATACACAAAATCTTTTATTCTTTTTGGTTCTCGTAATGGGCATCTGCAATTTTTTTTTTTTTTTTTTAATGAGAGCATTCTAGTGTTTTTCAAATTGTCATTAACAGATGCTAACAGAACTAACAGAGGGGTTGAGTGTGTAGTATTTTCCAAAACACGGGTCCTATTTAACGAATTTATTTAACGCATAGTTTATTATACAATTTCAAAAACATAAAGAGGTATAACGTATTTCACTCGATTATAGTAGTTTGAACTAGTGAGTTGACCAAAAAAAAAAATTGTGCCATAAAGAAGCCATAAATCTATTTGTTGCTCATAAGTTTGCCCTAAATATTAAACAGCATTATCTGGCACTCTATAATACTTTAAAAATAGTGTAGTAATATTTTATTACAATAACATTGCAGCAGAAAATTAGTATTAAGTAAGTAAAACTCAACAGACCTTGCATGATAACCTCAATTCCTTGGCAATAACTTTCAGAACAAGGAAAAGATTGCTGAAATAAACAGTAACGAATCCCTAGAAAAGAAAAAGAAAGGAAGAGTAATATGGAGCCTTATATCATAGACTGAGCGTAGATCACAAGTGCGGTGCCTAGTCCCCAGAAGTTTGAGGATGGGACTAACTAGTCAAACTAGATCGAAAGTAGAAATAAGCTAATATAATCAATTCAAGACGAGTTGACGACAATACTCATCATTTGTATTTTAATATCACGTATTAATACTCATGTATAAGTGTGTCCCGTGTCTCTGTATATAAAAACTTTGGCCCCTAAACTTACTACAAGATTTTAAAACGGTCAGACTCAGAAACACCAATTTTTCTTTAGAGCTGCTGCCCTCGTTTGAAAATAAATATGCTTTGAGTTCTGGTCTTATCTTAGTAGTTGGAATGCCAGCTCAAAACTGATGGATAACGAAGTTTCCACTAACATAATCAACGCAATTTTTCAAAGAACGTGTCAACTATATTGCCTAAATAAATTTGAATTGCACGCAATAAATTTCTTATAGATAAATACTATTCTAATGCGTGTCAAAAATGATTTTTTCTTTGTTTTGGTATATAATATACTTGTTTGCCGCCTTCGTAGTTGAGCTTCAAATTCATATAAAAAGGGGAGCTCTTGTGTTAATTTCTTCATCTCTTCTCACTAGTTAATTTCTTCAATCAACATGGCACGGCTTGCACTCTTGCTGGGATGTGCTTTACTTCTTCTAGCTTCTGCTTCTGCTGCAATCGTACAGCACACATTTTTTGTAATCTCCACAACCCATACTTACATATATATAATCCATTTATTCCCTCCCGGTTCGTATTATTAGAAGAGAAATACTAGAGATTACCTATTTTTCATCATTCATTTATCATCTCTTATATGTATGCTTAGTTACCATGTCAAAAGAAGAAATAAACGAAAAGATTTGTTATTTTGGCATGTCAACTAAGCATTTGTATAAAAAATAATAAATGGTCGATGAAAAAAAAAGTGATAACTAATAACGCTCTTAGTAGAAACTGTAAATCTATTCTTTTCTGCATGTTGCCCTTTTCAGCTTAAGCATGATCTCACAACTATTAATACCTTAACATCTTAAGACATTAGCTTGCGATTTTCTTTTCATTGAGAATCATTGATGGAATATGCACATTATTTACGTATAGCTCATTTATGCATGCAATAACCTTGCTAAGATTATATACTACAATATTTTCTATACACACTGAAGACAAATTCCAATTTCAGGTTCAAAATGTGAAAGTCCAGAGGTTATGCCAAGAACAAGTGATCACTGCAGTAAATGGAAAACTTCCAGGGCCCACAATAATTGTAAACGAGGGAGATACTCTCGTGGTTCGTGTTGTCAACGTATCACCATACAATATGACGATTCACTGGTAAATCCCTATAAATTAATTAGGAATATTAACCCCGATTTATTGTTAACCATGGTTATCATCTTGAATTATTACATCCATTGTAAGTGGTAAAGAATAAAATCTACGTACTTTTATATTTGTTCGAGCTTAATACTATTAAGCTTGTGCAGGCACGGAGTCTTCCAATTATTAAACGGTTGGGCTGATGGACCTGAGTATGTAACACAATGTCCTATAATTCCAGGAAATAGTTACAGTTACAGGTTTAAAATTACTGGACAAGAAGGAACTCTTTGGTGGCATGCACACATCTCTTATCTTCGAGCTACAGTTTACGGGGCACTTATTATTCGACCTAAATTGGGCCGGTCCTATCCTTTCCCAAAACCGGACAGGGAGGTTCCAATTTTGTTAGGTAAGTATTGGCCACAGATCCCATAACAATATTTTCATAAATTATGAAGCCAACACAATTTAAAAATTAATGTTAGTTATTTTTTTTCTTTTTCCCAATGAAATCTTCCTATTATAGTTTTTGTTATGATTGACATACTTTATTCATTTAAAAATGTTGACTATTTAAAAGATAAGTTTTTGGTCCAAAGTAAATGAGTCTTGAATAGTTTTTGAATACTATATGATAAATCGATTTTTTATTTTGCATATATAGTATTAATAAAGAAGAGTATTTTAGAGGATACAATGTCCCATTAAAAAGTAGAAATATTGTCAAATTGTGTACTAACACCTATGATAATCTAATCTCAGGAGAGTGGTGGAATGCAAATGTAGTTGACATTTTAGATAATGCAACAGTAACTGGTGGTGGACCTAATCTCTCTGATGCTCTTACTATTAATGGTCAGCCAGGCGATCTCTTTTCATGTTCTTCAAATAGTAAGTATAATTTATGTGACCAGTATTTATTCTCGTATGTCTTTGAAAAAAAAGAAAAAAGTTTATGTGTCTGACTTGAATCTTTGGTAGGCACATTTAAGCTGAATGTACAACAAGGAAAAACATATCTCCTTCGTATCGTCAACGCTGCAATGCAAAATATATTATTTTTCAAGATAGCCAATCATAATATGACAGTTGTCGCAGTGGATGCTTCATACACTAACCCCTACGTTACCGATGTAATCGCAATAGCCCCCGGACAGACCACCGATGTACTTTTAAAAGCAGATCAACCTCCAGCATCATACTATATGGCATCACGTGTTTATCAAGGTTCACAATTTGTAGGGTTTTTAAGAAATACCACAACTGGAATAATTGTGTATAATGGTGCCTCATCCTCGACTCCTATCATGCCAAGTCTACCAGCTTATGATGATAATTCAACAGCCCACAAATTCTTTAGTAATCTAACCGCACTTACTACTGCTCCCTTTTGGCATCTAGTTCCACAAGAAGTGGATGAACGTTTGTTTATAACTGCTGGGCTAGGCTTAGTTCCATGTGACAGACCAGGGAACTTAAGTTGTAACGGGATAGGTGGAATGCGATTGGCTGCGAGTTTGAATAATGAATCTTTTGTGAAACCCACGACGTTGTCAATGTTGGAAGCCCATTTCTACAATGTTGATGGGATTTACACAACTGATTTTCCAGATGAACCACCTGTAAAGTTCGACTATACAAATCCTAGTGTTGCTGGTGACATGGGGCTTCTAATGACCAACAAATCAACAAAAGTAAGGAAATTTAAGTATAATGCTACGATTGAGATTGTGTTTCAAAACACTGCTCTAGGAACAATAGAAAACCATCCTCTGCACTTGCATGGGTTCGATTTTCACGTGGTGGCTCAAGGGTTCGGCAACTATGACCCTGCAAGAGATCAAAAGAAGTTCAATCTCGTTAATCCACAACTTCGAAACACCATTGCTGTCCCGATAGGAGGATGGGCTGTTGTTAGATTTCAAGCAAATAATCCTGGTGAGTTTTTCTCTCCTTTACTTGAAATATCATAATTTTTATATTACTTTTACAAATTAATGAAAGCAAAATCGGCATACTTAAGAGAATACACAAATTCATTGAATATATATTTGTGAACTTATGTCCATACTTGTGCTTAAGTTTATATATATATATATATATATATATATTTTTTTTTTTTTTTTGAAACAGGTGTATGGTTCTTACATTGTCACTTAGAAGTTCATGTACCTTGGGGTTTATCGACTGCTTTTATAGTTGAGAATGGACCAACTAACTCAACATCTTTGCCCCCACCGCCTCCAGATCTTCCAGAGTGCTAGTTGTACTAAATATTTTTTTATTATTGTCAGTGTGTTCTTAATTTCGTGATCTCGAGTACAATTATATTGTTGCTCCAAATCTTCAGTGATTTCTAGTTCGATAATAAGTGAGTCAATAAGAGTGATCAAGCTAGTATTTTAGTCATGGCAATGTTGTCGTCTTGATGGTTGTAATCTTTGTGGATGGAATAAATTGATTGTGGAATTTGTTTCGATAATGTTAATAAGAACATAATTATATTTATATATATTATTTGATTTTGAGCATGTTTGCTGCATGGTAACTTATTATCTAAAATAAGTTGGAAAATTGCTGTTCGGGTATATCTTGTAAACCTGCTTATGGCAAATCAAACTTTTAGATGAGCGGTAAATTTATATATCATTAGAACTTAGATATCAAAAGGTTCTGAATTCAAAATCCTCGTTATTCATTTGTAAAATTACGTAAACATGTATGACTCAATCAAAACCTATCAACCCTACACGTGAGGAGACGTGTTGAACATAATAAATAAATACAATAAACATATATTCTCAATATTCATTCTCAATTACACGAATATAAGGTTAGATTATATATTCTCAATGTTCATTCTCTAATACGCGAAAATAACGTTTGAAAACATGTCAACTAGCTAGCTTTAGCATTTCGTGGTGCGGCAAAGACTTTTCTGCATAAATTCTATATAATTTCATTGGACAATTCTATTTCTTTGAGTAGAAGGAAAGAATTTGTTAGAGAAAAATTTTACGACTCTATCTTTCGTGTTCAAACTAATAAGAGTTGACATAGTATTTTAATAGTATAAAGTATGTTAATTAGTCTTTCCTCCAAACTAGTCGGTCACCAAAACTGGATATTGAATAACATATCAGAATTTAGTATTATAATTTGGTATGTTAATATATATCTTTTCCAACTACTGGTTAGTTCACCAAATTTGGATTGAATATGATGGAAATTTCTGATAGAATTTACATGCATTTAATTGAAAAAGTCAAGAGCAAATGCAAAATTAAATCATGTGTATACATGTGGATGCACATACTCTATTTTTTTTTTCCCTTTTGTTTTGGTGGAATAAATGCATAGATAAACTCTAAATGCGAACATGTGTAAGCTGTAAATGAAGATATTTTTTTTCCTAAGTAAGCAAGTGATTCGTTAAACTGATCAAAATTCTGTACATATAAGCTGTAAATGGAGAGTTATTCATGAACAATTTGACACTTGACTTGCTAAATTTTGTACACATAAGCTGTAAATACAAATATATAGTTATAATTGACACAAAACAGAAGGATCCATGTGTTATTGATGAACATATCATCTATACCATAATTTATCTTTACTAATATAAAATATGAAATATAAAGTTTTTTTTATATTTAATCTTGTAATCGAAAGTACTTAATTTCTTTTTAAAAATCAATTGAGGTACCAATGCCGAGGTTTTTTTCATTCTTTTTTGTTTCATCCGGACGCATCTTTCTATTGTCAAAACATTTTAAAGTAAATTTGTATATGAACAAACATGGACATCAAATTGTTCTTTAACAAAATAAAACATACTGATCCAAGCCATAATGAATAATTTATCCAACTAAATTTCAATATATAGTTTGAAGGATCACAGTTGCTGAGGGCAAATAAGAAGATTTTTATACAGAACTCTTTTTATTATATTATTCTTCTTTTATGCATAAACTTCTTCTTCTTCTTTTTATTTTGTATTTCTTTGTCATGGAATAAAGTATACAAAGGGTACCAAAGTGTACAAAATTACTGTACCAACCCTTCTAATTAGCTATTAGGTAGCGATTGGTACATTGGAATGAATTTGGGCAGGAATGGAATGAACCAAGGAATGGAATGAAATTGAGAATGGAATGAACTTGGGAATGAATATGACATGTTCGGTATGCTCTAGGAATTAAGAGTAGTAATGCGAATGACATGTATTATATGACATAATTGCCTTTTTATTATTATAGTATTAAAAATAAAAATAAAAATAAATATAATCGTAAACAATATAAACATAAATAATAATAATAATAATAATAACAACAACAAAAATAAATAATAATAATAATAATAACAAAAAAAAAATAAAAAAAATAAATAATAATAATAATAATAACAACAACAACAACAACAACAATAAATAATAATAATAATAATAATAATAATAATAATAATAATAATAAAATATAAATAAAAATAAAAATAATTATTAATAACAAAATATTATTATATATATATATATTATTATTATTATTATTATTATTATTATTATTATTATTTAATCACTATTATTATTATTTTTTTATTATTTTATTTATTTATTTATTTATTATTATTATTATTATTTATTATTTTATTATTTTATTATTTTATTTATTTATCATTTTTATTTTTATTTTTATTTTTATTATTATAATAATAATTATTATTTTTATTTTCATAATAATATTATTATATTTTTAATTATTATTATTATTATTATTATTATTATTTATTTAATATTTTTATTATTATTTTTTTATTATTTTTTTATTATTTTTATTTTCATTATAATAATTATTATTATTATATATTTTTAATTATTATTATTATTGTTGTAAAACAAATTATTTATAAAGGGTATGATAGTCAAGTTGATTCCCAAATACATGTGAATGGGCCATTCCCATGTATTTGGTCTGGAATAGCTATTCTCATGTATGTGGGAATGGGATTCCCTTGGGAATGACATTCCCAAGTTCATTCCCTCATACCAAACATGAAAATTAAAATAGAATTGGGAATGTCATTCAATTCCTAACTCATTCTCACATACCAATCACTGCCTTAGGGATAGATTTTTCTCTCCAACACATCCCCCTTTACTTAGTAGGGCTTGAACTACTTTGCCTAATTTGTCGGACCACCGACACGAACATAGCAGTCTCCTCGAAAAACTTTTAAGAGAAAAACCCTTAATTAAGGGAAAAGCCCTTAATTGCTAATTATTTTTCGATGAATTCATTCAAGCCCTTTAATTCATAGGAAAAAACTAATGTCACTTCCAAGCAATATATAATCTGGCTTGCATATCCAACATGGGGTGCCTACTGCATAAAAGTCATGCCAACGACTGTAGTCTGCAGACCTGTATCACAATTTTTAGACTCGATCTTCAACCTAAAGAAAGGACTCTTTGACTCCACGCAAACACTGAATGAATGAACTGTGAGATTAAATGCGTTAAAACTCAATTTATTGTAATTTTAGGATATACAATATTGTATTAATTAACATTGATAAGGGTGATGAATTTCATAAGGGTGCAAATGGCATTTGGGTCATCAAAGATACATGAAAACCCTGAGTACACATTCCTATTGCCACCTGACAGCTAAAACGCCGATCTCCAGGTATCGTCCGACATAATGCCGCCATAAGGAAGTTAACGTGCATGGCATCATATCTTTTCAGGAGCAATATAATAAAATATAAAGGCACACATTTTAAGAAAAGTAATTGGTATTTTTATATTCACATTTTATATAATCAGATTATATAATTCTGACCTCGTAAAAGTATCGGAGTGGTCTAAGGGGCACAACTCCAAGAATAGGAGCGGATTTAGAATTTGTTTTCAGTAGAGGCTAAAATCACACAATTTGACATTCATATATAGATAATATTTTTCAGTGAGAGTTGAATTGATTTTTTAACTTAAAAATATACACATTTTAAGATAAAATCCGAGTTAAGTGGGGATTGTAGCCCCCACAAATTCAAAAGTGGCTTTGCCACTGCCCGAGAACCCTTTTTGCAGGTAATTAGAGCTCATTGGAGTGGCAAAGAACATCTTTCAGATTCGTACCTTAACAAAAAATGAACACAAACACACTTTTAGTTGGTTAGGGGTCTTTCTTACAAATATTATAAATAAATAAAATAGTTGAGGTTCACAATAAACATATAAATCCCACGAAAAATGATAAACATTATCACGCCCCAAAATTTGACTAGCAAATTCGGGAACGAGACCGCCGCAAACTTAGAAAGACAAGTTCTAAGCCTGCAAGGCTCAAAAACCAAAGTGTTAGCTTGAGAGACTTCTAAATCTTGGTTTTGATGATTACAAACCATAAATGTGCTTAATGAGTTTGTTAAAGTGTGCACAAGTAAAGATGAATTAAGATTTACTCCAATTCTAAAATCATCAAAGCTAAAGAGGGAAGAAGAACATTCAACAATTCAAAGAGAAGATTCGAAGAATGAAGATGGAGTTATAAGGATGGAGACAGAAGTTATAAGGGGTACCGGTTGGGACTTGACTGAGGTTTTGGGTCTTGCAAAAAGATATGCTCAATTTTGATTCTCAAATATTGTGTTGAAACATTTGAAAAATATCTTACAAAATATGTTCAAAAGAAACACCTTTAAAATCCAACCCTGACAGTTTTGGCTCCACCGATCGACCCCACAGCGACCGGTCAACTGATGGCCAAAGGGTCATCCACCCGAGACCTGTCCACCGGACGAGGGTCCCTTGACCGGTCGACCGGCGAATAGGGGTCGACTGGTCGGGACAAAATGCTGATTCAAAATATAGCCGTTTATTTGAATGTTGGTGAGCATTTATTACACCCATTTTGGCTTCTATTAAAGCTCTCAACTGAAAAATCTTAAGGCATTAATTCAAAAGCAATTACACTTGAGTTCTTTCATTATCTTTATCTTTGAATCATCATTGAGCTATACTTGAGTAAGAAATTGTGAGCATTGTTGAGAGAGAAACATTCATTGTATTCATCTACCCTAAAAGATGGTTTTATTGTGAATCTCAAACACTTACACTACAAGAAAACAGCGCTCGGGCGACAGAATTGGGCGACGAATTTTTTCCGTAGTAAATTGGCTACTGCCAGGCTACGGATTTGCTACGGGAAACAAATTTCGTAGCCCAGCAGTAGCCAACTTAGGCCCCGTTGAAATGCCGACAAAATTTTGCTACGGATTAGCTACGAACAATAATTTTAATTAATAAAAAATAATATTTCGTAGCCTAGCCGTAACCAATTTGCTACGGACTAGCTACGGATTATTTAATTAATTTGGTAAAAAAATTCATAAAAAAATCCGTAGCCATGCACTGGCCAAATAGCCACAGATTGGCTACGGATTATATATATATTATTCAAAAAATATTTTAAAAAAATAAATACATATATTTTAATTAAATAGGAAAAAAATAATAAAGTCTGTAGCCCAGATTTCATCAAAAAATGGAGTTTTATCGTTTTTAATTTGAATGATGGAATTTTAATTGCACATACAACGTAATAAACTTCACTTGAGTTGTAAATTTTTGAAATAAAAATAAACTTGGTCCGTATTTCATTAACGTGCGTACTTTTATAGAGAAATCAATTGCTGTTTAAATCGAACTTATTATGTTTTCACTTAACATTGCGTTAATGTTAATAAACGTTCAATTTAAGAGTCGAAAAATTGTCACATTATGTCTAAACTTCATAAACAAGAAAAATATGAAGATATTAACACGTTTTAATACATTGTTCCTACCCATTAATAAGTTAGAATACATATTATTAGTTTTTTGTAGCTCATCCGTAGTCCCTAGCTACGGATGGGCTACGGACTTCAATAAAAAACGGACTTTTATTATTTTTAATTTGAATTATGGAATTTTAATTGAACCTACAACATAGTAAACTTCACTTGAGTTGTAAATTTTTCAAATAAAAATAAATTTGGTCCGTATTTCATTAACGTGCGTACTTTTATAGAGAAATCTCATAGGAAATCAATAGTCATTTAAATTGAACTTATCATGTTCTCACTTAACATTGCGTTAATGTTAATAAACGTTCAATTTAGAAGTCGAAAAAATGTCACATCGTGTCTAAACTTATAAACAAGAAAAATATGAAGATATTAACACGTTTTAATACGTTGTTACTACTTATTAACAAGTTAGAATACATATTATTAGTTTTCTGTAGCCCATTCGTAGTCCCTAACTACGGATGGGCTATGGAATTTGACTCGTCCGTAGCCCAGCAGTAGCCAATTAGGCTACGGACTTCAATAAAAAATAGACCTTTATCATTTTTAATTTGAATTATAGAATTTTGATTGAACTTACAACGTAGTAAACTTCACTTGAGTTGTAAATTTTTCAAATAAAAATAAATTTGATCCGTATTTCATTAACATGCGTACTTTTATAGAGAAATCTCATAGGAAATCAATAACCGTTTAAATTGAACTTATCATATTCTCACTTAATATTGCATTAATGTTAATAAATGTTCAATCTAGGAGTTGAAAAAATGTCACATTATGTCTAAACTTCATAAATAAGAAAAATATGAAGATATTAACACATTTTAATACATTGTTCTTACATATTAACAAATTAGTATACATATTATTAGTTGTCCGTAGCCCATCCGTAGTCCCTAGCTAGGGATGGGTTATGGAATTCGACTCTTTCATAGCCCGACAGTAATTGGCTACTGCTAGGCTACGGATTTCAACTTTTCCGTAGCCCAGCAGTAGCCAATTGGCTAATGCTAAGCTACGAACTTCAACAAAAAAATAAGGTTTATTGTTTTTAATTTGAATTATGGAATTTTGATTGTACCTACAACGTAGTAAACTTCACTTGAGTTGTAAGTTTTTCAAATAAAAATAAACTTGGTCCGCATTTCATTAACGTGTGTACTTTTATAAAAAAATCTGATAGGAAATCAATAGCCGTTTAAATCAAACTTATCATGTCCTCACGTAACTTTTCATTCATGTTAATAAATGTTCAATCTAGGGGTCCAAAAACTCTCACATTGTGTCTAAACTTCATAAACAAAAAAAAAATATCAAGATATTAACACATTTTAATACGTTATTTTTACCTATTAACAAGTTAAAATTTATACTAGTAGTGGTCTGTAACCCATCCATAGTTTCTAGCTACGGATGGGCTACGTACATCTTTTTTCTGTAAATAATATAATGAGTAATAATTATTATTATAAATAATATAATGAGTAATAATAGTAATAATATTAATTATTATTTTTTATTATTATCGTTTTATTAATATATATATTTTTAATTACTTTAGTGTAGCACCAAAAAAAAATATAAGTATTTAATATAAGTATTATAGCCATAAAATAATTAGCTCTCTTTTTATGACCAAAAAAAAATAACTATCTTTCTATGACCAAAAATTTTAAAAAATTAGCTCTATTTATATGACCAAAAAAAATAAAAAAAAATTAATTATCTTTCCTCGCCGGAAGAAGGCGTCGGCCGGCCGACGACCTCTTCTGGTGGGGATAGAGAGTTAGCACAACTCTCTGTCCTTGCTGGATGAGGGACACCGGCCAGCCGGCGCCCTCGTCCGGTAGGGCCTTTTTTCTTTTTTCTTTTTTTTATTCTTTTGGGTTTTAAGACTAATTCAAAGTGTATTTTTAAAGCTTTGTTCTCTTGCGGTTTCTCTCTCATCCTTCAAGCCCTAATACCCAACATCGTCTTGAAGAGATCAAATATGATATGTGTTTCTCTCTCTTTTCTCTCAGACCTTGAAGAATCAAACTCGAAAATCAAATAGGCTAAAGAAAGAGAAGACAAAGCATCTTCAAATATGATGAAGAAATCCAAGAGGTCGCGAATCTTCATCGGCATCATCAACATCAGATTCATCGCTTCTCGCACCATTGAAGCCCTAGCTTAAGTATCTATCTGCAATAACTCCAATTATTTATCCAATTGAAGCCCTAGCTTTTCTTCTACAGGTCTGTGCTTTGGTGACCCTTAGCCCTAGCTTTTCTTTTACATTTTTTATCCAAGTTTTATCCAAATGGTTTTTGTAGGTAGCTTTTCCTCAATTCGCCGACAGCATCGTGGAAAACCTCTCCATCTCTGGGAGGATTGAACAAAGTAGTCATTGCTAGATTCGCCGCCGTTGGTTTAGGTTTTAGTAAATTTTTTAATTACTGTTAATTATATATTTTGCTTTTATTATTATTGTACTAGTGGTGAAGATGATGATATTGAGTTCACTATTACTCATTTATTATTATTATTATTATTATTATTATTATTATGAGTTTGGGGAAAATAGTCATAATCTGGTTTCTTCTTTTTCTCCTTTTACATGTTTGTTTTGTTTGTTTGTTTCGGTATATTGGATTAGGCGTGTTTGAGTATGATGGGTATTTGAAGTATCCAGTTAGGGTGATGAACTCAAGAATGAACTCTGCACTTGTATATAGTTTTGCAAGCATGGTTTGGGCTCAGTTCCTTTTAAGGCTTAGTTAGTCAAAAACTCCCATGCCTATGTCTTCTTCTAATCATTTCTTACATTCTTTGTCAGTCTCTCTAACATACCATAACATAATTTTTATGACTAGAAGTGACTGCTTCTTGGTGTTAATTTATTGTTGTCCTTGATCTTGTTTACAATTGCAGCATATTGTTCAGAGTATGAAAGCTCCCAGCATTGCTGCATTTTGGTTGACTACCTTGCCCCAGATTGTGGGAGGTTTCGAATATGATGATGAGGTCAAGCAGAAAATATGGTGGCAATACAGGGTTCTTTTATGCTCATTTATTACTTTAAAAGTTTATAAAACCTTTGTTTCATTTTATCACCCTTTTCTCTGTTATTAATACTGGAAATTTGACATCTAGTTTTGACTTAAGATCACGGCTAAATAAGAAATTTTGAATGATAATTTTGACATAACATAGCTAAGGGAAAATGAAAGAGATGTTATGTTTTGGTAAAGAAAACATTAGCTCCACCACTTTATTTAGTTCATACTTCTGCTGAAGATTGAAGAGCAATAAAGAAAAGAGAAGTTGTTAGTTGTTGCTGAAAAGATTGATACTATAACATATCAAAAGTAAAAAATAATAGATTGTTGCTGCAAATAATAACTTAATTATCTCATCTATTGCTTGTTTTCCTTGGAAAGATTGGACTTAGCCTCATTGGCTCTTCACCCCTCAATGCCCCAACCCCTGGCTCCGCTGATGAAAAGTTAAAGTTGTTGGACCACATAGCATCAGCAGCTGTCCTTCTTGTAGAATCTGCTGAAGCACCCAGCTTTTACTAATCATAGTGCACCTACTAGTAGCTTGTCTACTTTTTGAAGTGTTGTCAACGTCCTTGTGTCTTACATTGATGTACAAGGCTTTTGTTGTACGTTTTAAATTATTCGTAAGTGCACAAACTGTATGAAGGTATAGCTCAGACAAATACGAGGTCGATTCTTCAGAAACTTGTTTAGTTAAGGTCAAGTTTTAAATTACGATTTAAATTTCCTAATCTAATTGGAAAGATTGATATTTCAGGTTGAGATAAAATAATAAAAGACTAAATAATAAATCTAAATAAGTAAGACGATTAAAAATCCTAAGATAAAAGTAATTAATAATTTTAAGAACAAAAATAAAGTATTACTAAAAGAATATGTAATGAATCTAGAAATTTAATAAATAAATTCTAAAATAAGAACAACTAATAAATTGAATGAAATAAATTAATAAATTCTAAAACGAAAACAATTAATAACTTGAGTAAAATCAATTAAAATAAACTAAATCAAGGAAATATTAGAAAATAAAATAACTAATTAAATAAAAGACGAAGGTTAAAAAGTGAGACTAAACAAGTAATCGTAAAAAGCTAAAGTTTGGAATACACCTTACTAATCCTAACGTCAACTATATTTGATCATTAATTTTTTTCAAATTTTACTACATGATAATCTCACAGTCTAACCTCGTTACCATGGAAGATATCATCTTTTAAACCCTAAGTTAATGAATCCCAAAAGTATGTTTATTCTAATTTTACAAAAGAATTTTCAAATTATTAATTGTATCCCAACTAGAAATCACAATTAATATTCGGTATTAAAAGTCAAAACTTTCAATTATTAAGAACTATTCAAAGCATGAGAAAAACATGATTAAACCCATCTAAGAAATTATCTCAACAATTGATGAAAGAATAAACATTAAACATGAATGATCAAGTTATGGGGAAAAAATTAATTCACAAATATAGTATCTATTAAAATTAATAAGGTTTCATCGTCACCTTAGCTAAGAAAATTAGCCTGACATTCTAACGAAACTAAAATAACAATTTTGGAAAATAAACATTATTTAAATAAATTAAAGTAAAGGAAAGAAAAGGTTACTGAGTTTAAATGCGAAAAAACTCCAAAAGCATCCTAATGTCTCGCAGTAGAAGAAAAACTAATACGACTAAACTAATTTTTTTATTGAATTTCCACCGCTGCTGCTCTGCTCGCTGCCTGTTTCGTCTTTCATGTGCCTTATATAGGCACAAAGTTTTTTTCCTCAACCGACCTTGGCCAATGGGCCAAGGCTTTGCTGACTTCTTTTTTTTATTATTATTTTATATTCCAAGTCCAACTTGGACTTGTTTGCTTTTCTTTTTTTTTATTATTATTATTATTCCAAGTCCAAAAGTGGACTTGGATGATGTAAAGACAAGGCTTATGATAAGCCTTGGTCAACTTATTATTATTTTTTTTCCTTTTTTTCTATTTTCTTTCCTTTTGTTTTATTTCTTCAAATTAAATATTCTTCAATAAGTTTTTGATCTTTTCTTCTGTGCAATTCTTCAAAACTTTGCTCTAAGTGTTATTTCATCAACACAACTTTTGATCTGCATGTCCTCGAGTTTTTCATATTTAATTACTTTCGCACGTACAAACAACTTTTTAGTCCTGAAATATGAAAAAGTCTCAAATAAGTGATAAACAAATTAATGACTTAATACTTATTAATTATGCTTAAATTGAATGTAACAAAGTCTAATTTAAATATATAAAAATATGCAAACCCCGACTTATATCACAACCCCCCATCAGCGTATTGCTAGTCCCTAGCAATTGAAGCGATTTAAAAGATTATTGAATAAACGAACATTAAATGATTTTTCTTTTCTTCCCTTAACCTTCACCTCAAGTCAATACACCAAGCAAAAAGCTACAATTGTTAGAGATACTTCACAAATCGTCAACCCAGCATGTGTGAATGAGTTAGCAAGCACAATACCAACTCCTCATCTTCAGATATCACGACTCAAGTCCCCTTTCAGAGAATACATGTCAACTTAATCCTCACAGATATGATCACTCAACAAGCAACAACACTCAGAGGATAATGTATAATACTCTCAACTAGTATATGTGAGTGGAGGAATATAAACAAATAAGAATCTCACATATAAGCATAAATGAAGGAACAGTAATAAAGAAGATATAATATTTAGTCTCATGAAAGGAATACCAAAAATACTTCATATCACCCTTTTAGATCCATCACATATAGTCAACATTGCCATGTAACCCCTAAGATCAAGTAAGGACTTTTTTTAGGACGCAATATATGTAAAAAGAATATATATATATATAGGGGTTAAGGTTAAGTGGTGAATGTTGAAAGTGTCTCAAGATTACTTGAGAAATACTTTCAGCTTTCTGTTCAATACTCTTTTTTTTTACTCTTTTCTCATTCACATCTTTCACAACTCCATTAGTCTTTCACTGACTTTTTTTCAATTTTTTTTTTCTTGCACTTTTTTTTTTGTATTTTTTTCCCCCTTTTTTTTTTTTGGAAAAAATACACATTTCCATCACTGTTTTTCTTCCCCTCAACTATGAAAACTTCAATAACGATAGAAAACATCTCAAATAAATCATCCTACTCTAAGAAGATAAAATCACTAGTAACAAGAGTAGCTAATGCAACTAACAATTTAAGCTCATAATCTCCATCAATGCTGAAAGAATGTTTCTACTTTCTACTTGAAACACTTTGGGAAAATGGGTTTACGAAGGAAAGGCTAATTTCAAGGCTCAACGGGGTGACTAGTGGTTATGTAAAGAAACGAAAAGAAAAAAAAGAATATATTATTATAAGGCTCAAAACAAGAAACAAGGCCTAACTGTCATCTCTTAAAGATTTACATGGCTTACCCAAAATTCCATGACTTCACTTCAAGTGTGAAATAAAGAATTTTTAGGCAAATAAATGAAAGAATAATGAGACTATTCAACGATATAACATGAGTTTCCACAAAAGAAAATAATTAGATGGCCAAGAAAGTAACACTCTGCAATAAATGATAGGCTCAAGACTCACAAGGGTTGAAATAGTTTTCACATATTCTCTTCAGGTTATCTCATCATTCAATCCTTCAACAAAAAGTAGTATTGTGTTGCTACATGAATGTGCAAGGAGCTGAGTAAATGACAATGAATTCATTTTTACAAAAACGGCTAATTATCTTGGCATACAACTTAACCTAAGGCAAGGGAAAAGGAAAGGAGAAAACAAAAATAATGATGATTGAAAAAAATGATTCCTCACCCCCAATCAAAACCAAACATTGTCCTCAATGTTTAAAAATAAACTCTCAAATATATGCAACAATGAACAGAGAGTATAAACAAATAAAGAAAACGCAGGAGAACAAGTTAGCTAAGAAAAATAAAAGTCTGTACAAGAACATACCTGAAGCACTTGATAAGAAAAAAGGAAAACAATGCCTTAAATCTGAAACTATTTAGTGAAACCCAAAAAAAAAACTAGAGAAAGCAAAGTAACAAGAAACAACAAAAAGAATAAAAGACTTCTTTTTTTTTTACTTTTTCCAATTTTATATTTTTTTGTTGACCAACCCTGTTTACATCCCCATACAAAGGCTCCGAACTCTGGGAGGCACTAAAGCCGACTCTATGAAATAATAAAAATAATAAATTAACTAAAACAGAAATAGAAAAAGAGATAGAATTTAAATACCTAGATCCATTTAATGTTAGCCAGTAAGACAAATCCTGTGAAACTTCAGAAATAGAGTTAACCAAGTACATTAAAAATGCGGAGGAGAGGCCATTAATTTCAAACCACCAACGTACTCAAACCCTGGTCAGTCCCCCATACTTAGGAGGGAAAGCTAGGCATTACGCTTTCGGCCAATGGTTTTACTTTCATAGTATCCATCCTAGTCAACCCCAAGACTTCCATTACACAAGATAATCCATTTTCGAGAAAATGGTAAAGCCCATTATAACCCAGTAGAGGTCCAACCAAAAGTTGGGAAAAATAAAAATTGCATAAAAAGTATTTTAATCCTGATAAACAGGATCATCTACCAGGACCTCTTCGATCTCTGGGTTTTTAAGTTCTAGAAATGGTTTTAATCGTTGCCCATTCACTTAAATATATTACCATTCTGAGGATTTTCAATTTCAATAGCACCATGAGGATAGACAGTTCGCACAACATATGGACCAGACCACCTAGATCTCAGTTTTCCTGGAAATAAATGTAAACGAGAATTATACAACAAGACTTTTTGACCAAGCTCAAAGGATTTCCTAAAGATGTTAGAATCATGCACTTTCTTCATTATATCTTTATATGACTTGGCACAATCATAAGCATCATTACGGATTTCTTCCAACTCATTGAGTTGAAGTTTTCTTTGAAGACATGCCTTATCAAGATCAAAATTTAAAGTTTTGATAGCCTAGTATGCCTTATGCTCTAGCTCAACAGGAAGATGACATGCCTTACCAAACAGTAGACGATATGGCGACATTCCAATGGGAGTCTTATATGCTGTCCTATATGCCCAAAATGCATCATCTAATTTCAAGGACCAATCTTTCCGTGTGGGATTTACAGTCTTTTCTAGAATTCTTTTTATCTCCCTATTGGATATTTCAACTTGGCCACTAGTCTGTGGGTGATAAGGAGTAGCTACCTTATGAGTAATGCCATATTTTTTCATTAACTGCTCAAACACTTTATTGCAAAAATGTCTACCCCCATCACTAATGATTGCCCTTGGAGTACCAAATCATGCAAAAATGTGTTCTTTCAAAAATTTAACAACTGTTCTATGATCATTACTCCTACATGCTTTAGCCTCTATCCATTTTGACACATAATCTACTCCAACTAGAATGTAAAGATTACCAAAAGAATTAAGGAATGACCCCATAAAATCAATACCCCAAACATAAAAAATATCAAAAATTAAAATTGGGTTCAAAGGCATCATGTTTTTCTTACCAATACTGCCTAATCTCTGGCATCGTTCACAAGCTCTACAATAATCATGCAAATCACGAAATATAGAAGGCCAATAAAATCCACATTGCAAAATTTTAGTAGCTGTTTTCCTAGAGCTAAAGTGACCACCACATGCATGATCATGACAAAAAGAAATAATATTTTGTTGTTCACTTTCAGGAATGCATTTTCTAATAATCTGGCCAGGACAATATTTAAACAAGTAGGGATCATCCCAAAAGAAATGTTTTACCTCAGACAAAAACTTGAACTTATCTTGCTTGCTCCAATGTGTTAGTAGCTGATTTATAACCAAGTAGTTTATAATATCAGCATACCATGGTGTTTGAGAAATCTGTAGCAGCTGCTCATCAGGAAAAGACTTAACAATAGGAGAAACATCATCATCATGCTCAATCACTAATCTAGATAAATGATCAGCTACTACATTTTCTGAGCCCTTTTTATCTCTAATCTCAAGATCAAATTCTTGAAGAAGTAAAATCCATCTAATGAGTCTAGCCTTAGCATCCTTTTTAGAGAACAAATATTTCAAAGCAGCATGATCAGAAAATATGACAACTTTAGACCCTAGAATATAAGATCTGAATTTTTCCAAAGCAAAAACAACAGCCAATAGCTATTTCCCAGTGGTAGAATAGTTCAATTGAGCATCATTCAGTGTTCTGCTAGCATAATAAATCACATGAGGAAGTTTATCAATTCGTTGACCCAAAACAGTACCAATAGCATAATCAGAAGCATCACACATAATTTCAAAAGGCACATTCCAATCAGGTGGTCTAATAATAGCTGCAAAAGTCAATTTATTCTTCAGTCTATTGAAAGCTTCAATACATGCATCATCAAAAACAAAAGGTATATCCTTACCAAGGAGATTACATAAAGGTCTAGCTATTTTACTAAAATCTTTTATGAACCTCCTGTAAAATCCTGCATGGCCAAGAAATGATCTAATTTCTTTTACATTCCTAGGAAAAGGAAGATTAGAAATCAAACCAATTTTTGCCTTATCTACTTCAATGCCTTTTTCAGAAATGATATGACCAAGTACAATACCCTTTTTAACCATGAAGTGACATTTTTCCCAATTAAGCACAAGATTCTTTTCTTTACACCTAGCTAGCACCAAAGATAAATTATGCAAACAAGTATCAAATGAAGTTCCAAAGACAGAAAAATCATCCATAAACACTTCTAAAAATTGCCCAACCATATCAGAAAAAATATTAATCATGCATCTTTGAAAAGTGGCCCGAGCATTGCACAACCCAAAAGGCATGCGGCGATATGCAAAAGTGCCAAATGGACATGTAAATGTGGTCTTTTCTTGATCCTCAGGTGCAATTGCAATTTGATTATAACCGGAATATCCATCAAGAAAACAATAATATGTATGGCTGGCTAATTTTTCCAACATCTGATCTATGAAAGGGAGAGGGAAGTGATCTTTCCTAGTCATAGAATTCAATTTACGATAATCAATATACACTCTCCACCCAGTTTTCACTCTTGTTGGAACTAGCTCATCATCTTCATTTTTAACAACAGTTACACCAGATTTCTTAGGTACTAGCTGCACAGGACTCACCTAATTACTGTCAGAAATAGGATAGATAACACCCACATCTAAAAGTTTTAGAATTTCAGCCTTTACCACATCTTGCATGATAGGATTTAGACGCCTTTGTGATTCATGTGTAGGCTTAGCATCTTCCTCCAAATGGATTCTATGCATAACAACTGATGGACAATTACCCTTAATGTCTGCTATTGTCCAACCTATGGCCTCTTTATGCTCTTGTAAAACACACACTAACTGACGTTCTTGAGACTCATCTAAATCAGAAGCTACAATGGCGGGCAGTGTCTCATTAGCTCTTAAAAAGACATATTTAAGGGTATCTGGCAAATGTTTTAACTCTATCTTAGGTGGCTCTACTACAGATGGTAATAGTGGTGATGAGGAAAGGGTAAGCGGTAATGGTTTAGGCTGCCACTTATCAACATTCATGAGAGGTACAGAATCTAGCAAAGAATTAACCTCAGCAACAACATTATCAATATCCAAATCAAAACCAAAATGAGCTAAACATGCTTCTAATGGGTCAACACAACTTGACTGCACAAATGCATCATGAACTAAATCTTCAATCATATTAATTTCACATACATCATCATTATCATCAGACATTTGTTTACTTATATGGAAAATATTAAGCTCAACAGTCATGTTACCAAAATAAATTTTCATCACACCATTCCTACAATTAATCAATGCATTTGATGTGGCTAAAAATGGATGACCCAAAATAACATGAGTTTGCACAGCAAGGTTATCAATAGGCTCAGTATCCAGAACAACAAAATCCACCGGGAAGTAAAAAGTATCTACCTTAATCAAAACATCCTCAACTATACCTCTTGGAATTTTCACAGATCTATCAGCTAACTGCAGTGTCATCTTAGTAGGCTTTAGCTCACCTAGACCTAATTGCAAGTAAACAGAGTAAGGCAGTAAATTCACACTTGCACCTAAATCTAGCAAAGCTCTTTCAATCTGATGTTCTCCAATTTTGCAAGAAATAGTAGGAGATCCAGGATCTTTATACTTAACAGGATATTTATTTTGAATCACTGAGCTTACCTGTTCTGTTAAAAATGCTTTCTTAGGAACATTTGTCTTTCTTTTTACTGTAACAAGATCTTTTAAAAATTTAGCATACGCAGGCACTTGTTTAATGGCATCCAAAAATGGTATATTTATTTGTACCTGCTTGAAGACCTCTAAAATGTCACCAACCTATGCACTGTCTTTCTTACTAAGAAGCCTATGGGGAAATGGAGCTTTAGGCACGAACTCTTTAATTTCAGGCTCTATGACTCTAGGATATGACTCTTTAGGCTCTATAGGTGTATCATGTGATGAATGTACTCTACTTACATTATGATCATCCTCAGAGTTTTTAGCTTTCTCTACTTTCCTATTGCTATGCTCAGGAACAATCACATGGTTATCAATTTGCTTACCAGAGCTAAGTGTAGTGATAGATTGCACATGTTCCTGCCCTGAATTAGAACTAGATACTCCATTAATAGCATATTGCCCCTTTGGATTGGGTATGGGTTGACTTGGAAATTTTCCTTTCTCTCTTTCTCCTACTTGTGTAGCCAATTGACCCATTTGAGTCTCTAACTTAGCTATAGCATTAGTGTTCGATTGAGTTGAATTTTTCATTTCCTGAATTGCCTGGGTCGTGGTCTGCATGAATGCTTTGAGGGACTCCTCTAGTGATGATTGTTGCCTAGACTGACCTGCAAACTGAGGTGGAACCTGAGCACGAGAGTAGTTCTGATTAAGTGGCTTAAACTGATTCTGATATTGCACTGGTGGGACAAATGGGTTACTAGAAGGTTGATTTAATTTCCATGAAAGATTTGGATGGTTCTGCAAATTAGGATTATATGTTTCCACATATGGATTAACAAATGGCTTTCCTAAATTATTAAGTGAATTCGCTTGTTCAGCATGACACTCATTATATGCAGGCATAGAAGGACACATTGCAGTTACATGCATAGGACTCGCACAAATAGAACATATTTCATTATGAACATTGTTAACAGAACCTTCTTCATTATTCTTAGCTAAAGCATCTACTTTTCTTGTAAGAGTATCTAATCTAGCCTTTATATCTACCTCTTCAATAATATCATACAACCTCGCTTTCTTTGCTGTCTGAACTGCCTTCTCTTTATGGTTAGAGAAATCCCATTGCTAGGAGCTCTCCGACAAACCTTCAAGAAAATTATATGCATCATCCTCTGTTAGACTCAAGAAACCCCCACCATTCATTGACTCTACCATACTCTTACTTGACTGCGTCAACCCATTATAAAAGTATTGCACTAATCTCCAAGTTTCAAAACCATGATGAGTACATTTAATTTGCAAATCTTTAAACCTCTCCCAACTTTCATAAAATTTTTCATGCTCATCCTGACAAAAATCAGTAATTTCTCTCCTTAAAGCATTAGTTTTATTCATGGGAAAGAATTTTGACAAAAACTTTTTTACCATTGCTGCCCAAGATGTAATAGATCCAGAAGGAAGAGAATTAAGCCATGCTTTGGCCTTATCCTTTAGTGAAAAAGGAAATAGGCGCAAGCGAACAGATTCTTCAGAAAAATTTTGAAATTTAAATGTAGTACATATTTCCAAAAATTCTTTAACATGCAAATAAGGATCCTCTCTATCTAGACCATGGAAAGTGGGAAGAAGATTTATTACCTGTGGTTTTAACTCAAAATGTGCAGCTGTAGTGGCAGGCAAAACTATGCATGAAGGAGGATTGGTAGAGATGGGGTGGAACAACTCCCTAAGAGGCTTAATCTCCTCTCCCTGTTGACTCATTTTAGATTCTTGTTTTAACTCAATGCTAACTAGCCTGTTTGTGTGATCATGTGTCCAAACTTTCATGCAACACAAATATCACACAAAAAGAAACAAAGAAAGAAAATAAAGAATGCACTTATTATTTTTTTTAATTTTATTTTCGTTTTTCTTTTTTCAAAAAGCAATAAAACAACTAGTAGAAGAAAAGCCTAACCAAAAGTCTAAAAACTTATCCTATTCAAGTCCCCGGTAACGGCGCCAAAAACTTGTTGTAAGTTTTAAATTACTCGCAAGTGCTCGAACCGTATGAAGTTATAACTCAGGCAAATACGAGGTCGTTCCCTCAGAGACTTGTTTAGTTAAGGTCAAATTTTAGACTACGATTTAGATTTCCTAATCTAATTGGAAAGATTGATATTTCAGGTTGAGATAAAATAGTAAAAGACTAAACGATAAATCTAAATAAGTAAGACGATTAAAAATCCTAAGACAAAAGTAATTAATAATTTTAAGAACAAAAATAAAGTAATACTAAAAGAATATGTAATGAATCTAGAGACTTAATAAATAAATTCTAAAATAAGAACAACTAATAAATTGAATGAAATAAATTAATAAATTCTAAAACGAAAATAATTAATAACTTGAGTAAGATCAATTAAAATAAACTAAATCAAGGAAATATTAGAAAAGAAAATAACTAATTAAATAAAAGACGAAGGTTAAAAAGCGAGACTAAACAAGTAATCGTAAAAGGTTAAGGCTCGGAATCTACCTTGCTAATTCTAACGTCAACTATATTTGATCATTAATTTTCCCCAAATTAAACTACATGATAATCTCGCAGTCTAGCCTCGTTACCATGGAAGATATCATCTTTTAAACCCTAAGTTAATGAATCCCAAAAGTATGTTTATTCTAACTTTGCAAAGAATCTTCAATTATTAATTGTATCCCAACTAGAAATCACAATTAATATTCGGCATTAAAAATCAAAACTTTCAATTATTAAGAACTATTCAAAGCATGAGAAAAATATAATTAAACCCATCTAAGAAATTATCTCAACAATTGATGAAAGAATAAACATTAAACATGAATGATCAAGTTATGGGAAAAAAATTAATTCACAAATATAGTATCTATTAAAATTAACAAGGTTTCATTGTCATCTTAGCGAAGAAAATTAGTCTGACATTCTAACGAAACTAAAATAACAATTCTGAAAAATAAATATTATTTAAATAAATTAAAGTAAAGGAAAGAAAACGTTACAGAGTTTAAATGCGAAGAAACTCCAAAAGCATCCTAATGTCTCGCAGTAGAAGAAAAACTAATACGAATAAACTAATTTTTTTATTGAATTTCCGCCGCTGCTGCTCTGCTCGCTGCCTGTTTCGTCTTTCATGTGCCTTATATAGGCACAAAGTTTTTTCCTCAACCGACCTTGGCCAATGGGCCAAGGCTTTGCTGACTTCTTTTTTTTTTTTTTTTTTATTCCAAGTCCAACTTGGACTTGTTTGCTTTTTTTTTTTTTTTTTTATTCCAAGTCCAAAAGTGGACTTGGATGATGTAAAGACAAGGCTTATGATAAGCTTTGGTTAACTTATTATTTTTTTTTTTCCTTTTTTTCTATTTTCTTTCCTTTTGTTTTATTTTTTCAAATTAAATATTCTTCAATAAGCTTTTGATCTTTTCTTCTCGTGCAATTTTTCAAAACTTTGCTCTAAGTGTTATTTCATCAGCACAACTCTTGATTTGCATGTTCTCGAGTTCTTCATATTTAATTACTTTCTCACGTACAAACAACTTTTTAGCTTTGAAATATGAAAAAGTCTCAAATAAGTGATAAACAAATTAATGACTTAATACTTATTAATTATGCTCAAATTGAATATAACAAAGTCTAATTTAAATATATAAAAATATGCAAACCCCGACTTATATCAGCCTTAATCTATATTTCATCAATTGAACATCATCAAGCAGTTCCAGTATTATTTACCTGTATAGCAATTCTTTCTGCCTTTACTGCCATTCAAATGCAGTTGAAAGCATCAGCCAAAATCTCAGATATAATTAGATTGTGTCTCATTTCTGGATAATAAAGTTTTCCTGCGCCAGAAAGCCCAAGAAAATATGGTGGACCTCTAAGGTGGTAGATGTAGTTTCGTCTTATAAACAAACAAAATCAAATTTTATTTTATATTATTAGGTGAAATCGATTATATAATTCAATCATACCATTTTAAAAAAATTTATTACAGATGTAAATAGAACCTTTTTTTTTTTTGCCTTCGAACATAATTAATCAAAATATAAAATTGTGAATGTGATGTATATGTTGGGAAATATTATAGATTGTAAACGACTCTTTATACTGATATGATTTACAAAATATAGGTTATATCATGTTGTGAGAACTGTTAAGCTCATATATTTTGAATCTTTTAAGGATGTGAATCATGGATGGAGCATGGGGGAGTGAGTGGGGGTGCTTATTAGCCCCTTAGGAGAAATGTTCTTTTATAGCTACGTGTGTAATTCATGTAGTTACTATTCTACTACTATAGAATATTTGTAGATGCAATTTACATAATCAATACCTTCAACTTTTGTCTAATTATGTTGTGCCCAAATAGAAACCAAGTTGTGGATAGAACCTTTACATTGATGAGCGCACAAAGACTAATTCGGGATTGGTTGCAGTTACAGGATTATTTAGAGTTGAAAAAGATGATCTAATATGAGTTTTACTAGTGAAGTTGAGTATTGCACCACACACCAAAACCTTGTGGCCAAGCTCGAGGAATGGAGGTGTCATGGTTGGAGATCGAAACTGATTCAATAACAATGATAATGCTTATGAGGGGTACCATTTTCACAACCAACTCTTTTAATGATTCATTGAGATCCTTTGTGAATTTAAGGACATCTTCTTTTTTCTGCATTTATTTAATCTTTCTCTTATTATGTTCAACTTTTCAGGTCCGAGGATGAAACATATGAAACTTGTGGTTTCACTTATTTGTGGTGAGAAAGGTGATCTAAAGCAATGATACTGACTCATATTATCTTTATTCTTTGTCCTTTTATTATTTCTCCTTCTTTCTATATACAGATGCCTTTTTTGAATCATACCTTAATTTAAAATCTAGAAGTGTAAGCAATTTAAAGCTCATTATGAAATCCATAGTTGGTAAATGATGAATTGTGAAGTGGGTTTTGTGCGTATGGTGTGTTTTGTGTACTTGCATGCTAAATAAGAAGTTTATGTGTGTTTGTACAGTGTGTCGTGTGGGTGTGCAAGAGACTGATTTTGAGAGCTTGATGATGATTACAAGTAGTGACTCTTTTAGCAATAGGTAAAAGAAACTATATGTGCTGGGGTGTGAGATATCGTGTGGGTGTTGATGGTCATGGTGGGTTTGATCAGTTAGTTTTCTATATAGAGCTTTGTCTAGTTTTGCTTAGGTACTACAGTAGAAATGTGCAAGCAATAAGGATTTAGGAGAATTGGGAATAAAGAAATTAAGAACATATAAGGATAGTATGTTGAGCTTTAATCCATTGGTTTATTAGTTGGTGCTCTTCTTCTTTGGTTATGGCCTGCAACGAAAACAAGTGTAGCAAGCAGGGGAAAATGAAGCACATATAACTAAAATTGAGCTAAGAACTAAAGAAAATGATATTGTCTTATATTATTTTAATGGAATCATTCATGTGCTCACATATGGTGCATTTTTCTATTATGAATTGCCTTTTGATCATATTAGTGAACTCTACTTTATATGCCAAGTTGCAGAAATATGATACTTGATATAAATTGGAGTATCAACGTGATATGGCGGCTCACTTCATTGCTTGATAACAGTTGCTGCAATGCCCAATTATATGTGCCACTGCGACCTAGCAAAAAAATACACATATATCTTTAGTAATAAAAAAATAGAAGCCACTGGCCTTTTAGTCTAGCCATTAATTGACCATTTGGATTCTTACTCATTTTGCTTTTATGGTTTACTCACTTTCTTTTGGTCACCAGATATATGTTCCAATCAAATTCCCGTGGTGGAGAGTCATTGCCACCAGGAATTGTAGTAGCAGAATCAGATTTTTATCTACGAAGAAGATTATGGGGGCGAACCAAGTGGGGTACGGTTTTAAGTGTTATAATTGTTCTAGTTCTTGAGTTTATAATTGCTTGTCCAATGTGCTTCTCCATTAGAATAGTAGAATCAGATAACATATTGAAAAGGAAGCTGAAGTATTTGGTAACTTTCACAGTTGGTTTGGAGCAAAAGGTTTATACGGATGTTAAAAAGGTTATACATGTGGACAGTCTTTTCTCTTTGCAAATGTATAATATGGTATCCCTTTATTCTAATGATAATTTTTATACGATTTATACTTTTTTGAGATTTTCAAATTTTGCTTTTCCACTATGACGGCCGACTAAGTGAGTGGGAGCAGTTTAAGTGGTCAAAGGGTGCAATTCATGTCAGTGTTACAAAACATGGATTGGAAATTTCTCAACTTGGTATTCAATCCAATAATAGCTCGACATGGCTAATGATAAAGAGAAGAGGTGACGAAGGAGTCCAAAAGTAAGTCAAAAAGAGGCACGTCTACGGACTTGATTGAAGGACAATCACCTACAATGTGAGCGAGATTACTAATCAGTAGATTATTTTAGTTTTTTTTGTAAATTTAAAATATTAGTTTTGTACAATATTTTATATTTTTTTTGTAAATTTAGTACAAATATAATTTGTATATTTAATTTTAATTTGTTGTAAATATTAATTGTTTTAGATTTTTGTAAATTTTAATTTGTATATTTTAGTTTAAATTTTTTTTATCTTTTATATATTAATTTTATAATTTTTTTTAATTAAAAAATTAATTGGCTACGGATTGGCTACGAATATGTGGAGACAAATGACTACGGATTGGTTATGAAAATGTGTCAACAAATGGATACCATTGTAATTGGTTTGTGGACTCACTAATATTTGAAGAGTCATCATAGTGAAGATTATTGAAATTCTAAGTGGGGAGCTTGGATCGTAGATTTAGACGTGGGTCGAACCATGATAAAATTGTGATTTGTAATATCCTTCTCTCAATTCTCTTTTTGCATTATTTTATGCTCATCAAGTATTTGATAAATTGCATCACTTATATTTTATATTGCTTGAGTATATATCTATTTAGAATTATTTGTGATTAATCATTGTTAGTATATTGTCTAATCAAAAAAGTAGTATTATTACCTATATAACCTAATTTACCCCCCCCCCCCCCCCCCTCTTAGGGTTAATTAAGGGACAACAAGTGGTAATTAAGGGACAACAAGTGGTATCAAGAGCTAGAGCTTTACATATAGCGTAACATCTTGTAAAGTCAAGATCATGACATATACTACTTCATCACCTCACATTGAAGGATACTCAATTGATAGACCTCCTATGTTTACAGGAACTGATTTCATGATGTGGATAAATCATATGACAACATACATTCAATCCGTGGATTATACATTGTGGCATATTGTTAAGCATGGGCCATACGAAGTTGAAGATGAGTCAACTGAGCAAAACATTGTCAAATTGACCAAAAATGCTCAAGCTATGCATATTCTCTATTGTGCCTTCAATGATCAAGAACTTGAAAAAGTTCAAGAATGTACATCCGCTCATGAAATATGAAATCTTCTTGAAAAGCTTCATCAAAAGGAAGAAGAAGATGTTAAAGAAGAAAATGAAGCATACATTGGTACATTTGATGAAAATGTATATCTATCTCATGAATCCAATTGTTCTTCATTCATGAATAATGATCTTGCAATTAATGAACTAGAAGAAGTCATCTTGGAATTTCAAAATAAATTGATATTTGTAATTTTTAAAAATAAAAACTTAATTGAAGAAGTTGGATGTGCCTTAATTGAAATAAATGAGATCAACAAGAAAAATATTATAATTGAAATAAATGGTATTTCCTTGATCGATAAAGCATTTGAAAATGAGATCTCATGGTCAAGAAAAATTTGCAATGAATTGAATAAAAAAAAATAATGGGATATTATGCGTAATCCACAATACATGGTATGCAAGTTAAATGCGTTAGGATATAAACAATGTCTCATTCAAAAGATATTAAATAATTGTTTTCTCAAAAGTCCAAATCATGATGTATCACATTGTGCTTGTATATATTGTAATAAAATAGAACAATTTGCTTCACTATTTCATGATATGAAACAAATTGATAATGGAACAAAAGTTCCATGGTGGCTAAAACACAAATGGATTGTCAAAGTCACAACAATTGTAACTCATCCTTGAGGACCCAATTAAAAATGGGTACCTAGGTCTTTCTTTATTGTAGAAATGTCTAGTAACACCAAAGAATATGGTGATACAACTTATGAAAAAAACAAAGATCACTGAGATAAAGAAGTACGGGTAACATTGAAATTATTTATTTCTATATGTGCTTCTAGAGAATTGTTTAAAATTCAACTCGATTAGTCAACTATGTGTTATTCTTACATATGTGATTGAAAATGATGATGCATTATTTAATTGAGTGAAAAGACTTATGCTAAATATAGTAATCTTGGCTAGAATATTCATTTTCTCAATTGGTCAAATTAAGTCATTTTAGTGAAAATAAATTTGAGATACCACCAAAGAATATTACAAGATAACATTGAGAAAAATAAGAAACAGTTCTCTTTTGTGGATGATGAAATGAACTAGTCTCTAGTGGTGAAAGATAGAAGTCAAAAGAATCTTTTCACCCATGAAACCTATGAATCAATTTCTTTTGTTCAAATTTTGTGGTATTGATTGGATGGATAATCAAGTATGAATGTCATATGAAGTGTTTAGAAAAATGAATATCTTACAAATGAATTTTATATACTTGGTTTTGAGATTATCAAATTGATATGATTGAAATGTTGCAAGGTGTATGATAAAGATGATAAAGTGTTGTTTGTCGGAAATAGATGTGATAGTGTGTATGTGATAAATTTTCATGAATTGAAATGCCAAAATGTGATATGCTTAGTTACTATTAATGAAGATTCATGGTTATGGCATAGAAGACTTGGTTATGCTAACATGGATTTACTTGCTAAGAACTTATCATAGGTCTTCCTAAGACTAGATTTCAAAAAGACTATTTATGTGATGCATGCCAATTTGGAAAACAACACAAGATATCTTTCAAAACAATTAACAAAGTAACCACATCAAGAGCTTTACAAAAATTACATATGGATCTATTTGGTCCAACGGATGTGGCAAGCCTAGGTGGATCTAGATATGTCTATGTTATTATAGATTATTACACTAGATTCACATGGGTGAGACCTTTTGCACATAAAAATGACGCCTTCAATGAATTTGCTAAACTTTGTAATAAGGTGCAAAATGAGAAAGACTATTACATAAATTGCATACATAGTGACCAAGGCACCGAATTTATAAATACATCTTTCATGGACTATTGTGAAGAACATGGAATTGAACATAATTTTTCGGCTCCTGGAACTCCTCAATAAAATGGGGTAGTAGAAAGGAAGAATCGAATATTACAATAAATGGCAAGAACAATGTTGAAAGAAAACAACTTGCCAACATACTTTTGGGGTGAAGCCGTAAATACCGCATGCTATGTGTTAAATCGTGTACTAATTAGACATTTTCTAAAGAAAACACCCTATGAATTATGAAACTGTAGAGCACCAAATGTGTCTCATTTTAAAGTGTTTGGTTGTAAATATTTTATCCTAAATACAAAAGAACATCTTGGCAAATTTGACTCAAAATCGGATGAAGTACTATTTATGGGTTACTCTTCAAGAAGCAAAGCCTATATAGTCTTTAACAAAAGAAATATGCTTATCAAAGAGTCTATGCATGTGGATTTTGATGAAACTAATCATTTTGCCCCCAGAAAGAATGATGATGATGTAGTTGTTTCTGAAAGTGACATTCAAATCTTACCTATATGATGATGTAGTTGTTTCTGAAAGTGACATTCAAATCTTACCTATAACCATTGGAAATGAGGGAACCTCAAGTGATCCAAATGAGACAAATATTGAAAAAGGTCAAACCTCAAAGGATGGTGAAGCACTAAAAAATCCACAAGACAATGTACAATAAATGCAAAATGACCAAGAAGCTACAACAAATGATGATCTACCAAAATATTAGAAGTTTGTGAGAGATCACCCAAATGATCAAATTCTTGGTGATCCATCAAAGGGAGTAAGAACTCGTTTTAATTTAAATGTTTATTGTGAACATGTTGCTTTTCTTTCTCAAGTAGAGCCCAAAAATGTTAAAAAAGCTTTAGATCATGAAGATTGAATAATTGTTATGCAAGAAGAATTAAATCAATTCGAAAGAAGTAAAGTGTGGCATCTAGTTGAAAAACCTAAGGATCATCCTATAATTGGTATAAAATGGGTTTTTAGAAATAAGCTAGATGAATCCGGGGTTGTAACTAGGAACAAAACTAGACTAGTAGCTCAGGGGTATAATTAAGAAGAAGGGAGAGATTATGATGAAACTTTTGCTCCAGTAGCTAGACTTGAATCCATTCGTATACTTCTTGCTTTTGTATGTTTTATGAACTTTAAATTATATCAAATGGATGTAAAAAGTATCTTTCTAAAGGGCTATCTCAAGGAAGAAGTATATGTGAAACAACCACCCGGATTTGAAGAATCCAACTTGCCAAATCATGTATATAAACTAGATAAGACATTATATGGCCTTAAGCAAGCACCTAGAACATAGTATGATAGGCTTAACAATTATTTGCTTGAAAAAGAGTTCACTAGAGGAAAATTAGATTCAATCCTTTTTGTTAAAACAAAAGGCAAAGATATATTGCTCGTGTAAATTTATGTTGATGATATAATTTTTGGTGCTACTAATGAATCCCTTTTTGAGTATTTCTCTAAGTGTATGCACAAGGAATTCGAGATGAGTATGATAGAAGAATTGAATTTCTTTCTCGGACTCCAAATCAAACAAACACAATAGGGTACTTTCATAAATCAAGTCAAGTACACTAAAGAACTTATCAAGAAGATTGGACTTGAGTCAGCAAAAGAAATGAGTACACCAATGTCAACATCAATCAAGCTTGACAAAGATGAGGAAGGTAACAAAGTAGATGAAAAGCAATATCTAGGTATGATCGGAAGCCTTCTTTATTTAACTGTCTCTAGACCCGATATTGTATTTGTTATGTGCTTATGTGCTTGTTTTCAATCTTGTCCTAAAGAGTCTCACTTAAATGTTGTAAAAAGAATCATTTGATATCTCAAAGAGACTATAGATTTAGGATTATGGTATCCAAAAGGCACCTCATTTGAACTTGTAGGATTTCGGATGCGGATTATGCAGGAGATCGTGTAAATAGAAAAAGTACTAGTGGATGCTGTCAATTTCTAGGACATTTATTAATCTCTTGGTCTAGTAAAAAGCAAAATAGTGTAGCTCTCTCTACAGCCGAAGCTGAATATGTATCTATCAAAAATTGTGTGGCATAAATTCTTTGGATGAAACAAAATTTGCTTAACTATGGTCTTGTATATGATAGTGTGCCTATTAAATATGACAATACAAGTGCTATTAGTCTCACTAAAAATCCTATCCAACATTCTAGAACAAGCATCATTTCATTGGCGATCATGTCCAAAAAGGGGACGTTGTGCTTAACTTTGTTGACTCCATGCATCAATTAGCTGATATTTTTATCAAACCTTTGCATGAGAATCAATTTTGTGTGATTAGAAGAGAGTTGGGCATGCTTAAAATGTGTTGATAAATGCAACATGAAGTTTTCTTTTAGGTGTGTTGCACTTTCTGACAGAAAGTGCACCACCGGAAGAGGGGTCTTCCACCAGTCGACCGGTGAAGCACACCCTCATTCGGTGGATGTGCCTCGGGCAGACGAGGGTTTGACACCGGACGACCTGTGTGTCCACCCTCGTTTGGTCACGACATTAACGGGAAAAAGGTTTAAAACATCAAATTTCATTCAAAACTCAATCCTTCCTTCATCAAAACTTATCCTAATTCTCTCCCACTCAAATTCAATCATTGTCTCCTATTATCTTCAAAACTCATTCTTTGTCCTACAAACAAAACTTAGAAGACTTGAATCTTGACAACCCACTCAAGTGCGTCTCTTTCTCTTCAATTCTTGTGAAAAACTTTTCAAATTTTTCTTTGCCCACCAAGTGCTCGATAAAATTCCCCAACAAAACTCTCTTGTATTCTCTTGCAAATTCTCTCGTCTCCTCATGGCCTCAACATCTAGACAAGCATCCAAGAGACAAAAGACCGTATTTAGGCCTCATACCATTGATTCATGGGATTCTATGCGCGTCATCGTACCGGGAGATTTCTCTAAAAAAGAAATAATATGGGGTAAGCGTATTGATCCTTCAAACTTTTTGGACAATACTCGTCCACATAAACTGATTAGATATCAAAGGTGGCTTCCTCTTTTTGGACTTGAGGACATAAATTGTGTATATGGGTTCGAGAATTCTATGCATATTTGGTGGAAGGTGGAGATGGGGGTGTGCGTGGGCTAAAGAGTCAGGTAAATGGAGTGAACATATTTGTGGGAGAACGGGATTTGGCTAATTTATTTGGGATTTTAAATATTGGCCTAAAACTTTATTTTGCGGCTAACTTACCTAGCGGATTACACGACAATGCTCCAACGAAGATGTTTAGTACTTTGTGGGAAGGCTCGGAAGATTGGAAGAGTTTATGCCCAAGAGAGATCAACTCTGTGTAGAGAAACGTTTGCTCATCTACATCCTAAATCAATCCATCATGCCTCGCATTGTAAAAGACGGGACGATCTCATCCTTCACGGGTTATGTGATGTAGCTCATATACACAAAGGTAAAAATCAACCTCCCATACATCATGCTTAGTCATATGTTGGCTCTTAAAAAGAAATCATTGCCCTATGGGATGCTCTTGTGTTACTTTTTCCGTCTTAAGGGTATCGATCGTATTGGTCAGTTTGCACCCTTGAATGATGCCACCTACCTCCTTGACCAATATTGCCTAAATAGACAATACATGGCTCGTGAAAATAATGACATTGTCTACATTAAGCAACGTCAATTCCGTAAGGTTCAATCTGAGGTAGTTGATGATCTAGAGAACTATGACCTTGGGGAAGAAGGTGATGAAAGTGATGCTGCAAGCTAGAGTGATGAAGGAGATCACGAAGGCAGAGATCCTTCACGGGATGATGTTGGAGGGGCTAGTTCGTCTACAATGAGAAGACCTCGCCCAGCTACTCTTGAAGAAGTAGATACTAAGGTTGATAATTTGACTTTGAAAGTTGATCAGTTATCCTTGATTGTTGGAGAAGTAAACTCTGAGATGAAGGGAATGAAGACGATGCTCGAGAAGCTTTATGAAAATTTCATCAAGGATTAAAGCCCGTTGCCTTGTGATGCATAGGATGATCCCATTTCTCATTAAACTTTGCAACTTTCTTTTTCCAACAATCATGTTTTACTTCATGCATTCTCTTCCATAGTTTTGATATTTTATTTTTATTTCAACTCCATTACTTTGGTAGTTTTCCTTTCTATGACTTGCTTTACTTTGTGACTTTGTGTCAAGTGTTTGGGGTTCAAATCTAGACATGCTTTTCTTTGCTTGCTAATGTCACCTAGGCAACTGTTATTGTTGTGTGAACGATCTTAATGTTTTGCTAATGACAAAAAGGGGGAGAAAAATTGTATAAATAACATAAACATATCTAAAAAGAACTTATACATTAAGGGGGAGTTATTATGTATGCACCCATTGAGATGAGTCTTTTGAACAAACTTATATCTTAGGTTCAAACAAACTCACAATGCACAAATTGCTAAATACTCTCTCAAACTCATTATACTTACATTGCTATTATTTGAGATAAGTTTTGTCATCATCAAAAAAGGGAAAATTGTTAGCCTGAGAGACTTCTAAATCTTAGTTTTGATGATTACAAACCATAAATGTGCTTAATGAGTTTGTTAAAGTGTGTACAAGTAAAGATGAATCAAGATTTTACTCCAATTCCAAGATCATCAAAGCTAAAGAAGGAAGAACATTCAACAATTCAAAGAGAAGATTCGAAGAATGAAAATAGAGTTATAAGGATGGAGACGGAAGTCATAAGGGGTACCGGTTGGGACTTGATTGGGGTTTTGGGTCTTGCAAAAAGATATGCTCAATTTTGATTCTCAAATATTGTGTTGAAACATTTGAAAAATATCTTACAAAACATGTTCAAAAGAAACACCTTTTAAAACCCAACCTTGACAGTTTTGGTTCCACCGGACGACCCCACGGCGACTAGTCGATCGGTGGCCAAAGGGTCGTCCGTCCGAGAGCTATCCACCGAACGAGGGTCTCTCGACCGGTCGACCAGCGAACAAGGGTCGACCGGTCGGGACAAAATACTTATTCAAAATATAGTCGTTTATTTGAACGTTGTTGAGCATTTATTATACCCATTTTGGCTTCTATTAAAGCTCTCAACTGAAAAATCATAAGGCATTGATTCAAAAGCAATTACAATTGAGTTTGTTCATTATCTTTATCTTTGAATCATCATTGAGCTATACTTGAGCAAGAAATTGTGAGCATTGTTGAGAGAGAAGCATTCATTGTATTCATCTACCCTAAAAGCGGGCTTTTATTGTGAATCTCAAACACTTATCAAAAAAAAGAGTAAAACACTTTGAAAGGAAGGATTTCTTTGTCAAAGGTGTTGGAATTAAAGCTTTTTATTGAAAATGAATCTTTTCTATTGTAAAAGGTTAAACTACCATTGTAGTTGGTTTGTGGACTCACCAATATTTGAAGAGTCACCATAGTGAAGAATGTTGAAATCCTAAGCGAGGAGCTTGGGTTGTGGACTAAGGTGGGGGCCAAACCATGCTAAAATTTCGATTTGTAATCTCCTTTTCTCAACTCTCTCTTTGCATTATTTTCTGCTCACGAAGTGTTTGATAAATTATCTTACTCACATTTTATATTGCTTGAGTGCATATCTATTTAGAATTGTTTGTGATTAATCATTACTAATATATTGCCTAATCGAAAAAGTAGTATTATTGCCTATGTAACTCCCCATTCCCTCACGAAAACATGAGCTCTATATTCCTACTAAACACAACCCGATACAAAACCCAAGTCACGAAAGACGATGAGAAACGGACGGAGTTTCCCTATTTATAGGAAACATACAACAACTTCATACATGCATTGAACTTAAACCTCATTAAGCTATTACATAAACTAGGTTATCAAAGAACTCTATGACGTGGTTAATCTTAAATACATTTCTCTCCTACATTGAGCATATACAATTCATGAAAGTAAAACTTTACAACTTTTATAGCTCAAGCCACATAACACGTAAGGCCACTCTTCAAGCACGAACTATCATGTGATCACGAACTACACTTCCTTTGGCTATAACTTGAACAATTCATGATGAGGAGTGAGTATACAAATAATGTATACTCAGTGAGGGAGGGAAAAACGAGAATAGTATACCAGGGTTCGTGCAATGCAGCAATTTAACACAATTAGCACAATAAATAAACAATGAATAACAATTTTAATACCATACTTTAAAAGGATACGATCGATAACCCTTATCACTCTAAATCTTCGACTCACGAGCCTCGATCCATGAACCACGAACACAGTCTTAATATGCCGACATCCCTTATACCAATGGGTACTCCGGATGTACCCAATACCTACGACCCAACACCTCCTAGAAATCTCTGGACCAGGCGAGTGAGGGAATAGGGTACGGAGCTAGAGCAACCAATCCTGGCAAACCCGCTGCCGCCTAGAGAGGCCCATCGCATCCTTCCCGACGATAAGGTTGCGCAACCATTATTTTGATGACACAAAAAATATTAATAAAAGCAATATAACAAGGTAAGCTGATAAACACATAATCGAGGAACAACAAAAGAGGTTAGCACTCCTAGCACCCTTAGATAACATCAATTCAAGCTTATCACACCAAATTAATCAAAAACCCGAAAATTCAAAGTTACTATTCACGACATTATTCACCTTCTTTCCAAACTCTCCAATATCCATATTCAACTATTCAAAATGCAATCTAACTTCAAAAGTTTACTCTACATACATATTTAAGTATATTTGAAGCAAAAATAACAAGAAACAAAGCATTTATCAACATTTGTAAATTTTGACATAAACTAAAATTCAACCAAAATGCAATTTTAAAGAAAATCCCTCACCACACAAAGCAATGGCAAGCAAGGAAGAAGCTTTTGGATGGTTTAGAATTAACTCTTCAAGCTTGAAAGATCAAATTAAGCAATTTTTTAAGAAAGATACTATTCCCGTATAGGATTTTTTTGGCTGATTTTTAGACATTTTTGGCTTATTTTGAGTATTTGTGAACATTTTTGGCTATTATATGTATATGATAAATGATATATGGGTATATGGGTATAGTTGTGGATTAAATTAATGCATATGGGTCAAGTTTTATGCCAAATGGGTCAAGTATTCTAAGTGAAAAAAAAAATTGCTGAAAAATTTTACTATTCATTACGTTCACTTACAATTTTTTTTTTCTGTTGATCCCGATATGCTATGCACTCAAACTCAATGGATGTATGCATATAAAATAACAAGTATTAAGGAAAAAATATGAAATTCAGAAAAAGAAACAGAAAAAATTTCATGTTCGAGCTTGGGTTGTACAATAAACATATAATTTTATGATAGCATTCAAAATAAAACCTAATTAAATGCAAATAGGTATTATTCTCTAAATGACGGGTTCGGGTTATCACATCCTTCCCTCCTTAAAATAATTGCGTCATCGCAATTCTTCTTCAAAGAGAACTCAGCATCATCTGAAGTCCAAGTTCAGTTAGTCTTCATCGATTGTTGAGCAAAACCACTGAATAAGAATGCCTGTAGGAAAAACCCAAGTAGGAACCTCAATAGAACTGCCGGAGAATTCCCAAGTAATAAGGCCAAATAAAGGCTTAAATGAGAATGTCAAAGAGAATACCAAAAAAAACACCGTGCATCCAATAAGATAGTTAAGTAGATTACCAAATGTAGCATCCCGGCTGGACGAGAACTAAATGAGAATCTCAAGTAGATGCACCATATATAAAACCAACCTTTGAGACCCTATCACTGTTTGTTGAATAAGAATTTTGTACAACAAGTAACACCAATAAAGAAATATCAGAAGAATACCCAATAAGAAAATACCAAGGGGATGCTTCAGAGAACAGTCATACAGAAACCCCAAAGAAAGCCATTCATCTAGGACTGCCGAGCATAGAAGAATGTCTTAGAGGAAATCCTAATAACCAAGCTCTAACTATAAACATCAACTCCCAAATAAAAGGATGATCAAATGCACTTAATCATCACACAATCATAGCATTCAAATGCACCCGGATTAATATTTTACGCAAATCCCCTTTATAAACCAAGCCAATTTAACACTTTTAACTTAATTCCAATCAATTCAAACACATTTAATCACCAACCTAGGTTTACTAAAATTGTGAGCATTGTTGAGAGAGAAGCATTCATTGTATTCATCTACCCTAAAAGAGGGCTTTTATTGTGAATCTCAAACACTTATAAAAAAAAAGAGTAAAACACTTTGAAACGAAGGATTTCTTTGTCAAAGGTGTTGGAATTAAAGCTTTGTATTGAAAATGAATCTTTTCTATTGTAAAAGGTTGAACTACCATTGTAGTTGGTTTGTGGACTCACCAATATTTGAAGAGCCACCATAGTGAAGAATGTTGAAATCCTAAGCGGGGAGCTTGGGGCGGGGACCCAAACCATGCTAAAATCGCGATTTGTAATCTCCTTCTCTCAACTCTCTCTTTGCATTATTTTCTGCTCACGAAGTATTTGATAAATTGTCTTACTCACATTTTATATTCCTTGAATGCATATCTATTTAGAATTGTTTGTGATTAATCATTACTAGTATATTACCTAATCGAAAAAGTAGTATTATTGCCTATGTAACTCCCCATTCCCTCACGAAAACATGAGCTATATATTCCTACTAAACACAACCCGATACAAAACCCAAATTACGAAATACGATGAGAAACGGACGGAATTTCCCCTATTTATAGGAAACATACAACAACTCCATACATGCATTGAACTCAAACCTCATTAAGCTATTACATAAACTAGGTTATCAAAGCACTCTATGACCTGGTTAAGCTTAAATACATTTCTCTCCTACATTGAGCATATACAATTCTTGAAAGTAAAACTTTACAACTTTTACAGCTCAAGCCACATAACACGTAAGGCCACTCTTCAAGCACGAACTATCACGTGATCACGAACAACGCTTCCTTTGGCTATAACCTGAAAGATTCGTGATGAGGAGTGAGTATACAAATAATGTATACTCAGTGAGGGAGGGAAAAACGGGAACAATATACTGGGGTTCGTGCAATGCAGCAATATAACACAATTAACACAATAAATAAACAATGAATAACAATTCTAATACCATACTTTAAAAGGATATGATCGATAACCCTTATTACTCTAAATCTTTGATAAATGAGCCTTGATCCACGAACCACGAATACAGTCTCAATATGCCGGCATCCCTTACACCAATGGGTACTCCGAATGTACCTAATAGCTACGACCCAACACCCCTTGGCAATCTCCGGACCAGGCGAGTGAGGGAATAGGGTACTGAGCTAAAGGAACCAACCCTGGCAAGCCCGCTGCCGCCCAAAGAGGCCCATCGCATCTGCCTCGATGATAAGGTTGCGCCACCATTATTTTTATGACACAAAAAACATTAATAAAAGTAATATAACAAGGTAAGTTGATAAACACATAATCGAGGAACAACAAAAGAGGTTAGCACTCCTAGCACCCTTAGATAACATCAATTCAAGCTTATCACACCAAATTAATCAAAAACCCGAAAATTCAAAGTTACTATTCACGACATTATTCACTTTCTTTCCAAACTCTCCAATATCCATATTCAACCATTCAAAATGCAATCTAACTTCAAAAGTTTACTCTACATACATATTTAAGTATATTTGAAGCAATAATAACAAGAAACAAAGCATTTATTAACATTTGTAAATTTTGACCTAAACTAAAATTCAACCAAAATGCAATTTTAAAGAAAATCACTCACCACACAAAGCAATGGCAAGCAAGGAAGAAGCTTTTGGATGGTTTGGAATTAACACTTCAAGCTTGAAAGATCAAATTGAGCAATTTTTGAAGAAAAATTAATATTCCCATATAGGGTTTTTTTGGCTGATTTTTAGACATTTTTGGCTTATTTTGAGTATTTGTGAACATTTTTGGCTATTATATGTATATGATAAATAATATATGGGTAGATGAGTTTAGTTGTGGGTTAAATTAATGCATATGAGTCAAGTTTTATGCCAAATGGGTCAAATATTCTAAGTGGAAAAAAAATGCTGAAAAATTTTACTATTCATTACGTTCACTTACATTTTTTTTCCGTTGATCCCGATATACTATGCACTCAAACTCAATGGATGTATGCATCTAAAATAGCAAGTATTAAGGGAAAAATATGAAATTCAGAAAAAGAAACAGAAAAATTTTCATGTTCGAGCTTGGGTTGTACAATAAACATATAATTTTATGCTAGCATTCAAAATAAAACGTAATTAAATGCAACCATGTATTATTCTCTATATGACGGGTTCGGGTTATCACATCATTCCCTCTTTAAAATAATTGCGTCATCGCAATTCTTCTTCAAAGAGAACTCAGCATCATCTGAAGTCCAAGTTCAGTTAGTCTTCATCGATTGTCGAGCAAGACCACTGAATAAGAATGCCCGTAGGAAAAACCCAAGTAGGAACCTCAATAGAACTGCCGAAGAATTCCCAAGTAATAAGGCCAAATAAAGGCTCAAATGAGAATGTCAAAGAGAATACCAAAGAAAACACCATGCATCCAATAAGATAGTCAAGTAGATTACCAAATGTAGCATCCCGGCTGGACGAGAACTAAATGAGAATCTCAAGTAGGTGCACCATCTATAAAACCAACCTTCGAGACCCTATCACTGTTTGCTGAATAAGAATTTTGTACAACAAGTAACACCAATAAAGAAATATCAAAAGAATACCCAATACGAAAATACCAAGGGGATGCTTCAGAGAACAATCATACAGAAACCCCAAAGAAAGCCATTCATCTATGACAAGCATAGAAGAATGTCTTATAGGAAATCCTAATAACCAAGCTCCAACTATAAACACCAGCTCCCAAAAAAATGGATGATGAAATGCTTTTCTTTCCCGCTAATTCACATAACTTGAAGAGCCTGCTACTAATTACTTCATTTCAGGGGGAGGAAGAAGTCTTTCTTACTATTTCAACGTGACATGTATGCCAAGATATCACATTTACACATATATGCTTTAAACTATTATGCAAGCATGTTTATAAAAGAGTTTATAAAACAGTTTAATCATCAAAGTCATTCAAGCATGACAATCAAGTCAATCATAACACAACTCAATCCAAGACATTCAAATACACACATTACAAGCAACAATTCAAGGAATTAACAATTCATGAGGTCGATTCGATTCACAAGGTCAATTCAATGCACAACTAGCCACTCAACATCACTTAGCACACATTTAGCACATAACACATAACGATATCACATAGGTATACACATTCAAGTCACGACACACAATCTCACATACAGGCACAGACTTTCAAAACACACTTAACAAGCACACAACCAAGGGTTACTACCCGACAAATCGAGGACCCTATCCCGGCTTATGAGCAAACTAAACTTTGATACCACTTGTAACGCCCCATTCCCTCACGGAAACAGGAGCTCTATATTCCCACTAAACACAACCCGATCCAAAACCCAAGTCACGAAATATGAGGAGAAACGGATGGAGTTTCTCCTATTTATAGGACAAACAGTTTACCTGCACACAACATAAAAATGGACCAGTACCGTGTCCAAACATACAACAACTCCATACATGCATTGAACTTAAACCTCATTAAGCTATTACATAAACTAGGTTATCAAAGCACTCTATGACCTGGTTAAGCTTAAATACATTTCTCTTCTACATTGAGCATATACAATTCATGAAAGTAAAACTTTACAACTTTTACAGCTCAAGCCACATAACAATTAAGGCCACTCTTTAAGCACGAACTATCACGTGATCACGAACTACACTTCCTTTGGCTATAACCTGAAAGATTCATGATGAGGAGTGAGTATACAAATAATACTCAGTGAGGGAGAGGAAAATGGGAATAGTCTACCGGGGTTCGTGCAATGCAGCAATTTAACACAATTAACACAATAAATAAACAATGATTAACAATTCTAATACCATACTTTAAAAGGATATGATCGATAACCTTTATTAATCTAAATCTTCAATTCACGAGCCTCGATCCACGAACCACGAACACAGTCTCAATATGCCGGCATCCCTTACACCAATGGGTACTTCGGATATACCTAATAGCTATGACCCAATACCCCCTGGCAATCTCTGGACCAAGTGAGTAAGGAATAGGGTACGGAGCTAGAGGAACCAACCCTGGGAAGCCCGCTGCCGCCCAGAGAGGCCCATCGCATCCGCCCCGACGATAAGGTTGCGCAACCATTATTTCGATGACACAAAAAACATTAATAAAAGCAATATAACAAGGTAAGCCGATAAACACATAATTGAGGAACAAAAAAAGAGGTTGTTCTCACACATTAACCATTTGACAACAACAGAAGCGAAATAACAAGTATGAACCATTAAACTCATTCTACTAACTATAAAACTGACAAATCTTGTTAGAATATGCTAAATCACATTAATAGCATGAAAACTATTTAACATATTCAATATACAATAGAGAAATACAAATAAGATGCAACTCTCTCACCTTGGAAAGCCAAACCTGTAAGAATTTAGTTAAAAACCCTTTCCATATTCTCCGAATGCACCAACTTCTTCCATTCACTACATAATACAATCAACTATCTATATAAGAAGTTATACATTCATTCTCGAGTATTCTACTTAGCATGCATGGGAATCTAAATCACATAGACTAACTAGACATTTAACATGCTAGAATTACTAAGTTAATACATGTAGAACACTTAAAACACTTAACTAGAACATTTTTAAACTTCTACCACAAAACACTTCATTCAAGCATAAACTCAAACACTTGGTCTTCAATATATACATTATTGACTAATCCTTGATCTAACATGAAAATAACCATAAAAACTTCTAAAATATTAAAAGAATACTCTTACTCATTTATGAACTCTAATATACAAGATAGATATGGAACACAACACATAGCAAGTAGATCTTTATGAAAACATGCTTATTTTCAAAACTTCTAACATAACTCTAAATTTATCAAATTCATTACCTATGCTATTGAACTCCAAATTCTATGGTTTTTACATATAAATGTAGCTCTTCAAGTGTAGTTGATTTTAGAATCAAACAGAGCTTAATTCCAGTTTAAAATCAGCAAGTTATAACCTTTCCCGTTCAATTGCACAAACTGTCCAATAGCAGCGATTTTCAGGACATATTTCGGAAACGATATGATCAGAGGCCTAAAATGTTGGAATTAGCCTTAGCTCTAGAAATCAACATTTGTTCTAAACTACCTAATCTAGCTGCTGTGTAAATTTCATTAATTTTTGAGCACGTTTGCTATGTCAAAAGAGCTTTGAAAGACAGGGGCAGTGCACTATTTCGAATTTGCAATTGCTTGCTCTACTTCACCTTCTAGCTAATTCCTTACATCAAACTAGTTCAAGGCTTTAGAATAGCATGGAAAACACTTCTATGCTTCATTTAGAACTTGTATCAAACACATCATATGCATTAACATTCTTCTTTCTTATTTTCAACAACAACAACAACTAAATCAAAGAATCCTCCAAGTAAGCTAGCAACAACACTTAATCATCACACAATCATAGCATTCAAATGCACCCGGATTAATATTTTTCGCAAATTCCCTTTATAAACCATGCCAATTTAATACTTTTAACTCAATTTCAATCAATTCAAACACATTTAATCACCAACCTAGGTTTACTAGCACTCCTAGCACACTTAGATAACATCAATTCAAGCTTATCACACCAAATTAATCAAAAACTCCAAAATTCAAAGTTACTATTTACGACACTATTCACCTTCTTCCCAAACTTTCCAATATCCATATTCAACCATTCAAAATGCAATCTAACTTGAAAAGTTTACTCTATATACATATTTAAGTATATTTGAAGCAATAATAACAAGAAACAAAGCATTTATCAACATTTGTAAATTTTGAGATAAACTAAAATTCAACCAAAATGCAATTTTAAAGAAAATCCCTCACCATACAAAGCAATGGCAAGCAAGGAAGAAGCTTTTGGATGGTTTGGAATTAACTCTTCAAGCTCGAAAGATTAAATTGAGCAATTTTTGAAAAAAAGTTACTATTCCCGTATAGGGTTTTTTTGGCTGATTTTTAGACATTTTTGGCTATTATATGTATATAATAAATGATATATGGGTAGATGGGTTTAGTTGTAGGTTAAATTAATGCATATGGGTCAAATTTTATGCCAAATGGGTCAAGTATTCTAAGTGAAAAAAAATTGCTGAAAAAAATTGCTGAAAAATTTTACTATTCATTACGTTCACTTACAATTTTTTTCCCGTTGATCCCAATATGCTATGCACTCAAACTCAATGGATGTATGCATCTAAAATAGCAAGTATTAAGGGAAAAATATAAAATTCAGAAAAGGAAACATAAAATTTTTCATGTTTGAGCTTGGGTTGTACAATAAATATATAATTTTATGCTAGTATTCAAAATAAAATCTAATTAAATGCAAACATGTATTATTCTCCATATGACGGGTTCGGGTTATCACAACCTATATAACATAATTCACCCCCCCTCTTAGGTTTAATTAAGGGACAACACAAAGAACATCACATTAAATAATCTAAAGACCACGAGAAAGGCGCAAAGTCTTAGAGCATCTAATCCAAAAGACAAAATCCAATGATTTAAAATCTCTAAATACAGTTAAAAGATAACTTCCACAGTACATAACTCCATAACAAATTCTAAGCGAATCTTTTTAAATCAAATGGACATCTAATAAACCAACGGTACTAAAGAGATCCAACACCACGAAGGTTCTAGCCCAAGTTCCAAGCAAAGTATATCTATTTCTTATATTTGCAAAAACATAATTTTCAAAAAAGAAGAGAACGACAAAGTGAGATAAAAATCTCAGTAAGTAGTGTGACGTCCAAAAATAACATCAGAATATATTTTTATCCAAATAATTATTGTTTGTGCAAAACATAATGCTATAAATGAAACTATGACGTGTTTACACGAAAAATAGATTTGGTTTCAAAGGACTTTTATAAAACATAACAAAGTGCAAAGAAAGAAAAAATATTTATCAAAATATATGCAGACGAATCATCATTATTTACAATGCGGATACTTACTTATCAAAAAATTCAAGGTACATATCATTACTTATCAAAGTATACGAAGAACAGAGTGACCCAAGATATGCCGTAACAACATATAGTCAAAATGCAAAGATTAGTGGCCGAGGCTACAGTCCTGGTAGCACAGGCCGAAGACAAAGAGTGATTTGTTATCGCACATACCATCAAAATCAAGCGGGAGTCCCAACGAAACAGTAGTGCACTATCCAAAGAGTGGTGTATGATCCCCACCACCGAGGGTCAAACAAAGAACAAAGACACGGCCTCAAAGTGTATGGCATATGGGACCAAAGAATTTTACCCCCAATCATGCAATTAACTGTGAAAATATTTTTAATGAATAATTCACAAGCTTTCAATGCACAAAACCCTAAGTCTCATATTTCAATTCTTATACTTGGAAAACAATGTAAGATATTTATTTTCTTTCTGATCCAATTACGAATAAATAAAGTAATAACTCAAAAAAATACTTACATCATTTTTAGAACATTAATAAAATATCAAATACGTAAATGAACATCAATAAAGATCAAAATACATATTGCATGCTTAGAGTTAAAACATTTCATAAAATACCAATGAGAATATTTAATTGGCACTAGAACATACAGTTATCAAAAAATATTTGATAACATAACAATAAAAAAAACTTTTGATTTTTGATCACATTTTATATCACGATATTAAAACACAAAACAAGCCTTTAATCACTGTGAAAAAGTGACTTTGGTCACTGTTGGAAGAGTGACCTCGTCACTGTTCCAAAAAGTGACCAAAGTCACTCTTTTTTTTTGGGAGCAAAAATGTAATTTTTCACTTTTTTTATTCTTTACTTTATCTATTCTCTTTAAAATAAATTAAAACGTATATATAAAAAAAATATTATTATTTGTATTATTTATGAAAAGCCATAAAGTATAAATTTAATTCCTAGTTTTAAAAAATTAGATCAAATACACAAAACAACTAGATCGAATATAAAATATGAGGAAACCACAAAAATTAATAACTTAATACAAAATTAACCATTGTAACTATTTCAATTGGCACAGATGGAACAATAATTAAGAAATTACAACATAAGCATACTAGTACATAACGTTTTACAAAAATTGAAAGGGGTATTTTAAATAAAAAATATGGTCTTCCTACTTACCTTACACCGATGATGTTACATAAAACTTCTCACTATAGAATAGAAACTCTAAATGTGCTAATGGAGATCCCTGCTTTGCCAAAGGCTTCAGCTTAAGTTTTCTACCTCATGATTACGCTGTTTTTTTTTCCTCCACAATGGTTATTTCTTACGTAAAGTAGAATGAGAGAAGTAATTTTCTTTTTATCTCTCTGTATTCAATAGAGGTTTCCTCTTATCTCAGGAAACACCATGATAATCAATTGCATGAAGAACTCCTTATCTTTATAGCAATTAACCTCTAAAATTTAGCTAAGTAGTTGACAATTTCCCCACATTCCAAAAATGACCCACTTAATTAGCCAACATGGGTTGATTTCGTGAGATTTAACAGTTTCCTAAAATAAGGTTGTTACTTTTTATTGATAAATAAGAGGTTAATTCAATGCATATTCTAATTTCATACCTTACTCCAAATAAAATAATTTAAATAAGTTGAGTCCAAAAATTACAGGGCATTACACAAATGATCATGCGTGTAACCATCGTGTTTAATTAAAATCAGTCATTTAGAACGACGTAATTTCCTTGGTTCGGACAGATTCATTCGCAAACCTGTATCACATGCACTCTCTGATATGGCAAGGTGGTAGTTTCGTTACGGAATTTTTTGAAGTGAAGTTTTTTTTCTAAGTAACGATCCAGTTGAACTATAACACAACTCGCGAAGGCCGAAGCGCTAAAAATTCGTGCTTTATTTTTTGGGTTATAGTTTTGATGAATGATGATTACCTGTTGTCAATTACTTTGCCCAAAGGGTTAAAAGACTTCTTTTACGAGTTTGATACTAAAACCCGAGGAGCCCCACGAAAGTATTAGTTTAATCTAAGTTCTAATTTTGTGATGTACTTATCCTATATCAAAAAATTATAAAATTTAAAATCACTTTATAAGATATATTTTGAGTTACTTTTTCTAGTACTAATTAATTTTAAAATAAAACTTCATTAAGATTTTAACATAGCATCAAAGTAATTGGGCCCTTGGTTTGATCTTGTTCATCCACCATGTGTCTCCATCGACATTAAGCCCTCTCAAATAAGGTTACATACAAGGGAGAATATTCAAATATACACTTGTCCCACATCAAAAATCATAAAATTCGAGATCACTTTATAAAATTTGGGGTTAATACCCATTTTGATCATCTATCTTTGACTTCATTGACGAAGTGGTCCCTTATCTTCAAAAGTAATACATTTCAGTCTCTTATTTTTTATCCGAATGACACCGTTAGTCCTTTTCAGTGATTTCGTTAAAAAAGAACTAACGGTGTCACTCAAACAAAAGATAAGGGATTAAAATATATCAATTTTTACCCTTAAAATTTTTGAACTTTTAGTATCATGTGAGTTTCACGTGATTGTTCCGTTAATTTTTGAATGAAATCACTAAAACTGACTAACGGTGTCACTCAGACAAAAGATAAGGGACTAAAATATATCACTTTTAAAGATAAGGGACCACTTCGTTAATAACGTCAAAAATAGAGGACCAAAATAGATATAAACCCTAAAATTTTATTACTCTTTCTAATACTAATTGAATTTAAAATGAAAGTCATAATCCTTAACAACTCAATTGACGGAGGTAGAAATTTCTTAAGTTATAAGAATAGATTCATTTTTCATATTTTAACTAAATATAGAAAAAAGAAATGTTGTTGACACATGGAAGTTATCCCAGGTAATTCTTTTGGTCTTCGCATTCAGTCATTGGATTAGCTTTAAACTAGCGATTTGCAGCTAACATGGGTAACATGAAGAACCACAATCTATTCCTCAAGCATAGGTTTGCGTCATTCTTTATTATGTTTGACTTAAATTCTTAAACAGAAGTATCTCTCATATTTTATTATACTCTAAATAGTAGGATAATGACTTTCATCCGGCAGTAAAATTCACCCCACACTCAATGAGATTCTGTACCATCCAACAGTGATGGATAAGAACAATTTGTTTTCTAATAGTAGTATTTGTTTATTACAATAACATAGCAGCAAACACTACCGGGTCTTTGGTTTAGTGATATATTTCTCACTGTGAGTGTAAAAAATTCCGATATCAATTCTCACAGATGATATTCTTAATATGTATTATACAATTAAGGCCTCCGTTAAAACATAGTGGCAAAGAATTAGTGTCTACTAAGAAACATTAGGATACGTGGCATAATGACCACAATTATTTGGCCCTAAATTGCAGAACAAGGAAAAGAATGCAGAAGTAAACAATATATAAACAAGCCTTAGCTTCAAGATTGCTTATAAAATAAACAGTAAAAGAAAGAGATATTCAACAGCTAGATTATCTATGAAGCACTCAGAAACGCCAACTTTTTCGGAGGCTTATTCCTTCTTTTTTAAAAAAATTAAAAACAAAATGCTTTGGGTATTGGTGTTGTCTTTTCTTTCTTTTGTTTTGTAGTGTTATGGTGTATCTTTAATTATTGGAATGCCAGGTCAAACTGTTAGATAACGAAGTTTAGACTAACATAGTCAACGCCATTTTTCAAATATAATATAATTGGCTGTATTTTTTTGGGAAAATCTCACTAGAAGTCCCCATTATTTCATTTTGTTCCAAATTAGTCCCCATTGTTTAAAGTGTATCAAATTAGTCCCCAATGTTTGGAAAAAAAGTCTCAAAATGGTCCTCACATCCAAAATTCTGTTATCTTTGACAAAAAAATTAGTAAAAAGACTAAATTAACCTCACAAATACTAAATTATAGATTTTTAACTAATAATAATTATGAATCCATTCATGTGCACCACCACGTGACCTCTAACATTTTTTCTCTTTAATTTAAAAGAGATTTACAAAGTAATATTACATAATTTAGAATATTAATTTTAAAAATTAATATCGATATTTCTCGCACATAAAATGATAATTGTATCAATATCGATTTTTGAAGTTAATATTTTAAGTAATGTAATATGATATAATGATATAATTATCGTTTAAAGTTCAAGAAGTATTAATATTGGTTTTTAGAGTTAACATTCTAAGTAATATAATATGACTTAGTGATACAATTATCATTTTATGTGCGAGAGATATCAATATTGATTTTTAAAATTAATATTCTAAGTTATGTAATATTACTTTGTAAATCTCTTTTAAATTAAAGAGAAAAAATGTTAGAGGTCACGTGGTGGTGCACATGAATGGATTCATAATTATTATTAGTTAAAAATCTATAATTTAGTATTTGTGAGGTTAATTTAGTCTTTTTACTAATTTTTTGTCAAAGATAACAGAATTTTGGATGTGAGGACCATTTTGAGACTTTTTTTTCTAAACATTGGGGACTAATTTGGTATATTTTAAACAATAGGGACTAATTTGAGACAAAATAAAACAATAGGGACTTCTAGTGAGATTTACCCTATTTTTTTTATCGAAAAATTGGCTGTACAAAATACCAATTTCACGAAAAAATGTCAAATGCTTGTGTTGTAATCTCGTTCTACATTTATTGTAATTAAAACCATGATAAGAAATATGAGGTTTTTTAATAAAATCAAATGGTATTAAATAAAATAGTTCAAGATCTTATATATTAGTCGTCCTGTATATTTCACTAAAAATTCAGTTTAATCCATGTTTGAAAAATCTCAATTTAAACTCATATGTTTGCCTAAAAGTCTTAGTTTAATCCTATATGTTTCTTGAAAGTCTCAAATTAGTCCTAACCGTTAAAATTGATGTTAACTTTAACAAAAATTGGTCATGCATGTAATTCGCACATGACCATGGTTGGAGGGGCAAAATTGGAAATCAACATGTGCAAAAGAAAAAAGTTCAATTAGGCGTATTCAAATTGATCCTAAATATTCGCACAAATATTATAAACATATTTAGAATTGGTGCCTCATATTTGAACATTTTTGTAAACATCCATGACCTAATTGAATTTTTCTCTTTTGTGCATGTTGTTTTTCAATATGGCCCCTTCTAACCATGGCCATGTGCAAATCACATGACCAATTTTCCGTTAAAGTTAGCTCCAATTTTAACGGTTATGACTAATCTGAGACTCTTAGAAAATATATAGGACTAAACAGAGACTTTTAGGCAAATATATAGGATTAAACTGAGATTTTTGAAATATATAAGATTAATCTGTGATTTTTAGACAAATATATTAGACTAAATTAAGACTTTTAAAACATTTATGAATAAACTGAATTTTTAATGAAACATACAAGACCTTTGGTACCATTCTCCCTTAATTTTAAAAGTTCTAATTTATTCATGCAGGACAATATGAGTTAAATATTGCCCCATGAGGCCATGACTTCTACCGTAAATCCTAAACTCCCTCATGAGGAGTTCTTCCATAAATTCCTATCTCCCTCATGACGTATTAATTTTACCTAGATTCCCCTATGTTATCTAAATTTGCCAAACAAACTTTGAGACCGAAAAGTTTTGTGGTTTTCTCATCTTAAAAACAAAAAAAAAAAAAAACAAAAAAAAGATATACCATTTTCTTCCCCCACTCTCTCTAATTCACTCACACACACACACATTTACACCTGCACACACAACAGTCATGGTTTTCTCATCTCAAAAACAATAAAAACAAAACAAAAAAACAAAAAAGATATACCATTTTCTTCCCCCACTCTCTCTAATTCACTCACACACACATATTTACACCTACACACACAACAGTCAACAAATTCACCCAATCTATACGCACATACATTCGGGTTTGGAAAGTTGGGGGATGTGTGTACATAATACATATACAAATATATCATACATAGATGAGTGTGTATATATAGATATTATACCAAGATTGAAAATGTTTGGTTATTATTGATTTTTTGGGGTAAGGGGTGAGGGTTTGTGCTGTGGTAGTCTGTTGGGGACAAAACTTAGGTTTTTTTTTTTTTGCTTTTTGTTTTCAATTTAATTAAAAGTTGAAAAGATTAAAATGCTTTTAGCCTTTAAGGTATGATTGGCAGACATAAATATCATGGGAAAATTTGAGTAAAACTAGAACTTCAAAGGTGTTAGAATATACACTTTCCTACATCGGACAATCAGAAACTCTAAGGTCAATTTATAAAATCTTGGACTACTCCACTTGGTACCAATTGGTTTTAAGATGGAACCTCAATTATCTTAATATGGTATCAGAGCTGGACCATTGGTCTAGTTTTATTCATACACGTGTGATCCATCTCAAATCAGATCCACTTGTGTTCAATCTTTCGCGTGTATCATGTTTCATGCATCTTTAATCTTTCATGTGTGCCCCAAATGTAGGTCACACGTGAGGGGAAGTGTTAGAATATATATAAAATAAAATAAAAAGGAGTTTGGAATTCATGTTAGAATTCATGGGGCAAAATGAATTTTACTCATTTTCTATACCCTCTTCATGTGAGAATTATTTAACACGTTTCGACGTAGTACAAGAAGTAATTTTGAATTTGGAAGATCTATATATATATCAAAGTCAATGCCTAAAAAAGTGTATCGAACATTGATGAATAAGATTAGACAAATACCCAACTCTAATACGATAACAAAAAAACAAAAAACACGGCTTATTAGTGATCTCCTTCCACATTTATTTCAAATAGATGATATGAAAAGCAAAGCAAGCCATGAGTGTTGTAGAAGATTGTCCTCTGTTTTTGGTACAAATAGAGAAGATGATAATATAATATACATGTTTGCCACCTTCGTACTTGAGCATCGATTAATATAAAAAGGGAGCTCTAATTGTCTTAGTTTCTTCATCTCTTGGCACTAATTTCTCCTCTCAACATGGCACGCCCTGCACTCTTGCTGGGATGCGCTTTACTTCTTCTAGCTTCTGCATGTGCTTCTGCTGCAATCGTAGAGCACACATTTTATGTAATCTCTGCTACCCATACTTGCCTATTAATCTTCCACGCGTACGCAAAGGGTTTCTATTCTTTTCTGCGTGTTGAACTATAATTTTCATATTATGAATGGCTTAATTCGGGGTTGCTCTTTTGAGCACTCAAAGGCGCCTGTTTGCGTCACGGCGCACGCCTCTCACATCACGACCTGTTCGCTCGAAGTGATTAGATCGTTTACAAGTTTTTCTTGTCATTTTCTTTCTGGAGGAACCTTACTTTTCTTTTGAGAATTATGGATGAAATATGCACTAGGGGAATAGGGGTGGATGTACATATGGGGCTTGTGGAGGCTAAATTATATCCCCCATGACCCTACAATTTTTTTAAAAAAATTTATCTTGACTTAATAAAAAATATTATTTATATAATTGTCAAATTATATGTTATAACTTCCACTAAAAAGAAAAAATTCTTGATCTATCCATCATATTATGCACATTACTTACGTACGAATAGCTTATTTATGCTTGTATAACCTATTTTTTTCTTCTATAACATTAGCTATATTATTTCCACTAGTCCCTAACTAATACAAAGGAGAGAGAAAAAGTTTTTTGTACATAAATTTTATACACTCATTTGAATTTTTACTGCTGCAGGTGGAAAATCTAACTATTCAAAGATTATGCACGGAACAAGTGATCACTGCAGTAAATGCAAGTCTTCCAGGCTCTACCATAACCGTAAGGGAGGGGGACACACTGGTCGTACATGTTTTTAACAAATCAGCATATAATATGACTATTCACTGGTAAATTCCTTGAAATTATTATTTTTTATATAAAAAGAAAAAAGAAAGACCATCAAGAGGAAAAAATGGTGTTTTTTTGTATTAGGTTGATTTAAACGGTGAAAATGGATGTTTTTCATTTTCACAACTCGCTTTAAGTATGTTAACCATGATCATGATCTTTATATAGTGCTTGCTTTAAAAGTATAAGGAAAACCTAGTGTATGGTTATTTAAAATAATTATAATTCATAAAGATTAAAAGCTGTTAAAATTAAGTGTTAGGCAATAAGTTTATAGGTTAATGAAAAAAATCAGTTTCTGATTTTATTATGATTCACTCTCTTGCAACTATAATTTATGCAGGCATGGAGTCCTTCAGTTATTTAGCGGGTGGGCTGATGGACCTGAGTATATAACACAATGTCCTATCATTTCAGGAAATAGTTACACTTATAAATTTAATATTACTAAACAAGAAGGGACACTTTGGTGGCACGCACATATTTCATATTTACGAGCAACTGTTTATGGGGCACTTATTATTCTTCCTAGAGCGGGCTGTTCATATCCTTTTCCAACACCGTACAAGGAGTTCCCGATCATATTAGGTACAACTAATTACGAGTTATAGAATTATGCAATGTCAATATCAATTTCTTCTTTGAGCAAAAAATGTCAATTTATTCATCATAAAAAAATTTGTTAGTTCCCTCTGTCTTTATAAAATTGTTCCCCATTTCATGCTTTTATGAGAGTAGATAACTAATATACTTCTTTGATTTCAATATTATGCATTTAACTCAATTCGATCTCACACGTGTTAGTGGAGTTCACACTGTATGAAGGGAACGTTAAAAATTTGCGCACGATTTTTAGCAAAATTCCATAGTTATTAGGTCAACTTGTATAACACCCGTGATAATCTAATCACAGGAGAGTGGTGGAATGCTAATGTCGTTGACATAGTAAATGAAGCAACCGCAAACGGTGGTGCACCTTTGCTCTCTGATGCTTTTACTATTAATGGTCAACCAGGCGATATTTATCAGTGTTCATCGAACAGTAAGTACATTTCTTTTAGATATTAATTTACACCAAGCTCCCATTAATACTTCATTTAGATATTAATTCTCTTGTGAAATTTTATGTGATTGACATTAAATATAAACTGTAAATCTAATTGGCAGGCACATATAAACTAAATGTCCAATTTGGAAAAACATACCTTCTTCGCATCGTTAACGCTGCAATGCAAAGTATACTCTTTTTCAAGATAGCTAATCACAAGTTGATAGTTGTTGCGGTCGATGCTTCTTACACTAATTCCTACATCACTGATGTTATTGCCATCGCCCCGGGTCAGACTACCGATGTGCTTCTTATAGCCAATCAGCCACCAGGGTTATATTACATGGCAGCCCATGCTTATCAAGGCTCACAGTTTGTGGCATTTGACAACACAACCACAACTGGAATAATTGAATATGACAATGCGATATCCTCAACCCCCATAATGCCAAACTTACCCGCTTTCAATGATAATTCAACAGCCCATAACTTCTTCACTAGGTTAACTTCACTTATTACTGCGCCTTTCTGGACTCCTGTCCCACAACAAGTGGATCAGCACATGTTTATTACTATTGGGCTAGGCCTTGTTCCTTGTGATGGATCAGGGAACACAACTTGTCTTGGTCCTTTTGGAATGCGATTTGCTGCTAGTATGAATAATGTGTCCTTTGAGACGCCCACAAAGTTGTCAATGTTGGAAGCATTTTTCAACAATATTGATGGAATTTATACCACTGATTTCCCAGATGAACCACCTGTGGTGTTTGATTATACAAATCAGGGTAATGCCTTGAACCTTACCCTCCTAATGACCACAAAATCTACCAAAGTGAGGAAATTCAAGTACGATGCTACAGTTGAGATTGTGTTTCAAAATACTGCTTTGGGATCAGTAGAAAACCATCCTATGCACTTGCATGGATTCGATTTTCATGTGTTAGCTCAAGGATTCGGGAACTATGATCCTATAAGAGATCGAGAAAAATTTAATCTCATAAATCCACAAATTCGAAACACCATTGCAGTCCCAATAGGAGGATGGGTTGTTGTTAGATTTCGAGCCAACAATCCTGGTGAGTTTATTCATTGTCACTTGAAAGTTTATTATCTTGAATTCCAATTCTTTTGCTAAATTTTGAATTAATTTTATGTTAACAGGTGTATGGTTTATTCATTGTCACTTGGAAGTTCATGTACCTTGGGGTTTATCTGGCGCTTTCGAGGTCGAAAATGGACCAACTCCCTCAACATCTCTTCCTCCACCTCCTGCAGATCTTCCACGATGCTAATTATACTCAGAAGAGCCTCTAGTACTAATACTATATGTAATTCATTCCAACGTTGTTGTCTTTAAGATTACATATATCAAGTGTAATAAATTAATTTGGAATATATTTCCATTGGTTAAAAATTAAGACTAAAATGATTTGTATATTATTAAATACTTCCATCATTTTTGTATTCTCAATGTCCATTTCCTATGTCAGTCGTCAATTAGACCGCATTGCAACTTCATGGTATGTTGGGCGAAATGTTCAAAAGATTGGAATTTTTTTCATTTTCTTTTTTGGGTTTTTTCCGTTGGATAAAGGCTTTATACAAAGTTTAGCAACGATCACAAATATTGTTTAGTTTTTATTTAATTTTTAACATACGTTGAGGTGTATTAATGTATTGTGAGATTTGTAATTTTAAATTGAATCCAATATAATCCTATTTATGTTAAATTTTTCGCTTTCGAACAAGAAAAAAAGAAAAAAAAAAAAAAAAAAGCCTAATACCAGTCCGTCTTGCTTCTAATGAATGTGTGCCAAAGGATGGAGTGTCTATAACGCAAGGTCCAAATGAAGCTCAGAGATTAAACAAGGTTTGAGTCACGTTGAACGTGGGCCACTGATTTTAAGTGTGACTCCAGAAATGGGCCGGGTTTAGACTTTACCTGGCTTAACCCAATTAAATAAGAGGTTTATTTAGCTCTTCTTTACTTTTTTTTATATCAAGTTCTATCTTAAAAATCATTACTACATTTATTGAATTTTTCTTCAATCAATACTCGATAATACTATGTACTCTCTCTTATTTTCTACTTACAAGTTGATAAAAAAAAATTTCAGAATGATCAGATCATATATGTATGGCGTGTAGGTCTCTGATGACGCATTAAACTTACATATCTCTAATAGGATGATCGTTCACAAGCCTTACCCTAAGTTATATTTTTCTGTCAGTACACTCAAATTTTTGTAGTAACATGACAGTCGAATGGAACCATCAGATATCCACAAAACATAAAGTCTAACTTAAAAGCAAGAGAATCAATTTGCAGCATCTTTTTTATTAAATCCCAGCACGAAAATCACAACAGAAGAACTCTAATCATGGCAATTCTCCTCACAACTACCCACAATTCTTATGGAAATTATCACGAGAAGTTTCTTCAACATTAAAACTAGACAAAACCTTTATGTGGGAAACTTGCTTGAATGCTCTCTCCCTAGGGAAGTTGATAACCACAAAATAAAGCGTCCTCCGATTACAACCCCTCCCCCTCCCCCTCCCCCCTCTTCTTCTTTTAAATTTGTTACACCTAGAAGCAGAATACCAATTACCTATTGAAAACAATTGAACACTCCGTATTTTTTTCCCCCCACACTCACTTTGCTCCCTACCCTCATGAGTTTCAAACTCTGGTATCCCAATTATCAGGGAGATAACGTACCACTGGACTAGCCCAGACCCTTAATTGAACACTCATATATATATAATTTTTTCAATAGGGACTAAATTATTTTTTTAGCCTAAAAAAACCTTAAAAATAAAAATATTTTTAAAAAATACAACTCCAACTTACTCCTTAATAACTTCGCTTTTTAAATCAGTAAAAATTGCAGTCCCCGGTGGTCTCTCAAAGTAAATCTACCCATGTTTGTAATTAATGTGCTTGATCTGGACTTTCGAGAAGTTGATGTCTATCCTACTGGCATGGCATAATTTAGAACTACCATCTACCTTATTAATATACTTCATAATTCTAACAAGAAAAATGTTGGGGGTGAACGTGAGTTTGACCTTGGGGTGAAAATCTAGTTGTCGAAATGAACTCGCAAGTGGTGCTTGGCCTTCATAAAGGAGATATATTGTAAGTTTTTCAAAGTGTGGCATGTTTATCATGAGGCGAGTATTTGTGAGATTGACTTGTAAATTGGGATTTCCATCAACTTTTTGAATTCACGATCTTAGACGCCCCATCGTTGCTTCTCTCTCAATTAGAGAATGATCGGAAGGGGATCACAACCCTTTTAATAATTAGATAATTTCTGGACCCTTGCCTCTTTTGTTATCAATAAAAAAAAATGTTTTAGTCCATCATTACCGAATCTAGAATGTCTCTCATATGACTTATAGTACAATATCAGAACTTAAAAGTTAGATAAAATGATTGTCGATGTTTTATGTTTAAACTATGAATCCATGACTCCCACCATTAATTTATAAAATAAAAAAAAGCACAATATCGAATTACATTCCCAGCTTCGAATCTCGAATCCGTCGTGACAAATATAAAGTTCATGATTGGAGGAAACAAACACGTATCTTGCCAAGTGGCATTATATGGTCATGTCGGGTTCTATTTTATTTATTTATATTAAAGATATTCCTTAGACTGCTGTTAGGAATGTTCCAACTACCAAGATCTTGTTGAGTTGACTCAAAATGCTATTATGAGTGGTGTCCCATTGCCTTCATTCTTAACTTCACAAATTCTTTAGTGGAGATTGATGAGTGCAAAGCGTTGTTACACAGAAATTAAGCTTTTTATATCAAATATATTTACCGCGAAATTAACAGGTGTTTGAATTTGTTATTCTATTTTATCTTGACTCAGCTATTTAGAAATATTCTGATAGAGGTGCCTCTGAGGAACTAAAGATCCTTCTGGAACAAGATATGAGAGGTAAAACTTCTAACAGAGTTGTGAGAGAGTATGTGACGGAGATATCTTCGACTTTTGCATCTATGAATTGATCCCGACTTAGCCTCCTTTAAAAAAATAAAAATAAAAAGAGTGCCAGATGGAGCGTCTAACTCGTATACAAATTTGTTGAATTTTATATAGCATTACATTATTTAAGGCTTATTGCATACTGACGGTTACACGGTAAATCAAATTTAATGTAATTTTGTTTAAAATAAATCTCGTATAGTATGATTAATCATACAAGTAAGCGTTGTTTGGCTTTATTTTTTGCACACCAAGAGCACAACTCCTTCCAAACGGAAGAAGGATACAACAAACAGTTATTATTGGATGATACAGAGTTCTGCACACACATTTTTTGTAATGATATAAATTGCCCGATTCATCAGCGTGAAAAATATTAATCAACAACCTTATTTAACATATCTCTTGCATTCCTATGTGATTTTGTTTTTTGGACGGAGTCTTTCACGTGAAAATATATTATTACAATGGTTGATCAGTGAAGCTCAAAGTTAAAGTCTTATGTTAATGTAGTTTTAATACTACGTAAATTAACTCCTTATTTAAAAATTTAAACTATTAAAAAATAATTTATTTTTATTTATTTATTGATTTTGATATGTATAAAATCCGGAATTTGAATAAAACCAATATTAATGCATGATCACCAAACATCTAAAGACCAACATAACTCAACTGTCTCCAGGGGCATGATTTAACGGTAGTAGCTAGGGGTGAAATCGCTCCTACAAGATTAGGAATACAACACTCCACACTGTTTTGAAGTACCACCCTTAACTGACATAATGCATATGTAAGGGCGCACCGTTATATCTAGGAGCTTACTAGTTAATAATCGAATTTCGCCAGATATCTAATGGCCGGGCTTTGTCATCCCAAAAAAAAAAAAAAACATAACTCAACTGCAATTACTGCTCATAACTTCAAAATATGAGCTACATAAAGCACCCCATCTACTACACAATTGATATAAATCATGATTTAGAAAGAAAAATGAAATACAATACGAAAGCGCAGAGCATATAAAGGTCGCTTTTGAAGATTCTCCGTGTTGAGTTTTCCTCTGGTCCCTTATTTTGGTTAGCATTCAATACAGCTCAATGTTAGGAAATTATACTTTTCTTTTTGTGACCCGTGTCTTTATTTTTTTTTCTAATTATATTTTCGATATAATAGAAGTTAAAATAATGATTCAAATTTATAATTTTTAATAATAACAAATCATTACCTGGAAATATTTCACCCAAGTCTTGGGTATATACCCGTGTCTTTTCTTTTTGAATAACAAGTTAAATTGAAACTGTAAACTATTTTTTTTAAAAAAATCAAAGATAAAAATATTTAAGAAGATTATGTTAAACTACTATCTCATCTAAAAGTTTAAATTTTTAGAGATACTTTATTGTATTTATTTATTATCTTCAATATGGCCCCACATGTGCAAAAATGATTTTGGACAATTTAAATATTTTAAATAGTTGGCAACGAAATTTGAACCTAATAAATTTTTTAAATGAGGTATTGAAGACAATAAAATTATATATATATTATATTATATTAACTTTTTGATGAATTGTAATTCAATAGATTAAGTCACAATATTATATCCTATATGTAGTTTTCACAACCAATTAATAGATAGCCATTCTCAAAAATAAAAGAAATGAGAAAGAAAATTATACAAATTATAGAAAATAAATTTTGATAAAAATTTTGTCCAATGCTTTATGTTACACTTTACTATAATAACATCAACTTTTGAATTTCAAAACAACTAAAATTCTAATTATTACAGAACTACGAGACAAATTAAATAATTTATATTATTCTTCTATCTAAAATAAATATCAACTTTACAATGTATTTTATCAACTTTATAATGTATATTAACATTATGTCTATATTTTCATGTCTAACTTTTCTTTTACTTCTTTTTCTTTTTCTTTAAAATAAAAAGAAGAAAAATCTAAATCTATTATTTTAAATATAAAAATGTTACACCTGCCGAGAACAGTTGTTGGAACCTCGTTTTTAATATAAACCTTCGGCTTGTACAGAAGATCGTGTGCCCACACGGTGTTTGCTGGCCTAAGAGGACGCGTGGCTCGTTGTTGGAAGCTATGAACAAGTCAACAAAGGTTCGCACCGGCACACAAGTCGATTGGCCGGCACCATATTACACGGTTTTATTGATTGGCTCTATTGAAGACCCAAAGTCATTTTTCTATGATTCTTTTCTTGTGTGCCAGTAGGGTCTTTATCCTCAATTTCTATTATCCTATTCATATTCAATTCTCGACAACATTTAGAAGCTCGTTTACCATGTAATTTAGACAAAAAAAGAAAAAAAGAAAAAAATCATCAATTGAGAATTGAATGCAGTTACAGATGGAAGTGGTATGTGAGTTAAGTTCTAAACGTCATAAAATCTTAGAAACCATGCGGTATTAGTATTTTTAATGTTTGAAAAGCTTATTAGATTAGGCCAAATTCGTACATGCATCGGTTCTTTTTCTTAAAAAGAGTTTCAAAAGTTGAATACTCAATTGATTTAACCCTTATTACATTTTCATATTGTACTAACATTTCAAAATAGTAGAAATAATTTTGTTGTCCTCAATTCGCTCAAGCAAGGGAAAAAAACCTCCAATCAAAACCTTTCTTTTCTACACTATACGCTTTACCAAATCTCATTATTGTATATAGTTTATTTAGCTTGAAGATCAATTAGTCTCCACTAAAAAAGTTATTTGGCTTCCACTAAAAAAGATATTTATATATGAATGTTAAACTGTAATATTTTGTAATATCTATTAAAAAAAATCTTAAATTTGTCCCTATATATTAGGTATATCGTCTTTTTGAGTATGTAATTGACTGATTTTTTTGACTATAAAAATTGCTAATTTACCCCCCAAAAAAAAATAAAAGTTTCAAAGACTCTTTAATGTCTCTCACAATTTTTTTTTTTTTGTCGGAGTCTCTCTCAATTTTAGAAAATTGTAATGTGCAAAGAGTGAACGAATAGAATAACTTAATTGACCTTTCCAATGAAATGTATATAAATCATTCGCCTGCTCGAAGAAGAAACTTACATGTGTTGGCAGGTGCTAATTAACCTAAAAGAACTAGTTATTATTATTTTTATTTTTTGTCAAAAAAGAACTAGTTGATTAGAGTATAACAAAATCTAGAGATTCTTTTTTTTTTTTTTTGTCATTAAAATCTAGAGATCCGCTCGTCATCAAAAAGCAAAGACGTGAAGCTTTAAAATTTACAAATTTCATCATATATATATAAATATCGTCACTTGATGACTTGCCATTGCCAAGTGTGACATATTGAAAGAACATGTGAAGCAATTAGTCATCGCCAATCAAAGAGTGATTAGTGTCTTTCTCGAGGCAAACTATTGCCCGAAAAAAATGGCAGAGGCAATGTGATATGATATACTTTTCCACACATTTCGCCGGGCACAAGCTTACATTTAACTTGCTTCAATCCAAAAAAAAAAAAAAAAAATTGCTTCAAACTCTTCATATAGTTGGCCTAATTGATTGAGAAGGTCGTTTCTCAAAACAAAGATCTAATTGGCTTCGATTTTGTAAAATGGTGTTAATTTTTTATTGTCTACAAATACATTTCTTTTTGTGCATGTCATGCCTCCAAATTTGTCGGGACAAATTCAAAAAAATGATTGGATGGTATCAGACCATTAGATTTTGTTGTACTGTATTAAGATTTTTAATAAATATATGTATTTTGGATATTTTAAGTTAATATTTTCTTGTGTTAAAGTTTTAGCTTTTTGTGTAGGTTTTAGACCTCTGTTATTGGATATTTATGTGAAGAATAATTGTTATTTCTATTGATTTTAGAGTTTTACTGGTCTACGAAGTTAAATTTTTTAGGCGTGCAGCCTTCTCGTCTTCAGGGTTTGTCTAGGCAAATTTTGGAGGCATGGCAGTTCAATATACTATAATATTTTATTTCTTTTACAATAATTTAAATAAAAAGAAAAACTATTGCAAGCAATAGGTATCTTATTGCAAGGGTTTTTTAACCATTGTAAAAACTAGAATTTTTCATAGAGGTTTTATTTAATTTTGACGACAACTAAATATTTTTTTATCACTTTTTATTAATTATTGCTCATGAAATTACTTTTTCGCAACATTTTTGAAAGTATAGTTTCATTACAACAATGTTTTAAACCATTACTTATAATTGATAACAACAATTGCAATTGAATTTACGACAATTTTGAAATTATAATTTAACTGCAACAGGTTTTCAGCTATTCTAAAAAGTCATTTCAATGATTTTTAGCCTTTTTACAAAAAAAAAAATCATTTGTTTTATATTAGAAAACAAAACCAAGAACTTTCTTTAATTAATTTCTACTTAACTATCTATAAACATGAGTTTCAAGAGAAAAGAAAATCAATTTTTCCTCTTTTCATTCGGGGTACCCGCAGTTGTCAATTACTAAACTACCAATTAAAATTAACTGCATATAATCGAAATAGTGTAATTAATTTCTTGTATTCAGCTAATTCTTAATTCTTTGAATGGTAGAGGTGATAAGACGAAATGTTCTTCAATAGGTTCATAATCAATTGTATTCATATAGATATCATGCATAAAATCTATTTATGTCAAGTGAAGATGTGATGTATAGTAATAATCTAATATAGCGCGCACGTTCAAAGAACTTTGAATTCATTCTTTTGAGATATTTGAGATTATTAGAAATATATTAATGGATAAAATAATTGGCAAAAGTAAGGAAAAGGAAAGAGTAGCAATAAATTTCCCAAATCTAGGGGTCAATAATCTTTTTGTTGTTAATTTGTAAATGGAAAAAAATTGTTGCTGCCCAACAAATTTGCCACATCAATAATGCACTAAATGTCTCAATGATTCACCAAATTAGTTAATGCATATTCATCTCAAGCTATAAAATTATTGACGTGAGACCATCTAAATACATTATAACAACTCAACCAAATAAGTGGTGAAAGAGATATGACTTTTGCCAATAAGGTATCATACCCCCCATCAAAGAACCATCCCTCCACGTTTATTTCAGTTACCTTATTCAATGCTTCCTCAACTAATCCAAATACATTAAATGCGTATTGATGGCAGTTCAAAATTTTCTATTATGTATAGAATTAGTAAAAGGATCAAATTTAATTTATGTCAATCGTGCACGGTCTACTTTTGCTACACGTAAAACTTTAAAAAAAATCAAACTCTATATTAATTAGATTTTTATTTTATATTTCATAAGAGATTGTTTCCGTAACAAATTCAAAGACGTTATCCCAAAATAGTATTCATCGCCCTCCCAAATCTTGGGGAAGGCTTTGTGACATCAGGAGAACTACATCTAGGTACGGTAAAAAGTACAAAAACTAGATTCCTCACAGCATCTGATCGTAAAAGGTTGTTTTGTTGCCAACGTTGAAAAGTCACTTTTTCCCGTGTGGAAGACGCACAGAAAATCAGGTATCGAAATCACTGAATCATACAGAAGGGAAAAACAGAAAAAACAAAATATAAAAAAAAAAAAAAAAAAAAACAAACAAACATAGATACATGTATATATATATATACATATATATATATATATAAAAGTAACATCCTCCATAATCACAAATCCACAAACAACGCAACGGTTGACAAACTTCTCTCTCTTCTCATTCTCTATTTTCTTTTGGTCCCTACATAATATTATTATTATTCTCTTCTCTTTTGTGAATTTAATCAAATCTATATTATATATACATATACATACATAAATATTATTATATGTTAATATTTTTTTTAGAGATGTCAGCAGGTAGCACCACGGCGTCCACCACCATCAAATCTCCTATAGCCTACCACCGTCGCCGCCTCGGAGACTCCATGTACGACTGCGAGAAATCATCATTGTCTGATCATATTCAACTCTCGTTTGATCACATAACCAATAATAAAACCATTACTGATGATTCAGAATGCTATAAAAATGGTGGTGATAATATAGGAGGCGTCGGCGGCGGCGGCGGTGGTGGTGGTGATGAATATGTTAGCCATCATCAGCACCACCCGCAACACCACCCTGTGATAAGGTACTTGTTGGTGCATAAAAGGGTGCCGGAAAATTGGGTTTTGGGCGTTGAAGAATTTGTGTTGAGTTTACGAGCGTTCATGCATTGTCATTTTGTGTCGAGGAAGAATATGGTCCGTACGGTTTTAGGGTTGCTTCTGGTTATGGTTATGGTGTCTGTTTTCTTCAAGTTTTCGTTCATGATGAGTGTTCGAGTTGAGGTTAATGGCGATAGAAGAGATAAAAATGGCCTGTTTGTTCTCCAGAATTTCAAGAACGATGGGTCTAATTATGCTCAGAGAGTCTTGATCGAGTCTGATGCCTCTACAGGTGCTGCTGCTGTGCAGCAACGCCAAATGAAAGAGTTTCCTGTAAGTTTTTATCAGTTTTTTTTTTTTTTTTTTCCTTTCGCACTCAAAGCGAGTAACATACCACCAGACCAAAGCCTTGGTGGTAGTTGTTATCAGAATTTAATTCTGTTCAGTTCAGTTTTTGTTAATAATTATACTTTTGATGCTCCCATTGATGAGAAATAGTACATCTTTTTTTTAGTTTAGTTTTGAAAGTTTAATAATTTTCCTTTTTAAGCCTAGATATATGATGCATTTGCTCTTGTTTTTTGTGTTTGATTTTAATTTTTACGAACTTCTTTTTTGCTCTTGTTTTTGTGTTTGATTTTAATTTTTACGAACTTCTTTTTTCCATAGTGTGGGAGATGTTATAGGAACAAAATGCCATCTAATAGGATAAGATTAAAGTAATAACGCGATAATTATTGTAGATTTTGTTTATCTTTGAATACTCAAAATCTAGTATTTTTGAAGAATAATCTCTGATTTTTTGTGATATTTTCCCAGATTATTGTTAGAAGATGTGAAAAGATAATTCTAAATAGTAGTATTTTTCGAGATGGACTTTTAGTCCGAGTCTATTTCATGGAAGGGTCAGTGTAAACTCTCTTTTTCTTTGACCCGTTAGAGATAGTGGGCGGCAACAAACTAAATTGGCTAGTTGTCTTTGACCATACTGTTTTCTATCTGCTTATTAGTTGACCGTTGTGGCCCTTTAATTTGTTTATTTAGTCTCAGGCACATGTGGGACCCATACCTTACGCACATATTAGTTCCGGCTATTTCATAGACAATTTGAAACTCAGCAAATGACAATTACCATTTGTTTTACGTCTGCATTCAGATGTCTATGGAGTGATTTTGCAATGTCAGAAACATATAATTTTGCTGAAATGAGCTCAATAAGTTGTTGCTAATACTGATTAAATGTTAACAGGTCCCGGAAATATGGATGAAGCCGAACAGTGATAACTTATATCAGTGCGTTACTCGGCCGAAGAATCGGATAAGTATGTCAAAGCTTTAATACCCCAAATTGTAAGCGAGTAAAATCAATTCACGTTGTATCAATATAATCGTGTCTGGAAATCTTTCAGGGACGAGTTCAGCTACAAATGGATACATCCTAGTTCATGCCAATGGCGGATTGAATCAAATGAGAACAGGAGTAAGTCAAATATACGCGCGCGACAGTTTGTTTGCAGGCTCTACCATCTTTCATTTCAGCTGGAAAAGATTTCTGATTTTTCTGTTTTCTGAAAGTCTGCATTTGTTTGATGCAGATATGTGATATGGTTGCTATCGCGAAGATTATGAATGCCAGTCTAGTTCTTCCTGCTCTGGATCACGAGTCTTTCTGGACAGATCCGAGGTATCATATCTTGATGAACTTTTCTGGTTAATTATCCGAGTTTAATCTATCCTTGATTTGGATTTCTCCTAATATCTCCTATTCTTTGCAGTGATTTTAAAGATATTTTTGACTGGAGACACTTCATTGAAGTTTTGAAAGATGACATTGAGATAGTCGAATCTCTGCCACCGAGTTATGCAAAAGTGAAACCTTTCTTGAAGGCGCCTGTATCTTGGTCAAAGGTCTGATAATATTTTCTATAGCCTGTAGTTATATTTTAAGTTTTCTAGCATTGAATCTGAACTCAGATGCTTCGTCTGTGCAGGCTAGTTATTATAGAGGAGAGATTCTTAACTTGCTAAAGAAGCATAAGGTAATCAAATTTACTCACACGGATTCACGCCTTGCTAACAATGGTCTAGCATCCTCCATCCAGAGGCTCCGGTGTCGAGTCAATTATGATGCTTTACGGTATACACAAGAGATCGAGGACCTTGCGAAGAAACTAGTTGATAGACTTAGAAATGACAGTGAACCTTATATTGCTCTACATTTAAGGTAATTATAGTATGACTCTTACCATTCTGGTGAAATTCTTAGCAATTTATGGCCGATGAGTAAGAAGATTGGTGCGTGCAGATATGAGAAAGACATGCTCGCGTTCACTGGCTGCAGCCACAATCTGACAGCAGAAGAGGCTGAGGAACTTCGTACCATGAGGTACGAGGTGAAGCATTGGAAAGAGAAAGAGATAGACAGCAACGCAAGGCGACTACAAGGGGGTTGTCCCATGACGCCTAGAGAAGCTGCATTGTTTCTTAAGGCCATGGGCTATCCTTCCAGTACAAGAATATACATAGTTGCAGGGGAGATTTACGGCAAAAACAGTATGGATGCATTTCGTTTAGAGTACCCTAATGTTTTCTCCCACTCCACTCTTACAACAAAGGAAGAGATGGAGGCATTCGAACACTATCAGAATCGTCTTGCTGCCGTAGATCATGTAGTTGCCCTGGAGAGTGATGCTTTCGTTTATACATACGATGGAAATATGGCAAAGGTTGTTCAAGGGCATAGAAGGTTTGAAGGATTCCGGAAGACAATAAACCCTGACAGGTATTCTTATAATCCTACTCATTGTTGCGCTTGTTTCTTCTTTTCAGTTCTAACTCATGATTGTACGTGTATTCAAATCACGATTTCTTTTTATCTCAGATTCAATTTTGTTGGACTGGTTGATTTGTTGGATGCGGGCGCCATATCATGGGAAATCTTTAGCTCAGAGGTCAAGAAGTCGCATTCCAATCGACTTGGAGCGCCATATCTTAGACAAATAGGAGAATCGCCAAGGCTGGAGGAGAACTTCTACGCGAATCCTTATCCTGGCTGTCTTTGTGACAGATCTCAGGAGCGGAAGGCCAGAACACAACTCGACCACAGACCTAGTCCCACAGTTGCTTCACAAAGATAGGAGGAGTTCTGTTTAGTTAGTGATAAGGGGTTTCAATTGTATAGTATACAATGGGATATCGATCGCTCCAATGCTGGCTAATGCAGGGAATGCACTGAATTTCATTTTTATTCTCATCAGGACACTAGTGAAGAACAAAAGCATGGAGAGTTGAATCAATGGCAAAACCAGAGAGGGGAATTATCAATGTTTCTTTTCTGAAGTACAGATAGGCTAAGAACATACCAGCATTCGGAAGCAGAGAATCGGTTATCTTACATTGGTCGGACTCAAACAACGGAGAACAGTTTGCGTAGAGTAGAGATTTTTATTTCATTCATTATTCTTTCCTTTGTTTTCGTTTCTTGTAAACAGATAGAAATGCAACCTGATTTAGATCATAATAGAAGATTATTTCCAGATGTTGCCGATGATTCTTCCTCGTAGAAACTATTGTTACTCTACTTGCAATATGTATATACTTCATATTGAAGATTACACAGCCTCATCAGGGTGCAATACACCCATATCCCGCCTAGCAACATGGCAAGTCTGTCCCATTGTCGTGTTAAAAAATGGAGGTACACTTGTTGGCCCCGATGTTGATCTCTCTCGTAATGTTATAACGTTACAAAGGATTCAAATTTTAAGTTTGCACATGCCAACATCTTGCTTTCAGGATCTGCAATAGGGACAGGAACCTAAGAGGCTTGGCTGGAATTCTAAAGCCATGTAATTACTGGTCCCAATAGTTTGCAGCAGAAGATTCAACCTCCTAGCTTTGCCTATGCTTTAGAGAGCATGTGCTTAACTAAATTAGGAATATGTATGGACTAATAATGTCAACATTAATAGGAAATTTTTGGGTTGGCCATTAATATTTGCTTATAGCATCCTAAAGCATGTGCTTCTTGCTTGAACTTTCTACTATCACCCAATTTGATTTGTATAAAATAAAACTCGTGTTTTTAATAAAGTTGTATGTTAGAGAATTTGTGTTTTGACAAAGTTACACATTTAAAGTAAGAAAGTTAAATTTTAGATATTACGGTATCATGATAATTTAATAACTTTTTATGGTTTATTAAAATGTGATACAAAATCTCTCAGTGTTATCAAACACGAGGATCAGTGAGACACTTTATGATAAATTATAGGTAGTGCTAGATATTTATAGTATTAGAAGGTTTAGCGTTCAATTTTGAAAAACATGTAAGATTTTTCTTACACTTCATCCTTTCCATTGACATATTATATTCCATACTTAGAAACACTTCCCATTGACATATTATATTCCAAACTTAGAAACACATTGGGCAAGTGCTACATCATAAATGTTGTCCAGGAACTAACGTGAAGAGAGTGAAGAATTAATTAGGCAAAAAAAGTAATGTTGTCCAAGCACTAACGTGAAGGGAGGGGAAGAATTAGGGAAAAAGTGAGGTCCTCACAGATATAGTGAGAATTTTCATAATTGGAAGTAAAAGTTGGGGAGAATGCAATACATGCAGAAAAGCCTAACACAAGGGATCGGATACACTTGTATCCAAATGTCCGGCACCTTATATAAGTGAGTTCTACATATATGTAGAGCTCAACCCTCTTTCTCATCTGGACGTCGGGTGCAATCTTTTTCTCTAACACAGTTGTATGCAAAAGTTGGAGAGAATGCAATACATGCAGAAAAGCCTAACACAAGAAATACACTTGTATCCAAATGTCTGGCACCTTACATAGGTGAAGTTTTACATACATGTAAAGTTCAACCCTCTCTCTCATCCGGACGTCGAGTGCAATCTTTTTCCCTAACACAGTTGTATGTTGAATTCTACCAAATTTTGGACCAGAAGAGTTGTCTTCATAGCGACTTTATGAAATGTTAAAAAACTAACGTGACCAAGAGAAGCAATGGTGGACAATATTCCACTTGAAATCAAGTTACCAAGATGATGCATAACTGTCCATTCCATTTAGCAGTTTCATACTTTTTAAAGTCACAACTTACCTGTGAGAATTTTCCGGGGGTGGTAAGGATAGGATCAGAATTGATGTCTTTGGCCTGGTTTTTCAAGGTCCCATTATCGGAAGAGACCCAACATTACGAGCTATTCGTAAAAGTAGTATACTAGTAACTTGGCATACAACCCCTATGCAGAAAAACAAAATGTGTAAAAATGAATATTGAAGAAATTTCAAGATTAACAAGAGAATTAAATGATTCAATGATCTAATCATATATTACTATGGTACCATTTGATGCATCAAACTCATCTCAGGATTGAAGTAAAGAAGAAGTTTAGGTTGTCAACTCGAGACGAGCTGCAATCGAGCTTCGCTCTATTTCAGATCCTAAAACCGATTTGTACTAAAAGCGGGATCTTATATAATAATTTTGAAAGTCGTGATTTACCCATGTGGGAGAAAATTATACTTTCCAACAGCCGCGAGTGCATCAGGAAATTGTCGGAGATCTTTCATACTAGAGTTTTTCAGTCATAGCCTCATAACGAATGTAGCTTCCTTGATTAGCCAGCACCATTCTTGAGACTGGTGAAACAGTCATGACTTCGATCTACTACAGGAATTGCGTTGCAACTTTGATCCATTACAGGAGTTGCTATAGTAGCAATGCGCTTCCTCAACCTAAGTTCAGGGGTCCTTAGACCGTAACTTGTTGCTAAAACACAAATGTGACGTAAATAGAGTAGCAACGAAAACACCAGAAGTGAATTCACTTGTACTTCAATGGAAAGTATAAACAGCAGTAGAACGTACAATGAACATCCTTTCAGATGAAAATCACAATTTCATTAATTGGTTTCCCATTTTCTTTTTCTTTTCTTTTTTCTGCGAGGGGAAGGGATAAGTCAATAGAAACTACAGTGGAGTGATTCGGGTCTCGGACTCTTTAGTACCTTTTACCATTACCTGTACTTCAGTTCAAAATGATTGCATAATTGGCATAGGATGGGCCATAGGCGATATCAGAAACATCTGCATCTGCTACCAGGACCCTGCATTCCACCCAGAGGTTCCTCATGGGTGTCGTTCACCACAACGAGCCTTTTGTTCCTTTTTTTCGAGGAGCAAGAGATATACCATAGCACTTTTCTCCTATCTACCACATTGATGGAACATAGACCTGTTCTTTAAGATTCTGGGTTGCACTCTCTGTGGGGAAACCGCGTACAGCACCTATCGTCCACTGTGATATTATGCCTGCTGCAATCGCAAAGCGCAACTGCCTCTCCAAAGTATCTTGATTTTCATACATCTCAGGATTAGTTGTCAACTTTCTCATGATTGCAGCCACAACAGCATCACCAGAACCAGTTCTATCACAAGTGAATGGTGTTATAAGCACATCTTCTGTACCAACCACCACCCCATCAAATGAAGGTGCATAGTAGTGTAGGCGAAGGGTTCCGTCCGTCACAAACAAAAACTTCAATCTGTCATGCCATAGAGGGGAGATTTCTTCACGAGTATAGTGATAATAGTCTCTTCGTCTTTTTGTTTTCTCATAATTCTCAGCAAAGTATTGAGGCCTATAATTTCTTCTTCTTACATAGTATTCTTCATCCAGAAGAAATTCAAGCTCTTGCTTTGTGACCTCTATGATGTCCGCTTGTTCCCAAGCTCTCTTGATTACCTCCTTCGTCTCATCACGTGATTTCCATAATGGAAGTGGCAGGTTCAGATCAAAAAATACAAGGCCACCAAACTTTTTAGACAATGAGATTGCTCTAAAAAGAGCAGAATGCATAGAAGGAACTGTTAGGACTTCAGAATTGAAATGGAACATTTTTGCCTGCAAGAGATGAAGATCACCAAAAAATCAGTTAGCATATGCATATATTTGGCATTCCCCCTCAAGCGTATCATACACCTTTACTATCCAGACCCAACTAACTCTGTTGATAAAGAATCACAACCATTAGAGATACTCTACTTCAGGATCTATCACCATGATTTAAGGCTAACATCTTTCGTCAAAATCACCGTAATAGGACCATAAAGATGATCGAAGTGAACACATCAAAGACCTAGAGAAAATGTTAAAACATCTCAAACACAATGGCAGCATAATTCATATTGTCTCTCTGAAGAACAATCAAAAAGCAACCCTGCCGACTAACAATCTATCATAAATTGGTCTAATTAATCAAAATTATACTAATTCATATCAAGAATAATTACCGTTACTCTACAGCTTCAATAACAATGTAGAAATAGGAGCACTAAATTTCATTTGCTATCATCAGTCTGTGAAGACAGTAAACTGATTTAAGCGTAATTTTCACGATCTCGGTTAGTATATTGGCTTGTAGAAAAGAGTTCCCTTTTGACAAAGAGCCTCATCTAAAATTCTCTATTTTACCACAAAAAATGCTTTTGACTAGTGAGTTGAGATAGATAGTTAGATACCTTGCAGAAAAAATCAGATGCACAACTCACAGCAATTAGATTCAATTAATTAAATGTCATGTTCTTACGGAAGCAGAATCTTTAATAAATATACTAATTCATACCGAGTATCTTTATTGTTACTCTGCAGCTCGCAATAACCACGTACATATAGGAGCATTATATTTCAATTGACATTTGCTATCATCATTTTTTCTGAACATCTCCTATCATCCGTTTTTGAAGACATTAAGACTAATTACATGAAATTTTCATAATCTCGATCAATTTATTGACTTCTACCAAAGGGCTCCATGTTTACTATCTCCGGGGCTTTCAACTAGCAAATCAACCCAGAGAAATTCCACAAAAAGTCATATTCACAACTTACAGCAATTAGATTTTATTGATTAAAGGACATGCTCAAAAAGAATCAGACACACTACAAATCACATAAGAACTTAGACATTCAATTTTGTATACCTCTTTAAGCACAGCAAGATTCAATTCTGAGCTAAGCAAAGAATCCTCAGCACTCTCCTTAACCTTATCGGCCTTCATCTTCCCATCCTCGAACTTAATCTTCATATAACTACATGCGGTCCTCGCACTAGTATCAAACTTAACCGCCCTCGTCTGGACTCTCTCATTATTCATCAACAGAACCATTTCCTCCCCAAACTTATCATCACCAACCTTCCCCATAAACGCGGCCCTCCCGCCAAGCCTAACATGAGAAATTGCGACATTAGAAGGCGGCCCACCAGGGGCTCTAACGAACTCAGGCGGATTCCATTGTAGCATTTTCCATTGGGAGTACATGTCAGGGTGCATTTGTGCAGGTGACACTCTCACTGTTGGCACAAACTCCTTCTGTGCCGCCCCGAAACAGCAAACGAGAGGTGGGAATTCGTAGGGGAAATCAATACCATCATTGTAATTGTCACTATCAATATCAATATCAATGTCATTTTCATTTAATGTTGGTAAGGGAATTACTTGAGTGGTGTTGTCATTGTTGTGGGGTTGGGTTTTTCGGGTGCGTTTCGGTTTCTTTGTTGATTTTGTTATCGATGAAGATGACCCAGTGGTGGTGGTGGTGGTGGAGGAAGAGGACGATTTTTTGCGGGGTTTAGCGGCGGCTGTGGTGGTGGTGGAGGTGTCATTGCTGGAAGAGTTGGGTGGTTGTTTGGGTTTGGGTAAGGGTGGGAAACAAAGGGTTGAAGTCTTGGTGAAGTGGGTGAGTGAGTTGAGGGCTAAAGAGTAGTGAGGGTTTGGGAGGAAGAGCTGAAGTGTCGCCATGGATTTGAATGCCCAAGGGTTTAACCAACTCTGTTATGCTCTTTTCTCCATGGAGGATAAGGTTTCGACTTTCCAATGGGTTGCGAGTTCTTACCCAAATTCATGTCGGGTTGGGTTTGAATGGATTGGATGCCCCTTTTTTTTTTTTTTCTACATGTAAAAAATTTAAGTTTGACTCTTTAACTTGAAGGGTTTCTTATTCCAATTTTAATCCAATAATCTCCATACTTTTAATTTATTTTTATTTTAAGAACTCTCTATTTCAATTTTACTTCAATAATTTTTCTATTTTAAAAAAAAATTTTTTTTTTTTACTCTAATATACCTCTATTTTAGATCAAACACACAATTTTAATTTTTTTAATTACATTTTTTATTTTTAATGATGATATACTATTTTAATTATTAATAATTATTTTCTATTATAGTTTATAATAAATAAATTTTTTTTCATTGGCCATATTATTATTTTTTTACTTTCATTAAAAAAAATTTAAGGATATATTAGAGTAAAAAAACTAAAATATTCGTATTTTAGAGGCTCTTTATTTTATTTTAATCTAATATATCTCTATTTTGATTATACACACTATTTGATTTTTTTATTTTTTATTTTTTATTTGTTAATGATAACATTCTATTTTAATTTTTATTATATTATTATATCTTCAATTAATATTATATTTTTATTTTATTTTTGTCTCAATCGAAAAAGTCAGTGTCGATTCGACAAGAAAGTTATCATTAAAATTTGAAATTCTATAAAGATTATAATAAATTAGAAATAAAATTAATTTGATTTCGTAACTATAAAAAAATATGGTTCAAATTTTACAAATATAAAGAGAGTCACTTTTGACTCTTTACATATAAAGAGCCAAGCAAAAAAAAAAAAGGGCTCCCAATTTTAAGGAGTCCCTTATAGGGAGGCTATTGGAGCATAATTTGAGTATTGGAGCCATTTTAGAAAGACTGTTAGAGTCAGCCTTAGTTGGGAAATAAATGTTTATATTGCGATTTAATAATTAAAAATTATTAATACACAATTATAATGAAATGAAGGAGTCTCCATGGGAGTTTACAACTATTTGACTTCCGTGTCCTAATATTATGATCTTAGAAGAACAACCGCCTTAGTTGGTGAGCAAGGGATAGTAGGCTAGTTAGTTTACTAATTTGGATTTAGTATAACATATAACGTTATAAGATAGATTTAGTGAAATCATATTATTTTAATTATTTTATCATAATTATACATATAATTTATCATCATCAAATTTTTCTCGTAACATTATAACATTACGATAAAATTACTCTTTCTTTTATGCATTTTATCGGTTCCTTACCCACGTGTTGGGAACTTTAGTAATTTATTGTGTCTTGCCTCGTGACAAGTATAATAGATGTGCATTTATGAGTGCTATTAGTTTAAGTATTAATTCGATTAATTATTTTAAATTAATAAATTTGAATTGAAAGACACTAATGTTTAAACTTATAAACTAATCTGATTTACGAGCTTGAAATTTTGAAGTTGAAGTAACATGCTATCCTTGTTTGTTTATGACTAGGGGTTCCCGAGCTGAGCTAAATGAGCCGACCTTCTGATCAGAGATGGGCCAATCCGCGCTCCATCAGCAGCTCGCTCAGCCCAATGACCAACCCCAGATGACTGACCCGACCCCATTAACCCCGACCTCAGTTCCAGCTGTTCCGATGGGACATAAAGCACTGATGGGACATAAAGCTGCGTCGCATTAAATGTTGTCAGACCCAAACTTAGTATAAATAGAGCTCAACCCTCCTCACTTACTCTCTCTCGTTATTAATTGCTCTCAACTACTTTGCCAGCTCGGACATATTAATCATTCGCACGCCTGAGGGGAAAATCCGGGTCGTCACCCCGCTTTTCCTTGCCTTCCTTGTGCAGGACCTACAGCCGACCAGGAAAGTCTAGCTCGGAGGCGGACCAGAGAAGTCCAGCTCGGCCAAAGCAGCTTCCGAATTCAACTGTGAGACTTTCAACCTTGACAGTTTGGCGCCGTCTGTGGGAACGACGAGTTCTATTGTAGCTCTCTTCGCCACTCATTGAGAAACCATCATGGTACAAACGAGAAGTCACAACATACCGGTAGAGGATTCGCCCAACCCAGAAGGGGACTCCGAAGCCGTGCAGGCGCCCAGCCAGAACCTGACCCAAGCCGACGTTGGAACGAGCCAACGTATACACTTAGCCACTCAAACTAACCCCGCAGCGGAAGGAGACCCTAACTCCAGCCTATCACCGGAGATAAGGATGATGCTGAGGATGTTCGAAGAACTCAAGGAACAGGTGGCCCGGCTGGCTGAGGGCCCCCTGGCACCGCAAGAGGCCGCGCCGCGGCCATCGCGCCCTCAGTTCCACATCCCGGAGTCTAGACGAAAACGGACGCAGGAAGAGGAGGGCTTCTACGAGCCAACACCAAGGTCCGACCCGGAGAGAGGTAAAAGGGCGGTTCTAGCCGACCCCGAGCAAGCAAAGACCGCGGCTGCCATAGCTAAAGTCATCAACCAACTCGGTGTAAGCCCACTCTCTCCAGAGGTGTTAGCCACGCCCCTACCCACTGGCAATCGAATGCCCAACCTGGCCATCTATAATGGAGACGGAGACCCTGCCAGCCACCTGCTCAATTTTGATCACCACATGACTCTGCACGACATGCCAGATCTCATGAAGGCGAAGACATTCCCGACCACCCTGGTTGGCAATGCTTTGGACTGGTTCCAAAAACTTCGTCCTGGATCAATTGCAAGCTTCCACCGGCTGGCGGAGGCCTTCCTATCCCGCTTCGCAGGAAGCCGCCGTGCCACCCGCCATACTTCTACGTTGCTATTGGTAAAGCAGTATAGAGGGGAAACTTTGAGGGCCTACATGGCTAGGTTCAATGAAGAGTCCCTCCGAATTCCAAACTTAGAGGACTCCATGGCTCTGATGGCTTACCAGAGCGGGCTCAGGTCGGGCCCCCTCACATCTTCGTTGGCGATCGACCCGGTGGATACTGTGTCTGAGTTGATGGTGCGAGCAGAAGGGTACATACACTCGGAGGAGATCCATCAGGCAAAAAGGGACGACGACAAGGAGAAAGAGGCTGGGAAGAAAGGAGAGGGCTCCCGAGCCCAACCCGGGGGCAAAGCCCAGAACGACCGAGGCAAGCAACCGCAACAGCCGAAGCCGAACCCCCGGTTCACTATGTTCACTCCCCTTAACACCTCGAGGGAGCAGATTTTGATGGAGATCCAGCACCAGAACCACCTGCCTCCGGCTCCGAGAATGAAAGGCCGGCCTGATAAGCGCAATAAAACCAAATATTGCCGCTACCACATGGACTATGGCCATACCACCGAAGAGTGTAAAGACTTGAAGCAGGAGATCGAGGCACTGATTGCCCGAGGCCACTTTCGGAGGTATGTAGATCAACAGCCGACCCGAAATACGGAACAAAGGGATAGGAAGAGAAGTCCGACCAGGCGCCAGGTTGGGGGCGGACGTCTGGCTGTGATTGAAACCATAGCGGGAGGGTTAGCATCAGGAGGCGAGACCACGGCAGGCAGAAAGGGTTATGTTCGTGCAGGGAGGGAATATGGACCAATGAAGGGACCGGCCCCGGGGATGCAAGAGATCACCTTCTCTTCAGAAGACTTGGAGGGGGTCATATTGCCTCACGACGACTCCCTGGTGATCAGCGCAGAGATAGCTAACTTCACCGTCAAAAGGCTGATGGTGGACACTGGGAGCTCGGCAGAAGTCTTGTTCCTCCGCGCTTTTGAGCAAATGGGGTTGGACAGGAGCCGACTCAGGCCATTGCGCGGTACTTTGGCAGGTTTCACCGGGCAGTCCCACCGAGCCGAAGGAGTCATCAACCTCCCGCTGAAGTTGGAGGATGGGGATAAGTGGGTGTCGATGCAGGCCAACTTCATTGTAATGAATTGTAGCTCCACCTACAACGGGATCTTAGGATGGGTGGCGCTTAATCATTTCAGGGCCGTCCCCTCAACGTACCACCAGGCCCTGAAGTTCCCGACCCCGTCTGGGGTAGCCACCATTCGCGGGGCCCAGCTCTCAGCTCGGGAGTGTTATGAAAACTCGCTCCGACCCAAATATCAAATCGGCTGGGGACCGGACCTGCCCGAGGAAAAGAGAGATGCTAAGAGAGGAAGCCCGGCTGAGGACCTTCACGAGTTGGAGCTCTCCGATGAAACAAAGAGAGCAAAGATTGGGAGTGAACTATCTGCCAACCTCAAGAAAGGTATAAGCCAATTCCTTCTGAAAAATGAACACATATTTGCATGGTCTGCTTCTGACATGACAGGTATTGACCCGCCTGTGATTGAGCATCACCTGAATGCCGACCCGAATCACTATCCGGTAAAGCAGAAGCACCGGCACTTTCATTATGATAAACAACAAATCATAGCGGAAGAAGTGGACAAGTTGGTGGACGCCGGCCACATAAGGGAAATACAGTACCCAACCTGGCTGTCCAATGTGGTGCTGGTGACGAAGTCTTCGGGTGGATGGAGACTATGTATTGATTTTACCGACCTCAACAAAGCTTGCCCCAAGGATTGCTTCCCCCTGCCACGGATTGACCAAATGGTGGACGCCACCTCCGGGTTCGAGCTACTCTCCTTCATGGATGCCTTCAAAGGTTATAATCAGATCAAAATGGCTCCCGGGGACAGAGAGAAGACCGCATTCACCACCGATAAAGGACTGTACTACTATGAGGTCATGCCCTTTGGCCTCAAGAATGCGGGAGCCACATACACTCGGATGGTGAGCAAGGTCTTCAAGAACCAGATTGGCCGGAATATGGAGATCTATGTAGATGACATGCTGGTCAAGAGTAGGAGGGCGGAAGATCATGTAACCGACCTGGCTGAGGCCTTCGCCGTGATGGAGCACTTTGGGATAAAATTGAACCCAGAAAAGTGCGCATTCGGCGTCAAGGCAGGCAAGTTCCTGGGCTTCATGGTAACAGCCCGCGGGATAGAAGCCAACCCGGAGAAAGTCCAGGCGATCCTAGACCTAGCGCCCCTTACCTGCGTGAAGGACGTCCAGGTGTTGGCAGGAAAAGTCGCGGCACTGAGCAGATTCATGTCCAGGTCGGCTGACAAGTGCGCTCCCCTATTCAGGATATTGAGGAACCCTAAGAACTTTGAATGGACTGAGGAATGCCAAAACGCATTCCAGGAGCTGAAAAGGTACTTAGCCTCGCCACCTCTTTTATCCCGACCAGAGGTGGGGGAGGAGCTGCTAATATACCTGGCATGCTCGGGAACAGCGGTGGCGGCGGCGCTAATCCGAGAAGAAGGCAAGGAGCAGAAGCCGGTCTACTACGTTAGTAAAACCTTGCAGGGAGCCGAGGCGAGATACTCCCCCTTGGAGAAACTCGCCCTCGCGCTCATCACGGCGGCTAGAAAGTTGAAGCCATACTTCGATGCTCATCCGATTAAAGTCATGACTGATGCTCCGCTCAAATCCATCATGCACAAGCCAGAGGCGTCGGGCAGGCTACTGAAGTGGGCAGTTGAGCTGAGTCAATTCGACATCACCTACCAGCCCAGGACAGCCATCAAAGCCCAAGCCATTGCTGACTTTGTCGTAGAGTGCACTGCCCGAGCAGAGTATGACCCGGAGGAAGTGTGGAAGGTCCATGTCGATGGGGCCTCAGGGAAGTCTGGGAGCGGAGCTGGGGTGGTCATCTTCGACCCAAACCGGCATGAGCACCAGTACTCCCTCAAGTTCACCTTCTCGGCGTCCAACAATGAAGCAGAGTATGAAGCGGTGATTGCGGGGTTAAAAATTGCTGCTCAGCTCGGGGCACAGACAATCGATCTAAGCACCGATTCTCAGTTGGTTTCTAGTCAGATATCGGGGGAGTTCGAAGCCAAGGACAGTGCTATGCTAGCCTACCTCAACAGAGTCAAGGATTTGACCTCAACACTCAGAAGGTTCACCATACAGCAGGTTCCCAGGGAGGAGAATATGAAGGTCGACGCCCTATCCAGGCTAGCCTTGGGAGAGAGCCGACCTGCCCTTGTCCACGTGGAAGAAGTGTCTGAACCTAGTATCCAGTTGGGGGTACAAGCGGTAGCCGAGCTCAACTTAAATCCAGATTGGACCAAACCAATCATGGACTACTTGGAGGGGGGTATGACCCCGGAGGATGAGAAAGCTGCTCGGAAACTAATGAAGCAGGCCTCAAGGTTTGTCATAATCGCCGGGCAGCTCTACAAAAGAGCCTACACCTGGCCTCTTTTGAAATGTGTCGCACCCGAAGAAGGAAACTACGTACTCCGGGAGATCCATGAAGGGGTGTGTGGAAACCACTTGGGGGGTAAAGCTTTGGCTCGGAAGGCGTTAAGACACGGCTATTTTTGGCCAACCTTAGAGCAAGATGCCAAAGAGTATGTAAAAAAGTGCGACACCTGCCAGAGGTTCGCTAACGTACAGCGGAAGCCTGCTGTTGACCTCACAGCGATGGTAAGCCCTTGGCCGTTCTATCAGTGGGGCCTAGACATCATCGGCCCCTTGCCGACCAGTGTAGGCCAAAAGAAACACGCCTTCGTGGCCGTAGACTACTTCACTAAATGGCCCGAGGCTGAAGGCGTTGCCAGAATAACAGAAAAGGCAGCTTGGGATTTCGTATGGAAAAACATCATTTGCCGATTTGGGGTACCAAAGGTCATCGTCACCGACCACGGCAAGCAATTTGACAGTGCATACTTTCGAGGCAAATGTGCTGAGATTGGGATCGACCTCAGATTCTCGTCTGTTGCTCACCCTCAAAGTAATGGTCAAGTCGAAAGGACTAACCAAATCATTTTGCAGGGTCTGAAAACCAAGCTGGAGGAAGCAGAGGGCCAATGGGCATCAGTTCTCCCAGAAGTGATGTGGGCTCAGCGGACCAATGTCAGCTCGGCGACGGGAGAATCGCCCTTCGAACTGACCTTCGGCACACAAGCGGTTCTGCCAGTGGAGATCGGGTCTCCAACCAGTAGGACCCTCCACCATGACCCAGAAATAAACGGAGCACGGATCCGTGAAGAGCTCGACCTCGCCGAAGAGCTCCGAGCTAAAGCTCAAATCAGAATGCTGGCCAGCAAAGCCGCAATGAAAAGAGCCTTCTCCAAACAGGTCAAACCTAAGCCTATTAAGGTTGGCGACCTCGTACTTAGAAAGGCCATCTTTTTGCCGCGCTCCACTAACAAGCTTTCCCCGACCTGGGAGGGACCCTACGAAGTCATGAAAGAAGTCCGGCCCGGGACCTTCTACCTTCGAGACAAGAACGGAAAACTGTTAAAGAATGCATGGCATTCAGAACATCTGAAGCGGTATTTTGTATAAAAGCCGCCCCGAGCCGGAATATTTTGTCCACGGCCACGAGCCGCAATATTTTGTAAAGGCCCCGGGCCGAAACATTACTTGTACGAATTCAATACAATACGATTTTGTAAACTAGTGCAATTCCCGACTCGGGAATAAATACACAAACCAGCACAATACCCGACCCGGGCGTAAATGCTGCAACTGTGAAACGACTCGAACGAAGATTAACGCGGTGGCCACGCTTAATCACGAGCAAACGACAAAGTAAACCAGCTCGGACTAAGTTCCAGCTCGGGTATAATTGATAACAATTTGATTAGTTTTGCCAGTTCGGATTAAGTTCCAACTCGGTGCATTCCGGCCTCAGGTCGGTGTATTAGCTTGGGTCTAAACTCGAGCTCAATACTTGTCGACATTAGTTTGACCATTTTTATAAACGGACTGACGAGTTCGGATCGGTAACCGTAATGAGTTGCCCTTATTATGCCAGCTCGGATAAGGATGTTAAAACATTAGCCGCGTCCAGCTCGGATTATAACAACTAAGTTTGTGCGGACCATTAAAAATTGGTCCGACCAGACTAACTTGGGAAAAAATTTGCGGAAAGAAAAGTGCATGTGTACGAACTCAATTAAAACGCAAATGAACCCAAAATAAATATTTCATTAAAAACCAGAAAGTTTTTACAAAGGCCCAGCTCGGGCAAGATTACAATGGCCCTACTAGGGAGGCGTTGCTAATTCTATTTTGGCGCGACAGCGGAGGTGGTGGCCTCAGCTTCATCCCCAACCTGGTCCAGGCCCTTCTGGACAAACTCAGTAACCTCCTTGGCCTGGGATATCAGGTCGGAGGGAAGCTCGGGGATCTCCCAGAATTCTGGCGGCGGGACCTCCAAGATCTCGATGTAGTCGTTCTTGGAGGATGGAAAGAAAGTCTTCGCTCTCTCCCGAGCCGCAACTTGACCCCGGAAGTAGAACTCCATTTCTGCGTATTTTGCCATGGCCCCGCCTTCCGTGGCCAACCAGTCCACCGCCGCGTCGCTGGTTTTGAAGGCCTCCACTGCCTTCTCCCCGTGGACACCGACCCGCTCCGCCAACTCCTTAAACTTTGCCTCTGCCTCCCGTTTCTCTCGCTTGTAGCGATCGACGTCCTTGGCCGCGGCTTCACGTCGGCCCTTCTCTAGGTCTATCTCCTTCCTTAAGCGCTCGACCTCCGCCGCATCAGCCCTCTACCTCCGAGCGGCTTCCTCTCTCACTGTCTCAAGCTCGGCTCGGGAATCCACGTACCGTTGCTCGAGCTCAACGCAGTGAGTTTGGGCCTTGATTAAGAAGCTGGGGGCAGAGAGGATGTGAGACTCGGCCTGTTCAGCAGAAGATAAAGCAATTAGCCGAGCTAAGAATGCGACCTCTATGTAAGATGGATAGGGACTTACCGTAACAATGGCCGTCCTCAAGTCCAGCGAGAGTTGCTCGGCTGGGACCGTCGCCAGTTTGGGGTCGCGATCCACCTTGGACGCTTCCATGATGTGCTGGTCGGGAGGGCTGAACTCCGTCTCCTTGCCCTTTCCGGAGTGCCCGGGCCGAGGCCGCTTTCTGTTCTCGGATCGGGGGGAGGAGCGCTCCGGGATCGTTAGGCCCGACCCAGATTTCTTCGGCAATGGGGACCCCGAAGCCCCTTTTGAAGAGACCTCGGGACCGACCTCACGCCCTTGGCCGCTGTGGCGTTGCCTCTGGCCTTGTCCAGTGCCGCCCGGTCCTGACCGAGCAGAAGCATCACCACTGACTTCGCCCTTCCTCCGCACCTGGGCGTACGCGAGCTTCCTCATATCCGCCATATCTGCAAAAGGTAGAGCAAAGGGGATCAAAAGTGAGTCGAAGACCCAGCTAAAGCGAAGTTAATAGAACGGGACGGGAGGTCGGACGCCAATCCTGCAAACTGACCCTCTTCCGAGCCGGCCCCGTCATCTCCTTCCGGGTCGGGAATCAGGTGGGGATGATCCTTTGAGAGGTCGGGCTCCCGACCAAATAACTTAGAATCCCAGATTCGCTCCCATTTCAGCACACTGTCAATGTCTATCAGCATCCCGGGCGCGGGCTTGAGCACTGCAACTTCTCTACGCTCCTCCTTTGAAAGTTTAGGGTCATCATTGACGGTTTTCCTCAAACTCGGGAGCCAGTCCAGCCTACATCCAGGATTCACAGACGACTCCACCCAGTAATAATCATTATGCCAGCCCTTGTTAGATGAGTGCCACCTGGTGAATATGGAGTGGCCGACCCGAGCTGCGAAGTGGAACCACCCCGGTTGCTTCGGGTTGGGCTTACATACGAAGAAATGCCTGAATCGACACAAGGTCGGCTCCACTCCCTTCTCCAAACAGAACACGTAGAAAGCCACCATTATGGCCCAACCGTTCGGTGACATCTGACCCGGGCTGAGCTCGAAATGGTTCAGGATTCCAACGATGAAGCCAGGGAGGGGGAGCTGGATGACGTCGAAGGCCAGATCATATATGGTGTAGTGGTTGGCTGGGGGGTAACACGCCGATTCTTGCCGACCTGGAACCTTCAACTTGTGATGCCGATCAACCGACCAGTTCCTCAGTCTTGCGTTCGCCATCTGCACGGTGGAATGGCACTCTCGCTTGCAGCAGGCAAACAACTGCTCGATCCTCTTCCCTCGAATTGAAGAAGCGCTAGCTGAAGCCGAGCTCCGAGGTCGAACGGCACTGACTGGAACAGCCTCGATCGGCTCGGTGGCAGCCACCCCGGCTAAGAACTCTTGCGGTATTTCAATGCCCTCCAGTCGATTCAGCGGCTCCTCATCCCCCCCGACATCGAATTCTCCCAGGTCGGCCAAAGGGTCCTCTTCTGCCTCTTCTCGCACCAGTCTAACCCCAATAACTTGGCAGTCGTCGTCACTCTCCTCGCGATTGGATTTCCGAGCCGGCCCTGAGGACGAGCTGGTGCTCTCTCCGCCACGGATCCTGTTCGAGGTAGATGCCGAGCTCGGCGGACTTTCATCTCCGCCATAAGACCTTACTTCCATTGCCTGAGAATCTTCTGATTCCGACCTCCCCATCCTGTCTACAGCAAATACAAATGTACAGGAATGACTAAAGGGAGTCGGGACGTACCTAATGCTCCCAACTGCGGAGTGTGGCCGACTCTTCTGGTCCAAGCTGCAGAATCCCGAGAATATTCTTTCCGAGCTAGTTGTGTCCGACCACTCTTGCGTCCGACCTAAATTCCTTGAGAAATAGAAAGTGAAGTATGCAGTGAAATCTCGGGGGAGGTGGCCCTATTTATAGGCACCCGTGAAATTCGCCTCGGGAAGGCCAAACGTCGCGTCTCGTCAGAACCGCCAGGTGACGTGGCAGCCATCCGTTGGGCATGCACTGCTGACGTGGCCATCCCTACTCTATCGGGGTCGGGCACCTACAGCTCGGGATTAGCTCATACCTCTAGATCTCGCCCACTCGATCTCGACTGGGGGGGGGGAATTGACGAGGGGTTCCCGAGCTGAGCTAAATGAGCCGACCTTCTGATCAGAGATGGGCCAATCCGCGCTCCATCAGCAGCTCGCTCAGCCCAATGACCAACCCCAGATGACTGACCCGACCCCATCAACCCCGACCTCAGTTCCAGCTGTTCCGATGGGACATAAAGCACTGATGGGACATAAAGCTGCGTTGCATTAAATGTTGTCAGACCCAAACTTAGTATAAATAGAGCTCAACCCTCCTCACTTAGTCTCTCTCGTTATTAATTGCTCTCAACTACTTTGCCAGCTCGGACATATTAATCATTCGCACGCCTGAGGGGAAAATCCGGGTCGTCACCCCGCTTTTCCTTGCCTTCCTTGTGCAGGACCTACAGCCGACCAGGAAAGTCTAGCTTGGAGGCGGACCGGAGAAGTCCAGCTCGGCCAAAGCAGCTTCCGAATTCAACTGTGAGACTTTCCTCCTCGACAGTTTACAATAAATCCCATGTGGTTCGATCCTACATCCAAACCTGCGCCATGGCAGTTTCACGTTACCCCTTTACGCTAATTAAGCATATACTTGAATCAAAAGCAAAGGGCCTATGACAATTAACAATTGGTATTTGATTGAAGAATAGTTTACTCATATTACTTTTCGTTCTTCTTTTCAAGTGATTATTATGAAATGTTTTTTGAGTACATTTGTGTTCCACTTGTAGAAAGAACGAAACAGACGCATCCACAACAATAAAATTTTGATCGATGAGCAAATTCTTTCTAATATTATTTTTTATATTCGTACAAAAATATGTATTGTGAAGAGTGTTAAATATACTATTTTAAATCAAGCCATTTGTAAGGTTTAGAGTATCAATGACCGTACATTTTAATAATTTTGTTGTAACTATGTAAATTTTTTGCCCTGATTTTTATTCAAACTTGTCTTTAGCCAAAAATAAAAAAATAAAGCAACATCGTTGTAGTAAGATTCTGAATTCGAATCGACTGCAGCACACTATTACATTAACAAAAATCTTTTATACACTAATTAAGCATATACTTGAATCAAAAGCATCCCAATATTACAAACCAGCAACCAAATAGTCCATTGATTATACCAAGAAAATTTCAAGAAACACATCATGCTTGGAACTCAAGACTCATTCAACAGGGATCATAACTTCATTAGTCCTCAATGGAGGCAAAGTCCACGGAGGATTATACCTAGCCAACACAAAATCACCAACAACTTTATACCCATCTCTCTCCAAACACTTCTTCAATGTCTCAACCTTACCCTCAACCACTTCATCACTAGCCACCCCACTAAACCTCACCACACCATACTTCCTCTCCCTCTCTTCCCTTATAACCACTCGCGCATCCAACGGCTTCGGTACTTCCTCCGCCTTGGTATACTTGGATGGCAATATAAACTGCATGGTCACCATTTTCTTGGATTCATCATTCTTGGTGACGACTGGTGCAGTCATGGCTATCTTCTCTGATGATGTTTTCGTGATCACTGGAGCTGTCATGGCTATCTTTTCGGGCTTGGTGTTTTGTGGGTTGCCTAATGCGCCTATGTAGTTGGCTAGCAATGTGAATCCTCCATCTTTGTCGTTGCCTTTCATTGTTGCAGGGTCGTATGTGACTTCTGCTATGACTGATGGTGAATATTTGCGGATTTCGTAGTCATATGTGGATTTAATCACCTCATATTTTGGTGTTTCCACTGTGATTTTACCGAAAACCAAACCCATTTTTGAGGGAAAATTGAAGCTTAATTGGCTAATGAAAGTGGTAACACGATCAATGTTAATGAGTGATAGGTTAAAAGAGTGATTTTATAGTTGATGGTTATGGATTTTTGAAGGGATTGTGAAGGTTCTGGTGATGTGCAATTTGCAGTGTTGAGTTTACTTGAGGAAAGAGTAAAGGATGAGAATTCGATCAAGGGACGACTAAGTACAGATTCAGTGGCCATGGTTGAAGGAGAAAGGAGTGGAGTTCGTTATGCCACGATCTTACGCGATGGCCGCGAGTAATTTCGCACTTGGAGTCCAAAGATCGGGTTTGGATCCTCCTTGATACGGGAAAAATGCCCGAGTACTTGACTTAAAGATAAAAATACTGACCGGGTTCCAATTCATTTTGAGAAAATCGTGGTGGGGATATCTTGATCGAGAATGTTCGATCTGGTCCAAGTATTCTGCCTCTTTTGACATTTTAGAATTTATTTTCACCTAATTTATTGTTAAAAACATATACTTAATACTCTCCAAAAAAAGTGGGGGGAATTTCAAAGTTTATATTACAAATTTAGGGTGTGTTGTCTAGAAATATTCCTCTTGTGTCGGGATAAATAAGATTTCCGGATGTCAGTTCAGCACTTGCAAAATTCAGAGATTTATTTTTTAAAATAATATAAATATCTTATTCATCCACATTAATAGGTAACTAAATTCTCCCTGTTATATCCCGACTAAAATATTTTAATTTGAGTCATTCAAATTAATAACTTGGGCTTTGGAGTTATCTCCTGAGATTGAGCTCATGCTGTTTCTTCTTGTGTAAGATTAGCTCAGATTGTGCTCGGGAAGGAGAAATCAAATTTTGACATCAACACTCCTATAATGTTGTACGAAAAGATTTAATATTGTTGAATTGTCTATATAATTATAATGAATGATTTAGACGATTGACAAATATTTTAAAAAATAAAAAAATAAATCCGATAGACCGTTTTTGAAAGAACCTGTGTTGTTAGAAAGGGATGTGAATTCCACGCACAAATAAAGCTGGAAAATATAGAGATGACAATGGGTAGGGTTTAAATTCAAATTCGACGGATATCCGACCTGATTATAAACCCGTTTACGAAACCGATGGAGTATCCGTTAGGGTTTGATTTTTACAAATGGTTACCGACGGGTAGTCCTATAGGATTTGGTAATAATAATTTTAAAAAACCTGAAAACCCGATTAGTAATTTAGTAAAAAATAAATTAATAAAAATATTTATATATTTACATACATATACAAATAATATACTATTTAAGAAAATATAATTTTTTAATATTGGTCCAAGAATAATAGTTGTGGGCTATAGTCTAAATTTTATTATCAGTTGTTAATCCTCATAGTTTATATTTACCTATTCTTTTATCTAATTCAAATAATACAACCGCTCAATTACTTAATAATTTAAATGAGAATGATAATTTACAATTGTAACAAGTACTTTATATTTTTTTTTTCTTCAAGTTATTTCATATTATTATAAAATGATGATAACTTCTCATCATAAAGATTTTGTTGAATGTTTATATTAAGTTTAAATTTGTTTATAGACAATAAATTTTTTTTTTTAATCCATTGCGATTTGTCATTATTTTAGGACTTCTTTTCATTTATTTTAAAAACCTTTTAAGTTTTTCTTTTAATTTTTTTATTATTTATTAACGGGTCAGGTCGGATACCTGCATGTTTTTAAATATTTAACGGGTTTGGATTTGATAAGCAAAATCTAAACCCAAGGACTTTTCGTAACGGTTTTGGTAAAATATAATTTAAATGGGTTCGGGTTTGATTTTATAAATTTTAGCGAGTATCCGATCCGTTGCCACTCTTAAAAAAATACGATTATATTTTTTATCATATCCCTAAATTCATCAATTCCTCTCATAATGTTATAAGTTATAAGAGGGTTCAAATTCAAAAAACGATTAATGGTAATATTGAACTCATAACTCACAACTAGATTTGGGAAAATTTCAAATGAATACGGTTTCCACATTTGGATTTTTTTTTTTTTTGGTTACTAAATTAGACCACATTTGGAAATTTTGTGTCTGTTAATAAGGGATTGGATTAAGGGAGATATTCAAAATCATCCACAAGGCTTAAAATAGAATCGCTCAAAATTGGAGTAAAAAGATGAGATGGGATTGTAAATGATTATTTGATGTTTATACTACCCTTCCTTTCATTTCAAAAGGTGAAAATGGGACGTATTAAAAAGAAAAGGTAAAAATATTAATTTATTTGCAAAATTTATCTCTACTTTTTATTTATTTTTCAATTCAAACAAAGAAAATACATAATTCTTTATGAATATTTCTTCTATAATTTTACACAATTCAAACAAGATTTGATCATTCCCTTTCCTTTCTGTTTTTATATTTCTCCTTGTAAATCCAAACAAGCCAAGGAAATAAAATCAAAATTAAGATTTGCAAAATTTATCGCTACTTAAATTAGTATCTAAAATGACGAAGCACAGATTCGGGTGTCTCGGCTAAGAGCAATTTGATTTTTGCTAGAAGTATGGTTGAGCCGTGAAGGTTCTGATAATTAAATACGAAATTTTTCAGTCTGGCTGCCGAATTATCTAATGGACCGTAAATTATTTTTTTAAATCTCAGCAATCAATTTAAATAACTAAAATCATAAACGAAAAATGAATTTTTGTTCAATTCAAATAACAATATATATATATATATATATATATATATATATATATATATATATATATATTTTTTAATGACGAGATACTCACTTTATGCAGGATAAATTTGACTCCTTCCTAAGATTAAAAATCTTATAATATAACAGTGGTCTAAACACATATTTCAGGTCAGTCAAGAATTAGCCAATACTTGTGATGAAAGAGTATAAATTTAAATTTAAAAATTTTAATCATAACAAATTACTATCCAACCGCTGCTCCAAAAATGAATCTATAAAGTTACAAAAATAGTCATACTTATAATTCGGCAGTTGGACCGATGTATTTCCCTAATTAGATACGAAGCCGAAGCTCAAAGAACATAGGCTTTAAGCTGCGTTTTGTGATCCGAACTCTCTTAGGCGAGGGCCTGGCTCAATGAAAAATAATTGGTTTGAGCCCAAGTTTGTTATTCTAAGAAGCTCATATAGTTTGGGCCGTCAACGCATGTCGGCCACGTCTAATCTCGTGTATGGTCTTATCTGCCGAAGACGGTAAAATTTTTAGTTTTATCCATTCAAGTTCCTTGTAAGATTATTGAAAGAAAGATTGGTCATAAATTTAAAGAGTTTCATTCATCTTTGTATATTTCTAGGTTCATTTAATAAGTTATTACTCAACTATTTCACTTAACTTTCGAGTCTTTTGTCGAGTATTCTTTTTTTCTTTTCGTGCATGTATTCTTGTCCTTGCTTGTGTTGTAAATTTTAGAATTATCGATGATGAGATGCTAATAAAACTACGATCCCGGATCTGAAACTTCCGATTTTGGAAGTTTAAGATGGAATATTGACTTGTTCTGAGATCCAATTATTGGTCACCAATTTTTACTGTAGCTCAAGTTTCGTGCCTCGTTATAAACCTGGGATACTAGTATTATTTGGGGCTTAATATCCAGAATTTTGCAGAGTAAATTTTACAGTAATTCAAGTCTCGTGTGAGTTAGAGGCGACGAGTTTGAGAATGAAAATAGACTTGTGAAAATGTCCTTACTGAAGAATTTCTTAGTTGTTGGTTCTATTGGTCGGCTAATTGTTGGGGTTGCTGGGGTTTTGTTTGCTGAGACAAGATATGGGGTGTTCTGATGAGAGTGCTTAGTAAATTGTTTGACTTAAATGAGGTTGAAATGACGTGATAACCTAAATAGCAAAGTTCGATTATTAACTGATAAATTTCGAGTGCAGCGACGCACTCTACTACCACTGGACCATACCCTCACGGGGAAATGAGGTTGGCCTAGTGACTTAGTCTTAGTCGGTGTTATGGTGGATATTTTGGTATAAGGTCTCATATGAGAGGATTGGAATTTATAAATTACCTTAGAATGATGGTGCATTAAGATAAAATGTTCAATTATTAAGTATGAAGATCAAATAATTATTTCATTACCTAAATTTCTCTCGTAAACTTATAATCAAGAACGAGGGTGCATTATGAACAATGATAAAAACCGAACTCATATATTGGTTGTTTTAAGGCTTATTGCAGATAAATAAGATAGAAGTGTTGTTCGACATCATCTATTTTTTATTACTCATTTCACTTCCTATGTATGTGCTTATAATTCGCATGCCAAAACAAAGAGAGAGGAGAAAAATTTATAAATTAGTATGTCAATTATGCATAGACATAATAGATGATAAATAAATAACTTTTAAAAAAAGTACTATCAAACAATTCTTTTAAGGGGTTGATATTCAATCAGTTCAAACTGACATCAATTATCTCATATGAATTGAGTCTTACACACATGTAAAACTCACTTCTTCTCTCACGACTAATGTCAACTTGAATTGAGAGAAAGAGTTTTTCAAATAGAATTAAAACAGCAGATATTGGAGGTACAAAAACCCAACAACAAGAATAAATGAGACGCAGAGTATTCACTACTCACTAGTCGCTTCAGTTAATAAAAGCAACCATAGATGCACGCTGAGTATATGTCATTGCTCATGAAACTAGTACGAGTTCTTGATGTTAAACATTGTTAATTACTTTGCTCACAAAGAAATCAAGAATTAAGACATCCCATTTACCAAAACTTGAAATTGCACTCGAGTAATATATAACAATACTATTTTGTTTCAGATGATGGATCAATAAATTACAGCCCACCAACAGCACAACATTACCAAATCTGAAGCTGTACCTTAATTATCAAAGAACTCGGGTAATATATAACAATACTAATACGTTTTAGATGATTGATCATTAAATTACAGCCCATCCTAGCAGCACAACAGTACCAAATCTGAAGCTGTACCTTAATGATCACAACACTCCGGTAATATATAGCAATACTACTACGTTTTAGACGATTGATCATTAAATTACAGCCCACCCTAACAACACAACACTACAAGTTACAAAAATGAAGAAGATGATTTACATGCACCACACTAATCTTTAATCCAACACAACCTACTAATTAATTCTTACCATCTTCGATGGTTTTATCTACAACAATTTTCTGCAATTTATACTCAACTTGATGATCTTTAGATGGCATAGCATAATCCTCTGGCACAACTGCACGCCTATTACCCAAGATAGTCCATAAAAACAACACAATCAATCCACCTAATGCACCACAGCCAGTGCCAAAAATGAGTGCAGCAAGCACTCTCAAAGCACAATCACTTCTCTTCTGCAGATTACTACTATTATTATTATTCTTCAACTCTTTTTTCTTCTCAACATAAGCTTTTGGATCCAATGGCTCTGAATGCATCCAATGAGGTGTTGTCCTTAGCTTAAAGCTCCATGAATAGACAGTGCACTTTTGAGTTGAGTTTCCACTTGATGCACTTAGCCCCACAAGCACTGGACTCTCTTTCCACATTTGTGACAAATCAATAGGACAAGAAAGCAATGGATCAACTGGCTTGGTTTCACCTAGTTTACACAACCTCACCTCTAATCTTTTTGAACTTGCTTCATAATCAATCCAAGCTTGCAATTTTTCACCACTTTTCAACACCACATTGATGAATGAAACATTGGATGATTTAACAGAAACAAAGCTTCCAACATCAATACCAACATGGTTATCATTCACATCACCATATTTTTCATCCTTGAAAGTATCAAATTCAACACCAAGAAACATGTCTTTTCTCTCACCCAATAGCCCAAATGAGCCACCACCATCATCAAACACATCCAAAGGAAACCCAACTGGAACCACCATGAAAACCAACCCATCCCCACTTTCACTTGACATGGAAAACACAACCTCCATTGAAAAAGACACCATTTTTCTTGGATTTCCATCAAGAAGCTTAAAGGGTTTCTTGAACATGACTCTTCCAGCACTATTGGCTATTGAACCAGAGACTTGTATACTAGACACACCACCAGCACCACCATTAACAACCTTGGCATCACCATATAAAGCAAGCTCTGACTCAAAGTTTGAATCTTTACCAAAATTCTTGAAAGAAAATGACTTGTTTGGTTCAGGGTCAGCATTTAGTATTCTCAAGTAGAAAATGAGCAAAAGGGTAACTGAGAAGTACCTTGAGGTTGAAGATATGGCCATTCTTGATCTGTGTTTGTGTAGAGCTTGCTAGCTAGAGTCTGTGTGTGCTTTGTCTGTTGTGGTGGATTTTAACTAGGTTTTTTTTGATGAAGTCATGTAGTATAGCCTGAAGTTTTTTTTATTTTTTTTTTCCAAGAAAAAAGGTTGGGAAAATGGGGGAGTGAGTGTGTGTTGTGTGGGGGGAGGGGGGGGAGGGTTGTAGGTGGTGAGTGGGGCTTCGGAGGTTGTGAAAATTAAATTCGTTTACTTGTTTCTGCAACACTGTGATTTACTTTCTCTGAGTGGTTGCTGACCGAGGGAATATAATATGAGATTTGTTTTGGATCATATCCTTGTGTTTCACTGAATTTGCAAAATGTACCCTATATTTTGCATATTTTCATTTATGTGTTTTGAGGAACTTTTGCTAATTGTCGTACATAGAAGCTTTACTAATATTTCCCTCAATTTTCAGCTTAACAATTGAAAGAGATCATTACCTCCCAATTGGGTGACTTGCCCTCGAAAGGACTTGTAACCTTGTTGGACTTTAACTTCGTACCCATAGGAGTGGTTTGAATTGGTTGTCTTTTGACTTCTGTTTGTATTCTGTTTTTTTTTTTTTCAGTTTGTAATTTGTTCTTATTAATGGATGGAATTGTTTCAATGACCAAAAAAAATAGCAATGGATAGACAACTAGCAAACTTACGCGTGGAAGTCTCAAATAGCTTCAAGAGCAAAACGAAGCATATTAACTTGACTGTTCACGGACTTTAAGATTCCGGACTTTGCAATAAAAGTACGTAAATGAGAGACACTATAATTTATACTTTTGGGCCAATGTTAAGTTTTTATTGAACATGTATTAAAGCACAAGTTTTCTCATGACTACTCGCCGTAACACATAGGAATACAACTTGAGTAACGATGGGCTTTTTTTTTGAAGAGATGACGTAAAAACTTAGTTATCGGAGTTTGATTATCAGATTATTTGATGAAACTTGACCACTAATTGGTACTTTCACACATGCAACATATCAGTTAAGAGCGAAACTTTAGAATAGTAGAGAATGTCAAACTCACAACCTCGCATGAATAATTTCACCCTACTACTGTTGACAGTCATGATTGTAATAAAAAATTTACCTTCCACGGGGATTTGACTGAAAAACCTAACAGACATGAGCCTTTGTTGGAAGTATCTAGAATTGCGAAGTCAATTTAGCAAATAGACCAAAATGAAGTTGCAGACCAAAACTTATACCCTCCATTGACCACACGCCCCTCATAATAGGCAAAAACCATTTTGGTTCTTGAGGTTTGGTATAAAAACTAAATTAATTTCTGAGGTTTGGAAGAAAATCAAATTGGTCCCTGAGATTTAGAAAAAGACCAAACAGGTCCCTTTCATTATGTATGAGTTAACAGTCAAATGTTTGACTAGATAAAAAGACTTGAATGCCCCTGTTTTAGTGGTTGGAGATTTGGAGGGAAGGAAAAAAAAAAAAAAATTGGGACCATGCAGCAGACGCATTTATTTAAGCACCCAAGCCATTTTTTTTCTTTTCTCACTTTCAATTCATGCTCTTTTTCACCAAAAAAAAAAAAAAAAAGAACGACAACAATAAAATTCTTGCTACTTAGAAGAGTTTGGCTCTTAATTTTTTTTGAATACATCTTTTTTTTTTTTCTTTTCTTTCTTTGGTAATGTTGATTGGGTTGTATCTAGTTTCTTTCATTCCCGTAGCAAATTTTTTCTGCGAAATTGCTTCATGTTAAAAAGGTTAGTAATTTTTGGGGTTTAGTTTTTTGATAAAAATTTTATTAATATTGTATATTATGTTATTTTAGAGTTTTTTTTAGACGTATTATTTTTGATTTTGTTATTTATTAGCTTTGCATGTGATTTATTTGTGGTGTATAATTTTTTTCTAGTTTTAGGGTTATTTTTTCTCTTGAGATTATATGATCCAGGTTTATTGCATATATGTTGTTAATCTTTGAATTTTTTTCGTCTATTATTATTTTTTATTTTTTTCTTTTCAAATGACGAGAAATTCGTTATATGTAAATTATATTAAATTTATCACAAGATTATAAATTTTATTGTCTAATATTGCACCTCAGTACATTTTTCAAGTTAGTTAAAAATCAGACAACATTTGTAGTTAGAGGACATATATCCAAAATTTAAAACTTTAAAAGCCACAATTAGTCACTACCCAATATTGTATCCAACTTTTGGGGACAAAGTAGTGGCCATAGATATACATGGCTTTCTCTTTAATTTATATTTAATTTTACACTATTATAAATATTAAAAATTACAGATTATTCAGTCATAATATTTCTATAATCTGAAAATGATGAAGGAGATTACATAGTTGATGATTTTTGCCCTACAACTATACTCAAGATTAAAAGAAAAACAAACTAAATATAACCCAATCAACATTACCAAAGAAAGAAAAGAAAAAGAAAAAAAGGTGTATTCTAAAAAAATTAAGAGCCAAACTCTTCTAAGTAGCAAGAATTTTATTGTTGTCGTTATTATTTTTTTTTTTTGGGTGAGAAAGAGCATCAATTGAAAATGAGAACAAAAAAAAAAAATGGCTTTGGTGCTTAAATAGTTGTTCATGCTACATGGTCCCAATCTTTTTTTTTTTTCTTCCTTCCAAATCTCCAACCACTAAAGTATAGACATTCAAGTTTTTTCATCTGGTCAAATATTTGACTGTTAACTCATACATAATAGGAGGGATCTGTTTGGTCTTTTTTCAAACTTCAGAGACCAATTTGATCTTCTTCCAAACCTTAAAGACCAATTTAATTTTTATACCAAACTTTAGGGACCAAAATGGTTTTTGGCCCCCTCATAACACCTACTGTAGGACAGCTGTCTTTTAGGACCGCGAGTTCACGCATTGCATCCTTCGATGTACAACAAAAGCTTTTCTTTTTCTTTTTCTTTTTCTTTTTCTGTAACTCCTTGTGTTCTCTTATCTTTTGGTTTATTTCTGTTCACTTCATCTAATAATTTATATCAGATTAGTAAACTATCAATATATTAAGTCTAATTAATTAATTTAAAATTTAAAACTAATGTTGATGATAATAGGATGTTCATGTTATTAACTGGACATAGATTTTTTACAAAATCTAACACGAGACGGAATATTTCACTTCGCTTCTAAGCTTTGGTTAATTTTTGCTTTTTGGTGGGTATGCTTTAGGCAATTATTTAATTAAAGGTGTGTGAAGCAAAAAAAAGAAATACATTCTGGAATCCAATGGGTAACTCAAATGGCAACATGTTATGAAAGACTCATACCAAGCGTTAGTTCATACTTTTGTAGCTACGATTGATATCAAAATTTTGACTTACTTACATAGTGCTACGATTATGGGGTTGGTTGTAGCAACTTCGAGATTTTGACAACATATAACTGATAGCGGTCCAGAAAAATAACACTCAAACAAAAAAAAAGAAGCTAATTTGACATTGTTTTGCTATAATGCTGAAACTATGGCAAATGCCTTATATCCTAGTGAACAATGTTTCACTGATTAGGCGGGGACATGATTCAATCCCATTACTGTATAGAGATAATTGTGAAGTCCGTAGTAAAATCACTTATAACTCTAATATAATATTAGTTCATTTGCGGTAACGAAATAAAAAAAAACCATAATATTCTTATTGAGTCTTTAGTCTAGTAATATGTCTTTCACTGTTAATGCAAAAAAAAATTATATCTGACGAGGGGTTCCCGAGCTGAGCTAAATTAGCCGACCTGATCGGAGGTGGGCCAATCCGCGCTCCACTAGCAGCTCGCTCAGCCCAATGATCAACCCCAGATGACTGACCCGACCCCATTAACCCCGACCTCAGTTCCAGCTGTTCCGATGGGACATAAAGCACTGATGGGACATAAAGCTGCGTCGCATTAAATGCTGTCAGACCTAAACTTAGTATAAATAGAGCTCAACCCTCCTCATTTACTCTCTCTCTCGCTATTAATTGCTCTAAACTACTTTGCCAGCTCGGACATATTAATCATTCGCACGCCTGAGGGGAAAATCCGGGTCGTCACCCCGCCTTTTCCTTGTCTTCCTTGTGCAGGACCTACAGCCTACCAGGAAAGTTCAGCTCGGAGTCGGATCGAAGGAGTCCAGCTCGGCCAAAGCAGCTTCCGAGTCTAACTGTGAGATTTTCAACCTCGACAGTTTGGCGCCGTCTGTGGGAAACGACGAGTTCTTCTATAACTCTCTTCACCACTCATTGAGAAGCCATTATGGTGCAAACTAGAAGCCACAACATACCGGCAGAGGATTCGCCCAACCTGGAAGGGGACCTCGAAGCCACACAGGCGCCCAGCCAAAACCTAACCCAAGCCGACGTTGGAACGAGCCAACGCATACACTTAGCCACTCAAACCAACCCCGCAGCAGAAGGAGACCCAAACTCCAACCTATCACCGGAGATAAGGATGATGCTGAGGATGTTCGAAGAACTTAAGGAGCAGGTGGCCCGGCTGGCTGAGGGCCCCCTGGCCCCGCAAGAGGCCGGGCCGCGGCCATCGCGCCCCCAGTTCCACATCCCGGAGTCTAGACGAAAACGGACGCAGGAAGAGGAGGGCTTTTACGAGCCAACACCAAGGTCCGACCCGGAGAGAGGGAAAAGGGCGGTTCAAGCCGACCCCGAGCAAGCAAAGACCGCGGCTGCCATAGCTAAGGTCATCAACCAACTCGGTGTAAGCCCACTCTCTCCCGAGGTATTGGCCACGCCCCTACCCACCGGCAATCGCATGCCCAACCTGGCCGTTTACAATGGAGACGGAGACCCAGCCAGCCACCTGCTCAATTTTGACCACCACATGACTCTGCATGATATGCCAGATCTCATGAAGGCGAAGACGTTCCCGACCACCTTGGTTGGCAATGCCTTGGATTGGTTCCAAAAACTCCGTCCAGGTTCAATTGCAAGTTTCCACCAGCTGGCTGAGGCATTCCTGTCTCTCTTCGCGGGAAGCCGCCGCGCCACTCGTCATACTTCAACATTGCTGTTGGTGAAGCAGCATCGAGGGGAAAGCTTGAGGGCTTACACGGCCAGATTTAATGAGGAGTCCCTCCGAATTCCGAACCTGGAGGACTCCATGGCTCTGATGGCTTACCAGAGTGGGCTTAGGTCGGGCCCACTCACGTCTTCCTTAGCAATTGATCCTGTGGATACTGTATCCGAGCTGATGGTGCGAGCAGAAGGGTACATACACTCGGAGGAAATCCACCAGGCGAAAAGGGATGATGACAAGGAGAAGGAGGCCGGGAAGAAAGGAGAGGCCTCCCGAGCCCAACCTGGGGCCAAAGCCCAGAATGACCGAAGCAAGCAGCCCCAGCAGCCGAAGCCGAACCCACGGTTCACGATGTTCACTCCCCTCAACACCTCGAGGGAGCAGATCCTGATGGAGATCCAGCACCAAAACCACCTGCCTCCGGCACCGAGAATGAAAGGCCGGCCTGATAAGCGCAATAAGACCAAATATTGCCGCTACCACATGGACTATGGCCATACCACCGAAGAGTGTAAAGACTTGAAGCAGGAGATCGAGGCACTGATTGCCCGAGGTCACCTTCGGAGGTATGTAGATCAACAGCCGACCCGAAATACGGAACAAAGGGATAGGGAGAGAAGTCCGTCCAGGCGCCAGGTTGGGGGCGGACGTCTGGCTGGGAGTGAAACCATAGCGGGAGGGCTAGCGGCGGGAGGGGAGGCCTCGGCAGGGAGGAAGGGTTATGTTCGTGCAGGGAGGGAATATGGCCCAATGAAGGGACCGGCCCCGGGGATGCAAAAGATCACCTTTTCCTCAGAAGACTTGGAGGGGGTCATATTGCCTCACGACGACCCCCTGGTGATCAGCGCAGAGATAGCCAACTTCACCGTCAAAAGGCTGATGATAGACACTGGGAGCTCGGCAGAAGTCTTGTTCCTCAGTGCTTTTGAGCAAATGGGGCTGGACAGGAGCCGACTCAGGCCATTGCGTGGTACTTTAGCAGGTTTCACCGGGCAGTCCCACCGAGCCGAAGGAGTCATCAACCTCCCGCTGAAGTTGGAGGCTGGGGATAAGTGGGTGTCGATGCAGGCCAACTTCATTGTAATGAATTGCAACTCCACCTACAACGGGATCTTAGGTCGGGTGGCGCTTAATCATTTCAGGGCCGTCCCCTCAACGTACCACCAGGCCCTGAAATTCCCGACCCCATCTGGGGTAGCCACCATTCGCGGAGCCCAGCTATCAGCTCGGGAGTGTTATGAAAACTCACTCCGACCCAAGTATCAAATCGGCTGGGGACCGGATCTGCCCGAAGAAAAGAGAGACGCTAAGAGGGGAAGCCCAGCTGAGGACCTCCAGGAGGTGGAGCTCTCTGACGAAACAAAGAGAGCAAAGATTGGGTGCGAACTATCTGCCAATCTCAAGAAAGGTATAAGCCAATTTCTTTTAAAGAATGAGCATGTATTTGCCTGGTCTGCTTCTGACATGACAGGAATTGACCCGAGTGTGATTGAGTATCACCTGAATCGCGACCCAAATCACTATCCAGTAAAACAAAAGCGTCGGCACTTTCATTATGATAAGCAACAAATCATAGCGGAAGAAGTGGACAAGTTGGTGGACGCCGGCCACATAAAGGAAATACAGTACCCGACTTGGCTGTCCAATGTGGTGCTGGTGACGAAGTCTTCTGGTGGATGGAGACTATGTATTGATTTCACCGACCTCAACAAAGCTTGCCCCAAGGATTGCTTCCCCTTGCCACGGATTGACCAAATGGTGGACGCCACCTCCGGGTTCGAGCTGCTCTCCTTCATGGATGCCTTCAAAGGTTATAATCAAATCAAGATGGCTCCCGGGGACAAAGAAAAGACCGCCTTCACCACCGATAAAGGACTCTACTACTATGAGGTCATGCCTTTTGGCCTCAAGAATGCTGGAGCCACATACACTCGGATGGTGAACAAGGTCTTCAAGAACCAGATTGGCCGGAATATGGAGATCTATGTAGATGACATGTTGGTCAAGAGCAGGAGGGCGGAAGACCATGTAACTGACCTGGCTGAGGCCTTCGCCGTAATGGAGCACTTTGGGATAAAATTGAACCCGGAAAAGTGCGCATTCGGCGTCAAGGCAGGCAAGTTCCTGGGCTTCATGGTAACAGCCCGCGGGATAGAAGCCAACCCGGAGAAAGTCCAGGCGATCCTAGACCTAGTGCCCCCGACCTGCGTGAAGGACGTCCAGGTGTTGGCAGGAAAAGTCGCGGCGCTGAGCAGATTCATGTCCAGGTCGGCTGACAAGTGCGCTCCCCTATTCAAAATATTGAGGAACCCTAAGAACTTTGAATGGACTGAGGAATGCCAAAACGCCTTCCAGGAGCTGAAAAGGTACTTAGCCTCGCCACCTCTATTATCCCGACCTGAGGTGGGGGAGGAGCTGGTAGTATACTTGGCATGCTCGGGAACAGCGGTGGCGGCGGCGCTAGTCCGAGAAGAAGGCAAGGAGCAGAAGCCGGTCTACTACGTTAGTAAAACCTTGCAGGGAGCCGAGGTGAGATACTCTTCCTTGGAAAAACTCGCCCTCGCGCTCATCACGGCGGCTAGAAAGTTGAAACCATACTTCGATGCTCATCCGATTAAAGTCATGACTGATGCTCCGCTCAAATCCATCATGCACAAACCAGAAGCGTCGGGCAGGCTACTGAAATGGGCAGTTGAGTTGAGTCAATTCGACATCACCTACCAGCCCAGGACAGCCATCAAAGCCCAGGCCATTGCTGACTTTGTCGTAGAGTGCTCTGGCCGAGCAGAGTACGACCCGGAGGACGTGTGGAAGGTCCATGTGGATGGGGCCTCAGGGAAGTCTGGGAGCGGAGCTGGGGTGGTCATCCTCGACCCAAACCGGCATGAGCACCAGTACTCCCTCAAGTTCGCCTTCTCGGCGTCCAACAATGAAGCAGAGTATGAAGCGGTGATTGCAGGGCTGAAAATTGCTGCTCAGCTCGGGGCACAGACAATCGATCTAAGCACCGATTCTCAGTTGGTTGCAAGTCAGATATCTGGGGAGTTCGAAGCCAAGGACAGTGCTATGCTAGCCTACCTCAACAGAGTCAAGGATTTGACCTCAACACTCAGAAGGTTCACGATACAGCAGATTCCCAGAGAAGAGAACATGAAGGCTGACGCCCTATCCAGGCTAGCCTTGGGCGAGGGCCGACCTACCCTTGTCCACGTGGAAGAAGTATCTGAACCTAGTATCCAGTTGGGGATTCGAGCGGGAGCCGAGCACAAATTAAATCAAGATTGAACCAGACCAATGAAGGAGTATTTGGAAGGGGGTATGAACCCGGAGGATGAAAAAGCTGCTCGGAAACTCATGAAGCAGGCCTCAAGGTTTGTCATAATTGCCGGGCAGCTCTACAAAAGAGCCTACACCTGGCCTCTTTTGAAATGCGTTGCACCCGAGGAAGGAAACTATGTACTCCGGGAGATTCATGAAGGGGTGTGTGGAAACCACTTGGGGGGTAAAGCTCTGGCTCGGAAGGCGTTAAGGTACGGCTATTTTTGGCCAACCTTAGAGCAAGATGCCAAAGAGTATGTAAAAAAGTGCGACACCTGCCAGAGGTTCGCCAGCGTGCAGCGGAAGCCTGCTGTAGACCTCACAGTGATGATAAGCCCTTGGCCATTCTATCAGTGGGGTCTAGACATCATCGGCCCCTTGCCGGCCAGTCTCGGCCAAAAGAAACACGCCTTCGTGGCCGTAGACTACTTCACCAAATGGCCCGAGGCTGAAGGTGTTGCCAGAATAACAGAAAAGGCAGCTTGGGATTTTGTATGGAAAAATATCATATGCCGATTTGGGGTACCAAAGGTCATTGTCACCGACCACGGCAAGCAATTCGACAGTGCATACTTTCGAGGCAAATGTGCTGAGATTGGGATCGACCTCAGATTCTCGTCTGTTGCTCACCCTCAAAGTAATGGCCAAGTTGAAAGAACTAACCAAATCATTTTGCAGGGTCTGAAAACCAAGCTGGAGGAAGCAGGGGGCCAATGGGCATCAATTCTCCCAGAAGTGATGTGGGCTCAACGGACCAATATCAGCTCGGCGACGGGAGAATCGCCCTTCGAACTGACCTTCGGCACTCAAGCCGTGCTGCCAGTGGAGATCGGGTCTCCAACCAGTAGAACCCTCCACCATGACCCAGAAATAAACGGAGCACGAATCCGTGAAGAGCTCGACCTCGCTGAAGAGCTCCGAGCTAAAGCTCAAATCAGAATGCTGGCCAGCAAAGCTGCAATGAAAAGAGCCTTTTCCAAGCAGGTTAGGCCTAAGCCTATTAAGGTCGGCGATCTCGTACTCAGGAAGGCCATCTTTTTGCCGCGCTCCACTAACAAGCTTTCCCCGACCTGGGAGGGACCCTACGAGGTCATAAAAGAAGTCCGACCCGGGACCTTCTACCTTCGAGACAAGAACGGAAAACCGTTAAAGAATGCATGGCATTCAGAACATTTGAAGCGGTATTTTGTCTGAAAGCCGCCCCGAGCCGGAATATTTTGTCCACGGCCACGAGCCGCAATATTTTGTAAAACGGCCCCGAGCCAAGGTATTTTGTAAAGGCCCCGGGCCGAAACATTACTTGTACAAATTCAATACAATGCGATTTTGTAAACTAGTGCAATTCCCGACTTGGGAACAAGTACACCAACCAGTGCAATGCCCAACCCGGGTGCAAATGCTACAACGACAAGATTACTCGAACTCGGATTAACGCGGTGGCCACGCTTAATCACGAGCAAATGATAAGTAAACCAGCTCGGACTAAGTTCCAGCTCGGGTATAATTGATAACAATTTGATCAGTTTTGCCAGTTCGGATTAAGTTCCAACTCGGTGCATTCCGGCCTCAGGTCGGTGTATTAGCTTGGGTCTAAACTCGAGCTCAATACTTGTCGACATTAGTTTGACCATTTTTATAACGGACTGACGAGTTCGAATCGGTAACCACTATGAGTTGCCCCTATTATACCAGCTCGGATTAGGATGTTAAAACATCAGTCGCGTCCAGCTCGGGTTATTACTCCTAAGTTTGTATGGTCCATTAAAATTGGTCCGACCCCACTGACTTAGAAAAAATTTGCGGAGAGGAAAGTACGCGTGTACGAACTCAATTGAAACGCAAATAAAGCCAAAATAAATCTTTCATTAAAAACCGGAAAATGATTACAAAGGCCCAGCTTGGGCAAAAAATACAATAGCCCTATCAGGGAAACAGTGCTAAATCTACTTTGGCGCGGCAGCGGAGGTGGTGGCTTCAGCTTCATCCCCAGCTTGGTCCAGGCCCTTCTGGACGAACTCAGAAACCTCCTTGGCCTGGGATATCAGGTCGGAGGGAAGCTCGGGGATCTCCCAGAATTCTGGCGGCGGGACCTCCAGGATCTCGATGTAGTCGTTCTTGGAGGATGGAAAGAAAGTCTTCGCTCTCTCCCGAGCCGCAACTTGACCCCGGAAGTAGAACTCCATTTCCGCGTATTTTGCCATGGCCCCGCCTTCCGTGGCCAACCAGTCCACCGCCGCGTCACTGGTTTTGAAGGCCTCCACCGCCTTTTCCCCGTGGACGCCGACCCGCTCCGCCAACTCCTTGAACTTTGCCTCTGCCTCCCGCTTCTCTCGCTTATAGCGGTCGACGTCCTTGGCCGCGGCTTCACGTCGGCCCTTCTCTAGGTCCAGCTCCTTCCTTAAGCGCTCGACCTCCGCCGCATCAGCCCTCTGCCTCTGAGCGGCTTCCTCTCTCACTGTCTCAAGTTCGGCTCGGGAATCCACGTACCGTTGCTCGAGCTCAACGCAGTGAGTTTGGGCCTTGATTAAGAAGCTGGGGGCAGAGAGGATGTGGGACTCGGCCTGTTCAGCAGAGGACAAAACAATTAGCCGAGCTAAGAATGCGAACCCTATGTAAAATGGATAGGGGCTTACCGTAACAATGGCCGTCCTCAAGTCCAGCGAGAGTTGCTCGGCTGGGACCGTCGCCAGTTTGGGGTCGCGATCCACTTTGGACGCTGCCATGAGGTGCTGGTCGGGAGGACTGAGCTCCGACTCCTTGCCCTTTCCGGGGTGCCCGGGCCGAGGCCGCTTTCTGTTCTCGGATCGGGGGGAGGAGCGCTCGGGGATCGTTAGGCCCGACCCAGATTTCTTCGGCAATGGGGACCCCGAAGCCCCTTTTGAGGAGACCTCGGGACCGACCTCACGCCCTTGGCCGCTGTGGCGTTGCCTCTGGCCTTGTCCAGTGCCGCCCGGTCCTGACCGCACCTGGGCGTACGCGAGCTTCCTCATATCCGCCATATCTGCAAAGGTAAAGAGCAAAGGGAATCAAAAGTGAGTCGAAGACCCAGCTAAAGCGAAGTTAATAAAACGGGACGGGAGGTCGGACGCCAATCCTGCAAACTGACCCTCTTCCGAGCCGGCCCCGTCATCTCCATCCGGGTCGGGAATCAGGTGGGGATGATCCTTTGAGAGGTCGGGCTCCCGACCAAATAACTTAGAATCCCAGATTCGCTCCCATTTCAGCACACTGTCAATATTTATCAGCATCCCGGGCGCGGGCCTGAGCACTGCAACTTCTCCGCGCTCCTCCTTTGAGAGTTTAGGATCATCATTGACGGTTTTCCTCAGGCTCGGGAGCCAGTCCAACCTACATCCAGGATTCACAGACGACTCCACCCAATAGTAATCATTATGCCAGCCCTTGTTAGATGAGTGCCACTTGGTGAATATGGAATGGCCGACCCGAGCTGCGAAGTGGAACCACCCCGGTTGCTTCGGATTGGGCTTACATACGAAGAAATGCCTGAATCGACGCAAGGTCGGCTCCACTCCCTTCTCCAAACAGAACACATAGAAAGCCACCATTATAGCCCAACCGTTCGGTGACATCTGACCCGGGCTGAGCTCGAAATGGTTCAGGATTCCAACGATGAAGCCAGGGAGGGGGAGCTGGATGACGTCGAAGGCCAGATCGTATATGGTGTAGTGGTTGGCTGGGGGGTAACACGCCGATTCTTGCCGACCTGGAACCTTCAACTTGTGATGCCGATCAACCGACCAGTTCCTCAGTCTTGCGTTCGCCATCCGCACGGTGGAATGGCACTCTCGCTTGCAGCAGGCAAACAACTGCTCGATCCTCTTTCCCCGAATTGAAGAAGCGCTAGCTGAAGCCGAGCTCCGGGGTCGAACAGCACTGACTGGAACAGCCTCGATCGGTTCGGTGGCAGCCACCCCGGCTAAGAACTCTTGCGGTATCTCGATGCCCTCCAGTCGGTTCAGCGGCTCCTCATCCTCCCCGGCATCGAATTCTCCCAGGTCGGCCATAGGGTCCTCTTCTGCCTCTTCTCGCACCAGTCTAACCCCAATAACTTGGCAGTCGTCGTCACTCTCCTCGCGATTGGATCTCCGAGCCGGCCCTGAGGACGAGCTGGTGCTCTCTCCGCCACGGATCCTGTTCGAAGTAGATGCCGAGCTCGGCGGACTTTCATCTCCGCCGTAAGACCTTACATCCATTGCCTGAGAATCTTCTGATTCCGACCTCCCCATCCTGTCTACAGCAAATACAAATGTACAGGAATGACTAAAGGGAGTCGGGACGTACCTAATGCTCTCGAACTGCGGAGTGCGGCCGACTATTCTGGTCCGAGCTGAAGAATCCCGAGAATATTCTTTCCGAGCTAGTTGCGTCCGACCACTCTTGCGTCCGACCTAAATTCTTCGAGAAATATAAAGTGAAGTATGCAGTGAATCTCGGAGGAGGTGGCCCTATTTATAGGCGCCCGTGAAATTCGCCTCGGGAAGACCAAACGTCGCGTCTCGTCAGAACCGCCAGGTGACGTGGCAGCCATCCGTTGGGCATGCACTGCTGACGTGGCCATCCCTACTCTATCGGGGTCGGGCACCTGCAGCTCGGGATTAGCTTCTACCTCTAGATCTCGCCCACTCGATCTCGACTGGGGGGGGAATTGACGAGGGGTTCCCGAGCTGAGCTAAATTAGTCGACCCGATCAGAGATGGGCCAATCCGCGCTCCACTAGCAGCTCGCTCAGCCCAATGATCAACCCCAGATGACTGACCCGACCCCATTAACCCCGACCTCAATTCCAGCTGTTCCGATGGGACATAAAGCACTGATGGGACATAAAGCTGCGTCGTATTAAATGCTGTCAGACCTAAACTTAGTATAAATAGAGCTCAACCCTCCTCATTTACTCTCTCTCTCGTTATTAATTGCTCTAAACTACTTTGCCAGCTCGGACATATTAATCATTCGCACGCCTGAGGGGAAAATCCGGGTCGTCACCCCGCCTTTTCCTTGTCTTCCTTGTGCAGGACCTACAGCCGACCAGGAAAGTTCAGCTCGGAGTCGGATCGAAGGAGTCCAGCTCGGCCAAAGCAGCTTCCGAGTCTAACTGTGAGATTTTCAACCTCGACAATATCAATTGTTATAAACGACATCTTTTAAGATATATTGTAGAATTTATAATTTCCTTAAATGAAAGAAAAAAAAAAAAAAAACGATTCCATAGAAGTGAATGTCAACCTTGCGCAGTGAGCGTAGATACACACAGTGGGTGCCCGGTGGTGTGTTTTTTCATCCGACAATAAACAGAGATGTATTGTGGATTGTGCCTGCTTTAGCACACTCTTTTCTGTAAAGAATAACACTAACATGCGCGTGCTTCCTAACTCCTTCTTGATTTTATACAACGGTCTCGTTTTATTTATTATGTGAAGCTTTTATATATCTATAATGTAATATAAAAATAAAAATAAAACACACAAAGTTACACACAGTTGACAGCTAAACATGTGGACCTTTGCTTTGAAGACGACGACACACTGCTCATATTTAACGAACCTTCGGTTGGCCAATTTGTCTTTAAGGATTAACTTTGTGTCTTTCTCATGTGCATGTCCTTGGCAATATGTCCAATTTATGACATGATTTTTTTACTCATTTAACGGTCGAAATAATCTTCAAATTATATGCAAGCCAAGCATTTGTCTTTTTATTCTTTTTTTTTTATTTTTTTTGTACTTTCCCTTCTCTTTTAGGGAATTAAACCCTTACTTGATGTTTATTGTCTCATAATATTTGAATAGTTAGAACGTCCGATTCATAATTGATGATTTAACCACACTGATGTCAACCTAGTAGGAAGGGTAATCACAAATAGCTTTTAAGAAAGAATACGTCTCAATCTTGAGTATAGGAACATAACTTTTTTAGATTAATTCTTGTGTTTCAATCTAACTCCCTTTTCTGTCTATTATTATACCTTCCATTAAGTTAGGTTTCCTCATCAATAAGGGACATAGGGAAACAACATGAAGCAATGATATGCTTCATGAATAGCCGGGAGAAAAGAAAAGGGCGGTAGATGATAATAAAAAACGACGAGGCATCTTGATGGGTCAAAAGGGATATTTCAAATGAGGTTTAAATTAATACGTGCATCCAACAATGATAAAATTATGATAATAATAATTTAAATAACCCCCGTGAGTATAAAACTTGAAACTCATACCCCATATTATTCTTACTCTTTTTTTTGAGATAACAAAAAACTCACCTAAATAGGACCACATTGGATCCACCCTTAAGGTATAAACCTCGTAGTGCAATAAGACACTCCGATGCATGCTTCAAGTCAATCAATAACCATATAGTTCTTGCTTCTACATATGCTAATTGGCGAATAGCGAAACTCATAATCGAAAAATTGAGATGTTCAATTCCTACGGGATGCACACCAAGAGAAAATTTTTAAAAAATTTAAATCAATAATGTTCAATCCAACAGTAATAAAATGACGATCATAGACATTTAAACAAGCCCCATGAGAACAAAATTTGAAAACTTATAACTCATATTGTTCTTGCTTCTGGTTATGCTAATTATCCAACTTCGTCAAATATACAAAATAACAAATCAAATGTTAAGTGGGTGCAAGATAGTACCAATTTTCAATTAAAACAAAACCATCTAAATCATGACATTAGTTTGTTAAGTGGTCCATATACAACTTGGGTATTCCACGAAGTTGGCCTTCTTTTGGTCCCCATGTTAAGACAACGTGTGATGGAGAGGCTATGTGATTTGTGCTTTCAGTTTCTAAATTTAGCCTACTATAATAAAAGTAATTTAGTAATTTTCCCGTAATATATTATTTTGTCTTTTTTTTCAATCTTTGCGAGTCTTTCTACTTTCTAGAAAGAGTTCTTAAAGATTTTTTTTTATCTTTAGATATGTTTTTTGAAATAATAACAGTTAAGAAACTAATAATACATGAAAGTAACAGTAATAGTATTAGTACTAAAAAATGACAAATTAATGACACAAAACCGTGACTTTCCTTCTTTCATTTAAGAAATTTTTTCCACAATAAGTAGAATTTTATCGGCAAAGTTCTTTACTAAATATCCAATGCATTAGACTCGACGGTGCCTCTCAGTGGGGGCTGCACCCCTGCCAAGTGAAATGATAGGGTTTTTTCTTTTTTTTTTGGATGAAAAATGACAGAGTTCAAGTCAGGAATGGGGGACGAGGATTTGGGGCTGGGGCGAGGGCGGGGGCGCGGGCGGGGTGGGGGGGTCCAATGCATTAAGCGTAGGTGGCAGACATGATCGATATAGCATTTCCTTGGGTCTCGTGATCCATGATGCAAGGTCCCTCTCTGCATTCTGAAACCAAAAATGTAAAGTCACTGTTACTACTCTTTTTTCTTTTTCTTTTTTTTTCATTTTTACGATGAGCAACGTAACTATATTGGATCTATTAAAGTTACAAATTCAATAATAAAAAATGGACCCCAATGCAAGGTTCAAGCCCGTTATTACTACTTTGATACAGATAAATTTATAAGAGGCAAATTAAACTCGAAACTAATTTGATTGATAATTATACATAGGGTAAATTATTTATTTACAGACTATTTTTAACAAATAAATTTTATAAAATTTTGTAAAATTTATTTGTAAATCTAATTTTTATTGTTTGAAAGAACCATTTTAAAAATTAAAATTCTAAGATTTGCAAATCATAGAATTCGTTATACTTTAATCAAATTCTTGCTCAAGAGGTGAAATTTACAAATTCATATTTTTTAAATTTGTTGCTCATCTTTTAAAGACAAAATTGCCCTCAGGTTTAAGAAATAAACTTTGACTAAAATACAAAGATTAAAAAAAAAAATCATTGTCTCTCTCAATGTTCCTCTTTCACCAAAAGAAAAAATCAACGTTTCTCTTATCTTTTCTCTTAAAATTATTTTTTCATATTAAATGTATGGTTGAACTTAAGGTTATTTTATCACTTGGATTGTAAGTTTATTTTGTAATTTAAACTAATGTTTGAAGTTACCGTTATTTTATAATGTTGAATTTCATTGACAATTTTTCTTTATTGTTTTTTTTTTGGGACAATTTTATGATTATAACAATAATCAATAATGGGGTGAGATGATAATCTCTATATAATAACCCTAATTTCAATACAATAAAAGAAGGGCATTTATGTAAAATATAAGTATTAATTCCAATTGTACATGTGTTTCAAACACAATTTATATTTGTAAACAATAGAATTGACTTAATACTATTTTACAAATCAAATGAATTTCACACTTCAAGTGTTTCGAAACACTATGTTAGTCTCGTATCTTTACAATTTATCTCACCTTAATCCTTATCTTTCAAAATGTACTCTTTTAATTTCATATCTTTATCATTTATCTCAACTTATTCTTATACATATTAATAAAATAACATAATGACTACAAGATAACCATTCCAAGTAAGATTGTGGGTTAAACCCACCATACACTTCCTTTTTAAAACCTAAATTAAGTCCTATAGTTAAATGGAATTATTTATATGATTATGACAACACCACTTATTTCGGTCAAGAACTACCTCCTTTATAAACTCCACCCACGGGACACTTCTTCATTTGAAAAATTAAAATAAATCCTCCACAGACTACAAAGGCCATCAAGACAAATCTCTAAAATTCTCTCCAATAGCCTCGCTATAAGAGGCTATCCAAATTAGGAGCCCCTATTTTTTATGTAAGCCTCAACAACAAATAGAAGAAGCCACTTTACGACTCGCTATGTTATGTGTACGACGTGTTGTTAGAATAAAATTAAAATAAAAAATCTATAAAATAGATAGTGATTAAAAATATGAGGTATTATCGTAATAAAACAAAAACAAGAACCCCTAAAAGTATGAATCTACCTGTTTGGCCCCTTATTATTGAGGGGAAAGAAAAAAAATAGGGAGTTAGAATTGTTTATTTTTTATTTTTTATCTCCACCCCTAAAATTTAAATTTCGATCTCTCAACTATTAAGAAAAATAATTCATTATTAATCTACTCGTCGATCTCAAGTTAGAATTAGCTTAATGTACCAAAGAGAAGGAACAAGTGATAATGAGCTCCACATTGCATGGTGGGCATCTTAACTTTTTAAAGATGGATTTCCTTTAAAAAACGCACCAACCATCCACTAAGCACAAATTGGTATCATTGCCATTACCAATAGCAGAAAAGATGCTAATCAAAACCCTGCCTTTTCCAGCTACTGATTATATATATATTGAACTCAAGATCTCCATAATAACATAGAAATAAGGTAGGTGACCAACGAGTGTTGCATATCATCTTTCACCAATTTGTTGATTTAAGTTGCACCAAGGTCTATTCATAAAAAAGCAAGCAATCTGCACCTTACACATTGGTAGGCATATCTTTAGCAAAGATTTTCTCGTAATTTTAACACTTGTTAAATAGATAATGAAGAACAACCGTTCGAGTTCACATCAAAATTTAAACGTTTGAAATACATGACCCGCTTAGATGAATCATGGTCTAATTTAATTAGACATAAGACTTACATCTTGAAGAGAATAATCTCTTGGAAAAGCATTTCGGGTTAATACATCCAAACACCTAGGACACATAACTCTTCTTAGAAGAGGCATGATGCATTTTAATTAAGCACAAGGCCTATTGTGACTCGCATAAAAAAAAAATTAAACTCTTTACTGATAGGCTTCCCATTAGCCATGATTTCATTTGTGAAAATATTAAGGCTCGAAGTCAAACCAGAATATTTAGCCATCAGCCAATTTTATGCTAGATCACCTTGCATCAGGCCTCAAGGATTACGTAAAGATCATTCTGCCCCTGTACCATGCATCAGGCCTCAAGGTTTACGTAAAGATCATTCTGTCCTTGAAAATGCAAAAACATTTTGATGCATCGTGTAGATGCCACCAATTTGTGAGAGACTGAAAAGTCAATTTAAACTGGCACAATAATTTTTTCTTTAGAATACGATGCAAAAGAAGTGGTTAAGGCTATTACTACTCCAAGCATCTGCACTAACTGAAAGATCGTACACATGGAAACTGACCATGGCCGGAGTCATTACCTTAACCCCAATATCAGAATGAGGAAGAAAAGATACCAATACTATATCACTTGAATGCACTCCCCTTACAGACCCCTCTTCGTAGGCATTTGCCAAAATATTCCATTAGTTTTTCCTGGCCTGATCTCGATGCCTTCCCCCTTAGTTCTCTCATCTCATCGGCTTGGTTATTGAAGACACTAAATAATAGCAAGCAGGCAAGTGCATTTCATCAAACTAAATAGTTGAGTGCAAGATGCAAACATTTGGGTGCCACTATCAATTCTTTCATTCAATTGTACGATCTTTAATCTTTCAGAATTACTCAGCACAATAATATCAAGCAGGCAAGTCCATTTCATCAAACCTTTTTTATGCCAATTAGAAAACCAGGATTTGTATTCAGTACAATGAATTGAGAAGACTCTAACGCTATGAAATGCTAAGAAACACCATAACAGAAAAGAGGATCACTTCTTATGCATAGAGGTAACTTTTTAACTTGACTGGTAACTAGTTAGATAGATATGCAGCAGAATAACAAATAAAATACATCTCGATATTCCTTAACAGTTCTTCTTATTCAATCTACCATAAACACCACAAGAAAAAGAATAAAAAGAAATAGAAGTGAACTTGCAATTGAATCTATGTCAATTTTCATTTGTTGCAGGCTGTGTTTGATATTGTTATGTTTAAAACAGTAGTTTGAGTGAACATGCAAATGAATCTGCGTCATTCATGCATGCATGGTTTTGGAGGCTGCTTGAGTAGATATACCCCCATCAGAACAGAATACAGGTATACTCAAATTGAACTTACCATTACTAATAATAATCAATAGTCTGTAAACATCATTATGTATCGGCTGCAATTTCATTGACATCTATGTCTGCTAAAGTCTCCTTGCCAAACAAAGTAAATCCGACAGTTGCCTGCAAGAAGAATTTTTCAAGTATCAAAAATCTGTATAAACTTATGAGTCACCCAATGAGGGACGAGTGGTGTGGGAAGAAAAGACATAAAAGGCCAATGATGAGGACCTTAATGATAATTGTATAAACAAATTATGCTAAAAATACTGAACAGATGCTTTGAAGCCCATGGAGCATCCTTGGATCCAAGAATGGAACCACAGGAGCAAAATTATAATATCAACTTTTTCCCTGCGGGAATACTTGCTGCCAACCCCATGCTTCAAAGTAGCTAGTAGCTGCATTACTGCCCCCAATTACAACATTCAAGTCAACTTTAGAGAAATAAAAAATAAATAAGAAAAGAAACATACCAGTCTTCTCTTGGTATCAAACTTCTTAAGGATGCCAGAAAATCCTGCAAATGCCCCAGAAACCACTTGAACTGTTGACCCAGGTTTTAAAAGTTTGTCATCAGGACCACCCGTGGCAGACTCCAGAGCTTTCCTAGATCGCCTTTTCATCTTTGGAGAGGTAACAGGTTCCACAATGCCTATGGCACTTGACTGAGACTCTCCATCAAGGTTTTTAGAATCCAGTTCTTCTTGCTGCTTTTTCTCAAAAGCTTCATCAGCTTTCTCCTGTTCTTCCTTGGCTTGTTTGAATATTGCTTCCATATCATCAACATCTACTGGTCTAGGTTTGTTAATTTGTCTCTTTCTGCAAAAGCCAGTAGAGATCATCTTTTTGCCATAGGATAGGAGAAGAAAGCAGCACTTAAATGTTAAGGAAGTAAACTCCCATGCAGAATAAAAAAGACAAGGTTTAAGCTGTATTTACAACAAAGAAGCAATTCCAAGTTTCATATCTTGTCATCAACTGAAGTTCCATCCCCCTCCCCCACACCCCCACCCAACACGCACACACAGAGGGTCTCTCAAATCTATAGTGCACCCCTGACCCAAAGTGATGATATGTGACGTAGACCTTAAAGTACTATAAGAAGATTACTAGCCCAACATGATGTATGCAACGCAGATAAAGATTACCAGTTCTACATTGTTAGTTTTTATCCCACAACTAAAATTTTATAAGATTTCCAGTTATTATGAATTACAAAATGTCGTAAGAAGTCCAATTGGACGTATAGAGTTAGAAATTGCTTCAAAATATCGTGTCATTTGTTGTTTACATTCCAATTTGCGAAAAGATTCAATTACTCACTTGAGTAAGTGGAGAAGATAGACATGTCAAAGTTATGAAGAAATCTAAAAGTGCATCACGCAGTGAAACTAAAGAGATGTGATGAAACAGATCAACAGCAGCAATGCTTACGTATTCCCAACCTTGGATCCAATGAACCCACTGACACCATCACATTCTCGAATAAAGTCATGTATTTCCTTGTTCATGACACACCTTAGAAACACACACCCAGGGAAGAGGGGTTTCGGTTTAACTGATATGGTCCCATTCTTTAATTTCCTCTTCACATGGACAGAAGGTGCATAAACCTGCAAATTAACAATACAGCTTTATATATTTACAACCATCACTTTTAACTACTTGCCCAAATTACATATATAAAGTCCATGATTGTTGCTTTATGGTAGTAATTAAGCCCCAATCCTGTATAGAAGGTGGAAATTAAACTAGAGAAAACTAGAGAAAGCTTAAAACAAAACATAATGAGTTTGGCCTAAACACGCTAAATTAAGGCAAGCACAAACAACAGGGAGAAAATACATCTTTTGGTATACCTTGCAAGTATGTTGCTTCAAAAATGCTATCTATCGGATCTTTTTTAAGAAGTTAGGTAGGTGATTGGACAAGAGGGTTAAGCTCAGTGAGAGCAGCCCTCATTTAAAATCTAAATGGTCTCGAGTCCGAGTCATCTAGAGTGTAGGTGGGGAACCACTGTTGATATTCTTTAAAAAGAAGAAAAAAAAAAAAAAAGTTAGGTAGGTGATTGAGTTGAAGCGGAGAAGGAGACCAAGTCATCAGTGTTCAACTCTATCTATTCTCTATCCGTAGAGTACATTGAATGTACAAACATGGCTATAACAAAGTTTCTCTTATTCATATTAGCAGCGACTCTAGGAGGAATGTTTTTAAACTGAAATGTAATGAATGCCACTAATTCTACTATCAGCTTGCTTCTCCTAATGCCAACACCAATCTGAAGTTCATTTACGCGCTTAACTTGCATTGGCAACGTCGGCCTATCTATATCCAACGTGAGAGACCAATTGCCTTAGAGGAAGGCGTTAATCCACAAACCACTTTTTTGTTATCTAAAAGATATTGTCTAACAAAAAGCAGCAGAGGACAGCTAATACAAATCAAATTCAAAGAAGAAACCACTGTACCCCAAAATTTGAAGTAAGAGCTCCATTACAAGATTCACCAAATATGAAGTGATGAATACCATATAATTCACAAGTCTAGAAGTACAAATAGAAGCAACTCTTCAAGAAAATGCAGATAACTAGGCAGAATTCTTTTTGCATTTTTATGTAGACCACGTAAATTTTAGATATATTTGAAAATATGAGCAACTCTTTAAGTAAATCCAGATTCCACCATAATTCAAACATTTCTAACCAAATTTACCACAAAAACTAGAGAAATTATCCATATTCATCAACATAAACGTGGTAATAGCACTCGAAACCTATTCAACTCAATAAATAAATACCATAAACTCCTCAATAATAACATAAACTTTGTGAAAAGGCTTTAAATTCACTTGCTATCCTAAACACGGCATGTGAAAGGGGCAGTTGGAAGTCAATAAAAGGGAAACTCCCATTATGTGCAGAATCCGAACAAGGATAGGACAACACTGGGGTTACTGTATGCCGCACTGCGTGAGGAATTCAGGTAAGGGTCCGACAACATTAGGTCTACTGCACGCAGTCTTAAAAATGCAAGTTTATTTCAAGACTCAAAAATGTGACCTCTATGTCACATTGCAACAACTTTTAACATTGTCACATTTCAAAGCCAAAAAATGAATAAAATAAATGGTCTAATCAACTTTTAGACGAAGTGATAAATTTAGTAATTAACAATAATAATCATATGATAGTCAACAACATGAAGTAAAACCAACAAAGCAAAAAAATCGATAAGAGATAATAAAGCCACATAGCACCAGAAACAACAACCTTAAATTCGATTTCGGGGAAGTTTCGGGCCAGGTAACGGGCCAGGCGTCCCGCAGTTTCGTGGTCTGTAACTGTAGAAACTCTCACGACCCACCACTGAGGACCCAACAAGGCGAGATTATCAAGATTGAGTTCTTCAGTCCAAGACTTGTATCGCTTTTTGGGCTTCTTAATAAGTCTTTCTTCAACCTCTTCTCTCCAGTTGTATACTGGCTTGGTCTCTCTTCTCTCGTTCCTCAGCTGCCTTCTCTCTCTAGCTGTTAATGGCTTCTCGTTCACTGATGATTCGAGCGTTGCGGTGACTGTGAAGGTGATGATTGGTTTTGTGGTGCGGAGAGTAGTTGGTGGAGTGAGGAAGAGTGGGCAAGGACTACTCCATGTGAGAAGCCCTTGCTTCATCTTCGCTTTTGCTGCTGCTGATGATGATTAGGGGTGTTTCTCTTCTGTTTTTTCGTTTTTGGTGCTGATGGTGAACGTTGTTGTGCTGCTTGGTTTCGGATAATGTGAAATGGGAATAATTATCCTGCCTTTGTTTTTTTTGCTTATTTTTTATGACCAAATCAATTAAGTGTTTAATAATATTTTTTATTTTATTGAGTTTTGAAGCTGAACATCTATTCAATAATGTTCTGAAAAATAAATAAACATATATTTCAAGTTAATTAAGAGTTTAATAATATTTTTTATTTTATTGAGCTTTGAAGCCGAAAATCTATTCAATAATATTTTGAGAATGCTCACCTAGGAATGATAATGGAGAGGGTTAAGTGCAGGGGAGCTATTCCTATGTCCCGTCCCGTCACTTAAAAAAAAATTTCATTCCTGCCCTGTCTTCGCATTCTATATTCCCGTCTCCCGTTCCTGAATTTTCGTGGAAAATGAAGATTATTTGTAGGATTTTTATTATTATTTTAAATCTTAAAAATTAAAATTAATTTGAATCGTGTAACTTCAAAATATAAATTAAAATTATAATAATGATAAATAAAAATATAGGTCTTAAATAAAGTTTAAATATTAATTATATATTAAGTCTTATACTTACACTTAAATAGTAAAAATAATATTATAGTAATTAAGACTCATGTATTTAAAATACATTATGACTTAACTATTGTGTATGAGAACTATAATTGAAAAAAAATAATTCCTTATGTTAGTGAGATTGCATTGATTATTATAATTCTTTTTAATCGCATGTCGCATATAATAGTAGTCGTAAATCTTTAAAATTCATCATTAATTATGTTATTTTAAACTTTTTGAAGTACAACTTAAATAACTAACAAAATCTCTTAAATCCACTATGATCAATAGTAAAATTGAGGCATTTATGTCAAATGATAGCAAATCTCAAGTTACAACATGCAATAGTCTTAAGAATTATTATAAAATCCTTTTAAATAGTATAATTTTTCTTATCCATTTTTATAATACTTTGTTTAATATCATTTTTTATACTTTTATATTTATAATTTTAAAATTTCAATACACATGTAAAACTAAAACAATAAAAATAACTATTTATGTAAGCAGGGTTGGTTACATGGGCCGAGGAATGCTTATCCCCACGTCCCACCCTATCCTTGCGTGAGGATTAAAAGTTAATCCTCATCCCCCGCCCCATTTGGGGCGGGAGCGGGAACAGGTACTCACAATCCTCGTCCCCGTTGCCATCCCTATGCTTACCTCGTTTCTCGCTAATAATAGTCCAAACGGGACACAATTAATTATATGACTTCTCAGTGAATATGTAATACTCACGTTAGCCAAATAGTCCATGATATTTGTGATGAGAGGGAGCAATATTGGTAATTAGAGGATATAAATTCAAAAGTAAAACTTTAATCATAACAAGTCGTTACTCGATCATATATACACACACACACACACATATATATAGTATATATGTATGTTTCTCTATATAATATATATACGCATTAAATATATACCTCTCTATATATCAATATGTTAATTGGGTTGGGTTTATCGGACTAGGACCCAACCCAATTTAATAATAACCCAATTCACCTTAACCCAGGTGTTCTAATATTGGGATGGTCTATAATCCATATAAGAATGCGGATTGAGTTAGATTCAAGTTTAAAAACTATAAACTATAAGAGCTTAGCCCAACTTAATTCGGTAATCCAACCTATCTCAATTCAGTACACTGGCCAAGCTCAGTTCAATAAACCAACTCAATTCAATTTAACCTTTTTTTATATCAAAAATAAAAATTTATTGTTTATAGATTTACCTTTGAAATATGTTTTGGGTTGAAACATTAAAACAACAAAATTAGCCGAAAAAAAGGAGCTGGACTAATGATATCAATAATGTTAAATATAATGGACTAAAAAGTTCATTTGAAAATATAGTAGATGAAAGTGTCAATTAGACCAAAAATAATATACTATTTATGACCCTTATCCAAAAATTAATAAGCTATTTGGGAGGAAAAATAAAGAAAAATGGATGGATGGGGTCAAGTTACAAAGAAAATGACATTTTACTAAAGCAATCGAGGTATAGGGGTCAAATTATTTATAAAAAAAAACAATTACTAGTGGTTTGGGGGAAGGGGAAGTAAAAACAAAGAGGGATAAACCCTTGCCTCTCAAATTTTTTTTCACTTCCCCCACTAATGGCTAGTATAAATTTACCATTTTGACCCCATTCTCTTTTTTAAAATTTCACTCTCGCCCCAAACATGCTTAGATTGTAATTTTTTTAGACTCCAACCATGGCTCATGATATACTAATGGTTCCTTTGACATCCAACATCGGTGGAAGATAGTTATATGTATGATTTATAAGTGAGTGTTGTGGGTATAAATAATAATTTGGGTCAATCATTTTGAATTAGTAGAAAAAAAAATTAAAGTAATTATTTTCTTATGCTTACAACACCACTCTCGTATGCGGGTCTGAGGTTTTAGGCTCAGGGTATAACAGTTCCTGTGTCCACGATTGCTTATGAAAGTGATTTTAGCGAGGGAAAAAAATAACTATTAAATTGAAGAAGTATATTGGCAAGTAGTACGTTGGAAGTACTTATATGCATGAAAGATTGGAATGATGCTAAAAAACGTACACAATGATTGTCGAAGATGGAAAAGAATTATGAAGAAAATATGTATTAGGGATCCAACTTGAGAAGTAGAGATCTCGAAAATCAATTGTAGGAAAAACAATATTAGTTGAATAAATAAATTAATTGAAACATTACTTTGTAATAATTTTATTTATTTTACAACTAAAAATAATTGGGTCAGTATTTAAAACGTTCGGAGTCTCCGGACCCACCCACATCTCTCATTTTTTCTCATATCGAGGCCACCGACACAATGACTTTTTTCTCACCTTGGGACTACTTACACATATCAATTTTCTCTCACCTCGTGCTCACCCATTCCCCCAACTCTCTATTTCTATTAACTCGACCCCATCTATATATCTCACTTCTTTCTTAACTCGAGCCCACCTAACTCAACATATGTCACAAAATGGTTAGGACATTTCATATATATTAAAAAAATATTAAATGGATCTCATATATGTGATATCACTAATATGTAATATGTAAGAGCTGTATTTCCGGCATAGCCAAATTATAAATCAGCATCCAATTAATTAATCTTTTTACCGCCATCACCACCTCATTTCATATAGTGGAGGGAAACAAACAATATTAAAGAAACATTAACCGCTAAAAGTTTCAAAAACCATCCCGCGCTTTTTTCCTCTTAAAACACACCACCACACCACCCTCTTCAACTCCCCGCTCTTTTTTCAACTATTCATTTGATCTTCAAACGCCCATTTTCACATCTCTGCTTTGCTTCTCCAACGTGCAGAGAGACCAAAGAGAAAGAGGAAAAAATGAAAATGGGGAAGCAAAACAAATCGAAAAAACAAGAAAATGTAGGCCAAGGAAATGTCACCCAGGTCCAGATCGCCTTCATCGTCGACCGCTACTTGTCTGACAACAACTACACCCAAACCCGGTCCGCTTTCCATTCCGAAGCCTGTAATCTCATCTCCAAATTCTCCGTAAAAAAGGTATCCATTATGTGTTTTTGTTTTTCTTTATTTGGCGCAATGATAAAATTGTTGTCGTCTGTAGGAGAGGCTGTGTGTCATGTTGTGAGAATTCTATCTTTAGAAAATGTAAGGTAGTGCTACATTCAATTTGTTGTAAAGTGGGTGGGACTCTTTTTCGGATCCCGTGTGATGTTTTGTGCGCCGAGTTGCACTATCGTATTTTCAACTAAGAAGGCAGCCTTGGCTTAACGGCAAAGTTGTTGTTGTGTGACTTGTAAATTATAAATTTAAGTTGTGAAAATAGTGTATTGAAAAAATATAAGAGAAAGCAGCATATAATAGATCCTACGTGTGTCTGAAACTTCTCTGAACCTCTGCGAAATGGGAGATTTGTGTGCTGGACTGTCCTTTTGCATTTTCAACTATGGATTTTTATGATTATTTTTGGGTTTTTAAACTTTTTATTTTTATTTATTTTTGGTTCTGTTGAAGGTACCGAAGAGCGTGTTAAGTTTAGGGGCAATATTGGATGAGTACATAAGCTTAAAGGGACAGAAAGTGTTTTTGGATCAAGAAAGGCTTCGTTTGGAGCAAGAAAATTTGAGGATTCAGAATTTGTTAAAGGGTATGCATGTTGCGATGAGTGCTTACAATGCAAGCGCAAACGCGCCTTCTTCGTTGCCCACGTCGGCAGCAATTGTTCCTCGTGTGGACCTCAACGTTGGCTCAACGGCAGGTACAGTACTACAAAGTTTAATATGCAACTTCGATAATAGATATAATTAATATCAGTTGAGCTCTTCTTGATTGTGCAATCTGTATGATGCAATCACAATTTGGGTTTAGACCAGTTTCAAGATCTGTATAATTACTTATGTTTTGTTTGGAACTATGTTGAAGCGATAAGGGACTTGTCTTAATGTGGTTGCTTTATATAGTTCTCGGATCTAAGATGTTTTATTAGTAGAGGTTAAGTTTTGCTAGTAATCAAAATTAGTGAAGTTATCGAGTTTCATGTGTTATCTATTCGAGATCTTTCATAGGAAAATATCGTGTTTGAATTTTTTCCAGGAAATTATTTGTATGTAAATCTAGGGTAAATTGCAAAAAGATGCCCTTATTTTGCCATGGTTTAGTGTTAGACCTTGTGCAACATAATAATCTAATAACCCTGTATCATCGGTAAGAGTATGATTCATTGCTCCTTATGTCCTGGAAAATTGTGAGGTTTTCTTTGACATTCTCATAAATCATAAGACGTTATTAGATTATTATATCACCATAGAAACATGCATTTTTTGAAAAACATATTTTTTTAATTTACTTCATGCAAATATAGTTATCCGGTAATAATTTACTGCACTGAATTGTTCTTATTTAATGTCATTATTAATTTTGAAGCTCGAGTTTGCGGTATAGCTTGTTCAATGTATATAGTGGTCAGAATTTGATCTCATTATTTGCTTTAAAAAGCTTATTTAAAGATTGATTAACTTAGGAGGATTACATTGGTGAGTGTTTTACATGCAACTTTGTGAATTTTATTTTAAGTCATTGGCTTGATAATGAGCGAAAAGAATATGATTCAATCAGTAAATCTGGTCCAAATAATTGATGGTTTGATAGTAAGGATCTTGTTACTGAAATGATGCACTGCATCAGGTTATTATCCTGTGTACAACACGCCAGTTGTGATGTCAAGATCCGGGCCATCGGCAACTCAAACGGATCCTGCAAATTTCTCTACTCCAGTTATGAATCAGGCGAGCTCGAAAAGAAGGGGCTCTAAAGATGTTTCAGATGCTCCTTCAATTGTTAAGAGGTCTCGTAGAAGCTCGGATGTTAAGCAGTTGCCACCTAAAGGTAAATTCCGAATGAAGTTAGTCTCTGTGCGTCTTGTATCTGTGCTAAACAGTTAAAGGTTCATTATCCTTTTGCTGTAAAGATACTCATGCGCGTCCAGTACCAATTGATGCAGGTGGTATTCAGGATAGTATTCTGAAAAATTCTGCAGTTCAACAATCTTTAAGCCATGATAATGCATTGAATGGATCTCCGGTTCAAGGATCTGGTGTGGCCAAGTGTCTATTCAACCAGGCGACTCAGTCCCCTCCGACTAACTCTTCTAGTCCTAAAACACCTCCTCTAGCATCTTCCTCTCAAACAGACAAATCTGTTTCCCCAGTTGAAGTTTGCTCTACTGTCACTTCTGGTAAAGATATAACTCCCCAACAAATCACATCCACCAATTCCACCATAATATCTTCACAGATGATTTGTATCAGCCCTGCCAAACAAATAGCCTACTGTTCGATTGAAAGAAACCATTCAATTTCTATGTCCTCACCTGCTAAGACAAGCTTAACGAGGCCTAGCCAGAGGGATCATGTAAAAGGAAGGCTAAATTTTGATGCCTCTGACGTGCCAACTAGTTCGGAGAAACAAGTTACTGATGGGATCCCAACATCTGAATCTGATAGGAAAGGCGAAATTTTTGATCTAGATTTACCAAATTTAGATGCCCTGGGCATGGATTTCAACCTTTCTGAGCTGTTGCTTGATTTTGATTTTCATAATGATGGAATTGGTTATTCTGGCCAGCCGGCTGCAGATTCTTTGCCTGACTCCCATTCAGAGTAAAATCTCTTTCCAGATACTTTGCAAATCAACATTTCTTGTTTGATTCGTTCAATATCATCCAAATGCTACTTTATTATCTGATGTTCTATTTGATGAACAATGACCAGGTCACCACATACCTCAGAGAATTTTAACGCGGGTGCTGATCAAGTTGTGTCACAGTGTTCAACTGTGACAGAATTTCTCTCGGAGAAAGACAAGGATATGCCAGGTAAAAGTCAGCATTGCAACTTAGTTTACTCCTATGGTTTAACTTGTGATGCTTTGAACCGGATTTGATCGTTTACTGACTGATCATCAGGTCCAGACACCGTTACAACCATCAAGTCTATAACTAAATGCATCAAGATTTTAAGTCCTGGTAATTCTTCTGTTTATACCTGGCCCTCGTCTCTTTCTTTTCCCATGCAGGATCTGAATGATTGATTAAATCCTTTCTCTTATTTTCAGCGAAAAGCCAGAGATTGACGCATCAGGAGAGTTCTTCTGCAGTACGAAAATGTTGACTGGATTTTAGGCTGACAAAGTATCAAATTACCAGTAGGGTTCTGACAACAGATCCCATAACCGGAAAATACTTACAAACGACCTAACCTTTTGAACGATTAGATCGTGTGTACCATGCGCACACTAGAGCCGGGTGAGTTAGGCTTATCGTCCACCAGCCTGACCCCTAATCATTCTTTAAGTCCTTTTAGTCCTTAACCCACATGTGCTGAATCATTAGCCGTTGTCTGGCGTGCCGACTCATTGTAATGATCAAATAGTTACTCATTTTCTTTTCCTTGATCTTGTTACATAATATTTTAGCTTACAAAAGTTCTGGGACTAAATTATACTGCCAAGATTTGTCTTTAGTAAATGCAATGCGATGCTGCAATTTCTAATGGTGCAATCCTTGCGGAATGCTTATTGTGTTTCAGATTTTTGCATCTCATAAATGTAACTCTGTTTTAAACGCAGTTTATATATAAACATGTTCAAAACTGATTGAAGAATTTTCAAGCAAGATTCTATGTGATATCTCACGTTGGTGCGAGATATAAAGTAAGTTTTGTAAGTTTAAGTAATAATATATGTTAATTATTTTGAGTCGGTGAATTTTAAATTCTAGATAGTTATTTTTTTAATTTTATGATACTAGTTTTATTTGTGAACTCGGAATTTTAGGCTTGACAATTCTATTGGGTAGGATCATGTGTTTTTTAGCCAGAATTTTGATGTAAGTTCAAAAGATTTTTTAGGAGTATTTCCTATAATTAAAAAAAGTTAGAAAATAGTAGATACTCGATGAAGCTATTGAGACGTGCGCACCATGCTTTGGGATATATTCTCAAGAACCTTGATTCTTTGTGAGACGAAATAATACAGACAAGAAATAGACAACAATATTACTTAAAAAAATATATATATATATCATCAAGCACAAACTTAAGGAATCTTTCGTGCACAAGAGCCGTTGTAATAAGGGTTAGTGGGAGAAGTTATTAAGGATTGAGTTAAAATTATATGTTTTGAAAATGTGTGTAATTTTAAAGTATTTAGAGGCTAAAAAATTAATTTAGTTCTCACTTAAAAAAATTATTTATATATAAATATTAAATTGTGTGTTTTTAATTTCTACTGAATAAAAATTTTGAATTTGCCCTTAAATATGAACGTGTTAAATTGTGTGTAATTTTGGTATGACACCGAATTTTTCGCAAGTGAAGTACATATGTGCTACATGCAAACACGCAGCAAAAAAGATTTGAACATTTTCTGGCCGCTCTATCTCTTTCACTAGAAAAAAGGGGCCCAGATTTTGCATTATTAGTTTGACGGTTAAATGAAGAAATGAAGACCGATTTGTTAACATATTTGGACAATTAGAACAGAAAAATGAATTGCAATATACAAACTAGGAAATGCATCATCAATTTAACTATGCATTTCCTATTGGGCTTTTTCTAGATGGCATTTATTATTATTATTATTTTTAAATGACGTAAAAACTCAATTAGTAGAATCCGACCACTAATTAATAAACTCGCGAGTATAGTGGTGCGTCCCACACATTCAGATGGCATTTGACGAGTTTATCTTCTTTTTTTTTTTTTTTTTCTATCACGAGATAGAGGACGAAGGTAAGGAAAAGTTTAAATTCTTATTCCTTGTCGGTAAATATCCAAATTTTGATAACTAATTGTAACATTAAAGAAAGCAAGTATGTCATCTTAAAAATTTATTCTATCAGTTTTCAGCTTCTTAGAAGGTCCAAAGAACAAGTCAGTAGATTGGATTACAAAGAACTTCGTTATCAGAAAATAGATTTGGATCTTTTAGTTAAATAATAAAGTGACATAGACCATCAAATGTGAAAATCATATAATTGTATTGATTACTACCGCACCATCATTAATCTCCCTAATAATATTCCCTCTTGGTTGTGTTACATTGGTACCTAGAAGCTTAGCTAATCGCTTACCTAATGATTTTAGACCTACTGGTATCGGTTAAGTATGTAATTTTTCTCAGTTTGAATGAAAAGATTTGTCGACAAAAAAAAAAAGAATGAAAAGATTTGATTTTATTTAACCTAAAAACAAAAAAGAGAGAAAAGGGGAGGTGGGGTGTTTGGGGAGAGGGGGGGGGGGGGGGGGGGGGGGGGGTGGGGGAGGGAGGGGGATACGTGTATCTTCATTTGACATTTCTAGATATGTTGCTTAGAAGATCATCTAGAGGGTTGACTTCAAAAAATACCTACTCTTTATGTATGGAGTTAGAACTAACCGATGACCTTCCTTCGTTGAAAATGAAGTCTTTGCTGTTTTAAATTGCCCTTTACCAGGAAATGGAGGTAGATTTTAAAATTAAGTTAGATCAAATATAATACATACAACTTACCCAATTTCACCAAACATTCTCATCTCTTTCCTAACACACATTTTTATTAAACATAAAATATACATAATTGACTTTATTTCAATTGGTACGCTAAATTGGTATAATACATACAACGGTCCAGATTAACCAAGAAATCTCCATCCCTTATTTATAATACATTATTTTGCCCTTCTCTACACCATTACATGCAACTCTTCTTTAAATTTTTATCAAAAAATTGAATAAAATAATTAAATAATGATTAATAATTTTCAAATATTTAAAATTCAAACTATAATTTTGATTCAATTGTATATAACAAAAAAATCTTTACAAATATAACGAAAATTTCAACTTCATAATTCCTTAAAAAATTCACAATTGGAAGGTGGAAAAATGGCAGTCAACTTTCCACAAACGACAAAACGAACATTTAGTACCACGAAAGACTTCGCGGTCTCTCAATGCACGTTGACCCTTCAAACTTTTAAAATATCTAAGGTCTTTGTCTTAAAACTTACCTTAAATGATTTTGAAAGAACAATTCAAGGGAAAAAAAATTACAGCCTTGTAATTTTGATTTCACCACGTTAATTTGACTCATTCCAATTCGGCTCTTCGTTATCGTACTTGAAAGGTTAATTGGAGGGCCTTAAGCGAGCGATTGAAGCCTAGAATGTGTAGCCAAGTTCGGGGTGGTAATGGACACAGATTTTATGAGTATTTATTTTATTTTCGTTTCAAACGAGGTAAAGACTGGGGTGAAAAATGGGAATGAGGTGAGAGGTGGGGATTAATTTTTAATCCCTAAGCGGGGACGGGATGCGGGAATAAATATTTTTTGGTCTACATAACCCGTCTCGCATACATATGTAGTTATTTTTATATATTTAGTTTTACGTATGTATTAAAATTCTAAATATAAAAATATAAGAAAATGACATTAAATAAAGTATTATAAAAAATAGAAGAGAAAAAATAGATTATTCAAAAAGATTTTATAATCATTCTTTTAATCAAGAACACTACATAGCATTAATTGAGATTTGCTATCATTTCACATAAATAACATCATTTTACTATTGATCACAGTGGATTTAAGAAGTTTATTAGTTGCTCCTAATTGTACATCAAAATAGTTTTAAACAATATAATTAAGGATGAATATAAAATTACTATTATATGTGGCATGTTATAACCAAAAAAAATTATAATAATTAATACAATTACATCAAAATAGTTTCAAACAATATAATTAAGGACGAATTTGCAATTACTATTATATGTGGTATGCGATAACCAAAAAAAATTATAATTATCAATACGATCCCATAACACAAAGAAGTATTCTTTTTCTACATATAGTTCTTATACACAATGATTTTAGTTAGAATTTATTTTAAATTTTTAAGATTCAATTACAATAAATTTATTTTTATTATTTAACTACAAGCATAAGACTCAATATATGATTAATATTTAAATTTTATTTAAAATATTTTTTTATATTTATAATCACTATAATTTTAATTTATATTTTAAAGTTACATGTTTCAAATTAAATTTAATATCGTAAGATTTAAAGAAAAATAAAAAAACTCGCAGGTAATCTCCATTCTCTACGGGGATTCACGGACGGGACATGTGCGAGGGATGAGGGTATAAAATACTGGGGGGGGGGGTGTGTTGGGAGACTTTTTAAGTGACGTGGCAGGGCGGGGAGGGGTAAGGCATGGGGATAGGTCTCCTCGATTGCCATTCCTATAGAAAAGAGAATTTCTTAGAGCAAGTTTTGGTAATTAAATCTCGTGGTTTGTTTTAAAAGAGTATTGTTTTACGTCACCTAAGTGATCCTTCACTTTTACTTTGCATGATAAGAATTCATCACCATATATCAAGTTAATCATTTATGTGATAAGTATTCTATGAAATAGAGAAAGGTGAAAGACTCATTAGGTGATATATAGCAATGCTCCTTTAGAAAAATCTAATGTGTGTGTATATAGATAAAGAGAGAATTTGTTGGAATAAGATTTGGTAACTAAAATTTGTGGTTAGATTTGAAAACTTTCAATTTTATTTTGCTTTGTTGCTTAATACAATAATTAAATGTATTTCTATTATCTTAGATAAGAGCCTTAAAAGGCAAGATACAGAGCAGAAACTATCACGAAAAGTGCCAGAAAGAGATTCTCTTTTCTTGCCATTCTCATAATTTTCAACTCCTCTCCAAAACTATATTTTTAAGAGACGATTGTAGAAGCTTCCAAGTGTTGGAAATTTCAACATGCAGACATTCAAACACGTCTCTTGTAGGCCTCGACAAGAAAGCAAGCCCTTAAAATTTTCAACAGATAAAATTTAAGAGTTGGATTAAATGATTGGATAGTGATTTGTTGTAACTTGATTATTTAGTTTAGTGGTATATTTTTTATTTTAAATGTAAGGATTTTTTGATCAATTTTTGAATATATAACAACCTTTAAAAATAATATAAAATTGACTTAAATCTCTCATTTACTCACTCTTTTGCCCCCAAGGGCGTAGCTTAGTGACAAATAGAGATAAATAAAATTTGACAAGTCTGAGTTTGAAATTCTTTCACTGCTTATTAAGTTTATACTCTTAACTGATTTGGAGTATGTGTTAGGATGTATCTCTGTATTCGTGAATTTACTAATTAGTAGTCAAATTCTGCCAACTTAATTCCACATTATAAAAAATCAATTCGAATTATGGATTCAACCTCTTTCTTTATATATATATATATATATATATATTAACTTCAACAAATTGAAATGTGAATGAGAAGATCTGGTATCGTAAATAAATTAATCAAAATAAAAGAAGTGCGTTGGGCTCCACTACGATATTCAATGACGACTCACAAGCCACCTTCCGTCGACTTGCAAACCGCCCAAACGCGTCTTAATTTTTGAAGAATTCAAACTTTGCGGAGTTACAAGAGACCAGCCTATATTAAGGCACCTTATTACACCAATTTGATTCAATGCTCGTAAGATCTTAACTAGCACTCTCACCTCAGCCCCTCCTATATATATTCAAACCCCTCCTTCACAGAATTGACGTCTAAGACATTCCTATTACGTATTCTAAAATAACCCACAAGACAAGCAAATTAACCATGGCATCTTCCATGAAATTGTCATTGATTCTTTTCTTTGCTTCCTCTCTCTTTCTCCAAGGAACTCTAGGTATGCATGCAACCTTATAACTTTCATTTTTATGTCTTTTTCTTGTCATGTTTATGCTTGTTTACGATTAAGAGTGAAGTCATTCATGGAAGAGCGGGGGCTACAATTCCAATTGTGCTATATATTTACAGTTTGTTAGAGTTGTATTTTGAAAAAAAAAATATATTTTTAAGGTCAATTTAACCCGCACTGAAAAACTTTATAACTCCCATTAAATAATAATCTTGTATATGTTCCTGTTTACAATTGATGTTTTTGTTAAAGATTAGCATATAAACTGTACGAAACTAAACTGAGTGTTATTCCACTAGTTCTGTTAGACTATATGAATTTGGACGTTAAAGATTAACAGAACTAAATCCTTTCTTTGTTTAGGTGAGATTATATGCGAGGAATTGCCTACCAATGTTTGTGCCTTCTCGATTGCATCATCTGGGAAGAGGTGTTCGTTGGAGAACTATGCAAACAAAGATGGAAAGGTTGAATATCAATGCAGAACATCAGAGGTGGTCGTAGAAAGGATGGCTGAATACATAGAGACCGATGCATGCGTCAATGCTTGCGGGGTTGATAGAAACTCTGTGGGGATTTCATCTGATGGCTTGCTTGAGTCAGAAATGACTGCCAAGCTTTGCTCTCCTGCTTGCTATGAGAAGTGCCCAAACATTGTTGACCTCTACTTCAACTTGGCTGCCGGAGAGGGTAAGTAATCCCGGGCGAATTCAAGATTTTTTTTACTTGAAATTATTACGAATAATTTAACATTCATACATAATTTTTTGTTTTCTTTAATGGAAACTAATTGATTTTCAAATAAAAAATACTCTCAAATAGCCTTATATTTAGAAACATTTTTGGGTCAACAACAACCTGCCCTGACACTTCATGTATATTCATCCTTGCCTAGAATAGGTTAAGTTTTTAGATACACACTTCAACTTTTTCTGGTCAAATATGATATATATATATATATATATATATATATATATATATATATATATTAAATTCTATAAGTCATATTAATCTAGTTAATTTTTCCGAACTATAAAAGCTCCATATGGTTGTATTCACACTGCATTTTATTGTTGCCGCGTTAATTTTTATCAAGAATTGAATGAATTAGCATGAAATATTCTGTAGAAAAATTTATACCTTGACGCAAAAAAGTCAAAATTGATATTCAATTTTGGTCATAACAAGTAAATAGTATATGATTTAAGAAAAGAAAAGGAAAGAAATAGAATTGGTGTTCACACAATCTTTTTTATTCATTAAATTTCATGAGATTGTTATAATCATAAAATGGGTGACGCTTCACTATTTAGCTGTAAATTGTAATAATAAAACATAATAAGGTAGCATAATACAGAATCTTTCGCTTGACCGTACTTCTTTCCTTTTTAGGTTCTTAGCTTTCTCTATTATCTTTGTTTTCTCCTTTTGCTTTTAATGTATAAAATTTTATTATGATGCCTTTCTTGCTATGCAATATCTTGGAACTTAAACAAAGTATTGTCTCATCAACCAAGTCAACGAAAAAATTAAAAGATTATAGAATATTGATTGTGTTGTAAGAGAGTTAATGTGGATTCCACTTGCGCATAGAGCCCACACACATAAAAACCCGACACATTCAGCTATCATTTTTTAGTGCGATCTTCTCCAATTCGGTTCTAATTTTTGCACCATAAATCTAACGACGTGTCTTGAATTGTGCAGGAGTATATTTGCCAGATCTCTGCAACAGAGTGAAGAGAAATCCTCACCGTGCGATGATTGAGCTTTTGAGCAACAGTGCTGCCCCTATTGTCTCTGATATTGATGCTGCTGCAGCCCCTGCCTATATTGTCTCTGATATTCATGCCGCTGCAGCCCCTGCCCCATCACCATCTTCTTTCTAAAACACAACTTTGATGTATAATTCAAGCCATTTTGAGTTGCATTTGTTGGCATTAATGTTTTTTTCCCTTTTTCTGAGGATTATATTTATTTGTTTTTTGTCTACATGAAGTTCAATATATCATATTCCAACATGTTATACTCGTCTTCTACTATTCTTTAACTTCTGTAACAGCTTGTTTTGATTGCGTGAAATGGGAGGAATGAAATGGTTAATCAGGCATTTGGTCTAGTCGTATATCCCTCTAAGTGTAAGAGATTGTGAGATCAATTCTCTTGAATGACATCTTTGAGATATGTAATACGGAGTACGATTTAGATATCTCTTAAAAAAAAAAAAAAGGGGTTAAAGAGGGAGTAGATAATTGTTTTCCTTATTTTTTTTTATTTACAGAACTTAACAAACATAAGGATGATCACCAAAATTCTATCCCTTAATTTGGGGTCGAATGAAGAGAAATGAATCTCCGTTATATAAATTTCATCAATCTTGTGCAAGAATGCTTCTAACATTGATATATTTGATTCTTATATAATATATAAAGTTATAAAAAAAAATTTAATGATGGTAAACTGTTCAAATAACTTATTTGTAAACTTAATCATTTAGTTGGTATGATTAGGAAGGATCATTACTCATACAAGCAGCTGTTCCTTGTCCAAGTGGGCCTCTACAGCTTAAATTTCTAGGTTCATCAGTTAGGCCCCGTCTATTGTTTTGGGTCACATGTTCATTACTGTACCTTGACAGGCCCAGAAGTTTCATTTGTGTAAGCCTAGTCAGATTGGTAAAGAATTTGTGGGCCGTTCCAATACAACTGAAAGCACGTAAGATATGCATTTTAGGGGTTGATGATGTGGCGCCATCTTAAACTTTTACAGTCAGCAAGTTGGTTTCTGACAAAATCCTCTTTTTATTTATTTTTACCCCGTGTGATTATTAACTTGTAAAAACTAATTAGCGTTTCACGGTATCTCAGAATTTATAGTCTTAAGATAAAATAATGTAATTCTGTTGATAGTGGATTCTTGTTATTAAAAAAAAGAAAAAATTTTATTGGCTTTAGCCTCCTTGAAGGAGGGAAAAAACTGATTTTTTTTTTACCAATTCTAATATTTTCAAGTTAGTTTCCAGCGTTTTAAAAGGTACAAATAAGTAATTGGGATATAATTATTTGGTAGCAAAAATATATTAGTCTAAGTGATTTTACAATTTTGCCTCTAATAGTTAATCCATTTCAATAGAAAAAAAGACAAAATGGTCAAAATGAAACTTAATTAATATAAACTAATAATGTTTTTAGAATAAAAAATAATTATATGGTCAAAATAAGACTAAAAAAATAGTTTAGTTGTCTTAAAATATGTTTCACATGATTACAATGTTTATTTTATATCATTTTTATATGCTCTGCATAATTATGCATTTATTTGCACAACATGCCCATATGTCTGGAAACAACAAGTGTAAACAATGAAACTCATCAAAAACGATGATCACCAACAAAAATATTTTGAGCAGAATCTTATTGAAGGAGATTACCAAGCTGCGGGTTGGACTTCAATTCGGTATTCAGTCATCTGATCTAAAAATAAAAAAGTAAATCCTACATTGTGGGACTTACTTTTTATACTCATTGGTCCAATAGTGAATACTGAAAATAAGAATTTTCCCTAAGCGAAAGCTACTATTAATGAAAGAGTTTGCCAAGTAGAATTCCAGTGAAAATAATGGCACCAAACCAAACCATTGGTTGGATACAAATTTTTTGGCACAATTAAGAGGAGATGATAAATCAACTGTCCAAATTTGCCAAGTTAATTAGCAAGCTGCAATTGCCAAAAACACATAATATGGCATCCCAATGCCAGCATTAAATCCACTTAGAGCAAGACCAATAATGCATGGTATTCCAAACCCTGTAATCCATTGTTTCATTGAATCTCCAAACCTCAAAGCTGTACATTTCACACCTGTTTTTGCATTATCTTCTTTATCTTGATGAGGTTAGTGAATTAAATTAGGGCTAAGCTAAATTTCTCCAATCTCTCCAATTCCTGCAGGCTTCCAATGTACATTGGAACTCTGATATATTTGCAGGGCAAAAGTAGGAGCGGAACTAGGAATTTAATATTGGAGAGCTAAAATTTAATTAAGAAGATTGGCGATAAATAAGTGCAAAAGATTTGGGGAGCCCTAGCATTTCTTTTAAAAAAATTACATATGTTTTTTTTTTTGTTTTTTTTTGGGTAAGTTTGAGGGACTTGATCCCCCTCTAAATGGGCTAGCTCCGTCCCAGGGCAAAAGCACAAGAAAATAATGAAAATCAACAAGTAGACATTGCTAACACATTCTACATGTAGAGACTACTATACCAATTAAGGGAGAAGGGATTTCTTTGATGGCAAAATTTGTTCTAAGAGCATGCCTTTTATAAGAAGCTGAGAGCAGTGTTGGAGCTAAAGGGGGGCCGCGGACTAAAAGAAACAAATTAACATATATCAAATTTTAGAAAAAGATGGTATGATTCTCCCAATTTTTTTATTTTTTTTGTCTTGTTATTTAATTTTAGTCTCTAAAAATAAAATTTTTGATTCCGTCCTTAACTGAGAAGGCATCGATTGTTTGATTGAGATATAAGATATTAATAGTAAATATTTAACTAATTTATATAGCCTCCATGTTTGTGCCAGACATTTAGCTGACAACATGAGCTGAGTATGTATGCATGTTAGAAAAAGAAAGCAAATTTCCATGTTCCTTGGAGATGATTCGAAATAGCACAAAAGCAGATTTAGGCTCTGTTTGGTCTAACTGTAAAATTTTAGAGCTGTGGAGTTTTTGTAGTAGAGTTTTAGTTAAAAGTACTGTTGAACAAAAGCCATTGACTGTTTGGTTTGTAGTGAACAATATTGACGTTTTAAAAAATTGAGGGCAAGATTATACTTTAAAAAATATGAAGGGATTTATTTGAGAAATAAAAAGAAAACAGTTTTCTACATTATATAAAAATAGTTTCACAAAAGCCTATTTTGAAAAATTCTAATTTGGAGCTTCTGTTTTTCAACTTCTTCTTTTACCTGAAAGCACTTTCAGAAATAAACAAAATAAGTGAGATCAGCTTCTAAACTCACATGAAACACTTTTAAATATAAAAAAATTAGGTCAAACAGAGCCTTATTAAGATCAATTTTGCTATCTCTTTAACAAATGGATTGGAGGATCGTAGCCAGCAGATATTTCGTGTTAACTTATTGGAAGGAGATTAATCTGCTTGTTTTCTAGAACTAAATCCTGTTTAGTTTAATTATTGATGAAGTACAAGAAATTTGCATGTTATTTCATGTAGCTTCATTTACGACGACTCTGAGGTGTCGATGGATTGAAAATTGCATGTTTTTTTTTTTGTTGCTAATTTAGCAAGTAGTTCTATTAAGATCAATAAACTCATTAAATCAAGATCAAACAAATGGCACCAAACGACAATCAGTTAGTCAACCAAGTTGGTTGCCATCTAAGTTTCAAAAGTTACAAATACGTATATTTGTACTATTCCTTCTAAATTTATGTACGTTACTAACTCTGTATCTAACAACAAAACTAACCTTTCGAAAAATTTGCTCCTCATCAAGGGAAACATGACCATGAATCCTTCTATTTCTTTCACTCCAAATGAAATAGACTGGAGCCGTGAATACAAATTTGAGCACAAGTGATTGGAGTTGATCCCGCTTACAAACTTCAATTAACCATTCAAGAACTTCGTTCCAACCAACAGCAGACGAAGAACAACAAGAAAAACTCAGACCCTTAAGTCAATTTTTTTTAAAAAATCCATAGGAAATAAAAAAATTACATGTTATTTGTTATGCGAGAATTTCACGGGAACAATCAGATTGTAATTATTGTGCTGCATCAAATCTTGTTTTTAGCATAATCTTTTCATTTCATACAGATTAAAGAAAATAACAATAATTATTCACCCAAAAGTTTCAGTAGACTCTTTTCATTGTTTATTAAACACATGGAGCCACGCAAAATTTTATAATAAGAAGATGAAAGACGAAATATATATGCCATTTTTCATTTATTGGGGGTGGTGCTTGCCCGCAAATTTTCACTCCCCGGTCTATGCCAAAAAAAGAAGGTAAAGGACCCAACTCTCACATTTCCATTGATGTTGGCGAAGAAAAATGACTTGATACCAATTTGACCGGGTTCTATTATTGAAAGTAGCTAGTTAGACTTAGGCGAGTTTGATATGGCTATTTCTTTCAATATTGGAATCAGATTCGGATCTGGCTATTTGTCTTCGTGGGACTTATGTATGTAATATATAAAGAAGAGTCATTCACAATGCTCACTGTTAGATACAAAATTCACCGAGTCGAGCTGGGTGCCTATCCCGTCTTTAGTCCGAGCCGAGGATCCTGGGTGCCTATCCCGTCCTTAGTCCGTGCTGAGAACCTGTACAAGAAGAGGAAAGAAACGACGGGGGTTATCTCCCGCGTTTCTCCTCGGGCGAGAGAATTAGTATTTTGGCTTGGAAATAGTGTATCAGACAATAAATTTAGAAATAGGAATGAATTAATTGGTCCCCCCATTTTTATCACTTTCCTTATACTATTTATAGTAGTGTGGTTGCCTTTTTGGGGTGGTTCCCTATTGTCCTTGTATATCATCCTCGTGACAAGTGTCTCGTCACGTGGGCTACTTTCCTCATTATAGGCTTTGGGGCGCTAAGACACTTGGGCCATTTTTTATCCATATCAGAAGCCCCCTGCTTTTCTGAGCTCTGCAAGAGGTCAGGGAATCACTTACTAACATGTTTCCATTTCCTCGGTACATTTCTCATCTTTCGCCCTTATGACTAGGTTCGGTCTAATCATTGCTTAATTGAATCGGTAAGACGGTAGATAATAATTATTGCACTGGACAACATTGGATACAACTGGGCAGCGTTAATGTCAGCTTTATTAAGTTAGAGTCAACAAAGATTTGCTAAGTTGAGAAATAAGACCCTGAGCTCCTGTGAGTCCGAATTTATCAAGTCTACTCCTTGTGGGAGTGGTTTGAGAGCATAGTGGGCGTTCAAAGATCGGGGATGAGTCAATGTTCTCACCTAAGTAGCAAGAGGATAACTAAGGACAGGGCATACAAAGCCTCTTAGAGAAAACCTTTCTCGTCCTCCTGTAGGCTCTCTCTCATGCCCCAAAGGTTGGGGGTTCACTTTACTTGGATCGATCAGCTCTCTTTGAGCCTAGAATTATTGTTTTTGAACTAAATGAAAGCTTGATCACCTTACTTGAGGCGCTTTCCATTTTTATTGTTTCTTCGGGTTAAACATTTAACTCTTTTGGCTCGGTCTCAGGGCAATTTTGCCCATTGGTCAGCAAGTGTTGTTGTTCTTAGGGTTGGATTTAGGCCTTTAGACCTTATACTGACCTTCATCCCTTCATCCATGTACTCTGATTGTCAAATTAAGTCTTCTTTGCATCCCGAGAAATATTCCTTGGATAACATGTGGTTTGCGGGCCACCGCGGCAGTGACAGCCTCTGTATGACTTTAATTTTGAGTTTTTGGTTGGGTTAGGCAAGCCCCCTGGACCCTCATCTCGATTCCCGTCATGAATCCCGATTTGGAGGTGTCCCCTCAATGTTGTTTAGTACGTGTCGCAACCCCCCAATGATTATCACTCACCTATTATTTTATGGTTCGATCCCTATACTTGGGTTTTAGCCTCAATCATGGCCTGGCTTCGTTTCTCAGACTTATTACATACATGTCAGCCTTTGGGTTTGTCTTACATTTAAGCCTACTTAGGCCTTTGTTAGGTTTCCTCGGGTTTATCCTTGCCCTTGGCATGTATCTTAGTGAGAAAGGGCTCGACTTTGGCTTTTCAAAGCTTATTCGCGTTTAACGACGAATCTAAGTTTTGGTTCTAAATAACTTTGAGTCAAACTTTAATAATCTCAGGCTCTAATGACCCGAAGCTTGACCCTCATCGCCTAGAGCTCGAATCTGATGTCCTCAGGGTTGGATGACCCTATTCGATTAATAGCCTCGAGATTAGATAACCCTTCTTCAATTCTTATTCCTTGGTCCTACTGAACCTTGTCTTGAAATTCGGGTTTATTGCTGACATTGTTGGCCTCGAGCTTTTATGACCTCAAGGGTTAGCTCTTAAGATTTGAAGCTTTTGTACCCTTAGGCTGACTTTGATGACTTGTGGCTCATCTCTAATGATCACGATAGTTTGCACCAAGGGCCTGAAGTTTGGCTTTACGACCCATGGTTGGACTTTGATAGCCTCGGAATCTGGTTTATGGCCAGGGGTTCTCGTGGACCCCAAGCTCGACTTTGACGGTATCATGATTTAAATCCCTTTCCACACTTGCTTTTTGCTTAGCTTTCACCTCTGAATTAAAATTATATTTTCCCAAGACAATAGTTGGGAGAAATTTTTTCTTTTAACCATTTTCTTTTGTAGGATTTATATTATCCAACCTCTTAGGATCCTCGGTCCTCGGATTTATGGCCGCTTGAATCCTCGAGTCGATGGTGCTTGGCCTAACCCTGAATGTGTATAGTCCGAGGATTTTTTCTCCGTGAGCAATGGTTTCTCAACCTTAGGCTTAACAGCCTAATGCTCATCTCGGACTTTTGATCTTTTGATCTTTGGCTCGGCGGCCAGATTCCTATCTCGGGTTATAGTCTTTTGACTTTTTGGCTCGGTCACTTGATTTCCTTTTGATGGTTGTCGATCTTTAGACCTTGTCTTCACTGGTCATTTATGACCTTTGGTCGGCACGGTATGGCCCTTTTTCCCTATTTATGGGTTTTGGTCCTTAGACATTGTCTTCATTGGTCATTTATGACCATCGTTGACTCATTTTAGCCTCGTACCCATTTATGGGATTTTTGTCGGTCATTTTAGGACCTTTTCGTCGGCACCTTTGCTCTCTTACTCATTTATAGAATCTTCGTCGGTCACTTTTAGACCTTTTCATCGGCACTTTTGGCCTTTTACTTATTTATGTGATTTTGGTCCATCATTTTTAGACCTTTCCGCCGGTACTTTTCGCCTTTTACCCATTTATGAGATTTTGGTTGGTCACTTTTGGACCTCTTCGTCGACACTTTTGGCATTTTACCAATTTATGGGATTTTGGTCGGTCACTTTTGGACCTTTTCATCGGCACTTTTGGCCTTTTTTGGTTTGATTGCCTCTCCCGTATCGGGCACAATTGGCACTTTTGGCCTCTCCCGTATCGGGCACGATTGACACTTTTGATTCGGTTGTAATGGCTTTGAGCCCTTACACCTTTAAGCAGGCTCTGCTGTTAAATAGGTTGAAAACTTTCTTGGAGTTTTGGGGAGGTAGTTCATGCATGAACCCTCAGATTGGGAGACTTCTTTTGAGGTCTGGCGAATCTGATTTAATTATCCTTGTTGAGGTCGGGGTTGCATTAATCTGATCACCCTCATTAAGGTTGAGGTCGGGCTGATCTGACGGCCATTGTCGTTGATGAGATTTGTTGAAGCTAGGGTGGGTCTGTATGGACTGTTGTTTGTATTACACTTTTGGGAATCAACTTGGTCACGAATTCGCTTTAGCGATTTCCTCCCTTTCCTCGTCTATGCAATAGTTTTATATGTGTCATCCCATCTAACCTGAAATGTCAGGGAAGATTAGTGAAGTTGATGTAGTAAAATAGAGGAAATTGTAGGTACTACAGTTGTGGTTTTGCATTTAGAATGTCATTTCGAAAGCAAACTGGAGAACACCGCTAGTTTGACGGTGAAAATCATTGTTTATCGCCACTTGGAAAAATTCTTCTTTCCCAGTGCCTTATCCATTTGACCAGTCACGGTGCTTGTGCTGATGAGTTAATTGTAGAGAGGACCTTGAGTATTTATCTTGTACCAACATGAGCATAATAGTCACGGTAGTTGTATGCATTTGCTTTCTTCTCACGCATGAGTGACGAGGTCACAGTTTAATTGATAAGATTTCTAATGCTAAGGTCAGCTCGACCTTCTAATGCTAAGGTCAGCTCGGCCATCTAATGTCATAGGGAACTAAAAGGCAGTAGGGAAAAGTTATTCGAGGCAAGGATTACTAAATCTGAGTAAGCTTCACAGGTAGATTCATTTCCGTACAGAATAATTTATCAAATAGGCTATGGGCGATCTTTCTAACAGCTTATGAGTTGACGAGATGGATCCCTAGCTGAGGTATGATACCGACTCCAAGCTGAGGAGGGCTAATCCAAGCCAAGCCCAACACATTCAGCTAATGCCAAACCTGGATACTGATTCGACCTCACCCCGACCCAGGAAAACCCTAACCTCGGCAAACAGCTATTCTGATGGGACATAAAGCCCTGATGGGACATAAAGCTGCACCGTATTAAATGCTGTCAGGTCTGAATTTAGTATAAATAGAGCTCAATCGCTTCATTTCTAAGGTAACTGCTCATTAAATGCTCTCAGCTACTTCGCCAGCTCGGATATACTAATCATTTGCACGCCCAAGGGGAAAATCTGGGTCGTCACCCTGCCTTTTTCTTCCTTTTTCTTATGCAGGTCAGGTAGCCAACCCGAAAATCTAGGTCGAGGAGCCGACCCAGAAATTCAACTCGGCAAGAGTAGCTTCCCAACCTCAACGTTGAGTTTCCGACCTCGACAATTTGGCGCCGTCCGTGGGAAACGTGAGTTTTTTCTGTCACTCTTCTCACCACTCATTGAGAAACCACCATGGTACAAACGAGGATCTATAGCGCACCGGTAGAGGACTCGCCCAACCCGGATGGGGACCTCGAAACCACACAGGTGTCCAGCCAAGAACCAACCCAAGCCAACGTTGGAACGAGCCAATGTATACACTTAGCCACCCAAACCAACCCCACGGCAGATGGAGACCTCAACTCTAGCCTGTCACCAGAGATAAGGATGATGCTGAGGATGTTTGAGGAACTTAAGGAGCTGGTAGCCCGGTTAGCTGCGGATCCCCCGGCTCGGAAAGCAATGCCGCACCCCTCGCGTCTACAATTCCGCATCCCAGACCCAAGGCGAAAGCGGACTCAGGATGAAGAGGGCTACTTAGAGCCGATGGCGGGACCCGAGGAGTCGAAAGGTAAAAAGGCGGCTCAAGCCGACCCCGAGCAGGCCAAGACCGCGGCTGCCATAGCCAAGGTCATTAACCAGCTCGGCGTAAGCCCACTCTTACCCGAGGTACTAGCCACGCCGCTACCCACCGGCAACCGGATGCCCAACCTAGCAGTCTACAACGGGGACGGCGACCCAGCCAGCCACTTGCTCAACTTTGACCACCACATGACTCTGCATGATATATCCGACCTCATGAAGACCACCCTGGTTGGCAATGCCTTGGACTAGTTCCAGAAACTTCGTCCCGGCTCTATTGCAAGTTTTCATCAGCTGGCAGAGGCTTTTCTATCCCGCTTCGCTGGAAACCGACGCACAACCCACCACACTTCGACGTTGCTGTCGGTGAAGCAGCATAGAGGGAAAAGTCGGAGGGCTTACACAGCCAGATTCAATGAAGAGTCCCTCAAAATCCCTAACCTAAAGGACTCTATGGCATTGATGGCTTACTAGAGTGGGCTCAGGTCGGGCCCCTTTACATCCTCTTTGGCCATCGATCTCGTGGATACCGTAGCCGAGCTGATGGTACGAGAAGAAGGGTACATATACTTGGAAGAAATGCATCAAGCGAAGAGGGATGATGATAAGGAGAAGGAAGCCAGCAAGAAGGGAGAGACCTCCCGAGCCCAACTTGGGGGTAAAGTCCAAAACGACCGAGGTAAGCAGCCTCATTAGCCAAAACAGAACCCCCGGTTCACTATGTTCACTCCCCTTAACACCATGAGGGAGCAGATCCTGATGGAGATCCAACACCAGAACCACCTGCCTCCAGCCCCAAGAATGAAAGACCGACCTGAGAAGTGCAATAGAACCAAATATTGCCGCTACCATATGGACTACGACCATACCACCGAAGAGTGCAAAGACTTGAAACAAGAGATCGAAGCCTTGATAGCCCGAGGTCATCTCCGGAGGTATGTAGATCAACAGCTAACCCGGAATCATGATTTGAGAGATAGGGAGAGAAGTCCAACTAGGCGCCAGGCTGGGGACGGACGTTTGGCTGTGATTAAGACCATCGCAGGAGGATTGGTGTCGGGTGGGGAGACCTTGGCAGGCAAGAAGGGTTATGTTCGGGCTGGGAGGGAGTATGGACCGGCGCGGGGTTCGGTCCTAGAGATAGAGGAGCTTACCTTCTCCTCAGAAGAGTTGAAGGGTGTGATATTGCCCCATGACGACCCACTCATGATCAGCGTTGAAATATCCAACTTTACCATGAAGAGGCTGATGATGGACACCGGGAGCTCGGCATAAGTCTTATTCCTCAGTGCTTTTGAGCAGATGGGGTTGGACAGGAGTCGACTCAGGCCATTAAGGGGCACTTTGGCTGGTTTCACCGGGCAAGCCCACCGAGTCGAATGGGTCATCAACCTCCCACTGAAGTTGGAGGATGGAAACAAGCGGGTTTCAATGCAGGCCAACTTCATTGTAATGGATTGCAATTCCACATACAATGGGATCTTAGGTCAGGTGGCACTCAATCACTTCAGGATCGTTCCTTCAACTTATCACCAAGCCCTGAAATTCCCGACCCCGGTCGGCACGACCATCATTCGCGGAGCCCAGCTCTCAACTCAGGAATGTTATGAAAACCCCATCCGACCCAAATATCAGGTTGGCTGGGGACCAGATTTACCTGAGGAGAAGAGGGAGCCCGGCTGAAAACATTCAAGAGGTGGAGCTCTCTGACGAGACGAAGAGAACAAAAATCGAAAATGAACTCTCTGCTGACCTCAAAAATGGTATAAGCCAATTTCTCCTGAAAAATGAACACATATTTGCATGGTCTGCCTCTGACATGATAGGTATTGACCCGGGAGTGATTGAGCATCACCTGAATGCTGACCTAAATCACTATCCGGTAAAACAGAAGTGTAGACACTTCTATTATGATAAGCAACAAATCATAGTAGAAGGGGTGGACAAATTGGTAGACGTTGGCCACATAAAGGAAATTCAATACCCAACTTGGTTATCTAACGTGGTACTAGTGACCAAGTCCTCAGGAGGATGGAGATTTTGTATTGATTTTACCGACCTCAATAAAGCCTGCCCTAAGAACTGCTTTCCCCTACCTCGGATTGATCAGATGGTGGATGCCACCTCCGGGTTTGAGCTACTCTCTTTCATGGATGCCTTCAAAGGCTATAACCAGATCCAGATGACTCTCGGAGACAAAAAGAAGACTGCCTTCACCACTGATAAAGGTCTCTACTACTATAAGGTCATGCCTTTTGGCCTCAAGAATGCTGGAGCTACCTACACTAGGATAGTGAACAAGGCTTTCAAAAATCAGATTGGCCGAAATATGGAGATCTATGTAGATGACATGTTGATCAAGAGCAGAAGGGCGAAAGACCATGTAGCCGACCTGGCTGAAGCCTTCGCCGTAATGGAGCACTTTGGGATAAAGCTGAACCCGAAAAAGTGCGCATTCGGCGTCAAGGCATAAAAGTTTCTGGGCTTCATGGTCACAGCCCGTGGAATAGAAGCCAACTTGGAGAAGGTTCAGGTGATACTTGACCTAGTACAGCTGACTTACGTGAAGGACATCCAAGTGCTCGCGGGCAAGGTCGAGGCACTTAGCTGATTCATGTCCAGGTCGGCCGACAAGTGTGTTTATCTGTTCAAGATATTGAGGAGTCCTAAGAATTTTAAATGGACCACGGAATGCCAGGATGCCTTCCAGGAGCTGAAAAGGTATCTAGCTTTGCTACCCTTGCTATCCCGACCTGAGGTGGGGGAGGAACTGGTACTATACTTAGCATGCTCAGGAATAGCAGTGGCGGTGACACTGGTCCGTGGAGAAGGGAAGGAACATAAGCCTGTCTATTATGTTAGCAAGACCTTGCAAGGGGCAGATGTGAGGTACTCCTCCTTGGAAAAACTCGCCCTCGCACTCATCACGGCTGCAAGAAAGCTGAAGCCATACTTTGACGCTCATCCAATTAAGGTCATGACGGATGCCCCACTCAAGTCCATCATGCACAAGCTGGAGGCGTCGGGTAGGCTGCTGAAATGGGCTGTTGAGCTGAGTCAATTTGACATCACCTACCAGCCCAGAACAGCCATCAAAGCCCAAGCCATCGCAGACTTTGTGGTGGAGTGCACTGGCCGAGCCGAGCATGACCTGAAGGATGTGTGGAAGGTCCATATGGATGGGGCCTCAAGGAAGTCTGGGAACGGAGCTGGGGTGGTCATCCTCACTCTACCGGGGTCGGGAACCTCTAGCTCGGGATCAACTCCCAAATCTAGATCTCCCCCTCTCAATCTCGACTTGGGGGAGGGATTGACGAGGGGGAACCCAAGCTGAGGTATGATACCTACTCCGAGCTGAGGCGGGCTAATCTGAGCCAAACCTAGCACATTCAGCTAATGCCCAACCTGGATGCTGAGTCGACCTCACCCCAACCTAGGAAAATCCCGCCCTCGCCAAACAACTGTTTTGATAGGACATAAAGCCCTGATGGGACATAAAGCTGCACCATATTAAATGATGTCAGGTTTGAATTTAGTATAAATAGAGCTCCACCCCTTCATTTCTAAGGTAACTGCTCATTAAATGCTCTCAGCTACTTCGCCAGCTCGGACATACTAATTATTCGCATTCTCGAGGGAAAAATTATGGTCGTCACCCCGCCTTTTCCTTCTTTTTCCTTGTGCAGGTCAGGTAGCCAACCCAAAAATTTAGGTCGAGAAGCCGACCCAGAAATCCAGCTCAGCAAGAGTAGCTTCCCAACCTCAACGTCGAGTTTCCGACCTCGACATGAGTATTTTATTAAACAACTTATACACTATGATATTCAGGTAAGATAAGCTGGACGTCTCGATCTGATCTGAAAATAAGTTTCACTTTCCTGAGCTGAGAACAAACTCAACTTTCCAAGCTCAAAATAAGTGATCTCCCGAGCTGAAAAATTAAATAACTTCTCGAGCTCGCATCGACTGAGCACGCAACCCATTCTTATTGAGATGATTTCATCTCCCGAGCTCGCACATTCCGAGCTGACTGCAAGTTTTAATTTTCCGAGCTTGTATCTCCCGAGCTGAAAAATAGACATTCTCTTGAGCAAGCTATTAATATGGTACGAATGAATAAAGCATCCACCAAGTCAAAGTTGAAGCTATTTTTTGTGGCTGATGTAGATTCTTATTTTATAATATGATATAATAATCATCATATATCAATCAAAAGGATAGAAAGCATTAAGTTGAGCATCATCAGTGAGTTCGGCACTATTAGGCAAGCACCTAAAATGGAAATATCGATGCGATAAGCACTAGATCGACAACAACTTGCATAGGTAAATATTATCGCAAAACAAACATATCAGGGGTTGTGTTGTGACTTAGATGTGCATTAATAGTGGTTTCTCAGTGGGATGATCAGTCAATTTCCTATAGACGATGCCAATTGTTAGATACAAAATTCATTGAGCCGAGCTGGGTGCCTGTCCCGTCCTTAGTCCGAGCCGAGGACCCTGAGTGCATGTCCTGTCCCTAGTCCAAGCCGAGGACCTGTACAAGAAGAAGAAAGAAACGACGAGGGTTATCTCCCGCGTTTCTCATCGGGCGAGAGAATTAGTATTTTGGCTTGGGAATAGTCTATCAGACAATAAATTTAGAAGTAGGAATGAATTAATTGGCCCCCATTTTTTATCACTTTCCTTGTGCTATTTATAGTAGTGTGGTTGCCTTTTTGGGGTGGTCCCCTATTGTCCTTGTATATCATCCTCGTGACAAGTGTCTCGTCATGTGGGCTACTTTTCTCATTATGGACTTTGGACCGCTAAGACACTTGGACCATTTTTTATCCATATAACTCGCAATTTACCCTTTTTTTTAAATCTATCAATCAATATTTTCTCTTAGTTACATACGATTTTATTATGACCGGAGAAATACTCATATTGTCATTGGGGCGATTATTTTTCAGTATTATTGGGAGGGATTGTTTTGAAATAATTCAATCTCTAAATATCAATTTTAACTGCTATAATAAGAGGGTCAATCAACTATATTGGTCCACCTTTTGAATGTATCATAAATTCATGATTTTCGTTTGCATATTTATTTTTGTAAGTTCTTGCATTAACTCAAAGTGGAACAATGTTATAAGTAGGAATGACAACGAGTACGCGCTGTAACCGAAATCGACAAGTATACGCCCAATAAAAACTCGATAACAAAAATCGACTGGTAAATCAATAGGTTTTGGTTTTATCCGACAATAAACAAGTAAACAACCACCGCTGTAACAATATAACCTAGTCATTTAGACTAAAAGAAATCAACAAGTCAAAGACTCAAAGGATTATAAAGATAAAAAATTTAAAATAATAAAATACTAATATACTAATATCCTTGCCCTAGTTCTCAAAAGTTCAAACTCTTAGGTATTGTTTGGATTCGGGAAGGAAAGAAAAGGGGAGGATTAACTCTTGTTTGGATTGGACAAAATTATAAAGGAAAGTTTCATAAATGATTATGTATATTCTTTATTTGGATTAGAGAAAAAAAAGGAGAGGGATAAACTTTATAACCACATTGACAAATTTACCCTCTATTGATGTCCATGGAGCTTGAAACGTTTTTTATTTTTAAATTATTTTTATTAAGATCTGTTCACATAATAAGAGGAAAAGAAATGACACCAAAAAAAACAGTTAAAGGAAGAGAGTAGTTGTAAGAGTGGCAACACTTTAATTTTTTAAGTTTGCCAAGGGTAACAACGTCATTTGACTGTATTAAGATTTTCTTTCCCCTCCTTTGACCCCGATTTGGGGTGATTTCAAATTCAACAGTATGAGTGATTTTGATTTTCTTCCTAAATCATTTCCCCGTTAACCTCCCCAATCCAAACAAGGGTTTTGATTTAAAAATCATTCCAAAACCAATTACTTCCCCCCTAATCCCTTAATCCAAACAAACCCTTAGTTTCTTTTCTCTTCCTGCGCTTCACCTCAGTCCTCAAAGCTTCAATATTCAAAGTTCAAACTCTCTATTCATCCAACAATGTCATTTTTTCTCTAGGGTTAATTATTCTTTTATCTTCACTTTATTTTACATACATACTTAAAGCTTTTATTTTTAGTTTCAATTTTTTTTTCCATTTTAAATGTGAATATTTTCACCTTTTTTGCAGCTAAGTTTTTGTTGGGTTAAGAGTTCAATATCATATTTGTTTTTTTTAGATTTGAATATTTACAATGATATAGTATATTTTTAATTTTATTGTCTTATTATGTATGGATTGTGATTTATTGTATTTTTTGATTGTTTACATTTAAATTAATATTTTTGGACTTTTTTTCTATTTAAATTATTATTTTTTTAAATTATCGATTTTGGTTTTGATTTTCGGTTATACTAAAAGGTTTCGATTTCAATTTTGTCAAAAACCGTTGTTAATTGAACCGTTGCCATTGCTAGCTACAAGTGGTGAGATGAGAACAATTTAATATAGGAAACATTACAAGAAGCCCATGTTGTGAAAAATAACTACCAATACAACCCATGCCAACTGTAGTGGTAATTTTACTATCATCAGTGCATAACAATACAATTAACAATATAAAGAATAAATCACTGGCCATTTGCTCTAATTTTTTCTTTAAATGTGAAAAGTCTCAAGATATATTCTTCTGTTTAATTTGAGAATAATTAACAATGTAAATTCACTTCTCAAACAAAAGAAAAATTAATGATTCTTAATTAACAATGTAGTTTATGCCCGATTTATAAGTTTTCTTGTGTTCTATTGCATAAACGTTATATAACAGTCGAGTAATACTTCATTCCTCATTATATAGTGAGAGTTCTTGCTATATAAAGAGAGGTAATGTAAAGCATAACTCGTGCATAGTAATAAACTCACCTCAATTGGTTGAATGTGAAGGCTTTTTATAATTATATTGAGTAAGATAATGTGTTTTTGAGTAAGAATTCTAATGTAAGTTAGAGAGATTTTCAAGAGTATTTTTTATTAATAGAAAAAAAAGAAGAAAGTAAGGTGCACGATAAAGCAACTATTGAAACGTGCGCCTCATGCTTTGGAATTATATTCTAAAACCTTTGATTCTTTGTGAAACAAAAGAATTAAGACAATAAATAGTCAACAATATTACTTTTTTTTCTATAATTAAATATCATCAAGCACATACTTAAGGAACCTTTCGCGCAGGTCATGATTGGTTTCATAGTATGACTTTTTCTTTTTAAATAGTTTTTTAGAAGAATGTTAAATTTTGAAATATATAATTTTATATAAAAAAATATGACCAAAATTAGTTATATATAACGTTTATTAAAATTCGTATCGAAATTAATAAAATACAAGACGTACAAATTTGATATGGCACGAAATTTTTTGCAAGTGACAGTACAAATGAACGTGCTACATTACCGGCAAAAAGAATAAAAAAAAGAAAGAAAAGAACGTGCTACATGCAAACAACGCGTCTTAATTTTTTCAAGAAGGGTAAATGGTAGCAATGATTCCTATTGTTTTATTTTTTGTTTAAAATAGTTACTATTGTTTAAAAAAATTTAAATTAGTCTCCATTATTTCATAAAAGTTTAAATTAATCCTCATTATTTTTATAAAAGTTTAAATCAATCCCCAATGTTTAAAAAAGATTTAGTTTAGTCTTCATTATTTCAAAAAGTTTAAAAAGGCCCTCAATATTTTTTAAAAGATTTAGTTTAGTCCCCAATATTTTTCAAAATGTTCAAAATAGTCCTCAATGTTTCTCAAAAAATTTAAACTGGTCCTCACTGTCAAAACAACCATTAACTTCGATAAAATAGTAGCCACGTGCGTATCACGTGACCAGTCTTTGAAGAAAAATTTTGGTGAAATAATTTTTTTTTTAAATTTGAATCACGTGACCATTATAAATTATGAATTATCATTGAAATTTTGATTCTAACGGACCAAATTTTATGAAATTTGGAGAAAAATTGAAGTAGTTATGATTTTTTAAAGATTATGCATAATCTGTAATTTTTTTCACATGACATAAGGAAAAAGATAACCCATACAACGTTGTTTTGCATATTAGTATCAAACCAATTAAATTATGCCACGCGACAGACTGAATTATGAAAGAGAGTATGTCAAAGTTAATAGTTGTTTTGACGGTGAGTACCAGTTTGAGTCTTTTGAGAAGTATTGGGAACCTTTTTAAACCTTTTGAAACAATGGAGACTAACCAAATCTTTTAAAAAATATTAGAGACCTTTTTTAATCTTTTAAAAAATATTGGAGATCTTTTTAAATATTTTGAAATAATAAGAACTAAACTGAATATTTTAAAAAATATTAGGGACTTTTTGAATATTTTAAAACAATGGAGACTAAACTACATTTTTTAAAAATAATAAAGACTATTCATGCTATTCTCCCTTTGAAGAATGCGTCAAACTTTGCGGAATTACACAAGAGACCAGCCTATAATATGGCACCTTATTACACCGATTTGATTCAATGCTCGTAAAATCTAGCTAGCACTCTCACCTCACCCCCTCTTATATATATTCAAAACCCCTCCATTTTGTTTCTCAGAAACACTTTACAGAATCAACATCTGAGATATTCCTATCACGTATTCTAAAATAACCAACGTAACAAGACAAACAAATTAACCATGGCATCTTCCATGAAATTGTCGTCATTGATTCTTTTCTTTTCTTGCTCTCTCTTTCTCCAAGGAACTCTAGGTATGCATGCAACCCTATAACTTTCTTTTTTATGTCTTTTTCTTGTCATGTTTATGTTTGCTTACAATTGAGTCATTTATGGACGAGCGGGGGTTGCAATTCTCATTGACCTAAAGAATATAGCTATATATTTAGGAGTTTGTTAGAGTTGCTTTTTCTTTGAAAAAAAATATGTACTTTTAAGGTATTTTATGATTGACATATCAATTTAACCCGCACAGAAAAAATTCAACTATATTAATTTGTGTGTTTTCAACTGTCACTGAATAATAATATTGTATATGTCACTGTTTACAATTGATAATGTTTGTGTTAAAGATTAACACATAGATGAGGCGAAACCAAATGAAGCTTTATTCCACTAAGTTTTATAGACTATATGAATCTGGAAGTTAAAGATTAACATAAGTAAATATAATCCTTTCTTATTGTTTAAGTGAGATTATATGCGAGGAATTGCCTATCAATGTCTGTGCCTTCTCGATTGCATCATCTGGGAATAGGTGTTCGTTGGAGAAGTATGCAAACAAAGATGGAGAGGTGGAATACCAATGCAGGACATCAGACGTGGTTGTGGAAAGGATGGCTGAATACATAGATCTCGATGCATGCATCAATAATGCTTGCGGGGTTGATAGAAACTCTGTGGGGATTTCATCAGAAATGACGACTGCTAAGCTTTGCTCTCCTGCTTGCTTCGACAAGTGTCCAAACATTGTTGATCTCTACTTCAACTTGGCTGCCGGAGAGGGTAAGTGAGAGTTAATATTATAACTCATAATTTAACACTCTCGTATACAAATTTCTATTTTGTTTAGTTGAGATCAATAGATTTTTCAGACTAAAAAATATTTTAAAAATATCATTATATTTAAAAACATTTCTAGTTCAGCTTTCACTATCCTATATATATATACATCTTCTCTTTATACCTATGTTTGTTGAGTTTATACATACCCACTTGAACTTTTTCTGGTCCAATATAAATACACATCATTTAAAATTCAGTATGTCACAGTAATTCTATTAGTTGGATTTTTTGAACTATATATAAAAGCTCTATGTTGTAGCATTCACAATGAATTTTATTATTGCCATGTTAAAATTCTTTTTATCAAGAATGGAATGAATTAACATGAAATATTCTGTAGAAAAATTTAAAACTTGACGCAAAAAAGTCACAACAAGTAAGTAGTCTATGATTTTAAAAAAAAAAAGAAAAGGAAAGAAATAGAATTGGTGTTCACAAGTTTCTTTGAAAGGAAAATATCATCATGGTGACTTCATCTTCTTTAAATATTTTGTACATGCAGCCCACCAATTATGAATCCATATTTGATGCGTAAGGAGCCACACATTTAGCAAGACAATGACTATGACACAATCTTTTATTGATTAAATTTCATGAGATGCCTATAATCATAATTAAATGGGTGACGCTTCACTATTTACCTGTAAAATATAGTAATAATACATAATAATGTAGCATAATACAAATCTTTCGCTCGACCGTACTTCTTCCTTTTTTAGGTTCTTAGCTTTCTCTATTTTCTTTGTTTTCTCCTTTTGCTTTTCATGTATAAAATTTTATTATGATGCCTTTCTTGCTATATATGCAATATCTTGGAACTCGAACCAAGTATATATTGTCTCATCAACCAACTAAGTGAAAAAATTAAAAGATTATAGAATATTGATTGTGTTGTGAAAGAGTGAATGTGGACCCGTTCACGCGTGGAGCCCACGTACATGAATCCCGACATATCTGGCTATGATTTTTTAGCGTGATCTCCTCCAATTCAGTTCTAATTTTTGAACCATTAAGCCTAATGATTCGTCTTGAATTGTACATGGGTATATTTGCCAGATCTCTGCAACAGAGTGGAGAGAAATCCTCAGCGTGCGATGATTGAGGTTGTGGTCACCAGTGGCCCTGCTGCTGCCCCTGCCCCATCACCTGCTCCTTAACACAACTTTGATGTATAATTCAAGAAATTTTTAATTGCATTTGTTGGCATTAATGTTTTTCTTTTTGTTTTTTTTGTTTTGAGGGTTCTATTTATTTATTTTGTTTAGATGAAAGTTCAATATATCATATGCCCACATGTTATACTCGTCTTCTACTATTCTTTAGTTTCTGTAACAGTTTGTTTTGATTGCGTGAAATGGGAGGATGGGAAATAGGAGGAACGAAATGGTTAAACAGGACTTTGGTCTAGTCGTATGTCTTTTACTGGAGTATAAAAGATTGCGAGATCAATTTTTGTGGATGATATCTTTAATATGTGTATATGTTTAAACCTCTCTTGAATCAAAGGAGAAAAAAATGATTTAAATAAAACAATGTAATTCTATAATAATAATAAAAAAAAAAGTTTAGTGCCAAAAGATGATTTCATCATTTCATAGTTGATATCCCCACTAAACATGATCACTGACGTCTGACCCAAAAAAAGGGAAAAAAAATGCGTACTAACATGTTATAGATAGCTCACCATCTATGTGCATCATAAGAAGATAAAAACTAAAAATAAATACCAAAAAAATAACAATAACTATTCTAACATTTATTTTCTGTCTATAGATGAAGTTAGTGTGAGTGTCATCTCATAGTTAAGTTCTTCAAGATAATAATTTTTTGAGCTAGCTGGCTTACACTAGTCAAATTTATTTCGTCCAATGATAATTAAAAAAAAAGGAATTTTTGGTCCTTTATAGATAAGAGAAAGATATATGATCGATATTTCTAATCAATAATTTTTTCACTTAGAAGTGGAATAATCAATTTTACTGTTAAAGCATGGATGATTGAAAATTAATCTAAGATAAGACATGTATATCGATATTTTCCTTCAATTATTTATGTCAAATAAATAATATTAGGAGATTGAAGGGAGTAAGAATATGGATTACTTTTTTAGCTAAATAAGAGAATATGGATTATGCTATTGTGTGACTTGAACTATTGATTGGTTCGTGTAGATTTATTTCTACTGAATTGGAATTCAAAACCAAATGTTGTCTTTGTCCCAATCGCTGCATAAACTTGGTTAATTAAATTTTCTAGTATATTAAATCATTATAGTATTAATTCGCATTACTCTGGTGACAATGAAACTCATAAAAACGATTATAACCAACAAAAATATTACAAGCAAAATCTTATTGAAGATGATTAGATATGATTGCCAAGTCCGCAATTGGACTTCAATTTGGTATCCGACCATCCTGCTTAAAAATAAAAAAATGAACCTTACATTGTGAATCTTACTTTTTATATACTTTTTATACTCATTGATCAAATAGTCAATATCGAAAATAAAAAATTTCTCCAAACGACATGCTACTATTGAAAGAGTTTCCCAAGTAGAATACCAATGAAAATAATTGCACCAAACCACTGGTTGGATACAAATTTCTTGGCACAATCGAGAGGAGATGATAAATCAACTATCCAAATTTGCCAAGTTAATTGGAAAGCTGCAATTGCCAAAAACACACATGGCATCCCAATGTCAGCATTAAATCCACTTAGAGCAAGACCAATAACGCATGGTATTCCAAACCCTGTAATCCATTGTTTCGTTGAATCTCCAAACATCAAAGCTGTAGATTTCACACTTGCTTTTGCATCATCTTCTTTATCTTGATGAGCATATATAGTATCATAAACAAGTGTCCAAAAAAAGCCTGAAATGTAGAGTGGATGAACAACACCATGATCAAAACTTCCTTTGACAGCTGTGGAACCCATGAAAGCTCCCCAACTGATCATCACACCCAAGAAGGCTTGAGGCCAATATGTGAGCCTCTTCATAAAAGGATAGACAAACACTAGCGGAATGTGTAGAATACCCAATACGAGAGTGAAGTTATTCACTGGAAAAAGAACGCCTAGGCCAAGAACCAACTGAAACCCTAGCCATTGTTAAAAGTATGTACATAATTTCGTATATTCCGCGTACAGGTGTCTAGTTTACCATAGTTAGAGCAAGTCCAACAAACTTTTTACTTTGGCTTTTTAGTCAAAGTAGAGAGTAAACCCAAAAAAATATACTCCAACAAACTAGCTATTTGATCTCACTAGATTGGAAGCTTGCCACTTGAAAGCAAAAGCTCGTTGCTTGTAGCGAGTTGTGAGGAGCTCGCTGCAACTTTTTTTTTGTTTTGTTTGTCAAGCTGTCAACAAAAAGCTGCAACAATAGATAAAGGAACCACCAAAAGTCAAAGAGAGAGGGCTGAAAAGGAAAGGGAAAGTGGGAAAGAAAAGGGAAAAGAAAGAGTAAAATTAAATAGAGAGTATAAAATGGAGAGCATTGTTGGAATAAAATTAAAATAGAGAGTTTATAAAAGTAGAGAGTCAATAATTTCGTTATCTATTATAGAGAAAAAATAGGGAGTTTGTTGGACTTGCCCTTAGACTTACCATACTTAGGTTAGCTTGGAGAGCAAGTAGCTAGATTAGCTTGGAGAGCAAGTAACTTGTATCTATATAATAGTTTGCATTGTAATTGTAATATACAACTTTCTTGGCTATACTACAGTACATTCTTTCTTGTAATTTCATGTCTCATCTTTCTCTCGACATGATATTCTGGTAGCCTATGCCACTGTCATTGCACCCTTCTCTTTGCCAAATTCATTCGCAGCAAAATATCATAAGCTTCACACTTTGTCAATCTGTTCCGGGTTGTTTTTGAATTTTTCCTTCACCTCCTCGAGCCACGCACCATACCAGGACGAAGATCTCGTCGCAAGGATTCTGGTGACATAAAAATCACCACCAGATGCCGCCGGACGCGCCGCCACACGCCTCCCGAAGTGACGTTGCTACTACTGACTTTTCTTTATAAAAAAAAGGACCAGACCCTTCCCCACATTTTTTGACATCTTGAGTCCATTTTTACAGTCCTTTTCTCCAAATTCTATCTCTAAAGGTCACTTTTAGACATCGTAATAGAACGATCGAAGGTTTCATAACCCATCTCTCTACTTCTTGATGGTGGAAATTATGTACCATGGGCCCAGGCCATGACCAGTTTTCTCAAGGGTCGGAATTTATGGAGAATCATAACTGGGGATGTCAAGGAACAGAAGAAGAAAACTGATGAGTCAGATGAAAAATTTGTAGAACGTCTTGAAGATTGGGATAGCAAGAATCATCAGATAATCACTTAGCTTTAAAACACTTCTGTCACTTCTATTAGTCTTCAGTTTGGGCGTTTTGATATAGCAAAACAAGTTTGGGACTTCCTAGCACAAAGATATACCGCTGTTGATGGGGCACATCAATATCAACTTGCCACTGCCCTTCATTGCATGCACCAAGAAGCAGGACAATCGATTAATAGCTTCTTGTCTCAGATGTATTCAGTTTGGGATCAACTTACGGCCTTCGAACCTGTCTGGGAATGTATTGAGGACGCCAACAAGTTTACAAATTGGCGAGATCGTGGACGTCTTGTTCAATTTCTCATGGCTCTTCATGATGATTTCAAGCCCGTTCGTGCTTCTCTCCTTCACCGTAGCCCTTTTCTAACACTTGAACAAGCAGTCCAAGAGCTCATTTCAGAGGAGACTCATCTTCAATCTCAGAAGTCCCGCTCAACTGATGTAGTACTTGCAACTCCTAATCATACCGCAAAGAAAAATTCAATGTCTTCACAGGAATGTAAGTATTGTCATCAGCCTGGGCATATTCTCTTGAACTGCCCCACTTGGATATGCTCCTTTTGCAAGAAAACAGGGCCTGGTCATTTTTAACATGAGTGCTATCGCAACCCTAACAGAAATTCTCAAGGTACTCGGCCCAAGGGTGGGTCTTTCAAGGCCCAAAATTCATCAGTGTCGTCGTCACACTCTGTAGCCACTACTAAGGGTTCTCCTGCCTCTATCGGTGATCCTTCTACCTCTTTTATATTTGTTGTCGATCTTCAAGATATTCTTAAACAAGTTTTAGCCCAGTCTAGTTCTCCCTCTTCCACTGCACTCTCAGTCACTTCCGGTAAATCTTCATAGTTCTTCGATTCTGTTTGCTTTAATCATATGACCTATGATTCTCGTAGTTTGATTAATACAATAGTCAATTCATCTGCATCTACTATTTACACAGCTGACGGCACTTTTATGCCTGTCAGTCATATCGGATCTGTATTAACCTCTCATGCCTCATTTCCTAATACTTATCTTGTACCCAAACTTACTCTTAGTCTCATCTCTATCGATAAACTATGTGAACTGGGTCTTACTGTTACTTTTTCTTCTTCTGGTTGTCGTGTGCAAGACCCTCAGACAGGACGACTCCTTGGGATCGGCCGTAAGGTTGGGCGTTTGTTCGAGCTTGTCAGCCTACATCTCCCTTCTCATTTCTTTACTGCCGCCTCTGTTACTACATCTTCAGACTCTACCTCTATTCAATTATGGCATTCGCGTTTAGGTTATGCTTATTTAGGGAAATTACAGTCTTTATCTTCTAGAGGCTTATTAGGCAAACTTTCTGGGCATACTTTTGAGTGTTTATCTTGTCAACTTGGGAAACAATCTACTTTACCGTTTAATAAAAGTGACTATTTATCATCTGCGTGCTTTGATTTGGTTTACTCTGATATTTGGGTGCCTTCCCTAACTCCTACTATAGAGGAATCTCGATATTTTGTAATCTTTGTGGATGATTATTCTCGTTTTACCTGGCTATATCTCATGCATTATCGGTCTGATTTGCCACGTATCTATTCTGACTTCACTGCCATGATTCACACTCATTTCAATCAACGTATAAAAATCTTCCATGCTGACAATACCATGGAGTATAAAGAGTCCATTATACTTGATATTTTCCGTCAACATGGCACTATTTCACATCGCTCTTGCCCTTATACCTTACAAAAAATGGGCGTGTTAAGCGAAAATACAGACACATCCTTGATATCACTCGCACGTTCCTCATCTCTTCATCATGTCCTAAGCGCTTCTGGGGTGAAGCTGCCCTCATAGCTGTGCATGTTATTAACCGTTTGCCCTCTTCCACAATCGATAATCTTACCCCTTTTGAACGTTTGTATGGTCGTCCCCCAGACTATGATCATCTTAGGGTTTTCGGTTGTGTATTCTTTGTTTCTTTTCCTCCACATGAATGTACAAAACTTGAACCTCGAGCTCGATTATGTTGTTTCCTAGGTTATGGTATTGAACATAAGGGCTTTTGGTGTTGGGATCCACTCTCTAAATGTCTTCGTATCTCTCGTCATGTGATCTTCTGGGAAAATAAAATGTTCTCATCCCTCTCTCCATTTTTTCTTCCTCATGGTGTCTCTACCCGGTACTTCACAGATTCTTCTCTTCTCTTATTTCCTGATGATGACAGTGACACAGGTACTAGGGCAAGCATTGACGATGCCGTGACATGGTCCATCTTGCGGAGACCATTCCACCTGATGGCCCTATGCTCGATGCTGAGACTTCCATTGATTTGCCTCCTGTCTCCCCTGATCTATCTCTTTGTCGGTCTACACGTGTAAGGGCTATTTCCTCTCATCTTCTTGATTATCATTGTTTTTCTACCATTCTTTCCCTCCATGAGCCCCAAACTTATCGTGAGCCTAGTTATGACCCTCTTTGGCAACAAGCTATGACAGATGAATTGCAGGCCTTGGAAGCCAAACACACCTGGGATTTGGTCGATCTACCCCCAGGAAAGAATGCCATGGGTTGTAAATGGGTGTATAAGGTGAAGACTCGCTCTAATGGTTCTATAGAGTGCTATAAGGCTCGTTTGGTGGCTAAGGGTTTTACTCAGGAGTATGGTATTGACTATGAGGAAACATTTGTTCCAGTTGCACGTCTCACATCTGTCCGAGCATTAGTTGTTGTTGCCACCATCAGAAAATGAAAGTTGTTTCAGATAGATGTTAAGAATGCTTTTATCAATGGTGATCTTATAGAAGAAGGTTTTATGAAGCCTCCTCCCCGCTACTCTCATCCTTCTTACAAGGTGTGTCATTTACGCCGTGCTCTATATGGTTTCAAGTAAGCTCCACGTGCCTGGTTTTCTAAGTTCAATTCTGTCATTACTGACTTCGACTTCACTTTCAGTAGTCATGATTCCACATTATTTATTCAACATTCGAATTCAGGTGTTATTCTATTACTCTTATATGTGGATAATATGATTATTACTGGAGATGACTTGGTGGGTATTTCTGATCTCAAGCAATTCCTTAACAACTACTTTGAGATGAAGGATCTTGGTCCTCTGAGTTACTTTCTTGGCATTGAAGTCTCATCTGATTCGGTTGGCTACTATCTTTCTCAGGCCAAATATTCTTCTGATCTTTCTCGTGCTGGCCTTATTGATAGCAAGACTGCTTCCACTCCTCTTGATACTAATGTCCGTCTTACTTCCCTAGATGGGACACCACTTCCAGATGCTTCGTTGTATCGCCAGTTGGTTGGCAGTCTTATCTATCTCACTGTCACTCGGCCTAACATTACTTATGCTGTGAACCTAATCAGTCAGTTTATGTCTGCCCCACGTACCACACACTATGCTGTTGTTATTCGGATACTCCGTTATGTCAAGGGCACCCTGTTTCATGGTATTTTCTTCTCTACCAGCTCATCATTAACTTTGAGTGGCTACTCAGATGCAGATTGGGCTGGTGATCCTACTGATCGACGTTCTGTGACTGGATACTGTTTTTTCCTTGGTAATTTTCTTCTTTGTTGGCATAGCAAGAAACTGACTATTATTGCTCGCTCAAGTACTGAAGCTGAGTACCGTGCCCTCACTAACGCCACTCAAGAGGTTATTTGGCTTCGTTGGCTTCTCGCGGATGTAGGTGTCTCTCAGCCTCCTGGCACTACTCTTCATTGTGACAATTAGAATACTATTCAGATTGCTCATAATGACGTCTTTCATGAGCGTACTCGTCACATTGAATGTGATTGTCACTTTATTTGTCAACATGTTGCTCATGGAACTCTTAAGCTTCAGTATACTTCCTCGGCTGATTAGCTTGTGGATCTCTTTACTAAAGCACATCCTCCGAGCCGTCTTCAGGATCTAATTTGTAAACTCAAGCTAGTGTTATTTGTACCACCTTGAGTTTGAGGGGGGTGTTAAATGTATGTACGTAATTTCGTATATTCCGCGTACAAGTGTCTAGTTTACCATAGTTAGACTTGTCATACTTAGATTATCTTGGAGAGCAAGTAGCTAGATTAGCTTGGAGAGCATTGGCAGAGCGACGTTAAGGCCAAGAGGTGCACATGCACCTCCTGGCCCACCCCTCACTTAGTGAAAGGTATATATGTCATTTTACATTTATATTAAAAAAAAAGATATTTTTTTGCCAACCACAAAACCCCGAATCAGATTTGTGTCTTCACTTGTTGTTGTCACTGACGTGTCTTCAACATTCACCCATCATCGGCATCATCAAGTCACCAACCAAGTCTTCAAATTGCAATAAAAAATTCCAAGCAGCAAAGGTGATGATCAATTTGCTTGTAATTGTAGACTTATAATTTCTTTTTATGTAATATTTGAGTTTGATCAAGTTAGGGTTTAAATTCAATTTTTGATTAGGTTGTTTCACGGATTATTTGTTATGTTAAATATACAAAAATTAGAAATATTATATTTGTGTAAGCTCTATATATTATATTTGATTTGGTTTATTTTGTGTTTGGATTGGTGATATGAATTGAAAGAAAGAAGTCCAAAACCATGGACCAATCACTATCAGCCTATATTGATTCTTTTTCTGATCTTTTGTTGCTTCTCAAGTTTTCGACGCTGTGAAATCTGATCGAAATCTTAAGACGCCATTTTTTTTTCTTTTCTTCACTTTCAGGCAGAGAAGTCTCTGCCTTGGAATCTAACCAAGGCAGAGTCTGCAACAAAGATCTTGATAGGCCTCTGTTTTGCTTTTTTTTAATTCTTTTTTTTATTGCTTTGGTTCTTAAGGAATGTTTATTTCAATCTTGTTAAATTCCAAGCCATTAGAGGAAGTCTGGATTGGAGAAATTTTAGGAAAATGTTTATTTATATGGAATCTTCTATTGTTTATTTTGATTGATGTAATTGTTAATTTTATATGTAGGTTATTGGTCATTACATTGATGGATAAGTTTCTAAAAAAAAAAGTCAACTTTTGATCAACAATTTTCTTCCGAATCTAATGAAGATATGCATGAAATTCTTCAAAGCAACCTCGAGTCAAAATCAACTTAGAAGATCTACAATAAGATCCTGGGTTACGCCCTAAAATTTCATTTTATCATCCTAATGATCGAGATAAAATACGGAAATATTACTTGTAAAAAGGACCATGTCAACCTCGTCATCATGATTTTCCCAAGAAAAAATTAGGGATAGGTTTCAGAAGTTTTGTTCCTCTTGGTTCAATGAATTTAGTAATTGATTGGAGTACAGCATAGCAAATGATGCTGCATATTGTTTATGTTGTTATCTTTTTAAGCCCGATTATAAAAAGCAAACAAGTGGAGATACATTTGTTATAGATGGGTTTACAAGTTGGGATAAAAAAGATAAATTAAACCAACATGTTGGGGGTCCAAATAGTACACATAACATTGCTTGGAAGAAGTGTAAAGACTTGATGAAACAAAACCAGCACATTGAAGTTGCATTAATAGGCAATCTAAACAAGTTCGTGACATATATCGGAGTCGATTGACTGCGACAATTGATTGCATTCGGTACCTTTTGAAGCAAGGATTGGCTTTTCGTGGTCATGATGAAAGAGAAAATTCTACCAATCAAGGTAACTTTCTTGAGCTTCTGAAGTTTCTTGCTGATCATAATGAAACCATCAACAGCTGTGTTTTGCAAAATGCTCCTGAAAATCTTCTTTTAACTTCTCTTGACATTCAAAAAAAGATTGTTAGTGCTGCTGCAAGTGAGACCGCTGATGCTATTATAAATGAGCTTGGAAATGAACACTTTCCTATTATTGTTGATGAGTCACGTGAGATATCAAACAAAGAAGAAATGGCCATTGCTTTGCGTTATGTGAACAAAAAAAGGGAGTATTGTTGAGCATTTTCTTGGTATAGTGAATGTGAGTGATACTACTTCATTATCTCTAAAAAAAAGGAATTGAATGGTTAATGAGTAAACATGGATTGAGTATGTCAAGAATTCGTGGACAAGGTTACGATGGTGCTAGTAACATGCAAGATGAATTTAATGGCCTAAAAAGTTTGATTCTAAAAGAAAATCCATCAGCTTTCTATATTCATTGTTTTGCTCATCAATTGCAACTCACAGTTGTTTCTGTTGCCAAGAATCATGTTCAAGTTGGTTCTCTTTTTACATTACTTGCTACTTTATTAAATGTTGTTGGAGGCTCCTGTAAGCGACATGACATGCTTTGTGAAAAATAAGTTACTAAAGTGAAAGAAGCATTAGAAAAAGGAGAAATTCTTAGTGGGCGTGGCATGAATCAAGAAACTAGTCTCAAACGGAGTGGTGATACTCGTTGGGGTTCACATTATGCCACTTTAATAAGTTTGATTGGCATGTATTCTTCAGTGATTGATGTACTTGAGATTATCAAAGAAGAAGGATTGAGTTCAGATCAAAGAATTGAAGCTAATGGTCTTTTAAACACGATACAAACATTTGACTTTGCATTCAATTTGCATTTGATGAAAAAAAATTTGAGAATTACTAATGATTTATCACAAGCATTGCAAAGGAAAGATCAAGATATCGATAATGCCATGAAATTAGTTGGTCTCTCCAAGCAGCGGTTGCAAATTTTGAGAAATAGTGGATAGGAATCTTTGCTAGATCAAGTCTCTTCTTTTTGCACAATTCATGATATTGACATTCCCAATATGGAAGAGATGTTTTCTCTCCAAGGGCGATCACGACGTAGAATTCAAAAGATTACAAATTTACACTATTATTGTATTGATTCATTTTATTCTGTTGTGGACATGCAACTTCAAGAGCTTAACAGCCGCTTTAATGAGACAAGTCCTGAGTTGCTTCTTTGCTTGTCATGCTTAGTTCCACACAACTCATTTTCTATGTTTGACAAGCAAAGGTTGATTCAATTTGCTAAGTTTTATCCGAATCGTTTTTCTCTTGTTGATTTGATGGTTCTTGATGATCAATTAGAGACATATGTTTTGGATATGCAAAGTAATGAAGAATTCTTGAAGATAAAAGGGATTGGCAGCCTTTCAGAGATGTTAGTTGAAACTGAAAAGTATCTTGTTTATCCATTAGTGTATTCACTTGTTAAGTTGGCATTGACATTACCCGTTGCCACAGCTACGGTGGAAAGAACATTTTCTGCTATGAAAATCGTGAAGAACCGACTGCGCAATCGAATGGGAGATGCTTAGATGAATGATGGCTTAGTCACTTACATAGAGAGAGATGTGTTTAATACCATCGACAGTGAGTTGATTATTCAATGATTTCAAAAGATGAAAACACGTCGAGGACACTTATAAAATGAACTTTTCTATTTCAGGATCTATATATATTTACTTTCTTTGTTTTATATGTTATGTAATTAGTAGATATACTTTTTTGCTTACATTTTTATATTTGTTATAATGTGCATCAAATGAAGAGTAATTACTTAAATACTTCATTTATAAATTATACCATAGTGTACTTAAATTAAATATCAGTTTTATACATAAATAACTTGGGTGGCAGAGTTGCACCTCCTAATCTCGGGTGCCTGGCTCCGCCACTATTGGAGAGCAAGTAGTTTGTATCTATATAATAGTTTGCATTCTAATTGTATTATACAACTTTTTTAGCTATACTACAATATATTCTTTCTTGTAATCTCATGAAAGGCCTTGTGATGGTGTTAGAACACCACTAACAACTGGTCCAGTCTTCTTACGTTCGACTTGCTTGTCAAAATAGCGATCAAAGAAATTGTTAATAGTACATCCTGCGTCTCGTATCTGAACAGCCCACCAGCCAAACATGGCTAACAACTTCATATCAGGAAGATTTTCTGGATCTGTTACCATAGTAACGCACCATAAAGCTGGCCAGACGAGTAGCCAGCTGCCTATAGGCTTATCTAATCTTGACAGGTGGGCATAAGGGCGAGCTTTCTCTGGCAAATAAGTATTGATCCACGATACTTTCTTGGTATTTTTTAAAAAAACTTGTTAGCTGAAAATGGTAAAAGTATTGACGATGAGAGACTAGGAATAGGGTTTAGTAAGTGAGATACTGGGAGGCATTTCAGGCATATATATATATATGCATACATTGCCATGAGAAGCCATAGAGTAACCGTCGTCGTCGTCAACTTTGGCTTGCTATGGTGTGTGTTTCTAAGCAGAAGCAGAACCCCAATTTAATATTGGGGCAATTAGAGGACCATTATTAATTGAAAAAATAAAATTAGGATGCCCGTAATTTTTTCTTTTTAAATAATACATAAATTTTTGAAAAAAAGTTTGAGGCCTTGAAGGGTCCGGGCCGGCTCTCCGATCCCTCCTTACCTCCGTCCCTATTTCTAAGCTAGGCATCTTAAGTCATGCAGATGCAGTCATGATAGTGCACAAGATTCTAAGCATGTTTTCCACTCTCGTAGTTGAGGTGATAATTTAATATGTATGGTGTCTGAGCTTAAATTAGTAAAAGACTTTGAATTTAAGTTTCGTCGTCAACTATTTAAAAATAATATTATATTATTTAAAAATAAATCCTACCTATAAATACAAGATTTTAAAAATAATAAATAAATATAATAGTTACTCTCTAACAAATTACAATTTTAGACGAGATCATAATAAATTAATACTTTTTGGCTCAATAATTCAGTATTGGATGCCGCCAACCAAGAGTTGGTGGTGGGACTGTCCTTCTCTAAGCTTGATTGTAAAGATACAATTGCTTGTTGATCAGAATGAATTAATAAGTCTCATGTTGAATTTTCAGCTAATTTTTCACCGAGCAACGCGAATATTTAATGATGTAATATACCAAAAAATATTTACCAAAAGAGAAATGTGTAAGTGTAAGCCTTCTAGCTCAAAAGATCTATTCATATTACTTTATAAACGAAATTTAATAATTATAAATTAATAATATAATTATATAATTTTTTTTTATAATTCTTAACCGTTGAGTATCACTCGTTTTTATTCTATTTCTTTTCGTGATGCACGATGACAATAATTAGGGTCAGTCAATACTTTATCACTAGATCTATAAAGTGTTGGTGGTGATATTGTTCAGTGGAAAAAATTTAACCGCGCGAAACATTGATCTTTTGACGCTAAATTTTTCTACAGGTCCACAGTCACCATATTGGGCTCCTGTTCCCATCAATCATACTCAGAATTTTTTTTGTCGCGTCAGTAAAAAAGTTTCATCCCATTATTAAAAATTGTATCAAGAGAAAATTACATGTAACTAGAGCAAAAGAAAATGTCTCTTGGAACAAACAACAAATTAGCAAATAATGTCACCTAGCATTCATTGATTACAAATTTCTCTATTGATCCGATTGTTACTTTATTTTCTATTGGACATCAACTTGTAGCGGAGATCCTCCGAGATAAGATACACATAATTTAGGAATAACACGAAGTGTGATAAGATACACAAGATGACATGACATGCGTTGAGTCTTTTTTTTTTTTTTGTTTTTTTTTTTCTTTTACTCAGCAAGTAAGAATTAACTTGTATTAATCATAAAAATATTTAATACCTTTACAAATAAATCAGACCAGCACGATACCTATCTAAGAGTGTTAACATTAGTAATGTCCCAAACTTTACAAAGTCAGCGATTCAAGTAATTGTTTCTAAAAAAAATGTTGAGTCTTTTGTTGAATGTACGCAATGCTATAGAACAAGAAGCAATATGTCCATGCACCGAATGCTTTTCCTATGCAAAGTGAACGGCAGCGAAACTTCCAACCAATTACATCTTAGATAATAAAAAGATTTACCCCGTGAAAATGTTTATATATACTTACCATTGGCTATTTGGTCTAATAGTAAAATTTTTGTTTTAGGTGAGAAAAGTTTTGATGACGATTTTTAGAGTGTGTAATATCATTTTAAAGTGATGGCAAATTGACTTTACCCCCTTTTTTGAACTAAAAAAGAAAAAAAAAACTTATTTTTTGTTTCGAGTATTGTTATATATTACATTTTCACTGTTTCACTTGTCATTCTATAATAGATTTTTTACTATATGTACAAGAGATTTAATCATCGGCTAGCATAGAGAGGAACATGAAGACGGAAATTACATTATTAATCATCTTGCATTTATATTGATCAACATTGTAGATTTCAAAATCTACTATTAAAATCTTGGACAAAGAGATTATTGATCGAAATGAGGTGGACATTGATCCTTCAAGAAATATATCACTTAGGACGCATGGATCATTTTAACCCAAACATAGCTCAAATGGGCTTCTGCTATGTGATCTAGATTGATCCCACCTTCGTTGATGATTGAAATGAGGGAATTTAAGTGAAGGCCAAATTTTAATCACTACAAACACAAAATATGAATGAGAACTTGTGTTATTTCAGTTTATAAATACTAAGAAATACATTTTTATCGAAATATAATGAAGGGTAAATTACACAAATGGTCTTTAATGTTTATATTTTTTCAATTTCGTCTCTATTATTTTAAAAGCAACACGTTAATCCTTAATCTTTACTCTTTTTTTTTAATTTCATCACTATTATTTCAAAAGAGACGCATTTAGTTCCCGAATTTTGTAAACAATTTTAATTTAGCTCCCAATATTTTTTATTTTTTTCCAATTTAGTCTCTAAAATTTCATGTGTCGATCATAAATTAAATTTAACGGTAAGAATTAAATTGATTTTTTTTTTCTAAACTTTGGAGATTAAACGGGTAACTTTTAATATAATGAGGACAAAATTAAAAAAAGTCACAAAAGTAAGACTAAATTAAAACTTTATTCAATTTTTAAAGACCAAGTTAGTTTTAAAGAACAATGACGAAATTTTAAAAAAAAAATTGTAAATATTATAAACAATTTGTGATATTTTCCCAATAAACATAACAGTATATATAATAAGCTAAGATACAATAGTTAATAAGTCAGGTAGGACCCACCATATATAATAAAGAGTAATGTTATATACCACTTACTTTTTAACACCCTTATACCACCTCTTACTTAACATGCTAAGTTGGCAATTTTAATTTTTATCCCTTATTTTTTTTTTCCTCTCCCTTCTTTAATTTATTTTTTTATTTTTTTCTCTCACTTCTTCACGTTAACGTTTCCTCTCTTGCTAACCCTAAGCAGAAGTTCCCTTTTCAATCCAGCAAAAAAGAAGTCCCATATTCTCTTCTATTGTCCACTACTATACATCCTCTCAAATTTATTTCCCTCTTCTTGACGAATTGGTGTTGTAAAAGATGAATGAGAGTATTGATATTGGTACGTTATCTTTATGATTGATTTGTATATTCTTGTGTTAAATTGCTCTACTGTAACATATGTGTATATATATATATATATATTTATCAATTGCAACGCTTTACAAGCTTGTTGTAGTTTGACAAGAATAAATATATATATGTCCAATCTAGTTACAATCACCATGAAAAATCCTTTGGACCTCACACTATCTGTATCCTAGCAAGATGGTATGTAGAACCTGTAGACAAAGAGACGAACAACTTCTAGCTTCAAAGCTTTCATTCTCTATCACCGACAAATACTGCAGCTTGATTGCATCCATTGTACGACTCTTGAACTGCACAAGTATATGAACTAAGGCATGTAGAACCTGTAGACAAAGAGACGAATAACTCTTTTTCCCTCGACAAAAATATGAGTAGCCTGTACAAGTAGAATAAGCCTTAAAAGTTTATTTTTATGATCATCAGCACTCTTTCGGAGCATTTGCTTATTGTTTATTTTTGTTGCTTTTACTGATGAAAAAGATAATCTAACTTCGCAAGCAAAATATGTTGAGAATTTGGTCAACACACCAACTACACCAGTGTTTAAGATAAACAAGTTTTCCTTGATGATGATATTTTTTTGTTCAATTTAGTTCATTATTTTGACGTGAATTTAGGTTTCTTTTCTTAGATATTTTGCTTATGATTACATGATATAAATTACAGGACTCAAGTATCTCTCTTGAAGAGGCTGATTTTGAATCAAATAGTCAGAATAAAATTTTGAATGGAAGTAATATGGAAGTCCCAAAAATAGGAATGTTGTTCGAGTCTTATCAAAATATTTCTGATTTTTATAATCAATACGTAAAAAATATTGGATTTGGAACGATAAAAATGAGGATAAATCTTGGAGATGAGGGACAAATGAATTATTTCACTCTTGCATGCTCCAAATCAGGTAAGCCTAGGCATAGTGCTCCAAATGATTTTCGAAAAAAACCTTCAAGTAAAACTAATTGTATGGCCAGGATCAGGGCAGGTTGAGGAATGATGGTTTATATTGTTTGACGGTAGTTGAATTACAACACAACCATAATGTTACTCCATTGGATGCATACATGTATCGAAGTAACAAAAAGCTTGAGACTCCAACTAAACGACTCCTTGATTTGAATGATAGAGTAGGCATTAAAGTTAGTAAGACCTACAGCTCTTTAGCTATCGAAGCAGGGGCTTTTGAAAATATTCAATTTGGAGAAAAAGATTGTAGAAATTATATTAGTAAACAAAGGAGATTAAGGCTTGGTAAAGGTGACTCTGAGGCTCTACTTAGTTATTTTAAAAGAATGCAAAAAAGAAATTCTGATTTTTTTTCACGTAATGGAAGTTGATGAGAAAAATAGGATGAGGAATGTTTTTCAGGATGATGCAAGGTGTAGAGCAGTATATGAGTCATTCAACGATGTCATTACATTTGATATAACGTACTTAACGAATAAGTATGACATGCCTTTTGCTCCATTTGTTGGAGTAAACCATCACGGTCAATCGATATTATTGGGTTGTGGATTGCTTTCAAATGAAACTACTGAGACGTATATTTGGCTATTCAAGGTTTGGTTGGAATGCATGTCAGGAATTGAACCAAAAGCAATAATTACTGACCAATGTAAAGCAATTCAAAATGCTATTACACAAGTATTTCCAAATGCTCGTTATCGTTTGTGCTTATGGCATATAATGAAAAAAATTCCAGAAAAGTTAGGAAGATATGCAAGCTATCAAGGAATTAAGAATCTTTTACATATGGTCGTGTATGACTCCTTACGGGTTAATGATTTTGAAATGAGGTGGAAAAAAATGATTGAGGAATATGATTTGGAGGATAATGAATGGCTAAAAAATTTGTTTGAAGATCGGCATCGTTGGGTTCCAGTCTACATAAAGGATACTTTTTGGACAGGAATGTCAAGTAGTCAAAGAAGTGAGAGCATGAATTCTTTCTTTGATGACTATGTTTATAGTCGGACCACTCTTATGCAGTTTGTTGAACAATATGACATGGCTACGTTAAGAAAGATAAAGAATGAAAGAGATGAAGACTTTCGATCATGTAACGCAAGTATTCCTTGTATTACAAATATTTTGATGGAAAAACAAGGTTGGGAAGCTTATACAAATCGAATATTTAGAATGTTTCAAGATGAGATTAAGAACCTTATGTTTTGTAGTGGTGTTACGCTTGCAAAAGAAGATGGGTCTATATTGACATTTGATGTTAAAGATAATTCCAAAAGGCTCGATGTATGTGAAAAATCTACTGATCAAGTTATATATGAAGTCACTCTTGATATGCAGAAGTTAGATGTGAGGTGTCTTTGTCGACTATTTGAGTTCCGAGGGATTCTTTGCAGACATGCATTATGCGTTTTCATAGATCAAAAATGGATAAGATACTAGATAAATACATTTTATTACATTGGTGGAAAGATATAAAGCGTCCTCATACAGATATAAAGATTTTTTATGATGAATTTGAATCCAGTGAAGAAATCATACGAGATAATAAGTTGTACTCACGCTTGATTAGAGTTGCACAAATTGGAGCAAAATCTGAAAGACAATGGGATAGAGCAATGACTTATTTGGATGAAGTGAAAGAAGAACTTGTAAATGATGATATAATAGATGTTCAATGCGTAGATCTCAGTGTTCAAAATGATAGAATTGAAAGAATTGATAATGCTAGGCATCTTCAAAATTCTCGTTCAAGTTCTAAAGTTCTAAGCCCTTTACAAGTGTCAAGAAAATGACGCCCCTGCTTCAAAAGAAAAGAATCGCACATAGAAAAATTTACAAAGGCAACCAAAAAAAAGGTGTGTATAATATTTTGTCTATGTTTTCTCTTTTTTATGTTATCAACTTTTGGTTTCTAGTATTCTTTTAGTGTAATACTGGTTTATATTGGTTTCAATTGTTATATTGTATAGATTTCTCAATGAAGCCATAAGCAAAAAGAATCTCAATCTAGCATGCCTACTGGAAAGAGACAAAAGGTGAAGAAATATAAATTATTATTTTTTCACTTTATTAGTTGAACAAGAACTTGACTATTGCTTGTATTTATTACTACAGGTCAGGAGAAATTTCTCAGATGTTCAACTTCAGGAAACTTTGTCTTTAAATGCTGAAAATATTCTTTCACATGATCCTCTTGGAACATATCAAGTTACAGAAGTTGGAACACAAGAAAGTATTACTTTTATCAACTTACTGATGAATATTGGAGTAAGCATTATAGTTCTCTTAATTATTCATCCACCATTTTTTATTGACTAATCTATGATCAATTAATCATAGTTTTATTCATGATCAGCAACTTACAAATGATTCTGGAATTCGTCCTAGTTGTATGCAGCTCTTACAGGTTTGCTTTTTTTTTTTTTTTCCTCACTTCAGTTCACTTTTGTTGTTGTCTATGACTAACATTTTTCAGTTTTTTTTTCTTGATAATATCACATGTCAGCAATGTGGAAGATTTGTGACTTGCAATCCAAATGATGGAGAAAATGCACCAATTAATAACCAATGATCAATTTTGTGAAGCTCCCATGATACAATTGCCACACACACCACCATTTGTCTACTAAACTCTATGGAATTGCATAGAAAATTATGAATTGAGTTTTGCTTCTATGTACCTGATAAGATCCTAGATGTTGGTGTTGTTTTTTTTGGAGTACTTTCTTTTCTTTTAGTGTTGTATTTTTATTGAAGACTCATATTTATCTTTCTTTCTTCTTTATCTTCTAGTGTGCTACATGAGAGTACCTCAATTTAATGTACGACAAAAATAATTTCAATCGCCAAGCATAGATCAAAAATAATTTCAATTGCCAAGCATAGATCAAAAATAATTTCAATGTGTTGACTAGCAAGATTTTGTCACAAGTAATTTTCAAAAGGTACATGATGAAGTACAAAGAAGTGTATAAATAGTCTTACAATTTTGTAAGGTTCTTTCAACATCTGCTACAGATACTAGTTTCCTAGTTAGTAGATAATGTATACATTAAATATGATCTACAGTGGAATAGGGTGGGGATGTAGATAATTTAAAACATTTAATCATAATAACATATCGTTACTCAAACACTCTATATGACCATTGGAGCGTGGCTTGGCCTAATTTATTTTCTTGACTAAGGCAAAAATGTCAACATTAAAATCAGAGGACCAAAACAAAAAGAATTGGGTAAACTTAAGCGTAGCATGCATTAAAAACTAGCATATTGGTTACTAGAGATCGTTGACATTCCTTAGCTTTACTATGACTATTGTCTTCGCTGGAACAAATGAATGGTATAGCACCAAAATTGCACCATCTAGGTCCATCATTTTTTTTTTAAAGAGGATTAACAATGTTTCTTCACCTATCTTTAGGTGATTCGAATTCGAGACCATTTAGGTCTTAAGTGAGAACTACTCCCACTAAGTTCAACAGTTTTTCCCACCATTTTAGTAGAGCTTTAAATCTTGATCTAGGTAACTTTGATAAAGATGATACAAGATTTAAATGTCTAGGTGCGTGTGATCAGTCACACATATATAAATAATGAAGTATATTTTTCCTTTTGTTAATTGGGTACAATAGCGAAGAATAAACAATATATCAAACCAACATGAGCTTGGGTATGATCTTTCAGGTGTTGAAACATGGAAAGACAAATTAAAAATATTCTTTACTAGTCTGAAAAGTGCTTAATGTATTAATTATGAAATTGGATACATCTTTATCTTACACCGATATGATAGAAATAATCACAAAAAAAGATCATTCAAGGCAAATGGGATGTTAACATTTCAATCTAAAGAAGGTCAATAACCAATAAACCATGCAGTTGTATTCGCCTTCAACTCCAAATCACTTTAGATGGGGAATTCCAGCTACATATAAACCATAGGCAGGTTTGATTTAGCTCAACTGCATAACCAAATTGGACAAAAGAAGAAAACAAAAACTTGATACTCACTTCCTCCATGAAGAAACATATACAATTCTGATTCATAGTGAAGCTGAGGATGCTTAGTCTTGACAGATTCCTGCACAATGGAAGATCATATTTTTAAAAGGTAAATAAAATTGTAATATCAGGAGATAAGAGAAAAGGCTACAACATTCTTTTGTTGGAAAGAACCTAAAATGTGAAAAAGAAAAAAGAAAATCGAATGGTATTACAAAAGGCTTGCAGGGCTATCACCCATCACTCCATTCTAGATGATTTTTGAACAGGTTGAATCCTCCCCATCCCTCTACCCTTCACCACAGCTTTATCACCAGGGTCATGATTTATATTGAAGAACAAACTCTCATTCCTCACCCATGCCGCGTAGGGTAACAACATGACCCCTTTCTTGTACTAGTATTGCTTGTGAAAATGCTTGTCAACCTCAATAGCATAAATGTCCAATGTTTTGTTCTGCTTTGGGTATTGCTTCTTAAACCGACAATACTTGACCCATAACTCCTACTCCCAACATCAACATACACATACCTCTGCTTAAAGCTTATATCTACCATCGTAGGCAATTGTTTTTCTTTTTGTATGTTCTTCTTCATTGTACTCCATGGCTCTTTAGGTTCCTCTGTTATCAAAGGCTTGGCTTTCCGGATTAATTCTTGTTTATACCCCAGAACTGAGCATTTATCCACTGTATCGTGATAAGGTTTCTCAACCTGATGGCTAAAAATCACTTTCTTCATAACAATTTCGCGAATTAACGACATTTAAGGATCGAATCCATCAATGTATCTAGACTTTATCAATTTACAACAATTAAACAAATCATTTAATGAATTGAAACTATACGTATCATTTGAACCTGTGGAGATGACAAGCAACCATTCGGGCTTCAAAGTCCTCCCTATCTCCGCCGCGAAATCCACTGGCTTAGCCGACTTTTCAATTATTCCACCTATGGCTTTGAAACCTTCTTGTAAATCCCAAGTGAATTAGAAATTCTGATCTCTTTTTGAGTGAAACCCGTTAGCGTATCGACGCAAAGAGTCTTCAAGTTAAGGCTAAAAAATCCCTCTGTGATTGCATCTTGGAAAATCGTTGAGTAAAATTGCACGGTGTTCTAAAAATCTTCAGTGGAAACTACCTTAACGTGAAGAAAAGAGAGAGAGAAAAGAGAAAATAAATAAATAAAAGAAGGGAGAGGAAAAAAAAAATAAGGTATAAAAATTAAAATTGTCAACTTAGCATGTCATGTCAGCATGTTAAGTAAGAGGTAGTATAAAGATGTTAAAAAGTAAGTGATATATAGTATTACTCAATTTTCAATATTTAAAATTCAAATCATGACTTTGATTCAATTGTATATAGTAAAAAAATCTTTACGAATATAACAAGAACTTCGTGAATTAAAATACATAATTTCTTAAAAAATTCACAATTGGAAGGTGGAAAATGGCGGTCAACTTTCCGCGTGATGTAAACGACAGAGCGAACAATTATTACCACGGAAGACTTCGCGGTCTCTAAATGCACGTTGACCCTTCAAACTTTTATAATTCTTCGTCTCAAAACTTCCCTTAAATGACTTTGAAAGAACAATTCAAGGGAAGAAAATTACGGAATGGTAATTATGATTTCACCACGTTAATTTGACTCATTCCAATTTGACTCCTCGTTATCCTACTTGAAAGGTTAATTGGAGGGCGTCAAGTGAGTGATTGAAGCCTAGTATGTGTAGAAAAGTAGGGATGCCAATATGGACAGATTTTGTGGATATTTTTATCTTATTTTTGTTTTAAATATGGTGAGGATTGAGGTGGGAAATGAGAATGAGGTGAGTGGTGAGGATTAACTTTTAATCCTTGAGCAGGGGTGGAACACGATGATAAGCATTTTCAGTCTTACATAACTCGTCTCGTATATATATATGTAGTTATTTTTATATCTTTAGTTTTATATAGTATTAAAATTCTAAAATTCTAAATATAAAAATATAAGAAAATGACATTAGATAAAGTATTATAAAAAATGGAGGAGAAAAAATAGATTATTCAAAAAGATTTTATAGTCATTTTTTTAATCAAGAACACTACATAGTATTAATTGAGATTTGCTATCATTTCACATAAAAAACTTCATTTTACTATTGATCACATTGGATTTAAAAAATTTATTAGTTGCTCCTAGTTGTACATCAAAATAGTTTTAAATAATATAATTAAGGACGAATCTGCAATTACTATTATATGCGGCATGTTATAACCAAAAAAAATTATAATTAATACAATTACATCAAAATAGTTTTAAACAATATAATTAAGGACGAATTTACAATTACTATTATATGTGACATGCAATAACCAAATTTTTTTTTAATTATTAATACGATCCCGTAACGCAAAGAAGTATTCTATTTTTACATATAGTTCTTATACACAATGGTTTTAGTTAGAATTTATTTTAAATTTCAAGATTCAATTACAATAAATTTATTTTTACTATTTAACTACAAGTATAATACTCGATATATGATTAATATTTAACTTTTATTTAAAATATTTTTTTATATTTATAATCACTATAATTTTAATTTATATTTTGAAATTACATGTTTCAAATTAAATTTAATATCGTAAGGTTTAAAGAAAATTTTAAAAAAAACTCGCAAGTAATCTCCATTCTCTACGGGAATTCGAGGACGGGACAGGGGCGGGGATGGGGGTATAAAATACTGGGGAGGGGCGTGTGTTGGGAGATTTTTTAAGTGGCGGGGCATGGGGATATGTCTCCCCGCCCTAAACCATCCCCATTGTCATTCCTATAGAAAAGAGAATTTCTTGGAGCAAGTTTTGGTAATTAAATCTCATGGTTTATTTTAAAGGAGTATTGTTTTACGTCACTTAAGTGATCCTTTACTCCAACTTTGCATGATAAGAATTTATCACCATATATCAAGTTAATCATTTATATGATATATTCTATGAAATAGAGAAAGGTGAAAGACTCATTGGGTGATATATAACAATGCTAGCTCGTTTAGAAAAACCTAATATGTGTGTATATATATATAAAAAGAGCAGAGCCGTCTTAAACAATTTGGGGACCTTGGGTGATCATCTAAATGGGAGCTTTAATAATTAGGTTTTTTCTCAATAAAAAAATTATAAATTTTCTACTAAAATAATCACTACAAATAATAAAAAAAATACCAAAATTAGAATTATAAAATAGCATAATATTTCAAGTTAACAAAAAAATAAACCTATATAAAATTTATTTTTCTTACCTTTTGAGATGCAAAATTATTTATTAAATCGCCATAATCAAGTTTATCTAACAATTTTTTTTCAATAGACAACATAGCTAAAAATTCTGGCCGTTGGTCATACCTGTTCGAGGTTACTGCCATGCTGGATATATTTTTTTTTAATAAAAAAAGAGGATACTGAACAGTCTTAAACAATACTTAAAAATTCTGGTCGTTGGTCATACATGTTCGAGGTTACTGCCATGCTAACCGTTGGGCCTTCAATAGTTAAAAGTTCTTTTAATTGCTGGTCAAACATTTGGCCTTCATTATCTTATAATTTGGTATTATATATTTTTTTTTAAAATTGGGGCTCCCAAGCTAAGGGGGCCTTGGGCACAGCCCAAATTGCCTGTAACTTGAGCTGACTCTGACAAAGAGAGAATTTGTTGGAATAAGATTTGGTAACTAAAATTTGTGGTTAGATTTGAAAACTTTCAATTTTATTTTGCTTTGTTGATTAATACAATAATTAAATGTATTTCTATTATCTTAGATAAGAGCCTTGGAAGGCAAGATACAGAGCAGAAACTATCACGAAAAGTGCCAGAAAGAGATTCTCTTTTCTTGCCATTCTCATAATTTTTAACTCCTCTCCAAAACTATATTTTTAAGAGATGATTGTAGAAGCTTCCAAGTGTTGGAAATTTCAACATGCAGACATTCAAACACGTCTCTTGTAGGCCTCGACAAGAAAGCAAGCCCTCAAAATTTTCAACAAATTAAATCCAAGAGTTGGATTGAATAGTCATGTAGTAATTTGTTGTGATTTGACTATTTAGTTTAGTGGTATGTTTATTATTTTAAATGCGAGGGTTTCTTGATCAATTTTTAGATATATAACAACCTTTAAAAATAATATAAAATTAATTTAAATCTCTCATTTACTCACTGTTTTGCCCCCAAGGGTATAGCTTAGTGACAAATAGAGATAAGTAAAATTTGACGAGTCTGAGTTCGAAATTTTTTCACTACTTATTAAGTTCATACTCTTGACTCATTTAAAGCATGTGTTGGAGTGTATCGCTGTATTCATAAGTTTATTAGTTGATAGTCAGACCCTACCAACTTAATTTCATATTATACAAAATCAATTCAAATTATAGATTCAACCTCTATATATATATATATATATATAAGAAAAAAAAAACTTCAACAAATTGAAATGTGAATGAGAAGATCTGGTAACGTAAATAAATTAATCAAAATAAAAGAAGTGCGTTGGGCTCCACTACGATATTCAATGACGACTCACAAGCCACCTTCCATCGACTTGCAAACCGCCCAAACGCGTCTTAATTTTTTGAAGAATTCAAACTTTGCCGAGTTAGAAGAGACCAGCCTATATTAAGGCACCTTATTACACCAATTTGATTCAATGCTTGTAAAATCTTAGCCAACACTCTCACCTCACCCCCTCCTATATATTCAAAACCCCTCCATTTAGTTTCTCAAAAACCCTTCACAGAATCAACGTCTGAGATATTCCTATCACGTATTCTAAAATAACCCACAAGACAAGCAAATTAACCATGGCATCTTCCATGAAATTGTCGTTGATTCTTTCCTTTGCTTGCTCTCTCTTTTTCCAAGGAACTCTAGGTATGCATGCAACCTTATAACTTTCATTTTTATGTCTTTTTCTTGTCATATTTATGCTTGTTTACAAAACAATAGCGGAGTCATTCATGGATGAGCAGAGGTTACTATCCCAATTGACTCCAAGAATGAAGCTATATATTTACAGTTTGTTAGAGTTGTATTTTTTGAAAAAAAAAATATATTTTTAAGGTCAATTTAACCCGCACTGAAAAACTTTATAACTCCCATTAAATAATAATCTTGTATATGTTCCTGTTTACAATTGATGTTTTTGTTAAAGATTAGCATATAAACTGGACGAAACTAAATTGAGTTTTATTCCACTAGTTCTGATCGACTATATGAATCTGGACGTTAAAGATTAACAGAACTAAATCCTTTCTTTGTTTAGGTGAGATTATATGCGAGGAATTGCCTACCAATGTTTGTGCCTTCTCGATTGCATCATCTGGGAAGAGGTGTTCGTTGGAGAACTATGCAAACAAAGATGGAAAGGTTGAATATCAATGCAGAACATCAGAGGTGGTCGTAGAAAGGATGGCTGAATACATAGAGACCGATGCATGCGTCAATGCTTGCGGGGTTGATAGAAACTCTGTGGGGATTTCATCTGATGGCTTGCTTGAGTCAGAAATGACTGCCAAGCTTTGCTCTCCTGCTTGCTATGAGAAGTGCCCAAACATTGTTGACCTCTACTTCAACTTGGCTGCCGGAGAGGGTAAGTAATCCCGGGCGGATTCAAGATTTTTTTACTTGAAATTATTACAAACAATTTAACACTCGTACATAATTTTTTGTTTTCTTTAATGAAAACTAATTGATTTTTAAATAAAAAATACTCTCAAATAGCCTTATATTTAGAAACATTTTTGGGTCAACAACAACCTGCCCTGACACTTCATGTATATTCATCCTTGCCTAGAATAGGTTAAGTTTTTAGATACACACTTCAACTTTTTCTGGTCAAATATAATATATATATATATTAAATTCTATATGTCATATTAATTTAGTTAATTTTTCCGAACTATAAAAGCTCCATATGGTTGTATTCACACTGCATTTTATTGTTGCCGCGTTAATTTTTATCAAGAATTGAATGAATTAGCATGAAATATTCTGTAGAAAAATTTATACCTTGACGCAAAAAAGTCAAAATTGATATTCAATTTTGGTCATAACAAGTAAATAGTATATGATTTAAGAAAAGAAAAGGAAAGAAATAGAATTGGTGTTCACACAATCTTTTTTATTCATTAAATTTCATGAGATTGTTATAATCATAAAATGGGTGACGCTTCACTATTTAGCTGTAAATTGTAATAATAAAACATAATAAGGTAGCATAATACAGAATCTTTCGCTTGACCGTACTTCTTTCCTTTTTAGGTTCTTAGCTTTCTCTATTATCTTTGTTTTCTCCTTTTGCTTTTCATGTATAAAATTTTATTATGATGCCTTTCTTGCTATGCAATATCTTGGAACTTAAACAAAGTATTGTCTCATCAACCAAGTCAATGAAAAAATTAAAAGATTATAGAATATTGATTGTGTTGTGAGAGAGTTAATGTGGATTCCATTTGCGCATAGAGCCCACACACATAAAAACCCGACACATTCGGCTATCATTTTTTAGTGCGATCTTCTCCAATTCAGTTCTAATTTTTGCACCATAAATCTAACGACGTGTCTTGAATTGTGCAGGAGTATATTTGCCAGATCTCTGCAACAGAGTGAAGAGAAATCCTCACCGTGCGATGATTGAGCTTTTGAGCAACAGTGCTGCCCCTATTGTCTCTGATATTGATGCTGCTGCAGCCCCTGCCTCTATTGTCTCTGATATTCATGCTGCTGCAGCCCCTGCCCCATCACCATCTTCTTTCTAAAACACAACTTTGATGTATAATTCAAGCCATTTTGAGTTGCATTTGTTGGCATTAATGTTTTTTTCCCCTTTTTCTGAGGATTCTATTTATTTGTTTTTGTCTACATGAAGTTCAATATATCATATTCCAACATGTTATACTCGTCTTCTACTATTCTTTAGCTTCTGTAACAGCTTGTTTTAATTGCGTGAAATGGGAGGAATGAAATGGTTAATCAGGCATTTGGTCTAGTCGTATACCCTCTAGGTGTAAGAGATTGCGAGATTAATTTTCTTGAATGATATCTTTGAGACATTTTTTTATTTAAATCTCTCTTAAATAAAAAAAAAAAATGGGGTTAAAGAGGGAGTAGAGAATTGTTTTCCTTTTTTTTTTTTTTTTTTACAGAACTTAACAAACATAAGGATGATCACCAAAATTCTATCCCTTAATTTGGGGTCGAATGAAGAGAAATGAATCTCCGTTATATAAATTTCATCAATCTTGTGCAAGAATGCTTCTAACATTGATATATTTGATTCTTATATAATATATAAAGCTATAAAAAAAATTTAATAATGGTAAACTGTTCAAATAATTTCATCGCAAACTTAATCATTTAGTTGGTATTATTAGGAAGGATCATTAATCATACAAGCAGCTGTTCCTTGTCCAAGTGGGCCTCTACAGCTTAAATTTCTAGGTTCATCAGTTAGGCCCCGTCTATTGTTTTGGGTCACATGTTCATTACTGTACCTTGACAGGCCCAGAAGTTTCATTTGTGTAAGCCTAGTCAGATTGGTAAAGAATTTGTGGGCCGTTCCAATACAACTGAAAGCACGTAAGATATGCATTTTAGGGGTTGATGATGTGGCGCCATCTTAAACTTTTACAGTCAGCAAGTTGGTTTCTGACAAAATCCTCTTTTTATTTATTTTTACCCCGTGTGATTATTAACTTGTAAAAACTAATTAGGGAGTGATTGGTACATTGGAATGATTTGGATATGAATTAAATGAGTCAAGGAATAGAATGAAACTGAGAATGAAATGAATTTGAGAATGAAAATGACATGTTTGGTATGCTCTGTGAAATAAAAGTAGTAATATGACAGAATTGTCATTTTATTATTATTATTATCATTATTTATTGGTATTATTATTATTTTTATTTTTGTCATTATTATTATTATTTTAATCAATATTATTATTTTTTATTTTTTATTTTTAATTATTTTTAATTATTATTATCATTCTTATTTTTATTTTTATTTATTTATTTATTATTATTATTATTATTATTATTATTATTATTATTATTATTATTATTATTATTATTATTATACTTTTAAAATTATTTTTATTATTATTATTATTATTATTATTATTTAATAATTATTTTTTTGTTTTTATTTTTTTATTTTTATTTTCATAATTATTATTATTATATTTTTTCGTTATTACTATTATTATTATTATTATTATTATTATTATTGCAATTATTTATAAAAGTTATGTTATATAATAGGAGTATAGTAGTCAAGTCTATTCACAAACACATGGGAATGAGTCATTCTCATGTATTTGGTCTGGAATGGCTATTCCTATGTATGTGGGAATGAGATTCCCAAGTTCATTCCCTCATACCAAACATGAGAATTAAAATAGAATTGGGAATCCTATTTTATTCCCAACTCATTCCTACATACCAATCACTGCCTTAGCGTTTCGATGTATCTCAAAATTTATAGTCTTAAGATAAAACAATGTAATTCTGTTGAGAGTGGATTCTTGTTATTAAAAAAAAAGGAAAAAAATTATTGGCTTTAGCCTCCTTGAAGGAGGGGAAAAAATAATTTTTTTTACCATTTCTAATATTTTCAAGTTAGTTCCCAGCGTTTCAAAAGGTACACATCAATAATTGGGATATAATTATTTGGTAGCAAAAATATATTAGTCTAAGTGATTTTATAATTTTGCCTCTAATAGTTAATCCATTTCAATAGAAAAAAAGACGAAATGGTCAAAACGAAACCTAATTGATATAAACTAAAAATGTTTTTAGAATAAAAAATAATTATATGGTCAAAATAAGACTAAAAAAATAGTTTAGTTGTCTTAAAATATGTTTCACATGATTACAATGTTTATTTTATAACATCTTTATATGCTCTGCATAATTATGCATTTATTTGCACAACATGCCCGTATGTCTGGAAACAACAAGTGTAAACAATGAAACTCATCAAAAACGATGATCACCAACAAAAATTTATGAGCAGAATCTTATTAAGGTGATTACCAAGCTTCGGGTTGAACTTCAATTCGGTATTCAGTCATCTGATCTAAAAATAAAAAAATAAACGCTACATTGTGGGACCTACTTTTTATACTCATTGGTCCAATAGTGAATACTGAAAATAAGAATTTTCCCTAAGCGAAAGCTACTATTAATGAAAGAGTTTGCCAAGTAGAATTCCAGTGAAAATAATGGCACCAAACCAAACCATTGGTTGGATACAAATTTTTGGGCACAATTAAGAGGAGATGATAAATCAACTGTCCAAATTTGCCAAGTTAATTAGCAAGCTGCAATTGCCAAAAACACATAATATGGCATCCCAATGCCAGCATTAAATCCACTTAGAGCAAGACCAATAATGCATGGTATTCCAAACCCTGTAATCCATTGTTTCATTGAATCTCCAAACCTCAAAGCTGTACATTTCACACCTGTTTTTGCATTATCTTCTTTATCTTGATGAGGTTAGTGAATTAAATTAGGGCTAAGCTAAATTTCTCCAATTTCGCCAATTCCTGCAGGCTTCCAATGTACATTGGAACTCTGATAGAGCGGAACCAGAAATTTAATATTGGAGAGCTAAAATTTAATTAAGAAGATTGGCGATAAATAAGTGTAAAAAATTAGGGAAGCCCTAGCATTTCTTTTAGAAAAATTACATATGTTTTTTTTTTCTTTCTAAGTTTGAGGGACTTGATCCCCTCTAAATGGGCTAGTTCCGCCGTGGGCAAAAGCACAAGAAAATAATGAAAATCAACAAGTAGACATTGCTAACACATTCTACATGTAGAGACTACTATACCAATTAAGGGAGAAGGGATTTCTTTGATGGCAAAATTTGTTCTAAGAGCATGCCTTTTATAAGAAGCTGAGAGCAGTGTTGGAGCTAAAGGGGGGCCGGGGACTAAAAGAAACAAATTAACATATATCAAATTTTAAAAAAAGATGGTATGATTCTCCCAATTTTTTATTTTTTTTGTCTTGTTATTTAATTTTGGTCTCTAAAAATAAAAATTCTGGCTCCATCTCTAACTGAGAGGGCATCGATTGTTTGATTGAGATATAAGATATTAATAGTAAATATTTAACTAATTCATATAGCCTTCATGTTTGTGCCAGACATTTAGCTGACAACATGAGCTGAGTATGTATGCATGTTAGAAAAAGAAAGAAAATTTCCATGTACCTTGAAGATGATTCGAAACAGCGCAAAAGCAGATTTAGGCTCTGTTTGGTTTAACTGTAAAATTTTAGAGCCGTGGAGCTTTTGTAGTAGAGTTTTAGTTAAAAGTACTGTTGAACAAAAGCCATTGACTGTTTGGTTTGTAGTGAACAATATTGACGTTTTAAAAAATTGAGGGCAATATTATACTTTAAAAAATATGAAGGGATTTATTTGAGAAATAAAAAGAAAACAGTTTTCTACATTATATAAAAATAGTTTCACAAAAGCCTATTTTGAAAAACTCTAATTTGGAGCTTCTTGTTTTTTAACTTTTTTCAACTTCATCTTTTACCTGAAAACACTTTCAGAAATTGACCAAATAAGTGAGATCAGCTTCTAAACTCACATGAAACACTTTTACATGTAAAAAATTTAGACCAAACAGAGCCTTATTAAGACCAATTTTGCTATCTCTTTAACAAATGGATTCGAGGATCGTAGCCAGCAGATATTTCATGTTAACTATTATTGGAAGGAGATTGATCTGCTTGTTTTCTAGAACTAAATTCTGTTTAGTTTAATTATTGATGAAGTACAAGAAATTTGCATGTTATTTCATGTAGCTTCATTTTCGACGACTCTGAGGTGTCCATGGATTGAAAATTGCATGTTTTTTTTTTTGCTAATTTAACAAGTAGTTCTATTAAGATCAACAAACTCATAATAACAAGACCAAAAAATACGAATGGCACCAAACCACAATCAGTTAATCATTCACAAGTTGGTTGCTATCTAAGTTCCAAAAGTTACAAATACGTATATTTGTACTATTCCTTCTAAATTTATGTACGTTACTAATTCTAGATCTAACAACGAAACTAATCTTTCGAAATAATTGCTCCTCATCAAGAGAAATATGATCATGAATCCTTATATTTCTTTCATACCAAATGAAATAAACTGACACCGTGAATACAAATTTGAGCACAAGTGATTGGAGTTGATCCCACTTACAGACTTCAATTAACCATTCAAGAACTTCGTTCCAACCAACAACATATGAAGAACAACAAGAATAACTCAGACCCTTAAGTCATTTTTTTTTTTGAAAATCCACAGGAAATAAAAAAATTGCATGTTATTTGTTATGCGAGAATTTCACGGGAACAATCAGATTATAATTATTGTGCTGCATCAAATCTTGTTTTTAGCATAATCTTTTCATTTCATACAGATTAAAGAAAATAACAATAATTATTCACCCAAAAGTTTCAGTAGACTCTTTTCATTGTTTATTAAACACATGGAGCCACGCAAAATTTTATAATAAGAAGATGAAAGACGAAATATATATGCCATTTTTCATTTATTGGGGGTGGTGCTTGCCCGCAAATTTTCACTCCCCGGTCTATGCCAAAAAAAGAAGGTAAAGGACCCAACTCTCACATTTCCATTGATGTTGGCGAAGAAAAATGACTTGATACCAATTTGACCGGGTTCTATTATTGAAAGTAGCTAGTTAGACTTAGGCGAGTTTGATATGGCTATTTCTTTCAATATTGGAATCAGATTCGGATCTGGCTATTTGTCTTTGTGGGACTTATGTATGTAATATATAAAGAAGAGTCATTCGCAATGCTCGCAATTTACCCTTTTTTTTTTCAATCTGTCGATCAATATTTTCTCTTAGTTACATACGATTTTATTATGACTGGAGAAATACTCATATTGTCATTGGGAGGGATTATTTTTCAGTATCATTGGGAGGGATTGTTTTGAAATAATTCAATCTCTAAATATCAATTTTAACTGCTATAGTAAGAGGGTCAATCAAATATATTGGTCCACCTTTTGAATGTATTATAAATTCATGATTTTCGTTTGCATATTTATTTTTGTAAGTTGTTGTATTAACTCAAAGAGGAACAATGTTATAAGTAGGAATGACAACGGGTAATCGCTATAACCGAAATCAACGGGTATACACCTAATAAAAACTCGACAACAAAAATTGACGGGTAAACTGATAGATTTTAATTTTATACGTTAAAAAAAATTGAAATCCGAAACCCAATAATAAACAAGTAAACAACCACCGCCGTAACAATATAACCAATCATTTAGACTAAAAGAGGTCAACAAGTCAAAGACTCAAAGGACTATAAAGATAAAAGATATAAAATAATAAAATATTAATATACTAATATACTTGCCCTAGTCCTCAAAAGTTCAAACTCTTAGGTATTGTTTGGATTCGGGGTCGGGGTCGGGGGAGGGGGAGGGGGAGGGAGAGGGAAATAATAAAAGAAAGAAAAGGGGAGGATTACTCTTGTTTGGATTGTACAAAATTATAAAGGAAAATTTCATAAATGATTATGTATTTCTTTGTTTGGATTGAAGAGAAAAAGAGGAGAGGGATAAACTTTATAACCACATTGACAAATTTACCCTCTATTGATGTCCATGGAGCTTGAAACGTTTTTTTATTTTTAAATTTTTTTTATTAAGATATGTTCACATAATAAGAGGAAAAGAAATGACACCAAAAAAAAAATAACAATGAAAGGAAGAGAGTAGTTGTAAGAGTGGCAACACTTTAATTTTTTAAGTTTGCCAAGGGTAACAACGTCATTTGACTGTATTAAGATTTTCTTTCCCCTCCTTTGACCCCGATTTGGGGTGATTTCAAATTCAACAATATGAGTGATTTTTATTTTCTTCCTAAATTATTTCCCCGTTAACCTCCCCAATCCAAACAAGGGTTTTGATTTAAAAGTCACTCTAAAACCAATCACTTCCCCCTAATCCCTTAATCCAAATAGACCCTTAGTTTCTTTTCTCTTCATGTGCCTCACCTTAATCCTCAAAGCTTCAATATTCAAAGTTCAAACTCTCTATTCATCCAACAATGTCATTTTTTCTCTAGGGTTAATTATTCTTTTATCTTCAGTTTATTTTATATACATACTTAAAGCTTTTATTTTTAGTTGCAATTTTTTTTTTTCCATTTTAAATGTGAATATCTTCACCTTTTTTGCAGGTAAGTTTTTGTTGGGTTAAGAGTTCAATCTCATTTTTATTTTTTTTAGATTTGAATATTTGCAATGATGTAGTATATTTTTAATTTTATTGTCTTATTATGTATAAATTGTGATTTATTGTATATTTAAATCGTTTTACATTTAAATTAATATTTTTTTTCATATTTTTGGACTCTTTTTCTGTTTAATTTTTAAAAAAAATTATTAGTTTTGGTTTTCGGTTATATTAAACGATTTCGGTTTTGATTTTGTCAAAAATCGTTGTTAACTGAACCGCTGTCATTCCTAGCTACAAGTGGTGAGATTAGAACAATTTAATATAGAAAACATTACAAGAAGCCCATGTTGTGAAAAATAACTACCAATAAAACCCATGCAAGTGTGTAGTGGTAATTTTACTATCATCAGTGCAGAGAAACTTCCAATACAAACGAGAGAATGGTACAATTAACAATATAAAGAATAAACCACTCGCCATTTGGTCTAGTTTTCATTTTAAATACGAAAAATTTCGAGATCTATTCTTCTGTTTAATTTGAGAATAATTAACAATGTAAATACACTTCCCAAACAAAAGAAAAATTAATGATTCTTAATTAACAATGTAGTTTATGCCCGATTTATAAGTTTTCTTGTGTTCTATTGCATAATCGTCATATATTAGTCGAGTAATACTTCATCCCTCTTTATATAGTGAGAGTTCTTGCTGTATAAAAAGAGGTAACGTAAAACATAGCCTGTGCATAGTAATAAACTCACCTCAATTGGTTGAATGTGAAGACTTTTTATAATTATATTGGGTAAGATAATGTGTTTTTGAGTAAGAATTCTAATATAAATTCGAGAGACTTTTCAAGAGTATTTTTTATTAATAAAAAAAAAAAGAAAAAAGTGAGGTGCACGATAAAGCAACTATTTAGTGAGCATTGTTATATCTCACTTTAATTTTTACACTCAAATACCATTTCTTACATGGATGCTTAGTTGACATGCTAAAATAACAAACTTTTTGATTTCTCTATCTTCTTTTAATATGCCAACTAAGCATACACATAAAAAGTGGTATTTGAGTATGAAAATTAAAATGATATATAGCATTTCTGAGACGTGCGCCTCATGCTTTGGGATTATATTCTAAAACCTTTGATTCTTTGTGAGACAAAAGAATACAGACAATAAAGAGTCAACAATATTACTTTTTTTCTATAATTAAATATCATCAAGCACATACTTAAGGAACCTTTCGCGCAGGTCATGATTGGTTTCATAGTATGACTTTTTCTTTTTAAATAGTTTTTTAAAAGAATGTTAAATTTTGAAATATATAATCTTATATAAAAAAAATATGACCAAAATTAGTTATATATAGCGTTTATCAAAATTCGTATCGAAATTAATAAGATAGAAGACGTACAAATTTGATATGGCACGAATTTTTTTGCAAGTGACAGTACATATGAACGTGCTACATGCCCGGCAAAAAGAATATAAAAAAAAAGAAAAAGAACGTGCTACATGCAAACAACGCGTCTTAATTTTTTGAAGAATGCGTCAAACTTTGCGGAATTACACAAGAGACCAGCCTATAATAAGGCACCTTATTACACCGATTTGATTCAATGCTCGTAAAATCTAGCTAGCACTCTCACCTCACCCCCTCTTATATATATTCAAAACCCCTCCATTTAGTTTCTCAGAAACACTTTACAGAATCAACATCTGAGATATTCCTATCACGTATTCACTTAACCATGGCATCTTCCATGAAATTGTCGTCATTGATTCTTTTCTTTGCTTGCTCTCTCTTTCTCCAAGGAACTCTAGGTATGCATGCAACCCTAGAACTTTTTTTTTATGTCTTTTTCTTGTCGATGTTTATGCTTGCTTACAATCGAGTCATTTATGGACGAGCGGGGGTTGCAATTCTCATTGACCTAAAGAATATAGCTATATATTTAGGAGTTTGTTAGAGTTGCATTTTCTTTGAAAAAAAATATGTACTTTTAAGGTATTTTATGATTGACATATCAATTTAACCCGCATTGAAAAAATTCAACTATATTAATTTGTGTGTTTTCAACTGTTACTGAATAATAATATTGTATATGTCCTGTTTACAATTGATGTTTGTGTTAAAGATTAGCACATAGATCGGGCGAAACCAAATGAAGTTTTATTCCACTAAATTTTATAGACTATATGAATCTGGAAGTTAAAGATTAACATAAGTAAATATAATCCTTTCTTATTGTTTAAGTGAGATTATATGCGAGGAATTGCCTATCAATGTCTGTGCCTTCTCGATTGCATCATCTGGGAAGAGGTGTTCGTTGGAGAAGTATGCAAACAAAGATGGAGAGGTGGAATACCAATGCAGGACATCAGACGTGGTTGTGGAAAGGATGGCTGAATACATAGAGCTCGATGCATGCATCAATAATGCTTGCGGGGTTGATAGAAACTCTCTGGGGATTTCATCAGAAATGACGACTGCTAAGCTTTGCTCTCCTGCTTGCTTCGACAAGTGTCCAAACATTGTTGATCTCTACTTCAACTTGGCTGCCGGAGAGGGTAAGTGAGAGTTAACGTTATAACTCATAATTTAACACTCTCGTATACAAATTTCTATTTTGTTTAGTTGAGATCAATAGATTTTTCAGACTAAAAAATATTTTTAAAATATCTTTATATTTAAAAACATTTCTACTTCAGCTTTCACTATCCTATATATACATCTTCTCTTACCTATGTTTGTTGAGTTTATACATACCCACTTCAACTTTTTCTGGTCCAATATAAATACACTTCATTTAAAATTCAGTATGTCACAGTAATTCTATTATTTGGATTTTTTGAACTATATATAAAAGCTCTATGTTGTAGTATTCACAACGAATTTTATTATTGCCATGTTAAAATTCTTTTTATCAAGAATGGAATGAATTAACATGAAATATTCTGTAGAAAAATTTATAACTTGACGCAAAAAAGTCATAACAAGTAAGTAGTCTATGATTTAAAAAAAAGAAAAAAAAGAAAAGGGAGGAAATAGAATTGGTGTTCACAAGTTTCTTTGAAAGGAAAATATCATCATGGTGACTTCATCTTCTTTAAATATTTTGTACATGCAGCCCACCAATTATGAATCCATATTTGATGCGTAAGGAGCCACACATTTAGCAAGACAATGACTATGACACAATCTTTTATTGATTAAATTTCATGAGATGCCTATAATCATAATTAAATGGGTGACGCTTCACTATTTACCTGTAAAATATAGTAATAATACATAATAATGTAGCATAATACAAATCTTTCGCTCGACCGTACTTCTTCCTTTTTTAGGTTCTTAGCTTTCTCTATTTTCTTTGTTTTCTCCTTTTGCTTTTCATGTATAAAATTTTATTATGATGCCTTTCTTGCTATATATGCAATATCTTGGAACTCGAACCAAGTATATATTGTCTCATCAACCAACTAAGTGAAAAAATTAAAAGATTATAGAATATTGATTGTGTTGTTTGAGAATGAATGTGGACCCGTTCACGCGTGGAGCCCACGTACATGAATCCCGACATATCTGGCTATGATTTTTTAGCGTGATCTCCTCCAATTCAGTTCTAATTTTTGAACCATTAAGCCTAATGATTCGTCTTGAATTGTACATGGGTATATTTGCCAGATCTCTGCAACAGAGTGGAGAGAAATCCTCAGCGTGCGATGATTGAGGTTGTGGTCACCAGTGGCCCTGCTGCTGCCCCTGCCCCATCACCTGCTCCTTAACACAACTTTGATGTATAATTCAAGAAATTTTTAATTGCATTTGTTGGCATTAATGTTTTTCTTTTTGTTTTTTTTGTTTTGAGGGTTCGTGCCCACATGTTATACTCGTTTTCTACTATTCTTTAGTTTCTGTAACAGCTTGTTTTGATTTCGTGAAATGGGAGGATGGGAAATAGGAGGAACGAAATGGTTAAACAGGACTTTGTTCTAGTCGTATGCCTTTCACTGGAGTATGAGAAATTGCGAGATTAATTTTTGTGGATGACATCTTCAATATGTGTACATACTTAAACCTCTTTTGAATCAAAGGAGAAAAAAATGATTTAAATAAAACAATGTAATTCTATAATAATAATAAAAAAAAAAGTTTAGTGCCAAAAGATGATTTCATCATTTCATAGTTGATATCCCCACTAAACATGATCACTGACGTCTGACCCAAAAAAAGGGAAAAAAAATGCGTACTAACATGTTATAGATAGCTCACCATCTATGTGCATCATAAGAAGATAAAAACTAAAAATAAATACCAAAAAAATAACAATAACTATTCTAACATTTATTTTCTGTCTATAGATGAAGTTAGTGTGAGTGTCATCTCATAGTTAAGTTCTTCAAGATAATAATTTTTTGAGCTAGCTGGCTTACACTAGTCAAATTTATTTCGTCCAATGATAATTTTAAAAAAAGGAATTTTTGGTCTTTTATAGATAAGAGAAAGATATATGATCGATATTTCTAATCAATCATTTTTTCACTTAGAAGTGGAATAATCAATTTTACTGTTAAAGCATGGATGATTGAAAAGTAATCTAAGATAAGACATGTATATCGATATTTCCCTTCAATTATTTATGTCAAAAAAATAATATTAGGAGATTAAAGGGTGTAAGAGAATATAGATTACTTTTTTAGCTAAATAAGAGAATATGGATTATGCTATTGTGTGACTTGAACTATTGATTGGTTCGAGTAGATTTATTTCTACTGCATTGGAATTCAAAACCAAATGTTGTCTTTGTCCCAATCGCTGCATAAGCCTGGTTAAATAAATTTTCTAGTATATTAAATCATTATAGTATTAATTCGCATTACTCTGGTGACAATGAAACTCATAAAAACGATTATAAGCAACACAAATATTAAAAGCAAAATCTTATTGAAGATGATTAGATTACCAAGTCAGCGGTTGGACTTCAATTTGGTATCCGACCATCCTGCTTAAAAATTAAAAAATGAACCCTACATTGTAGATCCTACTTTTTATACTCTATTGATCGAATAGTCAATATCGAAAATAAAAATTTTCTCCAAACGACATGCTACTATTGAAAAAGTTTCCCAAGTAGAATACCAATGAAAATAATTGCACCAAACCACTGGTTGGATACAAATTTCTTGGCACAATCGAGAGGAGATGATAAATCAACAGTCCAAATTTGCCAAGTTAATTGGAAAGCTGCAGTTGCCAAAAACACATAATATGGCATCCCAACGCCAGCATTAAATCCACTTAGAGCAAGACCAATAACGCATGGTATTCCAAACCCTGTAATCCATTGTTTCGTTGAATCTCCAAACATCAAAGCTGTAAATTTCACACTTGCTTTTGTATCATCTTCTTTATCTTGATGAGCATATATAGTATTTGTTGGAATCTTAATGTTGGTGAATGGAAATATTTTATTGTAAGAAATTTTGGAATAATGTAAAAGTTCAGCATGCTTGCAATGTATCAAAAATTGTGCAGCAGGTTTTATCAATTTTTGTGGAGCATGCTTGCCTCAAAGTTTGAGTTCTGATTAGTATATTAATATTTTATTCTATCAGAATATTTTGACAATGATGACTCTCATTAAGAATTAGCTATAAATGATTGTGTGTGTTTGCATAGAATAAACGGAAAAAAGAGAGAAGAACGAGTGAGCAGAACAAAATCATCATTTTAACGTTGTGTTCAAGAGAGAGAGTTTACCATACTTAGTTCACAAGCTTCGTAATTTGGTGTGCTCCTATTATGAAGGAAATATCATTCACTACAAGAAAAAACGGTTGAGGCGACGACCAAAATCCGTAGCCTAGCAGTAGCCAAATTAGGACGGGCGACCGCTAGGCTACTGAATTACGTCCGTAGTAAAAAGACTCGTCGACAAATTGATATTCCGTAGCCAATCCGTAGCCAATTTCAAAAATTAATTTGTATTTATTTTTTATAACTTCTGTAGCAAAATTGCTGTAACCCATTTGTAGCCAACTAATTTTTTTTTATTATTTATTAATTATTAACGTCCGTAGCAAATCCGTAGCCGTTTCGGTCGTAAATCGTCCGTAGTCGACAACTACGGATTGGTATCCGTAGAATATCGGTAGCCACATTTCCGTAGCTAGTCCGTCGCCCATCCGTAGCTAACTAAAATTTTGATTTTATTATTAATTATTAACGTCCGTAGCAAAGCAGTAGCCAATCCATAGGCCATTGTCGAAAACTGTCCGCAGCCAATCCGTAGCCATTTGTCGACACATATCTGTGGCTAATCTCTTGTCGAATTCTGTAGTCATTTGTCCGTCGGAAAACGGTGGCTAATTTTATGTGGCTGAATTATTACGAAAAATACTATGAAATGTAAAAATTTAAAAATAAATTAAATTTACACAACAAAACGTAAAATTAAATATCCAAAATAATATTTATATAACGCATCTTTCAAATTCATAAAAATATTAACATATTGTTCGAAATTAGTTTATAAAATTGTCCAAAAGACTAAATCCTAAATGTACCATTGATCATGTTGATCGGGCTACTGTCGTGGGTGTTTGAGTCGATTAATCTCCTGCTGCAATTCCCTCACAAGTTGCATGGCTTCGTTCACTTGTTGCTGCGTCTCTTGCTGTGCATTTCCTTGGTCATGAAGTTGTTGCCTCATGGACTCCGTTATTTCATGGACTCGCTTGTCGACTTCTTGTTCCGAGAGTCCAACTCTAGTGTTCATGGTTGGAATAGGGGGTGCTTCCCTACCAATGCGGACTCCTTGCGAGCCGAGTCCATAGATACGCCCTTTTTTCGCCCCACCAACAACTTGGTAGAATATCTTATCGGGATTAACGGGCGGCGCCGTATGGTCTTCTTGCGTCACAAGTTGACGTTGCTCGAATATCTCCTCATATCGTGACTACAAAAACAACATTTATAATTTTTTAATATTCTTATACCATTCAATGTCACGCCCCAACTCGACCTCACCTAAAATCAAGTCGGGACGCGATGAAATTTTGACATTATAACGTTTATAATATGGACCCAAACACAAAATTATAACCTGTATAACAATTCATATAGCCACAACAACTAACATACAACCACAAATATGCCAAATTTACAATCCTGGGCCTCCAACAAACAACCAAAGGATATGTCGTCTGTGACAACCACTTCAGCATAATCATATAGATATAATTCTCATAATGAAATACATAAGTCTAACAACCTACACATTACAAAAGAGATTTATGAAATTCAATTTTTATAACCTTTTAAACTAAAAGTAGCAACTTAAACTTAACATAAAATTATATAAATTTAACAAAATTAATCGACAGTAAAACTAATACACTGTATAAATACTTACTATCGTCTGAGCAGCCTTTGGATCAGAGAATTGTATACCATCACCCTCCCTTTTACTGTGAGTGACCTTGAAAACTTCAACTTTATAGACAGGGGCGTTTACTGTGTCCGCCTACGTTATTAATATCAGAAGTAGTAATTACTCAAAAACTAGAATATTAAGATAGACAAATTTAAACGGCTATTAAATTTAAGTTACATACCATCCTTCTCATAACCTCATGAAAGGGGGTGGCACCCGTGTAGTGTACCGATTGATTTTTCTTGGCCGCATTTGATTTATCTATCCATTTTGGTTCATGCCATCTTATTTGCATTTGGTCCCAATTATCTAATGTCATTCACTTAGGAGGCTTGTCAAATTTATGAGCCTTAGCCAATTGGTCTTTCATTCTCTCCGCCGCCTTATAATGGAAGCAATGCTTGATGTGTGTTCTGTCACATGGGTGCCACTTATAATCTCTCTGCAACAACAAATATAGGTAAATGTGAACATGTGTTAATTGAATACGCACGTATAAATGTACAAGTGTACAATATAATAGATATTGACTGCATTAATGTTTATAAAAACCTCAAAAGAGCAAAACCATCGGTCTTTAACATCATCCGAAATTTTTCCATAAGTAATCCAAGGTTCTGTGAATCTGCCTGCAAATATTGACTTAAAATCTCTTACTACTGAAGCAGATACAAATTTGTTAACAAGTATATCAATTATATAAGTCAGTGTCACTTGCATTACCTTATTATAACTTCAAGAACTAATAACAAACAATCAAAGTAATTGCTCTATCATTTAATTTAATTGTAATTTCACCCGTTATTATATAATCGGACGTGAGTACGTCTATCCTCCAACCATGTGGCGTACTGCTCGAGTGACTCGAATCCCATAGCCCGCCAATTTGTTGTGCCAGCTGCATGTGATGATGATTCTGGATGTTCCGTTTCCTGCTGGATGCTGGGCGTGGGCGTGGTATTATCATGACGATCCTCATTAGTCACTCTTATGTCACACAAAGGGGCAGATAGTATGATAGAACGAACTGATGACCCTACAGCAGTAGGGGACTCACTATCAGCTTCACCACGGGCTGTGGAGGACGAAGTTGATGGCATGCCAGATCATGTCTTATCTGCTTGCGATTTACCAGCTCTAACCATGATTGCTACAAAAAAAACCATAAGATACAAAGAGATGTACAATATGTTCTATGAATGAAGAGATACTATAACTACTTTTCATTATATTTTTCAATTATCAATCATACAATTCACATTCAGTTGACATACAAAATATTGAATTTATAAGTACAAAATTTCTCAATCAGATAATTCATTGTATTCAGATTCTATGTCATTATCAAAGTCACTTTCATGATCTTCATCATCATTTTGGGCATTATCCTCGTGCTCTTCTTCTACATCTCCAACCACATCAATGCATTCACTTGAATATGACATCATCATGATCATCTGATTGTACCAATGTCACTTTCATCTCATCGGACTGAAAAGTCGACTGTTCATCTTTATCATTATCATCATTGTTTGACTCCTTATCAAATTGGTTCCTTGATCTGATTTTGCATACAGCTGACCAAGCTGCCCGTTCTCTCTTAGCACCAGGATACTTGACGTAATATGCTTGATGCGCATGCTCGGCTATGACAAAGGGGTCATACTTTGGGTATTTTTTCTTCACATTTATATCAATCAAGCAATATTTCGGATGAACCTTTAATCCCTTATCATTGTGAGAATCAAATCACTCACACTTGAAAATGACAACTCTTGTGTGCTTCAAAGTTCCATTATGGTATTCTAACTCAATAATATCAGTCAACATACCATAATAATCACTCTCTTCATTATCAGGCGTTGTCACTTTCACAGTAACTCCACTGTTCATTGTTGTCTTTGAAAATCCATACTCCAAAGTGTGAAATCTGTACCCATTCACCAAGTACTTTGACCATGTACTGACCACCTTACTTGGACCCATTGAAAGATATTTCACGCGATCATCCAAAATGTTATTGTGGGCAAGCTGAAAGGGGTAAATTAGAGACAATAACAAACGTCAAGGTCGGAATGAATCGATAGGGACGATAAAAAGTAGTAATACTAACATGGTAACGTAACCAAGCCGGGAAAAATTTCTTAATGTTGTTATTGATTTATTAATCAGTAAATGATGGATTCTCCATTTGAAGATCATCCTCAATCGTCCTGTATAGTATTAATTAGTGGATTATATATATAAGATCTTTAATAGAACTAAAGAGTTGATTCATGAACTTACTTAATATATGGGGATACTTCTTCGCAGTTCATCAAAACACACAAGTGAGCAACATTGAAATCTCGATCGTCTAAATATTTAGAGATCATCTTCCCCATCGGACGACCTGGATGCTTGAATATGGGTAAACACCCTTCAGGGTAATCCGCATCCATGGACTCTTCATTTCAACCGATGTTTCTTGTTTTTGATTGCACGTACGGTTCGAAATAATATGAACAAAATATCGTTGTTTCAAGAATAAGATATGCTTCACATATAGATCCCTCAACATGTGCTTTACTCTTCACCTTTCTCTTCAAAACATGCAAAAACCTCTCAAAAGGGTACATCCACCGATATTGTACAGGACCTCCGCAAATTGCTTCATGAACCAAATGTACTGACAAATGCTCCATTGAGTCAAAGAAGGCTGGAAGTAAGATTTTTTCCAACTTACAAAGGGTGATGACAATATTTTGTTGCATTATTTCAAGGTCAATTATTTCAAGAGACAAGCAACAAATGTTTCTAAAAAACAAGCTTAGTTCGATAAAAGGTTCCCATACACTATTTGGCAATAACTCTCGTAAGGCTATAGGAAGCAATCTCTCCATAAATACGTGACAATTATGACTCTTCATATGTGACAACTTTAAATCGTTCATGTCAACACACCTTGCTATATTTGATGCATATCCATCAGGAAATTTTAACTCTTTGACCCACTCCAAAATTGTTTTCCTAGATGGAATCGGGAGAGTATGCACATCCATTTTCATAACACCATCTCTAATGCATAATTCAGGACGATCACAAATTCTCTCAATATCAGCCCTTGAATTTTTTGTATCATTTGTCTTCCCCTTCACGTTCATTATAGTGTTAAAGACATTATCAAAAACATTCTTCTCTATATGCATGACGTCTAGATTATGACGCACAAGCTGTGACCGCCAACAAGGCAAATCCCAAAAGATGCTTTTTTTTGTCCAGTTATGCTTTCTTCCAAAACCGTCTATTTTATCTTTACCCAATTCATTTATGGTCGGAAGATCTCGAACTTCTTCCTACATATCCTCACCACTCAATCTTGGCGAAGGGTCTGATCTCTCCATCAGCTTTTTTCGCAAGTTCTTCTTGTCTTGTCGAAATGGATGATTTCTTGGTAAGAACTGCCGATGGCAGTCAAAGAAACAATTCTTTCTCCCTGCAGTCAATTGAAATGCCTGAGAAGATCCCATACAATACGGACATGACAATTTGCCATGTGTACTCCAACCAGATAACATGCCATATGCTGGGAAATCATTAATTGTCCACATTAAAACTGCCCCAATTGGAAATTGGACTTGGACGACACATCATAACAAGGTACCCCTACTTCACACAATTTAATCAACTCTTCAATTAGAGGTTCAAGGTATATATCTATACTCTTTCCCGGACTCTTTGGCCCAGGAATACGAAGGGTCAAGAACATTACAGGATCCTTCATACACATCCATGATGGAAGATTGTACGCTGTGATTATCACAGGCCAACAAGAATAAGGTTGAGAGGAAGAGTTGAATGGGTTAAAACCATCAGAAGAAAGTCCAAGACATACATTTCTCGGTTCAGAAGCAAAGTTTGGAAACGTTCTATCAATGTGTTTCCATACCTCAGCATCGGATGATGACAAATTTTTTCATTCTCAACTTGGTGTCTAAAATGCCATTGCATATGTTTAGATGTTGCAGGAGACATGTATAATCTGGTCAACCTAGGCGTTAATGGTAGATACCTCAATCGTTTGAAGACAATTGGTCTACCACATTTTTTCCCAAATTCTATAGGTTTAAACCGTGGGTGACCACACCTTGGACAAGATTTGAGTTGATCTATATCTTTGTAATATAACGTACATCTATTTACACACGCGTCAATCTTCATGCAACTCAAACCTAGAGGACTCATTTCACTCTTAAACCTATAGTAGTTCTCAGGCAAAGTGTTATCCTTGGGCAAAATTCTTAAAAGAACTTCAATAATTCGATTAAAACAATGTTCAGATATATTCTCCTCTGACTTGATATTCAACAACAAAGACACCGCTGACAGATGAGTGACCTCACATCCACTCCACAAAGGATCATCTGCACTTTTTAATAGATCATAAAAATATTTTGACTCCAAATTAGGCTATTCTTCAATTGATTGATAAGAAGTTGGTGGTACATTTGATGGGCCAAATGCATCAAACACCATTGTCCTATAATTATTTCCTTCATCATATCCATAATGGTCACTAACATTATGGTTGTTATCATGATTGAGGTCATCATGCTCCCCGTGTGAAGTCCAAACATAGTAATGCCTTGTGAACCCCCATGAGTAGAGATGATGTCTACAAGTATGAAGGTCCTTAAAGTCACAATTCTTGAATTTCGCACAAGGACATCTAATTTTGTCTACATCCATGTACTTTCGTTGACTACACATAAAAGAAATGAATTCTTCGTTTACTCCATGAATGAACTTAGGATTAATACTCCCTTAGATGTTAATCGATTGTTCATCCACTGTTGTTGGCGTGTTTCCATTTTCTCAACTTCTGTATCATAATATATGTTCATTCCATTAAAGAATTTAATAGTACAAGATACGGTTAAGTAATGTGCTTGGTGGTGACATTATTTAAACATAATTTATGACCCACTAGTTAATCTATTGTTAATTAATGAAAACAAATATCACTACAATACAACATTGACGTCAAAGAAGTCACAACGAATATCACTACCAAATATTTATGTAAAAACCTCACTTAAAACAATTAGAATTAAACATAACATTAAATACAAAAATAATAAATTCAACAAATGAAAAAAAGCAAAATTACGCATTACCCAGATACATATTATACACATATATAAATATGTCTATACTAGACAAAAAAATTAAGTAAAAATGTATATAATAAAATACTTACTAGTAGAAAATAGAGAGAGATATGGTTGTAGTGTCTTTGGTGGTGATGGTGGTGGAGTTGGAGGTGGTTATGGTGCCTTAGATGGTGGTGATGGTAATGGTGGCCTACATGGTGGTGATGGAGGACCTTGTAGTGCTGATGGAGTCTTTGTTGGTGGTGGTGGTGGTCTTGATGGTGATGGCAGTGGTGTTGATGGTGATAATGGTGGTGGTGGTGGTGGTGGTGGTGGTAGTGATGGTGGTGGAGTTAAGAGATTAAGGTTTTTTTGTAAGAGAAAGAAAGAGTGAAGTGAATTTGGAGGAAAATGTTTTAAACATTCAGCACAAATAAAAAATAAAAAAAATTTTCTAGCAGGTCACGGGCGGCTGGCAGGCCACACGCCTTGTGGACGCGGGGACAGCGGGGCAGCCATGCCCCGCGTCCCCAAGGCGGGTGGCCCGCCGGCGGGCCGTGACCTTCTTGAATTTTTTTTTTTAACTACTAAAAATCAGCAAACCCAGCCCCAAATCCCATCTTCTTCCCCAACTTCACATCTCTTCACCTTTCTTTTTTTCTTTTCTAAAACTCTCTCAAAATCTCTTTAAAATCATTAAAAACTAACCATTAAATCTCAAAATTTCTTCCACAATCACATTACCCATCCCACAAAACATCAAAATCTCCAAATAGTGTTTCAAAACACCAATTTCTTCAACTCCATTGCAAGAAAAACTCAAAAACTCTTTATCAAATTCTCAAAATCTAGCCATTAAACCTCAAAATTTCTTCCATAATCACATTACCCACTTGGCAAAACCTCCAAATCTACAAAGAGGTTTTCCAAACCCCAAGTTTTTCAAGCCCTAACCCAAAATATAGGTAAAGTTGTCTTAAATTCAAAATTTAGCCATTAAATCTTAAGTTTTGTTCCATAGTCACATTACCCACTTCCCAAAAGCTCAAAATCTCTATATTTTATCATGGTGGATACAAGAAAAAGTGGGAAAAAATCTTCCTAAGAAAACCAATACAAGAGCCTCTACAAGGCTTCCAAGTCCGGATAGGGATCCTCCTCCCACACGTGCAAACAACGAGGTTGTCAAGCCGATATTGTATGGAAAATGTTTGATAGACGAGGACATACAAGGTACTAGAATTTCTGAATTTGTGCAACAACAAGGTTAGTATGACTTCCTACATATTCATTGTCTTGTTTATTCGCTTTTAATCCGTGAATTTTATGCTAATATGGAAAGTGATGAAATTGTTGTTGTAAAAACTAGAGTTAGAGGTGTTGATATTGAGTTAACCCCGGATATTATAGCTACAATCTTTAATATGTGAAACGAAGGGGTAAAAGCTTATGACACCACTGGTTGGCCAGAAAGTAGAATGGAGCCTGAAGACAAAGATAATTGTTTAAGATTTTTCTGGGCGGAAAGGTATGATAGAACTGCTCATAGAAGAAATGTACCAGATAAGAGAGAGTTGCCCATACTAAATAAAATTTTGGTAAACTTTGTAGGCTCTTGTCTTGTACATAGAAATATTAATGATGAAAGGACACTTCAAGGAGATGCTTATATTGTATATTTGTTGGTTAGTGGTAAACAAGTGAACTTACCGTATATGATTGTTCGTCACATGATTTATGCGGCTAAGAACAACAAATCCTTGCCATATGGAGTAGCCCTTATGCGAATTTTTGAGTACTTCGGGGTTTTATTTGATGGGGTTGAAAGTAAGAAATTCAACCATTCTTGGTATCTTAATATGCTATCTTGAATAGACGACAAGCTTATTGGTATCAAGATCGTTATATAAACCAAGAAGAATTTAATAGACTACTAGAGGAAACCAAATCATTCATTAGAACTAATACTACCAAGAACAGAACCTTTGTTCAGAATTTGAGTTATATTGGTGATGTTGAGATGGAAGAAAACTTATATCGTGAAACGCCTATGGAAACCGATATTTTGGAGGAGTATATTCATGCAAAGAGAGTGTCACAAATAGATGAGCAAGAAAGGATGAGAGGTGCTAGTTCTAGTCGTGCTTCTAGTTCGTCATTTGATCTAATTTTGGAAAATCTAAATGATATTTCTACTTCTATGGGCAACAATGATAGAACTCTCAACCATTTGTAAACTCAACTTCAAACAATGGAAGAGTGTAGAGCGGCATATTGTCAATATTTTGAAGCTCAATTTCAGACTTTGGAAGAACATAAAGCGGAAGATCGTCAATACTTTGAAACTCAATTTCAGAGTCTGCAAAAACGTAGAGTAGAAGATTGACAATATTTCAAAACTCAATTTGAGGATATACAAGGTCGGCTTCTACTCATGGCTGATGACTTTCGTGGTGAGGGAGCTGGACAAGACCCTGGGTTTACCGACAATCGGAGTCGTGGAGGTCAACGTGGACGTCGTGGTTGTGGACTGAGACAATAGTTTTATTTTGGGCAACTTGTTGTTAGTTTTTTATAATTAAAATTGCATTTGAAACTAGATATCTGATTTACCATTTATGTACGCTTGTACCGACTTATGGTTCTTATGTTAGTTATTATAGATATCTATGCTTGACAAATTATGGTATATATATTTTATACATCCTTAGTTTTTTTTTTGTTTAATGACTTGGCTACGGATGGACTACGGACATCTATGCGTCCGTAGCCCGTCCGTAGCTACATCACTAAAATATAAATTTTAATTTTTTTTTGAAAGTCCGTAGCCCATCCGTGATAATTGGCTACGGATGAGCTACGGAAAAATAGAAATCCTTAGCCCATCCGTAGTTAATTGCCACGGATGGGCTACGGACCCCTAATAGTATGAATTCTAACTTGTTAATAGGTATGAACAACGTATTAAAGTGTATTTATATCTTTATATTTTTTATATCTATGAAATTTAGACATAATGTAACTTTTTGGACCCCTATATTGAACGTTTATTAACATTAACGTAATGTTAAGTGAGGACATAATAGCTTTGATTTAAACGCCTAATGACTTCGTATGAGATTTTTCTATTAAAATACGCACGATGACTTCATATTCTACCAATTGGCTGCTGCTGGGCTACGGAATACTTATATTATATATTCTAACTTGTTAATAGGTAGGAACAACGTATTAAAACGTGTTAATATCTTCATATTTTTCTTATTTATGAATTTTAGACATAATGTGAGAGTTTTTGGACCACTAGATTGAACGTTAATTAACGTTAACGCAATGTTAAGTGAGGACATGATAAGTTCGATTTAAACGACTATTGATTTTTTTATGAGATTTCTCTATAAAGGTATGCACGTTAATGAAATACGGACCAAGTTTATTTTTATTTAAAAAATTTATAACTCAAGTGAAGTCTATTACGTTGTAGGTCCAATAAAAATTCCATAATTCAAATTAAAAACGATAAAGCTCAATTTTTTGTTGAAATCTGTAGCCCAACAATAGCCAATTGGATGCTATTGGTCTACGAAATAGTTGAAGTCCGAAGGCCACCCGTAGCCAATTTGGCTAGTTGGGCTATAGAATAGTTGAATTCCATAGCCTAGCAATAGCCAATTGGCTCCTGCTGGCCTCCAGAATACTTATATTATATATTCTACCTTGTTAATAGGTAGGAACAACGTATTAAAATGTGTTAATATCTTCATATTTTTCTTATTTATGAAATTTAGAGATAATGTGAGAGTTTTTGGACTATTAGATTGAACGTTAATTAAAGTTAACGCAATGTTAAGTGAGGACATGATAAGTTCGATTTAAATGACTATTGATTTTCTATGATATTTCTCTATAAAAGTACGCACGTTATGAAATACGGACCAAGTTTATTTTTATTTGAAAAATTTGTAACTCAAATGAAGTTTACTACGTTGTAGGTCCAATCAAAATTTCATAATTCAAATTAAAAACGAGAAAACTCAATTTTTTGTTGAAGTCGGGCTACGGAATAGTTGAAGTCCGTAGCCTAGCCGTAGCCTGCTGGGCTACGGAATACTTATATTATATATTCTAACTTGTTAATAGGTAGGAACAACGTATTAAAACGTGTTAATATCTTCATATTTTTCTTATTTATGAATTTTAGACATAATGTGAGAGTTTTTGGACCACTAGATTGAACGTTAATTAACGTTAACGCAATGTTAAGTGAGGACATGATAAGTTCGATTTAAACGACTATTGACTTTCTATGAGATTTCTCTATAAAAGCACGCACGTTAATGAAATACAGACCAAGTTTATTTTTATTTTAAAAATTTACAACTCAAGTGAAGTTTAATACGTTATAGGTCCAATCAAAATTTCATAATTCAAATTAAAAATGATAAATCTCAATTTTTTTATTGAAGTCCGTAACCCAGGGCTACGGAATAGTCGAATTCCGTAGCCCATCCGTAGCTAGGGACTACAGATGGGCTATGGACTTTGTTATTTTATTTTTTCTTATTTAATTAAAATATCCGTATTTATTTCTGTAAAATATTTTTTGAATAATATATATCATCTGTAGCCAATCCGTGGCTATTGGCCACTGCATGACTACTGATTTTTTAATGAATTTTTTTTGAATTAATTAAATAATTCGTAGCTAGTCCATAGTAAATTTACCACGGCTAGGCTACGGAATATTATTTTTTATGCTTTTATTAATTAAAATTATTATTTGTAGCCAATCCGTGGCTATTTGGCCACTGTATGGCTACAGACTTTTTTATGAATTTTTTTGCCGAATTAATTAAATAATCTGTAGCTAATTCGTAGAAAATTTGCCACGGCTAGGCTACATAATATTATTTTTTATTTTTTTAATTAATTAAAATTATTGTCCATAGCTAATCCGTTGTAAATTTTTGTCGCCATTTCAACGGGGCTAAGTTGGCTACTGCTGGGCTACGAAATTTTTTTTTCATAGCAAATTCGTAGCCTGACTGTAGTTAATTTACTATGGAAAAATCCATTGCCCAATTCCGTCGCCCGAGCGCTGTTTTCTTGTAGTGGTTGTATCTTGGGAGACTTGCGTTAGTCAACTGAAAGCACCGTAGCGGGGCGTTTAAAAGTCTTAAAGACATCGAGTCTAACTCGAGCCTTGATATCATCTGTATTTGGTTTATTTCCACATCCTTGAATTTTAATACTGTTAATTTTACATTCTGTTATTTTAATTTTTATTGTACATCTTATATTTTTATTTACAACACTTCTCTCATTTTAATTTTGTCCAACATTCTTAAGACTTTTAAAGGTATAATTCCTTTGATGTGATTCTGTGAAGTACAACAAACTGAAAAATAAATTATGTTTCCATATACGTTTTAATTTTTTGAAGTTAATGGTGAAAATTTTATCAAATTTGGACTTAAAATGAGAAAGATATGATTTTTTTAAGGATCTAATTGTGAACTGTATAATACCGCATGCACAATTGTTTCTTTGTTATCGTTTTCTTGTTATTACTGCATGCACAGTTGACGTTTCCTGAAAGCAGAAGCTTTTGTTCTTTAAGATGTCAAAGCTTTGCAGTTTAATATATTATATTATATTAGTGTAGATTTTAATGCAGTAGCATTAGTTGCTTGGCTTTGCAATATAATATATATAATTATATTAGTTGAATATTATATTAGTTGTTGTAGCTTTTTATGCAGTAGCATTATAATATATTGTTTATTTGATAAGCAAAAAATTCTAATTATTCTTCTTACTACTACAAAGGTTTGATCCCAGGACCTCAAGGCCACTAATCAGAAGGGTCTACCACTGAACCAAACGCCGCTTCTTTGTTCTTAAGTGACAAATAATTTATTAGTACACTGTTCTTTAACTGATTCGAGAAAAGCTAATTTGAGTAATTGTTTTACTTATTTTGTTTGGACTATTTACTTGACAGTCTAATATAAGTATATATATAGATATAGTAGATTGTATGATTTTAATATTTCTTTTATTTTTGTATCAGAAGTATTATTTCCTTAATTGTTACTTTAAAATTAATTTTGGTATTAAGTTATTTTGCGACTAACTTGATTTTTTGTATTTGTATTGGGGTTTATAAACAGGTATTTGGATTTAATATAAATAATATTAATCATGAATACCGAAACTGGAAATATGAATTATGAACAATCTTTTGGAATTAACAACCCAAATATGCCCTTGACTAGAAGTGGATCAACCGGTGGATCTGCAGGAAATGAGAATGTACCTTTGGCTAGGCCATCGGTGACTGTTGCTTCGGTTGTGCCATTTGTGGCGTCAACTCCTATTGAACATGGCGAGAGGCCAGAGAAGTTCAACATGAGGGATTTTAAGAGGTGACAACAGAAAATGTTGTTCTACTTGACCACCTTGAATCTTGCTCAATTTTTGAAAGAGGATGCACCACAGTTGGGTGACGATCCTGATATGCAGACTGTTGCTGCTATTGATGCTTGGAAGCATGCAGACTTCCTTTGCAAAAACTATATCCCCAATGGGTTGGATAATGCGTTGTATAACGTCTACAGTCCAATACCAACTGCAAAGGCTGTGTAGGAATCTTTAGAAAAGAAGTATAAAATGGAGGATGCGGGCACAAAGAAATTCGTTATGGCCAGATTCCTTCACTTCAAAATGGTAGATTCCAAGCCTCTGATGTCCCAGGTAGATGAGTATCAGGTACTCATTCATGAGTGTCATGTAGAAGGTATAAACATGGGAGAATATTTTGAATCCGGTGCACTTATTGAGAAGTTGTCTCCCAACTAGAAGGATTTCAAGAGTTATTTAAGACATAAGCGAAAGGAGATGACTCTTGAAGACCTAGTTTTGAGGTTGAGGATTAAGGTAGACAACCGTAAATCTGAAAAAAGGGTTGGTCTTCCGCCTTTGGAATCAAAAGTTAATGTGGTTGAGCATGGTTCGGGCAACAAAAAGAGAAAGTTCTCAAACCAAGGTCAGAAAGGGGCCGAACAGAAGAAGCAGCAGTTCGGTGGGAACTGCTTTGTCTGTGACAAGCCGGAACACAAGGCAAGAGACTGCAAGCACCGCAAGAACCACAGAAATCTGAAGAAGAGGAAAGCTCAGGCAAATGCTGTGGAAAACCTGGGAAATGATCTTTCTAACATCAATCTGTCAGCTGTTGTGTCAGAAGTCAACCTGGTAAGAAATCCAAAGCAATTGTGGGTGGACACTGGGGCCACTAAGCATGTTTGCTTTGATAGGAGAATGTTCACTACCTATCAAACTGTTTCTGAAACCCTTTACATGGGTAACTCTGCCACTTCGAATGTGGAAGGAACTGGGAAGGTAATCTTGAAGTTTCCCTTCGGAAAGGAGCTGACACTCAACAATGTGCTGTATGTCCCAGATATCCGGAAGAATTTGGTTTCTGGATCCTTGTTGAGTAAGAACGGATTCAAAATGGTGTTTGAGTCCAGCCAATTTGTGTTAACCAAATTTGGAATGTTTGTAGGTGAGGGCTATGAATGTGAAGGCTTATTTAAGCTTAATGTAATGACTATTGCCCCAACTGTTGTAAAGGCTGATGAGCCTACCAAATTTGGTATGAATAAGAATAAGTCTGTTGCTTATGTCTTGGATTCTCCTAATTTATGGCATGATAGATTAGGACATGTGAATTTTGATTCTTTGCATAAATTGATCAATTTAGGTCTAATACCTAAAGTTGATGTGAACACAAATAAAAAAATGTGAAGTATGTGTAGAATCAAAATTAATGAGAACTTCCTTTAAATCAGTAGAAAGGAGTTTAGAACCTATGGATTTAATTCACAGTGATATTTATGATTTAAAATATGTGCAAACTAGAGGTGGGAAAAAATATTTTATTACTTTTATTGATGATTGCACAAGATATTGTTATGTTTATCTATTCAGAGGAAAGGATGAGGCTCTGGAAGTATTTAAACTATACAAAAATGAGGTAGAAAATCAACTCGGCAAAAGGATTAAGATGTTGAGAAATGATAGAAGAGAAGAATATGTACATCCCTTTGAGGAATACTGTGTTGAGCATGGAATTGTTCATCAAAAGACGGCTCCTTACTCTCCTCAACAGAATGATATTGCTGAATCGAACTCTTAAAGAGATGATGAATGCCTTGTTGATTAATTCGGGTTTACCTTAGAACTTGTGGGGGGAGGCAGTATTAACTACGAACCATATTCTTAATAAGGTACCTCACAAGAAATTAAGCAAGACACCTTATGAGTTATGGAAAGGTCGACCACCTTCCTACAATTACTTAAGAGTGTAGGGGTGTCTAGCTAAGGTAGGAGTTCCAGCTCCTAAAATGGTCAAAATAGGACCAAAGACTGTGGATTGTATCTTCATTGGATATGCACACAATAGTGCTGCATACAGGTTTCTTGTATATAAGTCAGAAATAATTGATATACATGTGAATACAATTATTGAATCAAGGAATGCAAAATTTTTTGAAGAAAAATTTCCTTGTAAAATTACGCAAGAATCAAGTTCTATGAAAAGAACATATGACGAAAGTCAAGAATTAGATATAGATGATGAGGCTATATCTAAAGATATTGAAGATGAACCAAGGCGTAACAAGAGGGCTAGAATGTCTAAGTCTTTTGGTTCAGATTTTCTAACGTATTTGTTAGAAAATGAGCCTCGCACTTTTAATGAGGCAATGTCTACTCCTGAAGCTCCTTTACGGAGAGAGGCGGTAAACAGTGAAATTGAATCCATCATGCAAAATGATACATGGGAACTGGTGGATCTTCCTCCTGGAAATAAACCTTTAGGGTGTAAATGGATTTTTAAGAAGAAGTTGAAAGCTGATTGATCAATCGACAAATACAAAGCCAGACTTGTAATTAAGGGATATAGACAAACGGAAGGTCTTGATTATTTGGATACATATTGACTAGTCACGAGAATTACATCCATTCGGATGTTGATAGCTATCGCAACTATCAATAATCTTGAGATACATCAAATGGATATAAAAACAACCTTCTTAAATGGAGATCTAGATGAAGAGATCTAGATGAAGAGATCTACATGGAACAACCTGAGGGGTTTGTAGTTCCTGGGAAAGAGAAGAAGGTTTGTAAGCTTGTAAAATCCCTTTACAGATTAAAACAAGTGCCTAAGCAATGACATGAGAAATTTGATAAAGTCATGTTGTCAAATGGCTTTAGGATTAACGAATATGACAAGTGTGTCTATGTGAAAGGCACAGGTCAAGAATGTGTCATTGTTTGTCTCTATGTAGACGATATGCTCATTATCGGAAGCAATGAGAGTGTCATTAAGGCTACCAAAAGAATCCTATCCAGTAGCTTCGACATGAAAGATATGGGTGTGACAGATGTGATTCTGGGTATTAAAATTACCAGAACATCTGATGGACTAGTCTTGTCTCAGTCTCATTATATAGAGAAAATACTGGCAAGTTTAATAAAAATGATGCTAGTCTAGTGAAGACACCTATAGATGCAAATGTACATCTAACCAAAAATACCGGTGAAGGAATATCTCAATTAGAGTATTCAAGGATTATTGGTAGTTTGATGTACATTATGAATTGCACGAGGCCCGATGTAGCATTAACTATGAGCAAATTGAGAAGGTATATGAGCAATCCAAGGAAAGACCACTGGGTAGCTATAATAAGAGTTCTAAGGTATCTGAGATACACATTGAACTTTGGGCTGCACTATACTCGATATCCAACTGTACTAGAGAGATACAATGATGCCAATTGGATATCGGATACTAATGACTCCAAATCCACGAGTAGATATATTTTTACTTTGGGAGGGGCAGCCGTCTCTTGGAAATCCACTAAGCAAACATGTATAGCCAGATCCACGATGGAATATGAGTTTATAGCTTTGGATAAAGCTGTAGAGGAAGCCGAATGGCTTTGACAGTTCTTAGAGGATATTCCAAACTGGCCGAAACCTGTGCCAGCTATCTGCATACACTGCGATTGTCAATCTTCTATTGGAAGGGCACATAGTAGTATGTACAGCGGTAAGTCTAGACATATACGTCGTAGACATAATACCGTCAAACAATTGTTCTCTAATGGGGTTATCTCAATTGACTACGTAAAGTCAAAAGATAACATTGCAGATCCGCTTACAAAAGGTTTGAACAGAGAGCAAGTTTGCAAGTCGTCGATGGGAATGGGTCTTAAGCCTATGTCTAAAGAGTCATCATAGTGGAAAACCTTACCTACGTGACAAGAGATCCCTGGATGTAGGTTCAAAAGGAAAAACTGAGCTATGAATGATTCACCGTGAGCACTGTAGGGGTAATACTTCTACCTATTCCTATGACGAGCAGACAGTGATGCCTGCATGTGGTTTAGGTTAAACTATGCTTTTAATGATACTTATATCTTGGTAATCCAAGTGGAGTATTGCAGGGATACTCTTAATAAGTGATCACCTATGTGAGTAGGGAGTGGGCCGCTCCTACGAGAATCTCTAAGGCTGATTTCTCTAGAGTACTCATGAAACTGGGATTTGTTCAGGGCCAAAATGAACACAACCGTGAGAACTGAAGTATGGTTAAGAGGATACTGTGTGAGTTCTATTGTCTTGGTTTACACAAAAGCTGAACAGTTCAAGGCATCGCGTTCACTAGTCAGCAAGTAAATCTGATAGCTCTTACTACGGAAGTTCAAGGCCAAAAGCTACCTATCCGGAAGCAGTGTCATTCTTTTAAACTCTCTCTAGTGTCTGCATAGTGTCTTTACTACGTGCATTGTCTATTTCCATTCATGTGGAGGATTGTTGCAATCTTAATGTTGGTGAATGGAAATATTTTATTGCAAGGAATCTTGGAATAATGTGAAAGTTCAGCATGCTTGCAATGTATCAAAAATTGTGCAGCAGGCTTTATTAATTTCCGTGGAGCATGCTTGCCTCAAAGTTTGAGTTCTGATTAGTATATTAATATTTTATTCTATCAAAATATTTTGGCAATGATGACTCCCATTAAGAATTGGCTATAAATGGTTGTGTGTGTTTGCATAGAATAAACGGAAAAAAGAGAGAAGAACGAGTAAGCAGAACAAAATCATCATTTTAATGTTGTGTTCAAGAAAGAGAGTTTGCCATACTTAGTTCACAAGCTTCGTAATTTGGTGTGCTCCTATTACGAAGGAAATATCGTTGTATCCTGGGAGACTTGCGCCAGTCAACCGAAAGCACCGTAGCGGGGCGTTTAAAAGTCTTAAGGACATCGAGTCCAACTCGAGCCTCGATATCATCTGTATTTGGTTTATTTCTACATCCTTGAATTTTAATACTGTTAATTTTACATTATGTTATTTTAATCTTTATTGTACATCTTATATTTTTATTTACAACACTTCTCTCATTTTAATTTTGTCCAACAGTATCATAAACAAGTGTTCAAAAAAAAGCTTGAAATGTAGAGTGGATGAACAACACCATGATCAAAACTTCCTTTAACAGCTGTGGAACCCATGAAAGCTCCCTAACTGATCATCACACCCAAGAAGGCTTGAGGCCAATATGTGAGCCTCTTCATAAGAGGATAGGCAAACACTACCAGAATGTGTAGAATACCTAATACGAGAGTGAAGTTATTCACTAGAAAAAGAATGCCTAGGCCAAGAACCAACTGAAACCCTAGCCATTGTTAAATGTATGTACATAATTTATTATATTCCGCGTGCAAGTGTCTAGTTTACCATAGTTAGACTTACCATACTTAGATTAGCTTGGAGAGCAAGTAGCTTGTATCTATATAATAGTTTGTATTGTAATTGTATTATATAACTTTCTTGGCTATACTATAATACATTCTTTCTTGTAATCTCATGTCTCATCTTTCTCTCGACATGGTATTAGAGCTACCATTCTGGTAGCCTGTGCTACTGTCATTGCACCCTTCTCTTTGCCAAATTCATTCGCAGTAAAATATCACAAGCTTCACACTTTGTCAATCTGTTCCTGGTTGTTTTTGAATTTTTCCTTCACCTCCTCGGGCCACACACCATACTAGGACAATGATCTCATCGCAAGGATTCCGGTGATATAAAAATCACCACCAGATGCCGCTGGATGCGTCGTCACACGCCTCCCAAAGTGACGCCGCTGTTGCTGACTTTTCTTAAAAAAAAAGAAGGACCAGACCCTTTCCCACATTTTTCGATGTCCTGAGTCCATTTTTACAGTCCATTTCTCCAAATTCTATCTCTAAAGGTCACTTTTAGACATCATAATGGAACGATCGGAGGTTTCACAACCCATCTCTCTACTTCTTGATGGTGGAAATTATGTAACATGGGCCCAGGCCATGACCAATTTTCTCAAGGGTCAGAATTTATGGAGAATCATAACTGGGGATGTCAAGGAACCGAAGAAGAAAATCGTTGAGTCAGATGAAAAATTTGTAGAACGACTTGAAGATTGGGATATCAAGAATTATCAGATAATCACTTGGCTTCGAAACACTTCTATCACTTCTATCAGTCTTCAGTTTGGGCATTTTGATACAGCAAAACAAGTTTGGGACTTCTTGGCATAGAGATATACCACTGTTGATGGGGCATATCAATATCAGCTTGCTACTGCCCTTCATTGCATGCGCCAAGAAGCAGGATAATCGATAAATAGCTTCTTGTCTCAGATGTATTACGTTGGGGATCAACTTACGGCCTCCGAACCTGTCTAGGAATGTACTGAGGATGCCAACAAGTTTACTAATTGGCGAGATCGTGGACGTCTTGTTCAGTTTCTCATGGCTCTTCATGATGATTTCGAAACCGTTCGTGTTTCTCTTATTTACCGTACCCCCTTTCCAACACTTGAACAAGCAGTCCAAGAGCTCATTTCAGAGGAGACTTATCTTCAATCTCGGAAGTCCCGCTCAACTGTGTAGTACTTGCAACTCCTAATCATACCGCAAAGAAAAATTCAGTGTCTTCACAGGAATGTAAGTATTGTCATTAGCCTAGGCATATTCTCTTGAACTGCCCCACTCGGACATGCTCTTTTTGCAAGAAAATAGGGCCTGGTCATTTTCAACATGAGTGCTATCGCAACCCTAACAAAAATTCTCAAGGTACTCGGCCCAAGGGTGGTTCTTTCAAGGCCAAAAATTCATCAGTGTCGTCATCACACTCTGCATCCACTATTGAGGGTTGTCGAGCCTCTATCGGTGATCCTTCCACCTCTCTTATATCTGTTGTTGATCTTCAAGATATTCTTAAATAGGTTTTAGCCCAGTCTAGTTCTCCTTTTTCCACTGCACTCTCAGTCACTTCCGGTAAGTCCTCATAGTTCTTCGATTCTGCTTGCTTTAATCATATGACCTATGATTCTCATAGTTTGATTAATACAATAGTCAATTCATCTGCATCTGCTATTTACACAGCTGACGGCACTTCTATGCTTGTCAGTCATATCGGATCTGTATCAACCTCTCATGCCTCATTTCCTGATACTTATCTTGTACCCAAACTTACTTTTAGTCTCATCTCTATTGGTCAACTATGTGAACTGGGTCTTACTGTTACTTTTTCTTCTTCTGGTTGTCGTGTGCAGAACCTTCAGATAGGACGGTTCCTTAGGATTGGTCGTAAGGTTGGGCGTTTGTTCAAGCTTGTCAACCTGCATCTCCCTTATCATTTCTCTACTGCCGCCTCTGTTACCACATCTTCAGACTCTGTCTCTCTTCAATTATGGAATTCGCGTTTAGGTCATGCTTCTTTAGGGAAATTACAGTCTTTAGCTTCTAGAGGCTCATTAGGCAAACTTTATGGGCATACTTTTGAGTGTTTATCTTGTCAACTTGGGAAACAGTCTGCTTTACCGTTTAATAAAAATGACTATTTATCATCTACGTGCTTTGATTTGGTTTACTCTGATATTTGGGGGCATTCCCCAACTTCTACTATGGGGGGATCTCGATATTTTGTAATCTTTGCGGATGATTATTCTCGTTTTACCTAGCTATATCTCATGCATCATCGGTCTGAATTGCCACACATCTATTCTGACTTCGGTACCATGATTCACACTTATTTCCATCAATGCATAAAAATCCTCTGCGCTGACAATGCCATGGAATATAAAGAGTCCACTATACTTGATCTTTTCCGTCAACATTACACTATCCCACATTGCTTTTGCCCTTACACTTCGCAACAAAATGGGCGGGCTGAGTGAAAACACAGACACATTCTTGATATCACTCGCTCGTTCCTCATCTCTTCATCATGTCCTGAGCGCTTCTGGAGTGAAGTTGCCCTCACAGCTGTGCATGTTATTAACTGTTTGCCCTCTCCCACAATCGATAATCTTACCCCTTTTGAACGTTTGTATGGTCGTCCTCCCAGACTATGATCATCTTAGGGTTTTCAGTTGTGCATGCTTTGTTTCCCTTCCTCCATATGAATGTACAAAACTTGAACCTCGAGCTCGATTATGTTGTTTCCTGGGTTATGCTATTGAACATAAAGGCTTTCGGTATTGGGATCCATTCTCTAAACGTCTCTGTATCTCTCGTCATGTGATCTTCTTGGAAAATAAAATGTTCTCATCCCTCTCTCCATTTTCTCTTCCTTATGGTGTCTCTACTCGCTACTTCACAGATTCTTCTCTTCCCTTATTTCCTTATGATGACAGTGACACAGGTACTAATGCAAGCATTGACAACGCCCTTGTCATGGTCCATCCTGCAGAGACCGTTCCACCTGATGGCCTTGCTCGATGCTGAGACTTCCATTGATTTGCCCCATGTCTCCCCTAATCCATCTTTCCGTCGGTCTACACGTGTAAGGGCTATTTCCTCTCATCTTCTTGATTATCATTTTTTTTCTACCATTCTTTCCCTCAATGAGCCCCAAACTTACCGTGAGCCTAGTTCTGACCCTCTTTGGCAGCAAGCTATGACAGATGAATTGCAGGCCTTGGAAGCTAAACACACATGGGATTTGGTCGATCTACGCCCGATAAAGAATGCCATGGGTTGTAAATGGGTGTAAAAGGTGAAGACTCACTCTGATGGCTCTATAGAACGCTATAAGGCTCGTTTGGTGGCTAAGGGTTTTACTCAGGAGTATGGTATTGACTATGAGGAAACATTTGCTCCAGTTGCGCGTCTCATCTCTGTCCGAGCATTAGTTGCTGTTGCCACCATCAGAAAATGGAAGTTGTTTCAGATGGATGTTAAGAATGCTTTTATCAATGATGACCTTGTAGAAGAAGTTTTTATGAAGCCTCATCCCAGCTACTCTCATCCTCCTCACAAGGTGTGTCATTTACATCGTGCTCTATATGGTCTCAAGCAAGCTCCACGTTCCTGGTTTTCTAAGTTCAGTTATGTCATTACTGACTTCGGCTTCACTTTCAGTAGTCATGATTCCGCATTATTTATTTGGCATTCGGATTCAGGTGTTATTCTATTACTCTTATATGTGGATGATATGATTATTACTGGAGATAACTTGGTAGGTATTTCTGATCTCAAGCAATTCCTCAGCAACCACTTTAGGATGAAGGATATTGGTCCTCTGAGTTACTTTCTTGGCATTGAAGTCTCATCTTTCTCAGGCCAAATATTCTTCTGATCTTTTGGCTCATGCTAGCCTTATTGATAGCAAGACTACCTCCATTTCTCTTGATACTAATGTCCGTCTTACTCCCCTAGATGGGACACTACTTCCAGATGCTTCGTTGTATCGCTATTTGGTTGGCAGTCTTATCTATCTCACTGTCACTCAGCCTGACATTGCTTATGTTGTGCACCTAGTCAGTTAGTTTATGTTGTTCTTCGGATACTCCGCTATGACAAGGGCACACTGTTTCATGGTATTTTTTTCTCTACCAGCTCATCATTAACTTTGCGTGGCTACTCAGATACAGATTAGGCCAGTGATCCTACTGATTGATGTTTTGTGACTGGATACTATTTTTTCCTTGGTGATTTTCTTCTTTGTTGGCGTAGCAAGAAACAGATTATTGTTGCTCGCTCGAGTATTGAAGCTGAGTATTGTGCCCTCACTGATGCCACTCAAGAGGTTATTTGGCTTCATTGGCTTCTCGCAGATATGGATGTCTCTCAGCCTTCTGGCACCACACTTCATTGTGACAATCAGAGTGCTATTCAGATTGCTCATAATGACATCTTTCATGAGCGTACTCGTCACATTGAATGTGATTGTCACTTCATTCGTCAACATGTTGCTCATGGAACTCTTAAGCTTCAGTATACTCCCTTGGCTGATCAGCTTGCAGATCTCTTTACTAAAGCATATCCTCTGAGCTGTCTTCAGGATCTGATTTGTAAACTCAAGCTAGTGTCATTTGTACCACCTTGAGTTTGAGGGGGATTGTTAAATGTATGTACATAATTTCGTATATTCCGCGTACAGGTGTCTAGTTTACCATAGTTAGACTTGCCATACTTAGATTAGCTTGGAGAGCAAGTAGCTAGATTAGCTTGGAGAGCAAGTAGCTTGTATCTATATAATAGTTTGCATTGTAATTGTATTTTACAACTTTCTTGGCTATACTACAATACATTCTTTCTTGCAATCTCATGAAAGGCCTTGTGATGGTGTTAGAATACCAATAGCAAGTGGTCCAGTCTTCGTACGTTCGACTTGCTTGTCGAAATTGCGATCGAAGAAATCGTTAATAATACATCATGCGCCTCATATCAAAACAGCCTACCAGCCAAACATGGCTAACACCTTCATATCAGGAAGATTTTCTGGATCTATTACCATAGTAACACACCATAAAGCTGGCCAAACGAGTAGCCAGCTGCCTATAGGCTTATCTAATCTTGAGAGGTGGGCATAAGGGCGAGCTTTCTCTGGGAAATAAGTATCGATCCATGATACTTTCTTGGTATTTTTTTCTAAAACTTGTTAGTTGAAAATGGTAAGAGTATTGACGATGAGAGACTAGGAATAGGGTTTAGTAAGTGATATACTGGGAGGCATTTCGGGCTCATTGATATAAGTCAGGATTTGCATATTTATATATTTAAATTAGACTTGTTGCACTCAATTTGAGCATAATTAATAAGTATTACGTCATTAATTTGTATATCACTTATTTGAGACTTTTTCATATATTTCAGGGTTAAAAAGTTGTTTGTACGTAAGCGAATAATTAAATATGAAGATCATAGAGACATGCAGATCAAGAGTTGGATGATAAAAAAAACAAAAGTCATTCTGAAGAAAATTCATGAAGAGTTGAAGAAATAAAAAAATAAAATGGTTAACCAAGGCATTATCTAATGCCTTGGCCGTTGACCAAATCCACAAAATACTTGTCCAATTGGACTTTGATGACAAAAGAAAAGAATCAGAATCAAAGCCTTGGCCCATTGGCCAAGGTCGGTTAAAAAAAAAAGACTTGTGCCTATTTAAGGCACATGAAAGAAACACAACAGAGGAGGGGAGATGAGCAGAACGCGAGAAGCAGCGGCGGAATTCGAGAGCTTTAGATTAGGATTTTTTAGCGACAAACTTTAGGATGCGTTCGGATTTTCTCAGCGCTTAAATTTTTGCAACGTTATTTTTTTGTTTACTTTAATTTATTAAATTACGTTTATTTTTTAGATTAATTGTTTTATTTTCTTTAGTATGTCAGGCTAGATTTATTCGCTGAGGTGACGATGAAACCTTGTTAATTTTAATAGATGCTATATTTGTGAATTAATTTTTCCCCATAACTTAATCATTCATGTTTACTGTTTATTCTTTCATCAATTGTTGAGATAATTTCTTAGATGGGTTTAATCATGTTTTTTTCATGCTTTGAAATTTTTTTAATAATTGAAAGTTTTGATTTTTAATGCCGAATATTGTTATTTTTAGTTGGGATACAATTACTGATTTGAAGATTCTTTTGCAAAATAAGAATAAACATACTTTTGGTTTCATTAACTTAGGGCTTAAAAGATGATATTTTATATGGTAATGAAGCTTGATTGCAAGATTATCATGTAGTAAAATTTGGGAAAGATTAATGATCAAATATAGTTGACGTTAGGACCAACAAGGTGGATTCCGAGCCTTAGCCTTTTACGATTACTTGTTTAGTCTCGCTTTTTAATCTTCGTCTTTTATTTAATTAGTTATTTTCTTTTCTAATATTTTCTTGTTTTAGTTTATTTTAATTGATTTTACTCAAGTTATTAATTGTTTTCGTTTTAGAATTTATTAATTTATTTCGTTTAATTTATTTGTTGTTCTTATTTTAGAATTTATTTATTAAGTCTCTAGATTCATTATATATTTTTTTAGTATTACTTTATTTTTGTTTTTAAAATTATTAATTACTTTTGTCTTAGGATTTTTAATTGTCTTACTTATTTATATTTATTTTTCAGTTTTTTACTATTTTATCTCAATTTTGAATATCCATCTCTCCAACTCGATTAGAAAATCTATATCTTAGTCTAGAACTTGACCTTAACTAAATAAGTCTATGAGAGATCGACCTCGTATTTGCCTAAGCTATACCTTCATACGGTTCGTGTACTTGCGAGTAATTTAAAACGTATAACATGTTTTTGGCGCCGTTGCCGGGGACTTGAATAGGATAAGTTTTTAGACTTTTGATTATGCTTTTCTTCTACTAGTTATTTTATTGCTTTTTGAAAAAAAAAAATTTTAAATGAAAATAAAATTTAAAAAATAATAAGTGCATTTTTTTTCTCTCTCTTTTCTTTTTCTTTGTTTCTTTTTGTGTTGCATGAAAGTTTGGGCACGTGATCACACAAATAGGCTAGTTAGCATTGAGTTAGAGCAAGAATTTAAAATGAATCAACAGGGAAAGAAGACTAAGCCTCTTAGGGAGTTGTTCCACCCCATCTCCACCAATCCTCCTTCTTGCATAGTTTTACCTGCCACTACAGCAACACATTTTGAGCTAAAACCACAGGTAATAAATCTTCTTCCTACTTTTCATGGTCTAGATAGAGAGGATCCTTATTTGCATGTTAAAGAATTTTTGGAAATATGTACTACATTTAAATTTAAAAATTTTTCTAAAGAATCTGTTCGCTTACACCTATTTCCTTTTTCGCAAAAGGATAACCAAAGCATGGCTTAAGTCTCTTCATACTGGATTTAAATAACTCATTAAGCATTAATTTGAAATTTTGTTCACTGGAATTGAAAATTGTTTGCTTGTCTAAATGATTGTGGGAAAACAGACCATTGCAGTGAGGTTTTTATTTAGTGATATGCTTTGAAAAATATTGTAACTTCTCTTGTGGTATTGAATGCTTGGGATTGTGGCACTTGGATGTTGTGTGGACTGTTTTGGATGATTGAGGATGTTTTAATTAATTGATGCATGGCTTGGGTTTAATTACGTGACAACTTGCGGCTTAATCGCACGTGTAAGCATGAATTGAAACCCTATTGACTACAAAAACTCGCTAAGTGATGATTCTATGGTTATTGTGTTTAATTGTGTGATTAGTGGGCTGCCTAATAAATGTCAAGTATGCTTGAAATAGTTTAAGAGTTTTTTGTGGTGCTTAGCAAACGAAACCAACCCCGAGCACGGCCTAGTAAACCCTAATGGCCCCATAGGTTCCCGAGTCATAAACCATTCTTTTGTGAATTATAATGATGTTGAGGAAGATTAATAGGCTGCCCGTAATTTTCCTTATAGCCCTAAATATGATTCCCGATGATTGCATGTTGATAAGTGAGCTATTCTTGCATCCGGTCTCGTGTAATCGTCATTGCATGCTTGTATAATCTTATTACTTGGTACGTGAACCCCGAAACTAGTTATATGACTTGATTTACATGTGTTACATGGCTGCCCGTTTAATATTCATATAACTCTATGTGTTTTACAAAGTAAAAATTCATGTCAAAGCATGCCTCATGTGTTTACTTGTCAATGTGCGATCTTATAATTACTCGGAGGCAACCTACTTTGTTGTCCTCCTAATGTGATATGTTAAATGTTATAAATGTGCATTGCATACAAGGTTGCAACCTTTCATTCTGGCATGGTAGCGTTTCACGCACACCGGGCGGCATCGGGCTTGCCGGTGCAACCGTGACTACCATGGTCCAATTCCCTCTCTTGCTTTGGGGCTAGACTTCCTTGGAGAGTTGGGTCGTAGGATTTCGGGGTACATCCGGAGTACACCCATTTGGTGTGAAAAGTGGATGATTGAAGCAGACCGCAACAACTGTTACTGAAAATGAACTTGAACAGTAGGAAGTAAGTGCTATGCGGGGGAAAGTGCTACACCTAAATGTGGTAGGAGCTACTTCTTGAGCCCGTATGAGCTACCTCTAGAGTCCTGTACGTATCAAACCGTATCCTTTTTACTATGTGTTTAAGTACTCTCACTTGGTTCCTAGAGGACCTCGGAGAAGAAAGATGGGTAAATGGGTTCTTTTATATTTATGTTATGTTATGAACTTATTTATTCTAATTGACATGTTTTCAAAGGAGTTTTCATAAGATTAACCAGAAAAGAGTTTCAAAACGTTATCTCTCGTTCCCTCTCGCTGAGTTCATAAGGACTCACCCTCTTTTATCATCACAAGTGAAGTAGACTTGGAACAGGTACCAAAAATAAATGTGCTAGTTGATGAACCTTCGGAACGACTATATGCATTGCGTGCTTTCCGTGAACATGAATGCTATTAGGGATGTTGTGTTTGATTGCAGACTGTTATGACCCCGTTGTAATTTGGGTCTAATTTTGGCTTGTACTGATTATAACCAGACGAACTCTTTATTTGGTTGCTTTGATTTCATTATCTTGGTTAGTAGTTATAGTAGGCGTTTAAACCACTAGGTGAAGAATCAAACAAGTTAACTCTATCTAATTTCACTTAGGTACTCATTGTAAGCTAAAGGATAACAGGTGCTTGCGTAATAAGAATCAATGAATAAACGGGACATAGTTATCATGTTAGGCTTATTAAACAAACAAGACTTTCAAGATAGACTAATAGGCATATCGGTTGATGACAAAATAGGAGTCTTTAATGGAATTGAATTAATGATTGGAATAATTGAGGCGTTTAGAAATTAGGTCAAACTAAAAGGTCCTAATTACAGTCGTTATGTTGTTGGTTTTCAAAAAACTTTTGGAATTCTAGTCTAACGGATAAGATTTAACCTTCGTCAATCGCGTACAGTCGTAAAATAATGAGAATGATTAGATCACACCCTAGTCTAGCCTCTATAGGTTGGGTTGGGGCGTGACACCTATTTTAGAATGGTATCAGAGCTTAGTTTGCTAACTAGGCATTAGTCGGGTTCAACTCGCGGACCGTAGGTAGAAGCCCTAAGGTAATTATGATGCATTGTTTATATGTGTTAATATGTGCTAATGTGCTTTAATTTCTTTGAGCATTGAATATTATGTGCCTTTGTGGACCATATGTATTATGTATCATGCACGCCGACATGTTAGTGTCCTCGATAATGTATGCATGCTTTTATACTCCTTCCTTGATACATGTGCATAACCCTGACTGACTGTTTATATACATAGATAGTTAGGACTAGAACTTTCAGGGAAGTGAATTCATGCAGGAAGAACGAAAAGTCTCAGTTAGAGATTTATGGCATCTTCACAGGTACTCGATGGATCATATGTATTATTGGATATGCATATATAAAATGCGTAGCACATGTATAAATGTTGAGGTAAAGTTATCCCCTTATCTTTGGAATACCCATACCTTAAACTGTTCTTCTAATTGTGGTTCAAGAATAAATGTTAAGGACAAACAACTTTCCTTAAGACAAAAAAGTATACTATTGGACATATGGAGTAATATATATTTATATGCTTATAGTGGAAGTTGACTTTGAGGTTGCTTTGAATCCATTTCTCACACCTTAAAATTGGCTTGATAGGCTATCTAAGAAGTTAGCAATATGCTCATACGATTGAATCCTTACTTGATTGGAATGAAGCATTGATGAATCTGATATGGTGTATACTAGCGAGTTTCAAGTTCACTAAATGGTAAGATTGTGACCTAGAAATTAAGAGATGAATTCGTGGAAGTTGACGATAGTTACTTTTAGGGGTTAGATTATTAAGTCATGGATAGCGTATTTAAGTAACTTAACAATGGATAACCTCAAGACATGTAGGTAACCTTGGAGATTGAGTTTAACAAGATTGATGATTCTTTAGTATAACAATATATATGGATGTTGGAATCGAGGAGTTCACGTAGCTAGAACTCGTGTTTGGAAAACTACACCTAAAATGTTAGGTCGAATAGAAGTGTAAGGAATTGAATTATGCATTAGATGACTAACGTTGCTAAAGGTCCTAAGTTGGATATCGGTGATATTTAGAATCATGGTATTAATTTGGTGCCTCTCGGATTTAGTTATAATTATGCAAGTAAGTCAATCTATGCACTCGTTGTTTGGATACCCTAGAGGATGTTAAGAAGTATATATCCGTAAGTAATACCGATGAATTTGGTATATAAACCATGGAAATGATATTAAGCATCTGGTTGCAAAGTGGAGTCGTTAGGGTATGATTAGTAATCCTAAATAGCTAATAGTGAGTATGCATGATGATTCATGGTGAACCCTAGGACCAAAGGTCGATGAGTCTTGATGCTCTTAGCTAGTTGAACATGTAAATGAGAGGACTAAGATTTCATATAGTTAAGATAGAGATGAATTAGAGCCATAATGACCCAAGAGACTATTGTTAGACTACCGTATCTATGTGCACCGTTTCACGTCTAGAAACTAGCGATTGGTAGACTTCGAATTGTGGTCGTTGAATAGAGGGGTGAATCTTGTAGTGATAGTTAAATGAGTGGTTGATTACTTTTGAAGTTCTATTAGGTTATGTTGAAGGATGCCTCGTGGTCATAATTCTTATGTTGATACAACCTTAAAGTTATCTCGTGTAAGTATCTTATGAGGTCGATCATTTCGGTACCAATTTATAGTCCTAGGATTGTTGTTGTACGGCCGGTAACCTAGTAGAGCATTGATATCACTTATATGGCGATGAACCCAGCTTAGTAACATTAATGTTGAAGATATATTGGCGGGCATTAAGTGTTCGAAGGAATGACTAGGTCGCTAAGTGAGTAGGACCAATGTCCTCTTAAGTATGACGTAACCTTGGATTGAGGTGAGTGGAATTTATTTGAGGTTTAAACGATTCGCCTTAGGAGTTTTGATTAAGATTTTAAAAAAAAATTCTGAAGTCTCATGACTTGAAGATAGAGATTTGAATAAAGAAATAAATTGTGGATCACAAGTTGACGAAATTTACTTGCAAGAAGTTGAACTAGTGCAACATGATTAGTTTACCCATGCAATTTCGATGGCAATTTGTAGATGGTATTTAATAAACCCTAGAGTTTGAGTTTAACGAATATCAATGGTCTTTCTCCTTGATGACGAGCATGAAGGTTAACGAAGCTGGGAAAGAATGTTAGTGAATAGAAGCTTGTAACCGGGGGACTAGTCATTAGAAGGCTTGTTAATCTAATGTACCTATGAGATAAGGACTATGATACTATTGATAGATGACGACTTGAGATGGATTAGTTTGTTGGTGAATTCTTCCTGAAAATAGGGTCGTATTGTGGAAATGACCTATAACATGTGTATGTCCTATGTGTTAACAATTTTGAAGCTAGTTGATAGGATATGTAAATCGGATATAGACCTATCATCTTGAAATTAGTGTATGTCACCATAGGATCATGGTATTATTGTAATATTCCTTTTGAGGTATGAATGCAAGATTGACACGACATAAGTCATGATTTTGAAGTTATAGTTGTATTGTTAGAATATCGATGCAGTCTTGATTACTATGTTTGGAGGTTCTAACCTTAGTTAATGAACTCGACCTTAAGATTAATTGGAGAAAATAGATCCGTTCAAAGGAACGAACTATGAATGTAGGGGTCATACCGAATTAAATGATTGGAGAAAGCTAGGAAATGAATTGGTTGTGGTAAGAGAGATCACTGAACACGGGACAACCTAGAGTGGGAAATAACAAAGGTCAGAATCCGTTTAAATGACCTCAACAGGTAAGAATGAATTTCGGGACGAAATTCTTTTAAGGAGAGGAGGATGTGAGGCTTGACCCTGAATAACGTGTGTTACCTGGATTTGCGTGCCTTGACCTAGAATTGTATGCCCTAATCCTCGATATACGTGTGATACCTAGATAAACATGCCATGACCTTGATTTACATGCGAGACCTCGATTTGCGTGTGTCTCTTCGTTTCGTGTGCATTAACCTTGAACTGCGTGCCTTAACCTAGGTTTAAGAGTTGTGTCTTGAATTACGTGCATTGCATTGAATTACGTGCATTGTTTTGGTTTACGTGCATTCACCTAGGGTTGCATGTGTTAGCATTGGAATCCGTGCATTTGTCTTGAAGTACGTGCCTTAGCCTTGAAGTACGTGTTTTACCTCGTAATTCGTGCCATAGAACCTAGAAATCCGTGCCACCACGTTAATCTAGGAAGATTCCTACACGAAGCACTAGACACTAAAATAATCCTACACAATCCACTAACTAATATTATATTCCTAATTCAAATTCTCTACAAAATCCACAAATAATAAATAATTCTATCTACACAAACACCTAAACATTCTTTATTCCTTATTCTATTTGCAAATTCAAAGCACCTCAAATCCTACACTTATTATAATCTATAATAAGCTAACATAAATCTGAAAATTCAGATTCTCCATGCTAATACTCGGCCATGCCTATGCCATTTGAGCAAAATTTGAACAAGATATTTAATTGATGCATGCTTGGACAAGTCTTACACGTTGTCATATCTTTTCCATCCACCAAAGCATTATTTTACTAACAAATGAGCTACCATTCTCGGCCCTTGCAATTCACATGCCAAACAATTCAAATAATGCTTAAAGGAAGACACAATTTCAGAATTTAGAAGCTCAAGGCTGACACACAAGCACATGCTCACAAACAACTCTTCAAACACTCATTGTTCTCTCAAAACTCTCTCATTCTCTCTCCTTCTCTCTCCATTTCGACCATGTGCTGCCTCTTGACCTTCCAAGACCTCAAGCATGCTCTCAAGACTCTCCCAAGCTCAGCCATAGCAGCCCAAAGCAAGGAAGAAGCCCTTTGTGCATTTTGAAGAGCATTCTAGCATCTTTAACCATCAATAGGCTAAGGTGAGGGCTAAAACTCTTTTAAAAGCTTTCAAAAACCACATGCATGTCTTCATATGTCTATATTTACTTCTGTACTTGTTGTATATGTGTGTACATGAGCTTATGTAACCATGCATGGCAAGATATTTGGCTAGAACTTGAAGATAGGTAAAATCGTGTAGCTGGCAGATTTCTAAATTGGTAGATCGATGTGCATTTGACCTAGTGAATGATGTTGAAAATGCGTAAAAATTGGTAGGTGACTAGTTTTTCCAGTTATGAGTATTTTTCGTAGAAATAGGCCAAGGCCAATGTTGACTCTGAGGTCTCCAAAATTGCAAAACATCGAAAGGTGTCTAAATTTGGAAAACCTGGGAAAATGGAGCAGGCTTTTGGCAGTTCACTGTCCTTGTAGAACGAAACAGGTTTGACCTAATAAATGATATTTAAAATGCATGAAATTTGGTAGGTTACTATATTTTTCAGTTCTGGGCATTTTTTTTCAGAAATAGACTAAAGCTAAATCTGAACCTAAGACCCTAAAAAATGGCAAGTAATGAAATATGTACGAATCTGGACAGTTTTGCGTAGTCTCACGGTTATAGCTATAACTATTGAATCCGAACTCCAAATGATGCGTGGTTTGTTTCTGGATTTAAATCACTCATTAAGCTTTAATTTGACATTTTGTTCACTGGAATTGGAGATTTTTTGCTTGTCTAAATGATTGTGGGAAAATAGACCATTGCAGTGAGGTTTTTATTTAGTGATATGCTTTAAAAAATATTGTAACTTCTCTTGTAGTATTGAATGCTTGGGATTGTGGCACTTGGATGTTGTGTCGAATGTTTTGGATGATTGAGGATGTTTTAATTAATCGATGCATGACTTGGGTTTAATTACGTGACAACTTGCGGCTTAATTGCACGTGTATGCTTGAATTGAAACCCTATTGACTACGAAAACTCGCTAAGTGATGATTCTATGGTTATTGTGTTTAATTGTGTGATTAGTTGGCTGCCTAATAAATTTCAAGTATGCTTGAAATAGTTTAAGAGTTGCTTGTGCTGCTTAGCAAACGAAACCAACCCCGAGCACGGCCTAGTAAACCCTAATGGCCCCGTAGGTTCCCGAGTCATAAACCATTCTTTTGTGAATTATAATGATGTTGAGGAAGTTTAATAGGCTGCCCGTAATTGTCCTTATAGCCCTAAATATGATTCCCGATGATTGCATGTTGATAAGTGAGCTATTCTTGCATCCGGTCTCGTGTAATCATCACTACATGCTTGTATATTGTCACTGCATGCTTGTATAATCTTATTACTTGATACATGAACCCCGGAACGAGTTATATGACTTGATTTACATGTGTTACATGGCTACCCATTTAATATTCATATAACTCTATGTGTTTTACAAAGTGAAAATTCATGTCAAAGCATGCCTCGTGTGTTTACTTGTCAATGTGCGATCTTATAATTGCTCGGAGACAACCCACTTTGTTGTCCTCCTAATGCGATATGTTAAATGTTATAAATGTGCATTGCATACAAGGTTGCAACCATTCATTTTGACATAGTAGTATTTCACGCACACCGGGCGGCATCGGGCTTGCCGGTGCAACTGTGACTACCATGGTCCAATTCCCTCTCTCGCTTGGGGGCTAGACTTCCTCGGAGAGTTGGGTCATAGGATTTCGGGGTACATCCAGAGTACACCCATTTGGCGTAAAAAGTGGATGATTGAAGCCGGCCGCAACAACTGTTACTGAAAATGAACTTGAACGGCAAGAAGTAAGTGCTATGCGGGGGAAAGTGCTACACCTAAATGTGGTGGGAGCTACTTCTTGAGCCCGTATGAGCTACCACTAGAGTCCTGTACGTATTAAACCGTATTCTTTTTACTATGTGTTTAAGTACTCTCGCTTGGTTCCTAGAGGACCTCGGAGAGGAAAGACGGGTAAATGTGTTCTTTTATATTTATGTTATGTTATGAACTTATTTATTCTAATTGACATGTTTTCAAAGGAGTTTTCATAAGATTAACCAGAAAAGAGTTTCAAAACGTTATCTTTCGTTCCCCCTCACTGAGTTCATAAGGACTCACCCTCTTTTATCATCACAGGTGAAGCAGACTTGGAACAGGTACCCGAAGTAAATGTGTTAGTTGATGAACCTTCGGAACGACTATATGCATTGCATGCTTTCTGTGAACATGAATGCTATTAGGGATGTTGTGTTTGATTGCAGATTGTTTATTTTGTTGATGTAAATGACCTCATTGTAATTTGGGTCTAATTTTGGCTTGTACTAACTATCACCGGACGAACTCTTTATTTGGTTGCTTTGATTTCATTATCTTGGTTAGTAGTTATCGTAGGCGTTTAAACCACTATGTGAAGAGTCAAACAAGTTAACTCTATCTAATGTCACTTAGGTACTCATTGTAAGCTAAAGGATAACAGGTGCTTGCGTAATAAGAATCGATGAATAAACGGGACATAGTTATCATGTTAGGCTTATTAAACAAACGAGACTTTCAAGATAGACTAATAAGCATATCGGTTGATGACAAAATAGGAGTCCTTAATGGAATTGGATTAATGATTGGAATAATTGAGGCGTTTAGAAATTAGGTCAAACTAAAAAGTCCTAATTACAGTCGTTATGTTGCCGGTTTTTGAAAAACTTTTAGAATTCTAGTCTAACAGATAAGCTTTAACCTTCGTCAATCGGGTATAGTCGTAAAATAACGAGAATGATTAGATCACACCCTAGTCTATCCTCTATAGGTCGGGTTGGGGCGTGACAGAAGTTGTCTTGCCCAAGGTGCCAAGGGATTCGGTAATAGAAATATGGCGGATAAAGCATCTTGCCAACCCTAACTGGGGCAAAAAAAAATTGAAAAGGGGGGTGCAACACGAGGACTTCCCAAGGGGTTACCCATCCTAGTACTACTCTCGTCCAAGCATACTTAACTTCGGAGTTCTGATGGGATCCGGTGCATTAGTACTGGTATGATCGCACCCTTCATGTTGAGGGCAAAAATCCTTTATGTGTTGACTTTTCACAGTCCCAGCCCAGAGAGATAGCCTATTCAAAAGGCCCAATGTGCTTAACGACAACCCATCCACTTTGACAACGCAACAACCTCACAAGACGTGATATTGACGCATTGTAGGGCCCTCTAATGTCCCGCAAGTTAGGTTGTCGTCCTTTTAACAGCTCACGACGTACGATATGGGATGGAAAAATAGTACAAAAGAAGAAAAGTGGCCCAAAACTGATGAAAACGTTCGATTTTGGAATCCAAAAAGGGTCACAGCTGAGTAGGCTTGCTACCTTGTCGTAGAGCTCTCGGAAAGCTTTCCAACGGTATGCTGTGCGCCGCGTAACTCCTTACGGATCAAAAGTTATGGGCACCGGAGCGACGGAGACCTGGTCATAACCCCCACGCCCTCGGTTTGCGGGACCAGCCTCTACGTGAACCAAAGTTGTCTTGCCCAAGGTGCCGTGGGATTTGGTAATAGAAATGTGGTGGATAAATTATCTTGGCAACCCTAACCGGGGCAAAAAAATTTGAAAAAGGGGATGCAACACGAGGACTACCAGGGGGTCACCCATCCTAGTACTACTCTCGCCCAAGCATACTTAACTTCTTTGTTTTGATGGGATCTGTTGCATTAGTGCTGGTATGATCGCACCCATCTTGTTGAGGGCACAAATCCCTTATGTGTTGACGGTTCACAGTCCCAACCCAGAGAGATGGCCCATTCAAAAGGCCCAATGGGCTTAACGACAACCCATCCACTTCAACAACGTAACATCCTCGTAAGATGTGATATCGATGCATTGTAGGGCCCTCTAATGTCCTGCGAGTTAGGTTGTCTTCCTTTTAACAGCTCACGACGTACGATCCGGGATGAAAAAATAGAGCAAAAGAAGAAAAGTGGCCCGAAACTGATAAAAACGTTCGATTTTGGGCTCCAAAAATAGGTGCAGCAGAGCAAGCTTGCTTCCTCATCGTAGAGCTCTCGGAGAGCTTTCCAACGGTATGCTGTGCGCCGCGTAACGCTTTACGGATCAAAAGTTATGGGCACCGGAGCGACGGAGACTTGGTCATAAGCCCCACGCCCCCGGTTTGCAGGCCCAGCCTCTACGTGAAGCAAAGTTGTCTTGCCCAAGGTGCCGTGGGATTCGGTAATAGAAATGTGGTGGAAAAATTATCTTGGCACCCCTAACTGGGGCAAAAAAAATTGAAAAGGGGCTGCTACAAGAGGACTTCCCAGGGGGTGCAACACGAGGACTTCCCAGGGGGTGCAACAAGAGGACTTCCCAGGGGGTCACCCATCCTAGTACTACCCTCGCCTAAGCAAGCTTTACTTTGGAGTTTTGATGGGATCCGGTGCATTAGTGCTCGTATGACCGCACCCGTCATGTTGAGGGGACAAATCTTTTATGTGTTGATGGTTCACACTCTAAGCCCAGAGAGATGGCCTATTCAAAAGGCCCAAAGAGCTTAACGACAACCCACCCGCTTCAACAAAATAGCATTCTCGCAAGACGTGATATCGACGCGTTGTAGGGCCCTTTAATGTCCCGCGAGTTAGGTTGTCATCCATTTAACAGCTCATGACGTACGATCCGGGACGAAAAAACATAGTAAAAGAAGAAAAGTGGCCCGAAATTGATGAAAACGTTCGATTTTGGGCTCCAAAAATGGGCGCAGCTGAGCAGGCTTGCTGCCTACATAGTGGAGCTCTTGGAGAGCTTTCCAACAGTATGCTGTGCACCGCGTAACTCCTTATGGATCAAAAGTTATGGGTACCGTAGCGATGGAAACCTGGTCACAAGCACCACACCCTCGGTTTGCAGGCCCAGCCTTTACGTGAAGCGAAGTTGTCTTGCCCAAGGTGCCGTGGGATTCGGTAATGGAAATGTGGTGGATAAAGTATCTTGGCAACACTAACCTAGGCAAAAAAAATTGAAAATAGGGGTGCAACACGAGGACTTCCCAGGGGGTCTCCCATCCTAGTACTACTCTCGCCCAAGCACGCTTAACTTTGGAGTTCTGATGGGATCCGGTGCATTAGTGTTGGTTTGATCGAACTCATCTTGTTGATGGTACAAATCCTTTATGTGTTGACGGTTCACAGTCCCAACCCAGAGAGATGGGCCATTCAAAAGGCCCAATGGGCTTAACGATAACCCATCATCTTCAAGAATGCAGCATCCTCGCAAGACGTGATATCGACGCGTTGTAGGGCCCTCTAATGTCCCGCGAGTTAGGTTGTCGTCCTTTTAACAGCTAACGACATATGATCCGGGATGGAAAAACAGAGCAAAAGAAGAAAAGTGGCCCGAAACTAATGAAAAGGTTCAATTTCCAAAAATGGGCGTAGCCGAGCCAGCTTGCCCCCATCGTAGAGCTCTCGGAGAGCTTTCCAACGGTTAGCTGTGCGCCGCGTAACTCCCTACGAATCAAAAGTTATGGGCACCAGAGCGACGGAGACCTGGTCACAAGCCCCACGCCCTAGGTTTCCGGCCTAACCTCTACGTGAACCAAAGTTGTCTTACCCAAGGTGCCGTGGGATTCGATAATAGAAATGTGGTGGATAAAGCATTTTAGCAACCCTAACCGGGGAAAAAAAAATTGAAAAGGGGGGTGCAACACGAGGACTTCAAAAGGGGTCACCCATCCTAGTACTACTCTCGCCCAAGCACGCTTAACTTTGGAGTTCTGATGGGATCCGGTGCATTAGTACTGGCATGATCGCACCCATCATGTTGAGGGCACAAATCCTTTATGTGTTGATGGTTCACAGTCCCAGCCCAGTGAGATGACTTATTCAAAATGCTCAATGGGCTTAACGACAACCTATCCACTTCAACAACGCAGCATCCTCGCAAGACTTGATATCGACACCTTGTAGGGCCCTCTAATATCCCGCGAGTTAGGTTGTCGTCCTTTTAACAACTCACAACGTATGATCCGGGATGGAAAAATAGTGCAAAAGAAGAAAAGTGGCCCGAAACTGATAAAAACATTAGATTTTGGGCTCCAAAAACAGGCGCAGCCAAGCAAGCTTGCTACCCCCGTCGTAGAGCTCTTGGAGAGCTTTCCAACGGTATGCTGTGCGCCGCGTAACTCCTTACGGATCAAAAGTTATGGGCATCGGAGTGACGGAGTCCCAGTCACAAGCTCCACACCCTATGTTTACGGGCCCAGCCTCTACATGAAGTGAAGTTGTCTAGCCAAAGGTACCTCGGGATTCGGTAATAGAAATGTGGTGGATAAAGCATCTTGGCAGCCCTAACCGGGGCAAAAAAAATTGAAAAAGGGGGTGCAACACGAGGACTTCCTAGGGGGTCACCCATCCTAATACTACTCTTGCTTATGCACGCTTAACTTTGGAGTTCTGATGGGATCCCGTGCATTAATGTTGGTATGATCTCACCCATCATGTTGAGGGGACAAATCCTATATGTGTTGACGGTTCACAGTCCCAGTCCAGAGAGATGGCCCATTCAAAAGGCCCAATGGGCTTAACGACAACCCATCCGCTTCAACAACGTAGCAACCTCGCAAGACGTGATATCGACGCGTTATAGGGCCCTCTAATGTTCGGCGAGTTAGGTTGTCGACCTTTGAACAGCTCACGACGTACGATCCGGGACGGGAAAACAGTGCAAAAGAAGAAAAGTGGCCCGAAACTTATGAAAACGTTCTATTTTTGAATCCAAAATCGGGTGCAGTTGAGTAGGCTTGTTGTCCCCGTCGTAGAGCTCTCGGAGAGCTTTCCAACGGTATGTTGTGCGCTGCATAACTCCTTACGGATCAAAAGTTATGGGCACCGGAGCGACGGAGACCTGGTCATAAGCCCCACGCCCTCAATTTGTAGGCCCAGCCTCTACGTGAAGCAAAATTGTCTTGCCCAAGGTGCCGTGGGATGTGGTAAGAGAAATGTGGTGGATAAAGTGTTTTGGCAACCTTAACCGGGGCAAAAAAAATTGAAAAGGGAGGTTCAACACGAGGACTGCCCAGGGGGTTACCCATCCTAGTACTAATCTCGCCCAAGCACGCTTAACTTCTGAGTTCTGATGGGATCTGGTGCATTAGTACTGGTATGATCGCACCCGTTATGTTGAGGGCAGAAATCCTTTATGTGTTGATGATTCACACTCCCAGCCCAGAGAGATGGCCCATTCAAAAGGCCCAATGGGCTTAACGACAACCCATCCACTTCAACAATGTAGCATCCTCACAAGATGTGATATCGATGCGTTGTAATGCCTTCTAATGGCCCACAAGTTAGGTTGTCGTCCTTTTAACAACTCACGACGTATGATCCAGGATGGAAAAATAGAGCAAAAGAAGAAAAGTGGACCGAAACTGATGAAAACATTCGATATTGGGCTCCAAAAAATAGGTGCAGCTGAGCAAGCTTGTTGCCCCGTCGTAGAGCTCTCGGAGAGCTTTCCTACGGTATGCTGTGCGCCGCGTAACTCTTTACGGATCAAAAGTTATGGGCACCGGAGCGACGGAGACCTGGTCACAAGCCCCACGCCCCCGGTATGCGGGCCTAGCCTCTACGTGAAGCGAAGTTGTCTTGCCCAAGGTGCCGTGGGATTCCGTAATAGAAATGTGGTGGATAAAGTATCTTGGCAAACCTAACCGGGGCAAAAAAAAATTGAAAAGGGGGGTGTAACACGAGGACTTCCCAGGGAGTCACCCATCCTAGTACTACCCTCGCCCAAGCAAGCTTTACTTCGGAGTTTTGATGGGATCCGGTGCATTAGTGCTGGTATGACTGCACCTGTCATGTTGAGGGGACAAATCCTTTATGTGTTGACGGTTCACAGTCCCAGCCCAGAGAGATGGCCTATTAAAAAGACCCAAAGAGCTTAACGACAACCCACCCGCTTCAACAATGCAGCATCCTCGCAAGACGTGATACTGACGCGTTGTAGGGCCCTTTAATGTCCCGCGAGTAAGGTTGTCATCCATTTAACAGCTCATGACGTACGATCTGGGACGGAAAAACAGAGCAAAAGAAGAAAAGTGTCCTGAAACTGATGAAAACATTCGATTTTGGGCTCCAAAAATGGGCGCAGCCAAGCAGGCTTGCTGCCTACATCGTAGAGCTCTTGGAGAGCTTTCCAACACTATGCTGTGCGTCGCGTAACTCCTTACAGATCAAAAGTTATGGGTACCGTAGCAACGGAGACCTGGTCAAAAGCACCATGCCCTCGGTTCGCGGGCTCAGCTTTTACGTGAAGCGAAGTTGTCTTGCCCAAGGTGCCGTGGGATTCGGTAATAGAAATGTGGTGGATAAAGTATCTTGGGAACACTAACCTAGGCAAAAAAAATCAAAAAGAGGGGTGCAACACGAGGACTTCCCAGGGGGTCTCCCATCCTAGTACTACTCTCGCCCAAGCACGCTTAACTTTGGAGTTCTGATGGGATCCGGTGCATTAGTGCTGCTATGATCGCACCCATCTTGTTGATGGTACAAATCCTTTATGTGTTGACGGTTCACAGTCCCAGCCTAGAGAGATGGCCCATTCAAAGGCCCAATGGGCTTAACGACAACCCATCCGCTTCAAGAACGCAGCATCCTCGCAAGACGTGATATCGACACGTTGTAGGGCCCTCTAATGTCCCGCGAGTTAGGTTGTCGTCCTTTTAACAGTTAACGACATACGATCTGGGATGGAAAAACAGAGCAAAAGAAGAAAAGTGGCCCGAAACTGATGAAAACGTTCAATTTCCAAAAATTGGCGCAGCCGTGCAGGCTTGCCCCCATCGTAGAGCACTCGTAGAGCTTTCCAATGGTATGCTGTGCTCCACGTAACTCCCTATGGATCAAAAGTTATGGGCACCAGAGCGACGGAGACCTGGTCACAAGCCCCACGCCCTAGGTTTCCGGGCCTAAACTCTACGTGAAGCGAAGTTGTTTTGCCCAAGATGCCGTGGGATTCGGTAATAGAAATGTGGTGGATAAAGCATTTTAGCAACCCTAACCGGGGCAAAAAAAAATGAAAAGGGGGGTGCACCACGAGGAATTCCCAAGGGGTCACCCATCCTAGTACTACTCTCGCCCAAGCACGCTTAACTTCAGAGTTATGATGGGATCTGGTGCATTAGTACTGGTATGATCGTACCCATCATGTTGAGGGCACAAATCCTTTATGTGTTGACGGTTCACAGTCCCAGCCCAGTTAGATGGCCCATTCAAATGGCCCAATGGGCTTAACGATAACCCATTTGCTTTAACAACGCAGCATCCTCGCAAGACGTGATATCGGCGCGCTGTAGGGTCCTCTAATGTCCCGCGAGTTAGGTTGTCGTCCTTTTAACAGCTCACAACGTACGATCCGGGATGGAAAAACAGACCAAAAGAAGAAAAGTGGCCCGAAATTAATGAAAACGTTCAATTTTGGGCTCCAAAAATGGGCGCAGCAAAGCAAGCTTGCTACCCCCATCATAGAGCTCTCGGAGAGCTTTCCAACGGTACGCTGTGCACCGCGTAACTCCTTAAAGATCAAAAGATATGGGCACCGGAGCGACGGAGACCTGGTCACAAGCCGCACGCCCACGGTTTGCGGGCCCAGCCTCTACGTGAAGCGAAGTTGTCTTGCCCAAGGTACCGTGAGATTCGGTAATAGAAATGTGGTGGATAAAGTATCTTGGCAACCCTAACCGGGGCAAAAAAATTTGAAAATGGGGGTGCAACACGAGGACTCCCAAGGGGTCACCCATCCTAGTACTACTCTCGCCCAAGCACGCTTAACTTCGGAGTTTTGATGGGATCTGTTGTATTAGTGCTGGTATAATCGCACCCATCTTGTTGAGGGCATAAATACCTTTTGTGTTGATGGTTCACAGTCTCAGCCCAGAGAGATGGCCCATTCAGAAGGCCCAATGGGCTTAACGACAACCCATCCGATTCAACAACGTAGCATCCTCGCAAGACGTAATATTGACGCATTGTAGGGCCCTCTAATATCCCGCGAGTTAGGTTGTCTTCCTTTTAATAGCTCATGACGTACGATCCGGGATGAAAAAATAGAGCAAAAGAAGAAAAGTGGCCCAAAACTGATAAAAACGTTCGATTTGGGGCTCCAAAAATAGGTGCAGCCGAGCAAGCTTGCTGCCCCATCGTAGAGCTCTCGGAGAGCTTTCCAACTGTATGCTGTGCGCTGTGTAACTCTTTACGAATAAAAAGTTATGGGCACCAGAGGAACGGAGACCTGGTCACAAGCCCTACGCCCCCGGTTTGCGGGCCCAGCCTCTACGTGAAGCGAAGTTATCTTGCCCAAGGTGCCGTGGGATTCGGTAATGAAAATGTGGTGGATAAATTATCTTGGCAACCCTAACCGGGGCAAAAAAAATTGAAAACGGGGGTGCAACACGAGGACTTCCCAGGGGGTCACCCATCCTAGTACTACCCTCGCCCAATCAACCTTTACTTTGGAGTTTTGATGGGATCCGGTGCATTAGTGCTGATATGACCGCACCCGTCATGTTGAGGGGACAAATCCTTTATGTGTTGACAGTTCACAGTCCCAGCCCAGAGAGATGGCCTATTCAAAAGGCCCAAAGAGCTTAACGACAACCCACCCGCTTCAACAATGTAGCATCCTCGTAAGACGTGATATCGACTCGTTGTAGGGCCCTTTAATGTCCTACGAGTTAGGTTGTCATCCATTTAACAGCTCATGACGTATGATCCGGGATGGAAAAACTGAGCAAAAGAAGAAAACTGGCCTAAAACTAATGAAAATGTTCGATTTTGGGCTCCAAAAATGGGCACAGCCGAGCAGGTTTGCTACCTACATCGTAGAGCTCTTGGAGAGCTTTCCAACTGTATGTTGTGCGCTGCGTAACTCCTTACGGATCAAAAGTTATGGGTACCGTAGCGACGGAGACCTGGTCACAAGCACCACGCGCTCGGTTTGCGGGCCCAGCTTTTACGTGAAGCGAAGTTGTCTTGCCCAAGCTGCCGTGGGATTCGTTAATAGAAATGTGGTGGATAAAGTATCTTGGCAACACTAACCTACGCAAAAAAAATTGAAAAGAGGGGTGCAACATGAGGATTTCCCAGGGGGTTTCCCATCCTAGTACTACTCTCGCCCAAGCACGCTTAACTTCGGAGTTCTGATGGGATCCGGTGCATTAGTGCTGGTATGATCGCACCCATCTTGTTGATGGTACAAATCCCTTATGTGTTGATGGTTCACAGTCCCAGCCCAGAGAGATGGCCCATTCAAAAGGCCCAATGGGTTTAACAACAACCCATCCGCTTCAACAACGTAGCATCCTAGCAAGACGTGATATTAACCTGTTGTAGGGCCCTCTAATGTCCCGCGAGTTAGGTTGTCTTCCTTTTAACAGCTCACGACGTACGATCCGGGACAGAAAAACATAGCAAAAGAAGAAAAATGGCCTGAAACTGATAAAAACGTTCAATTTTGGGCTCCAAAAATTGGTACAGCTGAGCAGGCTAGCTGCCCTCGTCGTAGAGTTCTCGGAGTGCTTTCCAACGGTATGCTGTGCACTACGTAACTCCTTACGGATCAAAAGTTATGGGCACCAGAGCAACGGAGACCTGGTCACAAGCTACACGCCCTCGGTTTGCAGGCCCAGCCTCTACGTGAAGCAAAGTTGTCTTGCCCAAGGTACCGTGGGATTTGGTAATAGAAATGTGGTGAATAAAGTATCTTGGCAACCCTAACTGGGGCAAAAAAATTTGAAAAGGGGGGGTGCAACACGAGGACTCCCAGGGGGTCACCCATCCTAGTACTACTCTCGCCCAAGCACGCTTAACTTCGGAGTTCTAATGGGATCTGTTTCATTAGTGCTGGTATGATTGCACCCATCTTGTTGAGGGCACAAATCCCTTATGTGTTGACGGTTCACAGTCCCAGCCCAAAGAGATGGCCCATTCAAAAGGCCCAATGGGCTTAACGACAACCTATCCGCTTCAACAATGTAGCATCCTCGCAAGACGTGATATCGACACATTGTAGGGCCCTCTAATGTACCGCGAGTTAGGTTGTCTTCCTTTTTACAGCTCACGACGTACGATCACGGACGAAAAAACAGAGCAAAAGAAGAAAAGTGGACTGAAACTGATAAAAACGTTTGATTTGGGGCTCCAAAAATAGGTGCAGCCAAGCAAGCTTGCTGCCCCATCGTAGAGCTCTCGGAGAGCTTTCCAACGGTATGCTGTGAGCCGCGTAACTCTTTACAGATCAAAAGTTATGGGCACCGAAGCGACGGAGACCTGGTCACAAGCCCCACACCCCCGGTTTGAGGGCCCAGCCTCTACGTGAAGCGAAGTTGTCTTGCCCAAGGTGCTGTGGGATTCGGTAATAGAAATGTGGTGGATAAAGTATCTTGGCAACCCTAACCGGGGCAAACAAAATTGAAAGGGGGGGTGCAACACGAGGAGTTCCCAAGGGGTCACCCATCCTAGTACTACCCTCGCCCAAGCAAGCTTTACTTCGGAGTTCTGATGGGATCCGGTGCATTAGTGCTGGTATGACCTCACCCGTCATGTTGAGGGGGCAAATCCTTTATTTGTTGACGGTTCACAACCCCAGCCCAAAGAAATGGCCTATTCAAAAGGCCCAAAGAGCTTAACGACAACCCAACCGCTTCAACAATGCAGCATCCTCGCAAGACGTGATATCGATGCGATGTAGGGCCCTCTAATGTCCCGCGAGTTAAGTTTTCAATCATTTAACAGCTCACGTCGTACGATTCGGGTCTTAAAAATAGAGCAAAAGAAGAAAAGTAGCCCGAAATTGAAGAAAACGTTTGATTTTGGGCTCCAAAAATGGGCGCAGCCAAGCAGGCTTGCTGCCCTCGTCGTAGAGCACTCGGAGTGCTTTCCAACGATATGTTGTGCACCGCGTAACTCCTTATAGATCAAAAGATATGGGCACCAGAGCGACGGAGACCTGGTCACAAGCCCCACGCCCCCGGTTTGCGGGCCCAGCCTCTACGTGAAGCGAAGTTGTGTTGCCCAAGGTGCCGTGGGATTCGGTAGTAGAAATGTGGGGGACAAAGTATCTTGGCAACCCTAACCAGGGCAAAAAAAATTGAAAATGGGGGTGCAACACGAGGACTTCCCAGGGGGTCACCCATCCTAGTACTACTCTCACCCAAGCACGCTTAACTTTGGAGTTCTAATGGGATCCGGTGCATTAGTGCTGGTATGATCGTACCCGTCATGTTGAGGGCACAAATCCGTTATGTATTGACGGTTCACAGTCCCTGCCCAGAGAGATGGCCTATTCAAAAGGCCCAATGGGCTTAACGACAACCCATATGCTTCAACAACATAGCAACCTCGTAAGACGTGATATCAACACGTTGTAGGGCCCTGTAATGTCCCGTGAGTTAGGTTGTCATCCTTTTAACAGCTCAAGACGTACGATCCGGGACGAAAAAATAGAGCAAAAGAGGAAAAGTGGCCTGAAACTGATGAAAATGTTCGATTTTGGGCTCCAAAAATGGGCACAGCCGAGCAGGTTTGCTGCCTACATCGTAGAGCTCTTGGAGAGCTTTCCAACAGTATGCTGTGCGCCGTGTAACTCCTTACGGATCAAAAGTTATGGGTACCGTAGCGACAGAGACCTGGTCACAAGCACCACATCCTCGGTTTGCTGGCCCAGCCTTTACGTGAAGCGAAGTTGTCTTGCCCAAGCTGCCGTGGGATTCGGTAAAAGAAATGTGGAGGATAAAGTATCATGGCAACACTAACCTAGGCAAAAAAAATTGAAAAGAGGGGTGCAACACAAGGACTTCCCAGGGGGTTTCCCATCCTAGTACTACTCTCGCCCAAGCACGCTTAACTTCGGAGTTCTGATGGGATCCGGTGCATTAGTGCTGGTATGATCGCACCCATCTTGTTGATGGTGCAAATTCCTGATGTGTTGATAGTTCACAGTCCCAACCCGGAGAGATGGTGTAACGCCCCGATCCCTCACGAGACCGGGACTCCTATTTATCATGCTATTCTCACCCAATTCCAAACCCCGGGCACAAAATTTTAGGGGAAAACGGACGGAGTCTCCCCTGTTTATAGGACAATACTGTTACCTTCAAATAGCCACTCAAGTCTTTTGAACTATAACTACAACTTATCTACTAATGTCTCCAAAGCTAAAACACAATCACAAGGCCATCCGAGCCTTGGAGCAACAACATTCTACTTAACCACACAAGCATGCAAGATAGTTGGTTTAGCCATAAGTAGTTAAATACAATAAAATTCTAAGTTCCATATGAAGATCAACAAACACTCCAAGCATGCAAGAGAAATTAAAGTCTAGAATTCATTATTACAATCCAACAACTTTCTTTAACATTCTAGTCCACAGCTACTAGACATATACACAAGACCCCAAGGTCTCAAAATACAATATTAACAAGAACTCCACGCAAGAAGCACATAAAATCCACCTCAGCACACAAAGTCACGGATTCTGATCTACGTGAACTTCCTCTTCTTCTATCAGCTGAGGATTCACCTCAGCTTCACCTGAAACATATTAAATGAGGAATGAGCAACAAAGTTGCCCAGCGAGGGAGGTGATGCAGCATGTAAACGTGCAATATGATATGCAACACAAGTAAACATATATACAAGACACATAACCATCAAGACAATAAATCAAACTATTAATCACTTTAAAAAGGATACGGTTCCACTTCCAAGTCTTCGATCACGAGCCACGAACCACGAGTATCACGATTATGCCGGCAAAACCCCAAGACCACACTTGGGATACTCCACATGTATCGCGATCCTACCACCCTTTTTCCCGAGGTAGGACGATGCCCAGTAGGTGCACCACGCCTCTGGGGTAGTGGAGTCTGCCTCAGCGAGAAGGCAATAGCCACCATGGTAGTCGAGGCAGCACGGCTAGCCCGATGCCGCCCGTGTTTCTCGACGCTTCCATGTCCGATATAGGTTGCGTAACCCAAAACAAGTCACAAACAAGCAATAATATCACATAACACGTAAGAGGGACGACAAAGTAGGCCGCCCTCACATACATGCACGATAAAAGCTCATATATGCAAGATATTAACTAATAGATACCAAAAGAAAACAATCAACATAATTAATTCCAATAATCTACTCAAATAACTTAAATACATCCTAAATATTCTATGCAAGGCACTACTAACACACAACAAGTTCCAATTGCAACTAAAATGGCTAAAAGCTACTTTTCCCCTTTCTTTAATCGAGCTTTCTTTCTCCTAAGCATAGTTCGAGATCCTCAATCCTACCCTAATCTTTCTATATTCCTAATTAAGCTTAAAGGCACCCTTTAAAGTCACTAAAACTCATTTTTGAAGCAAAAGTTCGGGAAGGCCCCGAACGGGTTTGAACTATAGCCATACTAACCGAACCCCAATTTCGCGAAACGAAGGCACAAAAGGTGTTTCCTTAGCTCAAGAATACCCAAATCGATGTACAAATTTGCCGGGATTGCCTAACGTGCAAACCCCCCTTTTTAAAGTAAGCTATTTATGCACTAAAGTTCGAATTCGGGTGATTCAACCTAACGTGACTTTTCAATTACCTTCCCTAGGGTCTAGAGCACCTAATTGAGTCATCAATTCAAGTCAATTATCAAATTTTCTCAAAACCCTAGTTTTAGGCACTATTTATCGTCTCTTTGATCAATCTCAACATTCAACCGTTTAATTTGTTATCACACCACAAAAGTTAGCTCTAGAGGCTTTAAATAACTCATAGGAAGCATTCAACACAAGATATATAGCTATAATTGACAATTCAATAAATTTGAACATATGCAAACAAACTTTAAACTCAAACAAGTAAGACTCCCTCACAATTTTGAAGATGTAGAAGCTTTGTTGAAGGTCCTAAGTTGCTCAATAACCTCCCAAGATCAAACCAAGAGCTCAAAGTGCTTGGATGAAGAAGCAAAAATCTCTCTTTTCCTCTTCCTTTGGTATTTTCGGATTGCTACAGTAATTTCTGCACTTTTCTTCTCTTTTTTTGTGTGTGTTTTTGAGCTTATTTTTGCTATATAATGAGTAGGCTATGGGTGGGGTCAAGGAGGGTGCTTAAATGGTCTATTAAAATGAGCTTAGTTAGCTTTAAAACAAGTTCATTGCACATAAATTAAGTTAGCTAACTAAAACATTATGTTTCATACGTAACACTATTCACTAGTTTTCACAAATCATTTTCTAAACGAAGGCTCCTATCGCTTTAAACTCAAATGCATATTTTTCCCACTCCTCTAACAATTAATGTGATTTAATAAAAATGCTAATTCACTAATAGAATATAGTTTGAAAACGGGATGAATAGTAACTAAAGAAGACAGTTTATAAAGCAAAGAAGGAAATGCGCAAACAATAGATGCAACAATAAATGAATGTACGGCTAAAATCTCGGGCGTCACAGATGGCCCATTCAAAAGGCCCAATGGGCTTAACGACAACCCATCCGTTAAAACAACGCAGTATCCTAGCAAGACGTGATATCGACGTGTTGTAGGGCCCTCTAATGTCCCGTGAGTTAAGTTGAGTTCCTTTTAACAACTGATGACGTACGATCCGGGACGGAAAAACATAGCAAAAGGAGAAAAGTTGCCTGAAACTGATAAAAACGTTCAATTTTGGGCTCAAAAAATGGGCGCAGCCGATCAAGCTTGCTGCCCACGTCCTAGAGCTCTCGGAGTGCTTTCCACTGGTATGCTGTGCACCGCGTAACTCCTTACGGATCAAAAGTTATGGGCACCGGAGCAACGGAGACATGGTCACAAGTCGCAAGCCCTCGGTTTGCGTGCCTAGCCTCTACGTGAAGCAAAGTTGTCTTGCCAAGGTAGCGTGGGATTCGGTAATAGAAATTTGGTGGATAAAGTATCTTGGCAACCCTAATCGGGGCAAAAAAATTTGAAAAGGGGGGATGCAACACAAGGACTTCCCAGGGGGTTTCCCATCCTAGTACTACTCTCGCCCAAGCACGCTTAACTTCGGAGTTCTGATGGGATCCGGTGCATTAGTGCTGGTATGATCGCACCCATCTTGTTGATGGTACAAATCCCTTATGTGTTGATGGTTCACAGTCCCAGCCCAGAGAGATGGCCCATTCAAAAGGCCCAATGGGCTTAACGACAACCCATATGCTTCAACAACGCAGCTTCCTAGCAAGATGTGATATCGACGTGCTGTAGGGCCCTCTAATGTCCCATGAGTTAAGTTGTCTTCCTTTTAACAGCTCACGACGTACGATCCGGGATGAAAAAACATAGCAAAAGGAGAAAAGTGGCCCGAAACTGATAAAAACGTTCAATTTTGGGCTCAAAAAATGGGCGCAGCCGATCAAGCTTGCTGCCCACGTCCTAGAGCTCTCGGAGTGCTTTCCACTGGTATGCTGTGCACCGCGTAACTCCTTACGGATCAAAAGTTATGGGCACCGGAGCAACGGAGACATGGTCACAAGTCGCAAGCCCTCGGTTTGCGTGCCTAGCCTCTACGTGAAGCAAAGTTGTCTTGCCAAGGTAGCGTGGGATTCGGTAATAGAAATTTGGTGGATAAAGTATCTTGGCAACCCTAATCGGGGCAAAAAAATTTGAAAAGGGGGGATGCAACACGAGGACTCCCAGGGGGTCACCCATCCTAGTACTACTCTCGCCCAAGCACGCTTAACTTCAGAGTTCTGATGGGATCTGTTTCATTAGTGCTGGTATGATTGCACCCATCTTGTTGAGGGCACAAATCCCTAATGTGTTGACGGTTCACAGTCTCAGCCCAAAGAGATGGCCCATTCAAAAGGCCCAATGGGCTTAATGACAACCCATTCGCTTCAACAATGTAGCATCCTCGCAAGATGTGATATTGACACATTGTAGGGCCCTCTAATGTCCCGCGAGTTTGGTTGTCTTCCTTTTTACAGCTCACGACGTACGATCACGGACGAAAAAACAGAGCAAAAGAAGAAAAGTGGCCTGAAACTTATAAAAATGTTTGATTTGGGGCTCCAAAAATAGGTGCAGCCAAGCAAGTTTGCAGCCCCATCGTAGAGCTCTCGGAGAGCTTTCCAACGGTATGCTGTGAGCCGCGTAACTCTTTACGGATCAAAAGTTATGGGCACCGAAGCGACGGAGACCTGGTTACAAGCCCCACGCCCCGGTTTGCAGGCCCAGCCTCTATGTGAAGCGAAGTTGTCTTGCCCAAGGTGCCGTGAGATTCAGTAATAGAAATGTAGTGGATAAAGTATCTTGGCAACCCTAACCAGGGCAAAAAAAATTGAAAAGGGGGGTGCAACATGAGGATTTCCCAAGGGGTCACCCATCCTAGTACTACCCTCGCCCAAGCAAGCTTTACTTCGGAGTTCTGATGGGATCCGGTGCATTAGTGCTGGTATGACCTCACCCGTCATGTTGAGGGGGCAAATCCTTTATGTGTTGACGGTTCACAGTCCCAGACCTGAGAGATGGCCTATTCAAAAGGCCCAAAGAGCTTAACGACAACCCATCCACTTCAACAATGCAGCATCCTCACAAGGCATGATATAAACACGTTGTAGGGCCCTTTCATGTCCCACCAGTTAGGTTGTCATCCATTTAACAGCTCACGACGTACGATCCGGGACTTAAAAAGAGAGCAAAAGAAGAAAAGTGGCCCAAAACTGAAGAAAACGTTTGATTTTGGGCTCTAAAAATGGGCGCAACCGACCAGGCTTGCTGCCCCCATCGTAGAGCTCTCGGAGTGCTTTCCAATTGTATGCTGTGCACCGCGTAACTCCTTACGGATCAAAAGATATGGGCACCAGAGTGACGGAGACCTGGTCACAAGCCCCAAGCCCCAAGCCCCCGGTTTGCGGGCCCAGCCTCTACGTGAAGCGAAGTTGTGTTGCCCAAGGTGCCGTGGGATTCGGTAGTAGAAACGTGGGGGATAAAGTATCTTGGCAACCCTAACTGGGGCAAAAAAAATTGAAAAGGGGGGTGCAACACGAGGACTTCCCAGGGGGTCACCCATCCTAGCACTACTCTCGCCCAAGCACGCTTAACTTTGGAGTTCTAATGGGATCCGGTGCATTAGTGCTGGTATGATCGTACCCGTCATGTTGAGGGCACAAATCCGTTACGTATTGACGGTTCACAGTCCCTGCCCAGAGAGATGGCCTATTCAAAAGGCCCAATGGGCTTAACGACAACCCATCTGCTTCAACAACGTAGAAACCTCGTAAGACGTGAAATCAACACGTTGTAGGGCCCTGTAATGTCCCGTGAGTTAGGTTGTCATCCTTTTAACAGCTCAAGACGTACGATCCGGGACGAAAAAACAGAGCAAAAGAGGAAAAGTGGCCCGAAACTGATGAGAATGTTCGATTTTGGGCTCCGAAAATAGGCGCAGCCGAGCAAGCTTGCAACCCCCATCGTATAGCTCTCGGAGAGCTTTCCAAGAGTATCCTGTGCGCCGTGTAACTCCTTACGGATCAAAAGTTATGGGCACCGGAGCGACGGAGACCTGGTCATAAGCCCCACGCCCCCGGTTTACGGGCCCAGCCTCTACGTGAAGCGAAGTTGTCTTGCCCAAGGAGTCGTGGGATTCGGTAATAGAAATGTAGTGGATAAAGTATCTTGGCAAACCTAACCGGGGCAAAAAAAATTTAAAAGGGGGGTGCAACACGAGGACTTCCCAGGGGGTCACCCATCCTAGTACTACGCTCGCCCAAGCACGCTTAACTTCGGAGTTCTGATAGGATCCGGTGCATTAGCGCTGGTATGACCGCACCCGTCATGTTGAGGGCACAAATCCTTTATGTGTTGACGGTTCACTGTCCCAGCCCAGAGAGATGGCCTATTCAAAAGGCCCAATGAGCTTAACGACAACCCATCCGCTTCAACAACGCAGCATCCTTGCAAGACATAATATCGACGCGTTGTAGGGCCCTCTAATGTCCCGCGAGTTAGGTTGTCGTCCAATTAACTGCTCACGACGTACGATCCGAGACCGAAAAATAGAGCAAAAGAAGAAAAGTGGCCCGAAACTGATGAAAACGTTCAATTTTGGGCTCCAAAAATGGGCGCAGCCGAACAGGCTTGCTGCCTCCATCGTCGAGCACTCGGGGAGCTTTCCAATAGAATGCTATGCGCCGCGTAACTCCTTATGGATCAAAAGTTATGAGTACCATAGTGACGGAGACTTGGTCACAAGCACCACGCCCTCGGTTTGCGGGCCCTGCCTTTACTTGAATCGAAGTTGTCTTGCCCAAGGTGTCGTGGGATTCGGCAATAGAAAAGTGGTGGATAAAGTATCTTGGCAACTCTAACCTGGGGAAAAAAAATTGAAAAGAGGGGTGCAACATGAGGACTTCCCAGGGGGTCACCCATCCTAGTACTACTCCTGCCTAAGTACGCTTAACTTCGGAGTTCTGATGGGATCCGGTGCATTAGTGCTGGTATGATCACACCGGTCATGTTGAGGGCACAAATCCTTTATGTGTTGACGGTTCACAGTCCCAGCCCAGAGAAATGACCCATTCAAAAGGCCCAATGGGTTTAACAACAACCCATCCGCTTCAACAACGTAGCATCCTCGCAGTTGTAGGGCCTTCTAATGTCCCGCTAGTTAAGTTGTCGTCCTTTTAACAGCTCACGACGTATGATTTGGGATGGAAAAATCGAGCAAAAGAAGAAAAGTGGCCCGAAACTGATGAAAAAGTTTGATTTTGGGCTCCAAAAATAGGTGCAGCCGACCAAGCTTGCTGCCCCCGTCGTAGAGCTCTCAGAGAGATTTTCAACGGTATGCTGTGCACTGCATAACTCCTTACGGATCAAAAGATATGGGCACTGGAGCGACAGAGACCTGGTCACAAACCCACGCCCCCGGTTTGCGAGCCCAGCCTCTACGTGAACCGAAGTTGTCTTGCCCAAGGTGTTGTGGGATTCGGTAACAGAAATGTTGTCATGCCCTAATCCGGCCTATAAAGGTTAGACTAGGGTGTGATCTAACATTCAAGTCATCTCACATACTTAACCGTTTATGAAGGTTTAACACTTAACATTTTGGACTAGACTCCACAAATTCTCCGGAAAACCGGCAGTACAACGGCTGTAATTGGGCTCCTTAGTTTGACCTAATTCTCTAAACGCCTCAAAATTTACAATCTCAAAGTCATTCCCAACTAATATTACTATTTATCATCAATTGAAACGCCTACTAATTATCTTGAAGTCTCGTTTGATTAATAACCTAGCATGATGCTATGTCTCGTTTGTTTGTTTGTCCTCGTTACAGAAGTACCTGTTGATCTTGGCTTAACAATAAATACCTGCTTAAGATTGGATAGGTTCATTTTACTTAGTCCTTGCCTGATACCTCATAATCCTATGATAGATACTGGCCAATGACGATAGCAAAACGACCATAGTAGTGTCTATCTAGTTATTATCCGTACAAGCCAAAATTAGACCCCAAATTACAACATGGGTCTTTTACATTACAAACATCAAGCAACATGAAAAGAAATAGTCTTCAAGCAGCATAGTGTTCACAAATGGCCATAATCAAGCAAAGCACATAGGACAGGCAATCATTCCAAGGAATCATCGTTAGGCATGTCGTCTTCGGGTACCTATTCTTGATCTTCTTCACCTGAGATGAAAAAAGAGGGTGAGTCCTTATGAACTCAGCGAGGGGGAACGAGAAATAGGTTTTGAAACTCATTTTTCGGTTCAACTTATGAAACCCTTTTTGCAAGCATGAATATATCACGAATAAGTACATAAAAATAATATAAAAGTAAAGGAACACAATTACCCGTATTTCCTCCCCGAGGTCCTCTAGGAACCAAGCGAGAGTACTTATACACATACTGAAAAGGATACGTGAGCTTTTACTCTCAGTTCATTTCCAGTATCAGTTGTTGCGGCCGACTTCAAATCATCCCCTTATCACGCCAAATGGGGTACTCCGGATGTACCCCGAAAACCCAACTCTCCAAGGAAGTCTAGCCCCCAAACGAGAGAAGGAATTGGACAATGGTAGTCACGGTTGCACCGGCAAGCCCGATGCCGCTCGGTGTGCGTGAACGCTACCACGCAAGAGTGAAAGGTTGCAACCTTGTATGCAATGCACATTTATGACATTTAATATATCACATTAGGAGGACAACAAAGTAGGTTGCCTCCGAGCAGTCATAAGATTGCACATTGACAAGTAAACAAGCGAGGCATGATACGACAAGTAAATTCACTTGAAAGGCATATGGAGTTATATGAACATTAAACGGGCAGCCATGTAACGCACGTAAATCATGTCATATAACTCATTTCAAAGCTCACGTAATCAATTAATAAGATTATTCATCATGTAACGACATCTACGTGGGACCGAATGCAAGAAAGGCCTACTTGTCAACATGTAATCATCAAGATCACATTTAGAGATACAATGGCAACTACGGGCAGCCTACTAAGCATATAATTAAACACGATATTCATAGGATCAACACTTAGTGAATTTACCTAGTCACTAGGGTTTCCATTATTTCTTACCCGTGCGATTAAGCCCCAAGTCAACTCAAAATCAATCTCAAGCCGTGCATTGATTAGTTCATACACCCTCAAGTATTCAAAACAGTCAACACAACATCTCAATGCCACAATCCCAAGCATTTAATACAACAAGAGAAGCTACAATAATTTTTCTAAGCATATCACTAAGTGAAACCTTCACTGCAATGGGCTGTATTCTCACAATCTTTAAGACAAGCAAACAATCTCCAATGCCATTGAATAAGATGTCAAATTAAATCTTAAGAAGTGAACTAAATTCAGAAACAAACCTCGCATCATTTGGAGTTCGGGTTCAATAGTTATAGCCAAAATAGTGGGACTGCACAAAACTGTCCTTATTTTCACACATTTCAATACTTGTCGGTTTTGAGGTCCTTAGGTTCAGATTTCGCCTTAGTCCATTTCTGACAAAAATGTCCAGAACGGAAAAATATAGAAGCACACTAAATTTTATGTATTTTGGATGTCATTTACTAAGTCAAAACTGGTTCGTTCTAAAAGGTCAGTGAATCTGCCAAAACCTGCTTCATTTTTCCAGACTTTCCAAATTTGGACACATTTTAATGATTTTCCATGTTGAGGATCTTAGAGTCAAAATTAGCTTTGTCCTATTTCTGAAAAAAATGTTCATAATTGGCAAAACTAGTTACCTACCAATTTTCACGCATTTTCAACATCATTTACCTAGCCAAAATCACCTCGCACCAACAAGACAGAAAGCTGTCACATGCACGATTTCATCTATCATCACATTCTAGCCCAAAATCTTGCCATGCATGGTTGTAAAAGCTTATGAACACACATATATCTCAAGTACAGAAGCATAGATAAACATTTAAGAGCATGCATGTGGTTTTTTGAAAGATTTTCAAGAAGTTTTAGCCCTCACCTTAGCAAATCAACAAGAAGATGCACAAGACTCTTGGTGAAGCACAAAGTTGATCTTCTTCCTTGCTTAGCCGAGACACCACTCGATTTTCTCTATTTTTCCTAGCTTAGTGACCAAGTTCTTAGTAAGTGCATGTGGTTAGAACTAGAAGAAAAGAAATGGAAGCTAGCAAACTCACCTAAGCCGAAATGGATGTTCAATAAGCTTGCATGTGAGTTTTCTTTCAACCTAGCTTGCTTAGTCGAGCTCCCTACCTTCTTGCTTGCCTTGATGAACCATGGAGTGATGAAGATGAGCTATGGAGTCTACAATATTCAGCTAAGGCCGAGAGATAGAGAGAAGAATGAAAGGGAGAGAGAAGAATGAGAGGAAAATGAGAGAAATAAAACAAAAATGAAAGCTTTTGCAATTGTTGAGGCTTGTGTCGGCCTTGGGCATAAAAATTTCAGACTTTTGTGTCTTCAAGAAGCATTTTGAAATTCCTAGCATGGGCAAGGAGCTTGTGTCGAAATGGTGGGGCTTTGGGGAGGGTTTGAGCTAATTTTTTTATGCATTTGTGTCATAGAATTGTCATAGAATTGTCTAGATCTAATTTTGAATTAAGCAAACAAGCACAAATGTACACAAGGGGGTCGGCCAAAGCATGTAAAAATCTGATTTTTTGTCATCTTTTGAGCATTATTTAATTGTGTGTTTGAAAGTGCAAAAGAATAAAGAATAAGGAATGTCTAGCTTTTTGTGAGATTTTGTCTTCTAGTGGGTTGAATTAGTAATTTAATATTAGTTAGTGGAATTTGTAGGATTAATTAATGATCAAGTGCTTCGTGTAAGATACTTTCTTGATTAACGTGTGGGCACACTTTCTTAGGTTTAGGGCATGCACTACGAGGTAAGGCACGAACTACGAGACGAATGCACGTTTCTCAAGTAAATGCACGCAACCCTAAATGAATGCATGTAATTCAATGCAAGGCACATAAAACGAAACACGATTCTTAAACCTAGGTCAAGGCACATAAATCTAGGTTAGGGCACATAAAACGAGGTATCGCACGCAAATCGAGGGCGGGCGTCATATCCTTCCCACCCGAAATTCAATATTACCTTTGAAATAAAGCTAGATACTGTTGCTCCATCTGGTCTCGCCTTTCCCACGTTGCTTCTTCAACTCCATGATGATCCCACAACACTTTCACCATCGGTATAGATTTGTTGCGCAATTCCCGATCTTGCTGGTCTAGGATCCGAATGGGCTTCTCTTCATAAAACAAGTTCTCCCGAAGCTGCAACGGTTCTGGCTCCAAGATATGCGATGGATCAGGGTGATACTTCCGCAGCATAGAAACATGAAAGACGTCGTGAATATTGGAGAGGTTTTGGGGTAGTGCCAGGCGATACGCCAATTTGCCAACCTTCTCAATTATCTCAAATGGTCCTACAAATCTCGGGCTCAACTTTCCACCCTTGCCGTGTTTAATCAGTCCCCTCTGGGGTGATATCTTCAAATACACCTTGTCGCCAACCTCAAACTCTAAGCTCCGTCTCTGTCGGTCTGCATAACTCTTCTGCCTGCTTTGGGCGGTAAGCATCCGTTTCCGGATGAGGTGGATATTATCAACAGTCTTCATAAGTTCAGGTAGAAGAGTCGGGTCAAAAGTCTTCGTTTTACCTACTTCATCCCAGTAAATTGGGGATCGACACTTATGTCCATACAACGCCTCAAATGGGGCCATCCCGATATTGGCCTGATAACTATTATTATAAGCGAACTCCACTAGAGACAGCTATTTCTCCCAACCTTTCCCGAAGTCTAAAACACACGCCCTCAGCATATCCTCTAGAATCTGAATAGTTCTCTCCGATTGTCCATCAGTCTGAGGGTGACAAGCCGTGCTGAAACTCAACTTCATTCCTAAAGCTTCTTGCAATATCTTCCAAAATCGGGAAGTAAAACGAGGATCCCTATCCGATACAATACTCACAGGCATCCCGTGCAATCTTACAATCTCCGCCACATACATATCTCCCAATTTCTCAGGACTATCCTCCTTGTTCATCGGTAAGAAGTGCGCTGACTTAGTCAATCTATCCACTATGACCCAAACAGCGTCATGACCTTTTTGTGACCTGGGCAGGTCCATAACAAAGTCCATAGTTATATGTTCCCATTTCCATTAAGGAATCTCCAACGGCTGAAGTAAACCTGCTGGTCGTTGATGTTCCGCTTTGACTCTCTGGCAAGTCAAACACCGTGCCACAAACTCCGCAATCTCTCTCTTCATGTTATTCCACCAATAGTATTGCTTCAAATCCCGGTACATCTTTGTTCCGCCGGGGTGAATAGTGTATCTTGAATTATGGGCTTCTTCAAGAATCTTCTTTTTCAGCTCTGGCTCATTAGGAACACAAATCCGATTCCTAAACCTCCAAACACCATCATCATGAAACTTGAAATCTGTGTTGCTTTCTTTTATCTTCTAAAACTGTTGGTCCTTCTGTTGAGCTTCTCATAATTCAGACAGCAAGGTCAATTGAACTTGTGTAGTGGCAAAAAGTAACCCTTTTCGAGTTAATTATGGTTTCCACAAAAATGCTTCCTCCAACAACTCCTGCACCTTAACTTCCAGTTTTTCCATGCTCGCTTTCCTAGTTAAGGCATCTGTAACTACATTTGCTTTACCGGGCACATAATTGATTGTGCAGTTATAATCATCCAAAAGCTCCATCTACCGCCTTTGCCTCATATTCAATTCTTTTAGTGAGAACAAGTATTTCAAGCTCTTGTGATCAGTAAACACCTCGAACTTGTTACCCCACAGATAGTGCCTCTATTTCTTGAGTGCAAACACAATAGCCGCTAACTCCAAATCATGCCTTGGGTAGTTTAATTCATACGGCTTCGGTTTCCTAGAAGCATACGCAATCACTCTACCATTCTGCATCAACACACAACCCAATCCTTCCTTCGAAGCATCGCTATAGATTACAAAACTTTGACTCTCTTCAGGCAATGCTAGAACAGGCGTGGTAGTCAATCTTTTCTTCAATTCTTGGAAGCTGTTCTCACACTTATCATCCCACACGAACTTTGTTTTCTTTTGAGTGAGCTTTGTAAGTGGTCTTGCAATCTTAGAGAAATCCTTAACGAATCTCCGATAATAGCCAACTAGACCAAGAAAACTCCAAACCTCCGTAATGTTTTCCGGTTTCTTCCAAGACATCACCGCTTCTATCTTTGCTGGATCCACTGCTATTCCCTCTTGGGATATGATATGACCCAAAAATGCAATCTGTTGCAACCAAAATTCGCACTTGCTAAACTTTGCATACAATTGATGCTCTCAAAGCTTCTGCAATACCAATCGTAGATGTTGTTCATGCTCCACCTCGGATTTTGAGTATACCAAAATATCATCAATGAAGATCACCACAAATTGGTTCAAGTAGGGTTGAAACACCCTATGCATCAAGTCCATAAAAACTGCAGGGGCATTGGTTAGTCCAAATGGCATAACCACATATTCATAATGCCCATATCTTGTCCTAAAAGCCATTTTAGGCACATCCTCCTTTTTGATCCGCAACTTATAGTACCTTTGCCTCAAGTCGAGTTTCGAATACACTTTAGCTCCTTGAAGTTGATCAAACAACTCGTCGATCAGTGGATGTGGGTATTTATTCTTGACAGTCACTTGGTTTAATCCTCGGTAATCGATGCATAGCCTCAGCGTTCCGTCTTTCTTCTTTACAAATAGAACTGGTGCACCCCACGGAGAAGAACTTGGTTGAACAAACCCTTTTTTCAAGAATCCTTGCAATTGGTCCTTCAATTCTTGTAGCTCGGCTTGTGCCATACGATAAGGGGCTTTAGATATCGACTGGGTGCCAGGCAGTAACTCTATAATAAACTCGATCTCCCGATTTGGGGGTAAACCGGGCAATTCTTCTGGAAACACATCCGCATAGTCTTTGATCACTGGCATCTCCTCCAACTTAGCTTTGTCCGACGGCTTGTTGATGAGGTAAGCTAAGTATCCACTACACCCGTTTCTCAAGGACTTCACTGCTTTCGTAAATGAAATGATGGAACTCTCGGTGAAATCTCTTCGACCCATTACCTCCAGTATTGGTTGACCAGGTACCCGGAACGTTACAATCTTCGTCCGGCAATCTAGTTGGACATGATGCTTTGCCAACCAGTCCATCCCTAAAATGACCTCATAGTCTCGAAAAGGTAATACAATAAGATTGGCTGAGAATTCCCTATCCTTAATTTGGATTTTACATGCTTTACAAGCTGAGCTAGTAACAAGTTTAGAACCCATCGGAGTACCAACTTCTACTTCGTAAGGCAAACATACAACTCGTAGTTTCACATGTTGCACACATAAGGGAGTAATAAATGAATGAATAACCCAGATCAATTAGCACCCTAACAGGTTGATTCAGTATGAAGAATGTACCTTCAACAACAGCGGTCTCCTCTGGAAGCTCCTCGTACTCATTAGCATAAGCTCGAGCTTGAACTCTAGGAACTAGAGTCTTGCCTTTACCAGCTGGTTTAACCTGATTTTGTCCTGCTTGCCATTTAGGGCAATCCTTAATCTAATGCTGATCACTGCCACATCTCACACATCGTCCTGACTTCTTCTAGCATTAGGCCTCGGTATGCCCCTTCTTGTCACAGTAAGAACAGTTGACAGACTAAGTAGTAGGTGAACTACCTGTGAATCCGTGGGTGGAAGAGGCTGATGGCGCTTTAGTTGGGCCACGGTTATTCACTGGTCTGTTCTGGCTCTGGCCCTGACTTCGACTCAGGCCCTGGAATTTCCTCTGTTGACCTGAAGGCTGGTATGGTTTCTTGTTCGGCTGACTCGAACCGGCTCTATCAAGTTTTCTCTTCTCAACTCGGGAAGCAGCAGCAAAGAGAGCAGAATTGGTATCGAAGTCATGCGAAGCCAACTGGTCCTGAATCTCTGGCCTCAATCCCGTAGTAAATTTCCACATCTTCGCCTCCGGAGTACTAACCATGTATTGAGCATAGCGGGACAGTCGGTCAAAACGAGCCTCGTACTGGGCCACTGTCATGTTACCCTGGTTCAAGTGCATGAACTCCTCAATCCGCCTCTGCCTAGAAACTGCAGGTACATATTTCTCCTTGAATGCCTTAATGAAATTACCCCACAAGCGAGCGTCTGATCAGTTTCCCACAGTGCCTCCATAGTATGCCACCAATGCTCAGCATCCTCGTGCAATAGAAACACAGCAAACTCTACCTTTTCTTCATCAGTATAATCAAGTGGCCTGAAAATCCTATCGATCTTAGACAGCCAAGCCTCTGCTTTCTCATCATCAGCTTTCCCGTGGAATTTGGACAGGCGAAAGTCAAGGAACACCTTCATTCTGCTATGTCTCCCATGGTTACCATCATTCCTGTTGTTGTTGTTGATGTTAGCTTCACGTGCATCTTGACGTTCCATCACATGCGACACGCGATCCATGGTATTTGCCATCATGTTAAACATAGCTATGCCGGGATTAGTTTGATAAGCATCTCCGGTCTCTTGGGGTTCACCGCTCCTATTAGTAGTGCGGGTACTAGGGCCAGCCATCTATAGGCACATATTACGATGCACAATTTATTGAAATACGACAAACAAGAATTTAATGCATAAGATATGCAACATAATATAGATACACAATTCTAGAAACAATTAAGACACATTAATCACTTAAGCACATAGAACATAGAAGGCACAATTAACATTATCACACAATAACATATAGACAAGTCATCCTAATTACCTTAGGGCTCTACCCATGGTCCGAGAGTTAAACCCGACTTAAGCAATCTAAGCTCTGATACCATTCTTTCTATAAGGTGTCACGCCCCAACCCAGCCTACAAAGGTTAGACTAGGGTGTGATCTAACATTCAAGTTATATCACATACTTAACCGTTTATGAAGGTTTAACACTTAGCATTTTGGCCTAGACTCCACAAATTCTCCGGAAAACCGGCAGCATAACGGCTGTAATTGGGCTCCTTAGTTTGACCTAATTCTCTAAACGCCTCAAAATTTACAATCTCAAATTCATTCCCAACTAAGATTACTATTTATCATCAATTGAAACGCCAACTAATTATCTTGAAGTCTCGTTTGATTAATAACTTAGCATGATGCTATATCTCGTTTGTTTGTTTGTCCTCGTTACAAAAGTACCTATTGATCTTGGCTTAACAATGAATACCTGCTTAAGATTGGATAGGTTCATTTTACTTAGTCCTTGCCTGATACCTCATAATCCTATGATAGATACTAGCCAATGACGATAGCAAAATGACCATAGTAGTGTCTATCTAGTTATTATCAATACAAGCCAAAATTAGACCCCAAATTACAACAGGGGTCTTTTACATTACAAACATCAAGCAACAAGAAAAGAAATAGTCTTCAAGCAGCATAGTGTTCACAAATGGCCATAATCAAGCAAAGCACATAGGACAGGCAATCATTCCAAGGAATCATCGTTAGGCACGTCGTCCTTGGGTACCTGTGCTTGTTCTTCTTCACCTAAGATGATAAAAGAGGGTGAGTCCTTATGAACTCAGCGAGGGGGAATGAGAAATACGTTTTGAAACTCATTTTCCGGTTCAACTTATGAAAACCCTTTTTGCAAGCATGAATATATCACAAATAAGTACATAACAATAATATAAAAGTAAAGGAACACAATTACCCTTCTTTCCTCCCCGAGGTCCTCTAGGAACCAAGCGAGAGTACTTATACACATAGTGAAAAGGATAGGTGAGCTTTTACTCTCAGTTCATTTCGGTATCAGTTGTTGCGGCCGACTTCAAATCATCCCCTTATCACGCCAAATGGGTGTACTCCAGATGTACCCCGAAATCCTACGACCCAACTCTCCAAAGAAGTCTAGCCCCCAAGCGAGAGAGGGAATTGGACAATGGTAGTCACGGTTGCACCGGCAAGCCCGATGCCTCCCGGTGTGCGTGAACGCTACCACGCCAGAATGAAAGGTTACAACCTTGTATGCAATGCACATTTATGACATTTAATATATCACATTAGGAGGACAACAAAGTTAGTTGCCTCCGAGCAGTCATAAGATTGCACATTGACAAGTAAACAAGCGAGGCATGATACGACAAGTAATTTCACTTGAAAGGCATATGGAGTTATATGAACATTAAACGGGCAGCCATGTAACGCACGTAAATCATGTCATATAACTCATTTCAAAGCTCACGTAATCAATTAATAAGATTATTCATCATGTAACGGCATCTACGTGGGACCGGGTACAAGAAAGGCCTACTTGTCAACATGTAATCATCAAGATCGCATTTAGGGCTACAATGGAAACTACGGGTAGCCTACTAAACATATAATTAAACACGATATTCATAGGATCAACACTTAGTGAATTTACCTAGTCACTAGGGTTTTCATTTCGTGCTTACCCGTGCGATTAAACCCCAAGTCAACTCAAAATCAATCTCAAGCCTTGCATTGATTAGTTCATACACCCTCAAGTATTCAAAACAGTCCACACAACATCTCAATGCCACTATCCCAAACATTTAATACAACAAGAGAAGCTACAATAATTTTTCTAAGCATATCACTAAGTGAAACCTTCACTGCAATGGGCTGTATTCTCACAATCTTTAAGACAAGAAAACAATCTCCAATTATAGTGAATAAGATGTCAAATTAAAGCTTAATAAGTGAACTAAATTCAGAAACAAACCTCGCATCATTTGGAGTTCGGGTTCAATAGTTAGAGCCAAAATAGTGGGACTGCACAAAACTGTCCAGATTTGCACACATTTCAATACTTGTCATTTTTGAGGTCCTTAGGGTCAGATTTAGCCTTAGTCCATTTCTGACCAAAATGTCCAGAACTGAAAAATATAGCAGCACACCAAATTTTATGTATTTTGGATGTCATTTACTAAGTCAAAAACTAGTTCGTTCTACAAGGTCAGTGAATCTGCCAAAACCTGCTTCATTTTTCCAGACTTTTCAGATTTGGACACATTTTAATGATTTTCCATTTTGAGGAGCTTAGATTCAAAATTAGCATTGGCCTATTTCTGTGAAAAATGTTCAGAACTGGGAAAACCAGTTACCTACCAATTTTCACGCATTTTTAACATCATTTACCTAGCCAAAATCACCTCGCACCAACAAGACAGAAAGCTATCACATGCACGATTTCATCTATCATCACATTCTAGCCCAAAATCTTGCCATGCATGGTTGTAAAAGCTTATGAACACATATATATCTCAAGTATAGAAGCAAAGATAAACATTTAAGAGCATGCATGTGGTTTTTTGAAAGATTTTCAAGAAGTTTTAGCCCTCAACTTAGCAAAACAACAAGAAGATGCACAAGACTCTTGGTGAAGCACAAAGTTGATCTTCTTCGTTGCTTAGCCGAGACACCACTCGATTTTCTCTATTTTTCCTAGCTTAGTGACCAAGTTCTTAGTAGGTGCATGTGCTTAGAACAAGAAGAAAAGAAATGGAAGCTAGCAAACTCACCTAAGCCGAAATGGATGTTCAATAAGCTTGCATGTGAGTTTTCTTGCAACCTAGCTTGCTTAGTCGAGCTCCCTACCTTCTTGCTTGCCTTGATGAACCATGGAGTGATGAAGATGAGCTATGGAGTCTACAATATTCAGCTAGGGCCGAGAGAGAGAGAGAGAAGAATGAAAGGGAGAGAGAAGAATGAGAGGAAAATGAGAGAAATGAAACAAAAATGAAAGCTTTTGCAATGGTTGAGGCTTGTGTCGGCCTTGGGCATAAAAATTTCAGACTTTTGTGTCTTCAAGAAGCATTTTGAAATTCCTAGCATGGGCAAGGAGCTTGTGTCGAAATGGTGGGGCTTTGGGGAGGGTCTGAGCTAAATTTTTATGCATTTGTGTCATAGAATTGTCTAGATTTAATTTTGAATTAAGCAAGCAAGCACAAATGTACACAAGGTGGTCGGCCAAGGCATGTAAAAATCTGATTTTTTGTCATCTTTTGAGCATTATTTAATTGTGTTTGAAAGTGCAAAAGAATAAGGAATGTCTAGCTTTTTGTGAGATTTTGTCTTCTAGTGGGTTGAATTAGTAATTTAATATTAGTTAGTTAAATTTGTAGGATTAATTAATGATCCAGTGCTTCGTGTAAGATGCTTTGTTGATTAACGTGTGGGCACGCTTTCCAAGGTTTAGGGCACGTACTACGAGGTAAGGCACGAACTACGAGACGAATGCATGTTTCCCAAGTAAATACATGCAATCCTAAATGAATGCACGTAATTCAATACAAGGCACATAAAATGAAACAGGATTCTTAAACCTAGGTCAAGGCACGCAAATCTAGGTTAGGGCACAAGAAACGAGGTATCGCACGCAAATCGAGATCGGGCCTCACAAATGTGGTGGATAAAGTATCTTGGTAACCCTAACCGGAGCAAAAAATATTGAAAAAGGGGGTGCAACACAAGGACTTCCCAAGGGGTCACCCATCTTAGTACTACTCTCACCCAAGCACGCTTAACTTCGGAGTTCTGATGGGATCCGGTACATTAGTGCTGGTGTGATCGCACCCGTCATGTTGAGGACACAAATCCTTTATGTGTTGACAGTTCATAGTCCCAGCCCAAAGAGATGGCCTATTCAAAAGGCCCAATGGGCTTAACGACAACCCATCTATCTTCAACAACGTAGCGTCCTCATAAGACTTGATATCGACACGTTGTATGGCCCTGTAATGTCCCGTGAGTAATGTTGTCATCCTTTTAACAGCTCACAACGTACGATCCAGGACGGAAAAACAGAGCAAAAGCAGAAAAGTGGCCCAAAATTGATTAAAACGTTCAATTTTGGGCTCCACAAATAGGCGCAGCTGACCAGGCTTGCCGCCTCCATCGTAGAGCTCTCAGAGATCTTTCCAACGGTATGCTGTGCGGCGCGTAACTCCTTACTGATCAAAAGTTATGGGTACCGGAGCGACGGAGACCTGGTCACAAGCCCTACAGACCCGGTTTGCGGGCCCAGCCTCTACGTGAAGCGAAGTTGTCTTGCCCAAGGCGCCGTGGGATTCGGTAATAGAAATATGGTAGATAAAGTATCTTGGCAACCCTAACTAGGGCAAAAAAAATTGAAAAGAGGGGTACAACACAAGGACTTCCGAGGGGGTCACCCATCCTACTACTACTCTCGCCTGAGCACGCTTAACTTCGGAGTTCTGATGGGATCCAGTGCATTAGTGCTGCTATGATCACACCCGTCATGTTGAGGGCACATGTCCCTTATGTGTTGACGGTTCACAATTCCAGCCCAGAGAGATGGCCTATTCAAAAGACCCAATGGACTTAACGACAACCCATCTGCTTCAACAACGTAGCAACTTCGTAAGACGTGATATCGAGGCGTTGTAGGGCCCTGTAATGTCCCGTGAGTTAGGTTGTCATCCTTTTAACAGGTCAAGACGTACGATCCGGGACGGAAAAACAGAGCAAAAGAAGAAAAGTGGCCCGAAACTAATAAAAACGTTCGATTTTGGGCTCCTAAAATAAGCGCAGTCGAGCAAGCTTGCAACCCCCTTCGTAGAGCTCTCGGAAAGCTTTCCAACGATATGCTGTGCACCGCGTAATTCCTTACGGATCAAAAGTTATGGGCACCGGAGCGACGGAGACCTGGTCACAAGCCCTACGCCCTCGGTTTGCAGGCCCAGCCTCTACGTGAAGCGAAGTTGTCTTGCCCAAGGTGTCGTTGGATTCGGTAATAGAAATTTTGTGAATAAAGTATCTTGGCAACCCTAACCGGGGCAAAAAAAATTGAAAAGGGGGGTGCAACACGAGGACTTCCCAGGGGGTCACCCATCCTAGTACTACTCTCGCCCAAGCACGCTTAACTTCGGAGTTCTAATGGGATCCGGTGCATTTGTGCTGGTATGATCGTACCCATAACGTTGAGGGCACAAATCCCTTATATGTTGACGGTTCACAGTCCCAACCAAGGGAAATGGCCTATTCAAAAGGCCCAATGGGCTTAACGATAACCCATCCTCTTCAACAACGCATCATCCTCACAAGACGTTATGTCGACACGTTGTAAGGCCCTCTGATGTCCCGCGAGTTAGGTTGTCGTCTTTTAAACAACTCGCAACGTACGATCCGGGACAAAAAAATAGAGCAAAAGAAGAAAAGTGACCCAAAACTGATGAAAACGTTCAATTTTGGGCTCCAAAAATGGGTGCAGCCGAGCAGGCTTGCTGCCCCCATCGTAGAGCTCTCGGATTGATTTCCAACCGTATGTTTTGCGCCGCGTAACTCCTTACGGATCAGAAGTTATGGGCACCGTAGCAACGGAGACCTGGTCACAAGCACTACGCCCTCGGTTTGCGGGACGAGCCTTTACGTGAAGTGAAGTTGTTTTGCCCAAGGTGTCGTGGGATTCGGTAATAGAAATGTGATGGATAAAGTATCTTGGCAACTCTAACCTGGTCGAAAAAAATTGAAAAGGGGGGTACAACACGAGGACTTCCCAGGGGGTCACCCATCCTAGTACTACTCTCGCCCAAGCACACTTGACTTTAGAGTTCTGATGGGATCGGGTGCATTAGCACTGATATGATCGCAGCCGTCATGTTGAGGGCACAAATCCTTTATGTGTTGATGGTTCTCCATCCCAGCCCAGAGAGATAGCCCATTCAAAAGGCCCAATGGGCTTAACGACAACCCATCTGCTTTAACAACGCAGCATCCTCACAAGACGTGATATCAACGTGTTGTAGGGCCCTCTAATGTCCCGCGAGTTAGGTTGTCGTCCTTTTAACAGCTCACGACGTACGATTCGGGACGAAAAAAGAGAGCAAACGAAGAAAAGTGGCCCAAAACTGATGAAAATGTTTGATTTTGGGCTCCAAAAATAGACGCAGCAGAGCAAGCTTGTTGCCCTGGTCGTAGAGCTCTCGGTGAGCTTTCCAACGATATGCTGTGCACCGCGTAACTCCTTACGGATCAAAAGTTATGGGCTCCATAGCGACAGGGACCTGGTCATAAGCACCACGCCCATGGTTTGCGGGCCCAGGCTTTACGTGAAGTGAACTTTCCCAAGGTACCGTGGGATTCGGTAATAGAATGGTGGTGGATAAAGTATCTTGGCAACCCTAACCAGGGAAAAAAAATTGAAAAGGGGGGTGCAACACGAGGACTTCCCAGGGGGTCACCCATCCTAGTACTACTCTCGCCCAAGCACGCTTAACTTCGGAGTTCTGATTGGATCCGGTGCATTAGTGCTGGTAAGATCGCACCCGTCAAGTTGAGGGCACAAATCCTTTATGTGTTGACGGTTCACAATCCCAGCCTAGTGAGATGGCCTATTCAAAAGGCCCAATGGGCTTAACGACTACCCATCCACTTCAACAACACAGCATCCTTGCAAGACGTGATATCGAAACGTTGTAGGGCCCTCTAATATCTCGCGAGTTAGGTTGTCATTCGTTTAACAACTCACGACGTACGATTCGGGAAGGAAAAACAGAGCAAAAGAAGAAAAGTGGCTCGAAACTGATGAAAACGTTCGATTTTGGGTTCCAAAAATGGACGCAGCCAAGCAAACTTACAGGCCCTATAGTAGAGCTCTCGGAGAGTTTTCCAACGGTATGCTCTGCGCCGCGTAACTTCTTATGGATCAAAAGTTATGGGGATCGGAGCGACGGAGTCTTGGTCACGAGCCCCACGCCGTCGGTTTGCGGGCCCAGCCTCTACGTGAAGCGAACTTGCCTAGCCCAAGGTGCCGTGGGATTCAGTAATCGAAATGTGGTGGATAAAGTATCTTGGCAACCCTAACCGGGGCAAAAAAAAATTTCAAATAGGGGTGTAACACGAGGACTTCCAAGGGGTTACCCATCCTAGTACTACTCTCGCCCATGCACGCTTAACTTCAGAGTTCTGATGGGCTCCGGTGCATTAGTGCGGGTATGATCGCACCCGTCATGTTGAGGACACAAATCCCTTATGTGTTGATGGTTCATAGTCCCTGCCCAGAGAGATGGCCTATTCAAAAGGCCCAATGGGCTTAACGACAACCCAACCGCTTCAACAATGCAGCATCCACGCAAGACGTTATGTCGACACATTGTAGGGCCCTCTAATGTCTCGTGAGTTAGGTTGTTGTCCTTTTAACAGCTCACGACGTACGATCTGGGATGAAAAAACATAGCAAAAGAAGAAAAATGGACCAAAACTATTGTAAGATTGCTACCTCCGTCGTAGAGCTCTCGGAGAGCTTTCCAACGGTATGCTGTACGCCACGTAACTCTTTACGGATCAAAAGTTGTGGGCACTGGAGCGACGGAGACCTTGTCACAAGCCCCACACCCTCGGTTTGCAGACCCAGCCTCTACGTGAATCAAAGTTGTCTTGCCCAAGGTGTTGTGGGATTCAGTAATAGAAATGTGGTGGATAAAGTTTCTTGGCAACCCAAACTGGGCCAAAAAAATTTGAAAAGAGGGGTGCAACACGAGGACTTCCCAGGGGGTCACCCATCCTAGTACTAATCTTGCCCAAGCACGCTTCACTTCGTAGTTCTGATGGGATGTGGTGCATTAGTGCTGGTATGATGGCACCCGTTATGTTAAAGACACAAATCCCTTATGTGTTGACGGTTCACAGTCCCAGCCCAGAGAGGTGGCTCATTCAAAAGGCCCAATGGGCTTAACGACAACCATTCGATTCAACAACACAACATCCTCACAAGACTTGATATCGACGCGTTGTAGGGCCCTCTAATGTCCCGCGAGTAAGGTTGTCGTCTTTTTAACAGCTCACGACGGACGATCTGGGATGGAAAAACATAGTGAAAGAAAAAAAGTGGCCTGAAACCGATGAAAACATTCGATTTTGGGCTTCAAAAACAAGAGCAGCCGAGTAGGCTTGCTGCCCCTGTCGTAGAGCTCTCGGAGAGCTTTCCAACGGTATGCTATGCGCCGCGCAACTCCTTACAGATCAAAAGTTATGGGCACCACAGCGATGAAGACTTGGTCACAAGCCCCACGCCCTCGGTTAGCGGGCCAAGCCTTTACGTGAAGCGAAGTTGTCTTGCCCAAGGTGCTGTGGGATTCGGTAATAGAAATGTGGTGGTTAAGTATCTTGGCAACCCTAACCGGGGTAAAAAAAATTGAAAAGGGGGGTGCAACACGAGGACTTCCCAGGGTGTAACCCATCCTATTACTAGTCTCGCCCAAGCACGCTTAACTTCAGTGTTCTAATGGGATTCGGTGCATTTGTGTTGGCATGATCATACACGCCATGTTGACGGCACAAACCTTTTTTGTGTTGACGGTTCACAGTCCCAGCTCAGAGAGATGGCCCATTCAAAAGGCCCAATGGGCTTAACGACAACCCATCCACTTCAACAATGCAGCATCCTCGTAAGACGTGATATCGACGCATTGTAGGGCCCTGTAATGTCCCGCGAGTTAGGTTTTCGTCATTTTAACAGCTCAAGACGTACGATCCAGGTCAGAAAAATAGTGCAAAAGAAGATATATGACCCGAAGCTGATGAAAACTTTAGATTTTGGGCTCCGAAAATAGGCGCAGCCGAGCAAGCTTGCTGCCCCTGTCATAGAGCTCTCAGAGAGATTTCCAACGGTATGCTGTGGGCCATGTAATTTCTTACGGATCAAAAGTTATCAACACCGGAGCGACGTAGCCCTGGTCACAAGCCCCACGCCCCCGGTTTGTGGGCTGAGCATCTACATGAAGCGAAGTTGTCTTGCCCAAGGTGCCGTGGGATTCGGTAATAGAAATCTGGTGGATAAAGTATCTTGGCAACCCTAACCGGGCCAAAAAGAATTGAAAAGAGGGGTGCAACACGAGGACTTCCCAGGGGGTCACCCATCCAAGTACTCATCTTGCCTAAGCACGCTTAACTTCGGAGTTTTGATGGGATCCGGTGGATTAGTGCTGGTATGATCGCACCCGTCATGTTAAGGGCACAAATCCCTTATGTGTTGATGGTTCACAGTCTCAGCCCAGAGAGGTGGCCCATTCAAAAGGCCTAATGGGCTTAACGGTAACCATCCACTTCAACAACGCAGCATCCACACAAGACTTGATATCGACACATTGTAGGGCCCTCTAATGTCCCGCGAGTTAGGTTGTCGTCTTTTTAACAGCTCACGACGTACGATCTAGGATGGAAAAAAAGAGTAAAAGAAAAAAAGTGGCCTGAAACTGATGAAAACATTCGATTTTGGGCTTCAAAAACAGGAACAGCCGAGTAGGCTTGCTGCCCCCTGGTAGAGCTCTCGGAGAGCTTTCCAACGGTATGCGATGCACCACGTAACTCCTTACAGATCAAAAGTTATGGGCACCAGAGCGAAGAAGACCTGGTCGTAAGCCCCATGCCCTTAGTTTGCGGGCCAAGCCTCTACGTGAAGCGAAGTTGTCTTGCCCAAGGTGCCGTGGGATTCGGTAATAGAAATGTGGTGGATAAAGTATATTGGCAACCCTAACGGGGGTAAAAAAATTGAAAAGGGGGTGCAACACAAGGACTTCCTAGGGTGTCACCCATCCTAGTACTACTCTTGCCCAAGCACGCTTAACTTCAGTGTTCTAATGGGATTCGGTGCATTTGTGCTGGTATGATCGCACCCGCCATGTTGAGGGCACAAATGCTTTATGTGTTGACGGTTCACAGTCCCAGCCCAGAGAGATGGGCCACTCAAAAGGCCCAATGGGCTTAACGACAACCCATCCACTTCAACAACGCAGCATCCTCATAAGACGTGATATCGACGCATTGTAGGGCCCATTAATATCCCGTGAGTTAGGTTTTTGTCCTTTTAACAGATCAAGACGTACGATCCAGGATGAAAAAATAGAGCAAAAGAAGATATGTGACCCGAAACTGATGAAAACTTTAGATTTTGGGCTCTGAAAATAGGCGCAGCCGAGCAAGCTTGCTGCTCCTGTCATAGAGCACTCAGAGAGCTTTCCAACGGTATGCTGTGGGCCGTGTAATTTCTTACAGATCAAAAGTTATCGACACCGGAGCGACGTAGCCCTGGTCACGAGCCCCACGCCCCCGGTTTGCGGGCCGAGCATCTACATGAAGCGTGTCTTGCCCAAGGTGTTGTGGGATTCGGTAATAGAAATCTGGTGGATAAAGTATCTTGGCAACCCTAACCAGGCCAAAAAGAATTGAAAAAAAGGGTACAACACGAGGACTTCCCAGGGGGTCACCCATCCTAGTACTCATCTTGCCCAAGCACGCTTAACTTCGGAGTTCTGATGTGATCCGGTGGATTAGTGCTGGTATGATCGTACCCATTATGTTAAGGGCACAAATCTCTTATGAGTTGACGGTTCACAGTCCCAACCTAGAGAGGTGGCCCATTCAAAAGGCCCAATGGGCTTAACGGCAACCATCCGCTTCAACAACGCAGCATCCACACAAGACTTGATATCGACGCGTTGTAGGGCCCTCTAATGTCCCGCGAGTTAGGTTGTCATCTTTTTAACAGCTCACGACGTACGATCTAGGATGGAAAAACAGAGTAAAAGAAAAAAAGTGGCCTGAAACTGATGAAAACATTCGATTTTGGGCTTCAAAAATAGGAACAGCCGAGTAGGCTTGCTGCCCCACTGGTAGAGCTCTCGGAGAGCTTTCCAACGGTATGCGATACACCACGTAACTCCTTACAGATCAAAAGTTATGGGCACCAGAGCGACGAAGACCTGGTCGCAAGCCCCACGCCTTTGGTTTGCGGGCCAAGCCTCTACGTGAAGCGAAGTTGTCTTGCCCAAGGTGCCGTGGGATTCAATAATAGAAATGTCGTGGATAAAGTATCTTGGCAACCCTAACGGGGGTAAAAAAATTGAAAAGGGGGTGCAACACGAGGACTTCCCAGGGTGTTACCCATCCTAGTACTACTCTTACCCAAGCACGCTTAACTTCAGTGTTCTAATGGGATTTGGTGCATTTGTGCTGGTATGATCGCACTCGCCATGTTAAGGGCACAAATGCTTTTTGTGTTGACGGTTCACAGTCCCAGCCCAGAGAGATGGGCCACTCAAAAGGCCCAATGGGCTTAACGACAACCCATCCACTTCAACAACGCAGCATCCTCGTAAGACGTGATATCGACACGTTGTAGGGCCTATTAATGTCCCGCGAGTTAGGTTTTCGTCCGTTTAACAGCTCAAGACGTATGATCCAGGACGGAAAAATAGAGCAAAAGAAGATATGTGACCTGAAACTGATGAAAACTTTAGATTTTGGGCTTCAAAAATAGGTGCAGCCGAGCAAGCTTGCTGCTCCTGTCATAGAGCACTCAGAGAGCTTTCCAACGGTATGCTGTGGGCCGTGTAATTTCTTACAGATCAAAAGTTATCGACACCGGAGCGACGTAGCCCTGGTCACGAGCCCCACGCCCCCGGTTTGCGGGCCGAGCATCTACATGAAGCGTGTCTTGCCCAAGGTGTTGTGGGATTCGGTAATAGAAATCTGGTGGATAAAGTATCTTGGCAACCCTAACCAGGCCAAAAAGAATTGAAAAAAAGGGTACAACACGAGGACTTCCCAGGGGGTCACCCATCCTAGTACTCATCTTGCCCAAGCACGCTTAACTTCGGAGTTCTGATGTGATCCGGTGGATTAGTGCTGGTATGATCGTACCCATTATGTTAAGGGCACAAATCTCTTATGAGTTGACGGTTCACAGTCCCAACCTAGAGAGGTGGCCCATTCAAAAGGCCCAATGGGCTTAACGGCAACCATCCGCTTCAACAACGCAGCATCCACACAAGACGTGATATCGACACGTTGTAGGGCCTATTAATGTCCCGCGAGTTAGGTTTTCGTCCGTTTAACAGCTCAAGACGTATGATCCAGGACGGAAAAATAGAGCAAAAGAAGATATGTGACCTGAAACTGATGAAAACTTTAGATTTTGGGCTTCAAAAATAGGTGCAGCCGAGTTACCTTGTTGCCCCCATCATAGATCTCTCAGAGAGCTTTCTAACGGTATGCTGTGGGACGCGTAATTCCTTACGGATCAAAAGTTATCAGCACCGAAGCGACGTAGCCCTGGTCACAAGCCCCATGCCCCCGGTTTGCGGGCCAAGCATCTACGTGAAGCGAAGTTGTCATGCCCAAGGTGCCGTGGGATTTGGTAATAGAAATGTGGTGGATAAAGTATCTTGGCAACCCTAACCGGGGCAAAAAAAATTGAAAATGGGGGAGTAACACGAGGACTTCCAAGGGGGTCTCCCCTCCTAGTACTATTCTCGCCAAAGCACACTTAACTTCGGTGTTCTGATGGAATCCAGTGCATTAGTGCTGGTATGATCGCACCCGCAATGTTGAGGGCACAAATCTTTTTTGTGTTGACGGTTCACAGTCCCAGCCTAGAGAGATGGCCAATTCAAAAGGCCCAATGGGTTTAACGACAACCCATCCACTTCAATAACGCAACATCCTCGTAAGACATGATATCGACGTGTTGTAGGGCCCTATAAAGTCCCGCGAGTTTGGTTGGCGTCCTTTTAACAGGTCAAGACGTATGATCCAGGACGGAAAAACATAGCAAAGGAAGAAAAGTGACCCGAAACTGATGAAAACATTCAATTTTTGGCTACGAAAATAGGCGCAGTTGAGCACTCTTGCTGCCCCCGTCGTAGAGCTCTCGGAGAGCTTTCCAACGGTATGCTGTGTGCCGCGTAACTCCTTACGGATCAAAAGTTATCGACACCGGAGCGATGGAGACATGGTCATAAGCCCCATGCCCTCGGTTTGTGGGCCCAACCTTTACGTGAAACGAACTTGTCTTGCCCAAGGTACCGTGGGATTCAGTAATAGAAATGCGGTGGATAAAGTATCTTGGGAACCCTAACTGGGGCAAAAAAAATTGAAAATGGGAGTGCAACACGAGGACTTCCCAGGGGGTTACCCATCCTAGTACTACTCTCGCCAAAACACGCTTAACTTCGGAGTTCTGATGGGATCCGGTGCATTAGTACTGGTATGATCACACCCGTCATGTTAATGGCACAAATCCCTTATGTGATGACGGTTCACAGTCGCAGCCCAGAGAGATGGCCTATTCAAAAGGCCCAATGGGCTTAACGACAACCCATCCACTTCAACAACATAGCATTCTCGCAAGACGTGATATTGACCCATTCTAGGGCCCTCTAATGTCCCGCGAGTTAGGTTGTCGTCCTTTTAATAGCTCAAGACGTCTGATCCAGGATGAAAAAATAGAGCAAAAGAAGAAAAGTAGCCCAAAACTGATGATAACGTTTGATTTTGGGCTACGAAAATAGATGCAGCCGAGCAAGCTTGTCGCCCCTGTCGTAGAGCTCTCGGAGAGCTTTCCAACGGTATGCTGTGCGCCGCGTAACTCCTTACGGATAAAAAGTTATGGTCACTGGAGCGACGGAGACCAGGTCACAAGCCCCACGCCCTCGGTTTATGGGTCCAGCCTCTACGCGAAGCGAAGTTGTCTTTCCCAAGGTACCTTGGGATTCGATAATAGAAATGTGGTGGATAAAGTATCTTGGCAACCCTAACCGGGGCAAAAAAAATTGAAAAGTGGGGAGCAACACGAGGACTTCCAAGGGGGCCACCCATCCTAGTACTACTCTCGCCCAAACACGCTTAACTTTGGAGTTCTGATGGGATCCGGTGCATTAGTGCTGGTATGATCGCACCCATCATGTCGAGGGCACAAATCCCTTATGTGTTGACGGTTCACAATCCCAACGCAGAGAGATGGCCTATTCAAAAGGCCTAATGGGCTTAACAACAACCCATCCACTTCAACAACGTAGCATCCTCATAAGACATGATATCGACGCGTTGTAGGGCCCTCTAATATCCCTTGAGTTAGGTTGTCGTCCTTTTAATTGCTCACGACGTATGATCTGGGATGAAAAACAGAGCAAAAGAAGAAAAGTGGCTCGAAACTGATGTAAACGTTAGATTTTGGTCTCCAAAAAAAGGCGCAGCTGAGTAAGCTTGCTGCCCCCGTCGTAGAGCTCTCAGAGAGCTTTCCAACGGTATATTGTGCGCCACGTAACTCCTTAAGGATCAAAAGTTATGGGCACTGGAGCGACAGAGACTTGGTCACAAGCCCCACGCCCTCGGTTTACGGGCCCAGCCTCTACGTAAATCGAAGTTGTCTTGCCCAAGGTGACGTGGGATTCGGTAATAGCAATGTGGTGGATAAAGTATCTTGGCTACCCTAACCGGGGCAAAAAAAATTGAAAAGAGGGGTGCAACATGAGGACTTCCCAGGGGGTTACCCATCCTAGTACTACTCTCGCCCAAGCATGCTTAACTTCGGAGTTCTGATGGGATCCGGTGCATTAGTACTGGTATGATCGCCCCCGTCATATTGAGGGCACAAATCCCTTATGTGTTGACAGTTCACAGTCCCAACCCAGAGAGGTGGCCCATTCAAAAGGCCCAATGGGCTTAACGACAACCCATTCGCTTCAACAACACAGCATCCTCACAAGACGTGATATCGACTCATGTACGGCCCTCTAATGTCTCACGAGTTAGGTTGTCATCCTTTTAACAGCTCACGACGTACAATCCAGTATGGAGAAATAGAGTAAAAGAAAAAAAAGTGGCCCGAAACTGATGAAAACATTCGATTTTGGGCTTTGAAAATAGTAGCAGCCGGGTAGGCTGGCTGCACCCGTCGTAGAGCTCTCGGAGAGTTTTCCAACGGTATTCTGTGCGCTGCATAACTCCTTACAGATCAAAACTTATGGGCACCGGAGCGACGGAGACCTGGTCACAAGCACCACGACCTCGGTTTGCGGGCCCAACCCATTCGTGAAGTGAAGTTGTCTTGCCCAAGGTGCTGTGGGATTCGATAATAGAAATGTGGTGGATAAAGTATCTTGGCAACCCTAACCAGGGCAAAAAAAATTGAAAAGGGGAGTGCAAAACGAGGACTTCCCAAGGGGTCACCCATCGTAGTACTATTCTCGCCCATGCACGCTTAACTTCGGTGTTCTGATGGGATCCGGTGCATTAGTGCTGGTATGATCACACCCGTCATGTTGTGGGCACAAATCCTTTTTGTGTTGATGGTTCACAGTCCCAACCTAGAGAGATGGCCAATTCAAAAGGCCAAATGGGCTTAACGACAACCCATCCACCTCAACAATGCAGCATCCTCATAAGACATGATCTCGATGCGTTGTAGGGCCCTGTAATATCCCGCGAGTTAGGTTTGTCGTCCTTTTAACAGCTCAAGACGTACGATTCGGGATGGAAAAACATAGGAAAAGAAGAAAAGTGGCCCGAAACTGATGAAAACTTTCGATTTTGGGCTCCGAAAATAGGCGCAGTTGAGCAAGCTTGCTGCCCCCGTCATAGAGCTCTTGGAGAGCTTTCCAACGGTATGCTGTGCGCCGCGTAACTCCTTACGGATCAAAAGTTATGGGCACCGGAGCGACGGAAACCTGGTTACAAGCCCCACGCCCTCAGTTAGCGGCCCAACCAATACGTGAAGTGAACTTGTCTTGTCCAAGGTGGCGTGGGATTCAGTAATCGAAATGTGGTGGATAAAGTATCTTGGCAACCCTAACCGGGGCAAAAAAAATTGAAAAGGGGGGTGCAACACGAGGACTTCCGAGAGGGTTACCCATCCTAGTACTACTCTCGCCCAACCACGCTTAACTTCAGAGTTCTGATTGGATCCGGTGCATTAGTGCTGGTATGATCGCACCCGTTATGTTGAGGGCACAAATCCCTTATGTGTTGATGGTTCACAGTCCCAGCCCAGAGAGATGGCCTATTAAAAAGGCCCAATGGGCTTAACGATAACCCATCTGCTTCAACAACGCATCATTCTCGCAAGACATGATATTGACGTGTTGTAGGGCCATCTAATGTCTCGTGTGTTAGGTTGTCTTCCGTTTAACAGCTAACGACGTACGATCTGGGACGGAGAAACAGAGCAAAAGAAGAAAAGTGGTCTGAAACTGATGAAAAAAATTTGATTTTGGACTCCAAAAATGGGTGCAGCTGAGCAGGCTTGCTGCCCTCATCGTAGAGCTCTAAGAGAGCTTTGCAACGGTATGCTGTGCGCCGCGTAACTCTTTACGGATCAAAAGTTAAAGGCACCAAAGTGACAGAAACCTGGTCACAAGCCCCACGCCCTTGGTATGCTGGCCCAGCCTCTACGTGAAGCGAAGTTGTCTTGCCCAAGGTGCCGTGGGATTCAGTAATAGAAATGTGGTGGATAATGTGATACCCCGAACTTGGCATGTACCCAATAGCATTTAAAGTTCATTTAAATTGTATTTTATTGACCTTTCACCTTCTTTGACCAAACTAGTTGACTTTTCATCTACATTGACCAACTAGGACAAGGTGGGAATTTTTGAAATGTTTAATAAAGGGCAAACTTGGGATTAGAAATAAAAAAAATGAAATGTTAAGTTAGTCAAATTTTGGGTCAACTTTGGAATTAAATATGAACCAATTGTAGAAGAGTTAGGTAGCAAATTATATATGGTTGGAAAGCTCTATGAGTCTAGTTTCTGAGGCTTCAAACCGTTCGTGAATTGGAGTTTTCTAGAAGAAGTTATGGCCGTTTTCGTAAGGTCGCGCATAACTGTTTTGGTTTAGCGGGTTGACCGAAGCCTTGACCATTGACTATTGTTGTCATCTTTTATAAGCATAAAATAGCATAGAAAAAAAAACGAAAAGCTGAAAAATAAAGAGAGAAAACCAAGAGTTCAAGGAGAAAAGAAAAAAAAAGAAATTTCAACTTCAAATCTTCAAATCTTTGCGAGGGCTTGCACGAGATCATTTCCGAGGCTTCTAATGTTGTTTTCCTAGCGTCTATTAGCAGCTAAGGTGAGGGATGCATCGTTATTTGCGCATTAGAAAATATGATGTCAAGACTTTAATTTTTAGAAATTGCGTATAGAATGTTGTTTAATTCGTTTTGTTGCTTGAAATATGTTCTATGATGTTAGTAGACCTTACTTTTGTAAGTTTTTAGCAATTTCTGCAGTTAAAATTGATTATTGTATTTCAAATGTTGATTGAATAGTGAAAAACGTGAATAGTAAACCCCCGTTCGAAATTTTGCTCCGAGTTACGTTCTATTGATGCAGAAAGGTGCTAGATATGCTTAAATGCTAAAATGCGTGGTTTATGTTGTTTGTGTAATGGAAAAACGGGGAAAAATGTCAAGGTTTATGTTGGGGTTGTTCCGGTCAAGTTTGGTATTTCCTCGTTTTGCGTCAAGGCATTGTCGTAGTATGCCATGGAAGCACTTTTGGTGCAGTTATGACATTGGTTGGGTGATCAGTTGAGGTAGCTGTAGTTCAAATGAGCAAAGGGGGAAATCGGGGCTTTGCGTGAATTCTAGGGTTAAATAGGGTTTCGGGGTCTTTAGACGTGCCTTATAGTGACCTAGGAGGATTGGTGAAGTCGGTTTCCAAAGCTCGTGGCTCGTTTCAAAGTAGTAGTGTTTTGAAGTTGGGGTCATTTTTGTGATTTTGTGTGTTTTCATAGAATATTGATTATAGAATGATTATATTGATTATAGAATGCTTATATTGCTTATAGAATGCTTATATTGCTTATAGAATGCTTATGTTGCCTATAGAATGCTTATAATGCCTATAGAATACTTGTCATTGCTTGATAATGTTAGTTGGTGTTGTTCTTGTTACTTGTTTGATTGCAAATGTTTTTTAATGCTTATTATGCTTGTTAGAGTTGATTATTGATTGAAATGTTTATCAATTGTTGAGATTGCTTGATATCGCTCGTTTATCGCCTTGTATCGAGTCTTGCATTGCATAGTGTCCCGCGCGTGAGTGATGGGCCTCTCTGGGTAGCCTCGGGTTGCCAGTGTTGGTTGCTCTAGCTCCGTTGCTATTCCTTCTTCTCGTTTGGGTTGCCTCCCAGGGAGATTTGGGTCGTAGATTGATGGATACTTCTGGGGTATTCCAAACTGGTGTTATAAGGTGGTTTAGGCCGGCGCGTCATCGTTAAAGTCATCGGAATCGTGATCGGTACATTACTCGCTTGAGTGAACCATAGCCTTCAAAGTGTGGTATAGATTTGATTGGTTATGTTAATGCTTTCCTAAACGGTTTATTGTTTTGTTGTTTATATTGAATACCTTTTTATTGATTGTATTGATTAACTGCCTATTTGCATTGCACGAACTTCTTTCTCTCCAACTCGATATCTGTCTCGCCCTCATTGAGTATATGTGTTTTGTATACTCACTCCTCACCACCACATTTCAAGAAATGCCATGTTAGCTGGAAAGTTCGTGATTTCGTGAAAGTCCGTGCTTGAAGAGTTGTCTTGCGTGCCTATGTGACTTGAGTTGTCATAGTTGTAATGATGTATGCTTTTATGTATTATATGTATTTAATGTCAAAAGGGATGTAATTTAAGTTTCATTAGATTGTGGAGGTGGTTTGATAAGTTAGATTATGTATTTAATTAATGTTGCTTAATTTCAATATATGTTTGTAATGACAAAGGAAAGAGATAGAAAGATATGATAGTCTAACTTATGCAATAGGTTGGTGTAGTTTAATTACTAAGCATGTTTGTATGGTTAAAGGAAGAGTTAGAATAGTCTAGTACTTGAAAATGTATGTATATTTGCTTGTGGTTGCCTGTTGAGAACAAGGCTTGGATGGCCTTGAGGTGGTTGAATGTTTGGACATGGTATTGGTCCATTTATATACTGTCGCAGGTTTGCCTTTTGCCTAGAAATAGGGAAGACTCCGTCCGTTTTCCCTAAATTTTGCCCGGGTTTGGAATTGGGTTGTGATTAGATTGATTGATAGAACTCCCGGTCTCGAGAGGGATCGGGGTGTTACAGATAAAGTATCTAGGCAACCTTAACCGGGGCAAAAAAAATTGAAAAGAGGGGTACAGCACGAGGACTTCCCAGGGGGTCACCCATCCTAGTACTACTCTCGCCCAAGCACGCTTAACTTCGGAGTTTGGATGGGATACGGTGCACTAGTACTAGTATGATCTCACCCGTCATGTTGGGGGCACAATCCTTTATTTATTGACGGTTCACAGTCCTAGCACAGAGAGATTGCACATTCAAAAGGCCCAATGGGCTAAACGACAACCCATCCACTTCAACAACGTATCATCCTCATAAGACGTGATATTGACATGTTGTAGGGCCCTCTAATATCCGGCGAGTTAGGTTGTCATCCTTTTAACAGCTCATGACGTACGATCTGGGATGAAAAAACAGAGCAAAAGAAGAAAAGTGGCACGAAATTGATGTAAACGTTCAATTTTGGGCTCCAAAAATGGACGCAGCCGAGTAGGCTTACTGCCACGTCGTAGAGCTTTCGGAGAGCTTTTCAACGGTATGCTGTACGCAGCGTAACTCCTTACGGATCAAAAGTTATGGGCACCAGAGTGACGGAGACATGGTCACAAGCCCCACGCCCTCGGTATGCGGGCCCATCCTCTACGTGAAGCGAAGTTGTCTTGCCCAAGGTGCCGTGTGATTCGGTAATAGAAATGTGGTGGATAAAGTATCTTGGCAACCCTAACCGAGGCAAAAAAAACTGAAAAGCGGGGTGCAACACGAGGACTTCCCAGGGGATCACCCATCCTAGTACAACTCTCGCCCAAGCACGCTTAACTTCAGATTTCTGATGGGATCCGGTGCATTAGTGCTGGTATGATTACACCCGTCATGTTGAGGGCACAAATCCCTTATCTGTTGACGGTTCAAAGTCCCAGCCTAGAGAGGCGGCCCATTCAAAAGGCCCAATGGGCTTAACGACAACCCATCCGCTTCAACAATGCAGCTTCCTTGTAAGATGTGATATCGATGCATTGTAGGGCCCTCTAATGTCCCATGAGTTAGGTTGTCGTCCTTTTATCAACTCGCGACGTACGATCCAGGATGGAAAAATAGAGTAAAAAAAAGTGGTCTGAAACTGATAAAAACATTCGATTTGTTGCTTCGAAAACAGGCGCAGCCGAGTTGGCTTGCTGCCCCCATCGTAGAGCTCTCGGGGTGCTTTTCAACGGTATGCTGTGCACCGTGTAACTCCTTACGGATCAAAAGTTATGGGCACCGGGGGGACAGAGACTTGGTCACAAGCCCCACGCCCTCGGTTTGCGGGCCCAGCCTCCACGTGAAGCGAAGTTGTCTTGCCCAAGGTGACGTCGGATTCAGTAATAGAAATATGGTGGATAAAGTATCTTGGCAACCCTAACCGGGGCAAAAAAAATTGAAAAGGGGGATGCAACACGATAACTTCCCAGAGGGTCACCCATCCTAGTACTACTCTTGCCCAAGCGCGCTTAACTTCAGAGTTCTGATGCGATCCGGTGCATTAGTGCTGGTATGATCGCACCCGTCTTGTTGGGGGTACAAATCCATTATGTGTTGACTATTCACAGTCCCAGCCCAGAGAGATGGCTCATTCAAAAGGCCCAATGGGCTTAACGACAACCCATCCACTTCAACATCGCAGCATTCTCGCAAGACGTGATATCGATGCGTTATAGGGCCGTCTAATGTCCCGCGAGTTAGGTTGTCATCCTTTTAACAGCTCGCGACGTACGATCCGGGATGAAAAAACAGAGCAAAAGAAGAAAAGTTGCCAAAAACTAATGAAAACATTTGATTTTGGGCTACAAAAAAGGTTGCAGCCGAGCAGGCTTGCTACCTCCATCGTAGAGCTCTCGGAGAGCTTTCCAATGGTATGCTCTGCGCCGCGTAACTCCTTACGGATCGAAAGTTATGGGCACCATAGCGACGGAGACCTGGTCACAAGCCCCACGCCCTCGGTTTGCGGGCCCAGCCTCTACGTGAATCGAAGTTGTCTTGCCCAAGGTGCCGTGGGATTCAGTAATAGAAATGTGGAGGATAAAGCATCTTCACAACCCTAACCGGGGCAAAAAAAATTGAAAAGGGGGGTACAACACGAGGACTTCCCAGGGGGTCATCAATCCTAGTACTACTCTCGCTCAAGCATGCTTAACTACGGAGTTTTGACGGGATCCGGTGCGTTAGTGCTGGTATGATCACACCCGTTACGTTAAGGGCACAAATCCTTTATGTGTTGACGGTTCACAGTCCCAGCCTAGAGAGATGGCCCATTCAAAAGGCCCAATGGGCTTAATGACAACCCATCCACTTCAACATTGCAGCATCCTCGCAAGACGTGATATCGATGCATTGTAGGGCCGTCTAATGTCCCGCGAGTTAGGTTGTCATCCTTTTAACAGCTCGCGACGTACGATCCGGGATGAAAAAACAGAGCAAAAGAAGAAAAGTGGCTCGAAACTGATGAAAACGTTCGATTTTGGGCTCCAAAAACGGGTGCAGCCGAGCAAGCTTGCTGCCCCCATCGTAGAGTTCTCGAAGAGCTTTCCAACGGTATGCTATGCGCCGCGTATGTGAGGCCCGACCCCTAATAATGTGTGTTACCTCGATTTGCGTGCCTTAGACCAAGAATTATATGATTGACCTTGGATTACGTGCCCTGTCTTGGTTTTCGTGAATGCCTCATCATTCGTGCCTTGACCTAGAATTATGTGCCCTAATCCTCGACTTACGTGCCCCGACTTTGAATTGCGTGCATTATCTCATTTTGTGTGTCCTGACCTTGAATTGCGTGTCTTAACCTAGATTTAAGTGCCATGCCTTGATTTACGTGCATTGCATTGAATTACGTACCTTGCTTTGGTTTACATGCATTCACCTAGTCTTGAAGTACGTGCCTTAGTCTTGAAGTTGTGTCTTACCTCGTAGTTCGTATCTACCTCGTAATTCGTGCCCTAAACCTAAGAATCCGTGCCACCACGCTAATCAAGAAAGAATCCTACACAAAGCACTAGACACTAAAATAATCCTACACAATCCACTAACCAATATTATATTCATAATTCAAATTCTCTACAAACTCCACTAACAATAAAATAACACTAAACTATTCATACATTTTCCACTATCTATTATTCTATTCATAATTCAAACTCATCAACAAACATTCCTATATTTTATTCTACCTAGATTCCCTAATTTCCCAACATTCCTATGACAACACAAGACACTATGCTACCTAGGATAGACAAACAAAAACAATCATATTTTAAACACTCAATATTCCTCACAAAGCACAAGAATGCATAAAAAATACACACCACACACTACCCTAGCCCTCATTTTCGACCATGGCACCCAAATACAATTAAAATTCAGATTTTTACATCAAAAACATCTCACACATGCTCTCTTAACTCACCAAAACCGAGTACACACACACATACACTAAAACTTCACTTTTCCTCACAAACTCTCTCATTCTCTCTCCTTCTCTCTCATTTTCGACCATGGCAGCCCCTTGAGCATTCAAGACTCCTAAAAACTCTCTAAGGCTCTCCCAAGCTCGGCCATAGCAAGCACAAGCAAGGCAACTAGCTCAAAAACGTACACAAGCTCACAAAACTCATCATTTTCGGCCTAAGGTAAGTCTTGATAGTTTTCTTCCATTTCTTTTGGTTTCACACATATTCACACCCTCCTCACATGCTAACTAAGCTAGAAATTAAAGTAGGACAAGCCATCTCTCGGCCAAAGCAAGGAGGAAGCCCCTTTGTGCATTTTGAAGAGCATTTGAGCATCTTTAACCATCAATAGGCTAAGGTGAGGGCTAAAACTTCTTGAAAAGCTTTTAAAAACCACATGCATGCCTTTGAATGTCTATTTCTACCTCTGTACTTGTGATATATGTGTGTTCATGAGCTTTTGTAAACATGCATGGCAAGATATTTGGCTAGAATGTGATGATAGATGAAATCGCGTATGGGACAATCTTCTGTCTTGTTGGTACGGGGTGATTTTGACCAGGTAAATGAGGTTGAAAATGCGTGAAAATTGGTAGGTGACTAGTTTTTCCAGTTATGAGCATTGTTTGAAGAAATAGGACAAAGCTAATTTTGACTCTAAGGTCCTCAAAATGGCAAAATATCAAAATGTGTCCAAATCTGGAAAGTCTGGAAAAATGAAGCAGGTTTTGGCAGATTCACTGACCTTGTAGAACGAACCAGTTTTGACTTAATAAATGATATCCAAAATGCATGAAATTTGGTGTGCTACTAGATGTTTCAGTTCTGGACATTTTTGTCAGAAATGGACTAAGGCTAAATCTGAACCTAAGGCATTAAAAAATGACAAGTATTGAAATGTGTGCAAATCTGGACAGTTTTGTGTAGTCTCACGGTTTTGGCTATAACTCTTGAACCCGAACTCCAAATGATGCGAGTTTTGTTTCTGAATTTATTTCACTCCTTACGCTTTAATTTGACATCTTGTTCAATTGAATTGGAGATTGTTTGCTTGTCTCAATGATTGTGAGAAAATAGTCCATTGCAATGAGGGTTTCACCTAGTGATATGCTTAGAAAAATTATTGTAACTTCTCTTGTTGTATTAAATGCTTGGGATTGTGGCATTGGGATGTTGTGTGGACTGTTTTGAATGTTTGAGGGTGTTTGAATTAATGAATGCATGGCTTGAGTTTAATTACGTGACAACTTAGGGCTTAATTGCGCGGGTGAGCGTGAATTGAAATCCTAACGACTAGGTAAACTCGCTAAGTGTTGATCCTATGAATTTTGTGTTTAATATGTAATTAGTAGACTGCCCGTAGTTGCCCTTATAGCCCTAAATATGATTCCGATGATTACATGTTGACAAGTAGGCTTTTCTTGCACCCGGTCCCACGTAGATGTCGTTGCTTGTTGAATAATCTTACTATTTGATTACGTGAACTTCGAAATGAGTTATATGACTTGATTTACATGCATTACATGGCTGCCCATTTAATATTCATATAACTCCATGTGCTTTTCAAGTGAAATTACTTGTCACATCATGCCTCGCTTGTTTACTTGTCAATGTGCAATCTTATGACTGCTCGGAGGCAACCTACTTTGTTGTCCTCCAAATGTGTTATATTAAATGTCATAAATGTGCATTGCATACAAGGTTGCAACCTTTCATTCTGGCGTGGTAGCGTTCACGCACACCGAGCGGCATCGGGCTTGCTGGTGCAACCGTGACTACCATTGTCCAATTCCCTCTCTCGCTTAAGGGCTAGACTTCCTCAGAGAGTTGGGTCGTAGGATTTCGGGGTACATCCGGAGTACACCCATTTGGCGTGATAAGAGGATGATTTGAAGTCAGCCGCAACAACTGATACTGGAAATGAACTGAGAGCAAAAGCTCACTGTATCCTTTTCACTATGTGTATAAGTACTATCGCTTGGTTCCTAGAGGACCTCAGAGAGAAAAGACAGGTAGAGGTATTCTTTTACTTTTACATTACATTATAAACTTACTTGTGTTATATGTCATGCTTTCAAAAAGGGTTTTTCATAAGTTTAACCAGAAAAGGATTTCAAAATGTTATCTCTCGTTCCCCCTCGCTGAGTTCATAAGGACTCAACCTCTTTTTTGTCACAGGTGCAGCAGATTTGGAACAAGTACCCTAAGTAAATGTGCTTGTTGATGATTCCTTGGAGTGACTACGTGCTTTTGTGCTTTGCCTGAAAGTGGTTGCTATATGGATGTTGTGTTTGATTGCAAACTGTTCATTTTATTGATGTAAATGACCCCGTTGTAATTTGGGTCTAATTTTGGCTTGTACTGATTATAACCGGACAAAATCTTTATTTGGTTATTTGCTTTCATCATTTAATTAGTAGTTATCGTAGGCGTTTGAACTGCTAGGTGAAGAAGTAAATAATGTAACTCTACTTAATCTCACCTAGTGATCATGCACAAGCTAAAGGATAATAGGTACTTGCATGATAGGAAATTGATAAATAAACGGGACATAGTTATCATGCTAGGCTTGTTAACCAAACGAGACTTTCAAGATAGACTAGTAGGCATATTGGTTGATGACAAAATAGGAGTACTTAATAGAATTGGATTAATGATTGGAATAATTGAGGCATTTAGAAATTAGGTCAAACTAAATGGGCGCAGCCTCTACGTAAATCGAAGTTGTATTGCCCAAGGTGTCGTGGGATTCGGTAGTAGAAAAGTGATGGATAAAGTATCTTGGCAACCCTAACTGGGCCAAAAAAAATTAAAAAGAGGGGTGCAACACAAGGACTTCCCAGGGGGTCACCCATCCTAGTACTACTCTCGCCTAAGCACGCTTAACTTCGGAGTTCTGATGGGATCCGGTGCATTAGTGCTGGTATGATCACACCCATTATGTTGAGGGCACAAATCCCTTATGTGTTGACAGTTCACAGTCCCAGCCCAGAGAGGTGGCCCATTTAAAAGGCCCAATGGGCTTAACGACAACCCATCTACTTCAACAACGTAGCATCCTCGCAAGACGAGATATCGACGCATTGTAGGGCCCTCTAATGTCCCGTGAGTTAGGTTGTCATCCTTTTAAAAGCTCACGACGTACGATCCAGGTTGGAAAAATAGAGTAAAACAAAAAAAGTGGCACGAAACTGATGAAAACATTCGATTATGGGCTTCGAAAACAAGAGCAGCTGAGTAGGCATGATGTACTCGTCGTAGAGCTCTCGGAGAGCTTTCCAACGGTATACTGTGCACCACGTAACTCCTTACGGATCAAAAGTTATGGGCACCGGAGTGACGGAGACCGGGTCACAAGCCCCACGACCTCGGTTTGCTAGTCTAGCCCCTTCGTGAAGCGAAGTTGTCTTGCCCAAGGTGCCATGGGATTCGGTAATAGAAATGTGGTGGATAAAGTTACTTGGCAACCCTAAGCGGGGCAAAAAAAATTGAAAAGGGGGCAACACGGGGATTTCCCAAGGGTTACCCATCCTAGTACTACTCTTTCCCAAGCACGCTTAACTTCGGAGTTTTGATGGGATCCGGTGCATTAGTGCTGGTATGATCGCACCCGTCATGTTGAGGGCACAAATCCTTTTTGTGTTGATGGTTCACAGTCCCAGCCCAGAGAGATGGCCTATTCAACAGGCCCAATAGGCTTAACGACAACCCATCCACCTCAATAACGCAGCATCCTCGTAAGACATGATATCGACGCATTGTAGGGCCTTGTAATGTCCCGCGAGTTAGGGTTGTCGTCCTTTTAGCAGCTCAAGACGTACGATCCGGGACCCAAAAATAGAGGAAAAGAAGAAAAGTAGAACGAAACTGATGAAAACTTTCGATTTTGTGCTCCAAAAATAGGCGCAGCCGGGCAAACTTGCTGCCCCCATCGTAGAGCTCTTGGAGAGCTTTCGAATGGTATGCTATGCGCCACGTAACTCCTTACGGATCAAAAGTAATGGGTACCGGAGCAACGGAAACTTGGTCACAAGCCCCACACCCTCGGTTTGTGGCCCAGCCCCTACGTGAAGCGAACTTGTCTTGCCCAAGGTGATGTAGGATTCGGTAATAGAAATGCGGTGGATAAAGTATCTTGGCAACCCTAACCGGGGAAAAAAAAATTGATAAGGGGGGTGCAACACGAGGACTTCCCAAGGGGTCACCCATCCTAGTACAACTCTCGCCCAAGCACGCTTAACTTCGGAGTTCTGGTGGGATCCGGTGCATTAGTGCTGGTATGATCGCACCCGTCATGTTGAGGGCACAATCCTTTATGTGTTGATGGTTCACAGTCCCAGCCCAGAGAGATGGCCTATTCAAAAGGCCCAATGGGCTTGACGACAACCCATCCGCTTCAACAACGTAGCATCCTCGTAAGACGTGATATTGACGCGTTGTAGGGCCCTCTAATATCCCGCTAGTTAGGTTGTCATCCTTTTAATAGCTCACGACGTACGATCTGGGATTAAAAAACAGAGTAAAAGAAGAAAAGTGGCATGAAATTGATGTAAACGTTCAATTTTGGGCTCCAAAAATGGGCGCAGCAGAGTAGGCCTGCTGCCCCTGTCGTAGAGCTCTCGGAGAGCTTTCCAACTATATGCTGTACGCCGCGTAACTCCTTACGGATCAAAAGTCATGGGCACCGAAGCGATGGAGACCTGGTCACAAGCCTCTACGTGAAGCGAAGTTGTCTTGCCCAAGGTGCCGTGGGATTCGGTAGTAGAAATGTGGTGGATAAAGTATCTTGGCAACCCTAACGGTGGTAAAAAGAATTGAAAAGGGGGGTGTAACACGAGGACTTCCCATGGTGTCACCCATTCTAGTACTACTCTCGCCCAAGCATGCTTAACTTCAGTGTTCTAATGGGATTCAGTGCATTAGTGCTGGTATGATCACACCCGTCATGTTAAGGGCATAAATCCTTTATGTGTTGACGGTTCACAGTCCCAGCCCAGAGAGATAGCCCATTCAAAAGGCCCAATGGGCTTAACGACAACCTATCCACTTCAACAACACAGCATCCTCGTAAGACGCGATATCGACGTGTTGTAGAGCCCTGTAATGTCCTGCAAGTTAGGTTTTCGTCCTTTTAACAGCTCAAGACGTACGATCCAGGACGGAAAAACAGATCAAAAGAAGATAAGTGACTCGAAACTGATGAAAACTTTTGATTTTGGGCTCCGAAAATAGGCGCTACCGAGCAAGCTTACTGCCCCCATTGTAGAGCTCTCAGAGAGCTTTTCAACGGTAAGCTGTGCGCTGCGTAATTCCTTACGGATCAAAAGTTATCGGCACCGGTGCGACGGAGCCCTGGTTATAAGCCCCACGCCCCTGGTTTTTGGCTGAGCCTCTACGTGAAGCGAAGTTGTCTTGCCCAAGGTACCGTGGAATTCGGTAATAGAAATGTGGTGGATAAAGTATCTTGGCAACCCTAACCGAGGCAAAAAAATTGAAAAGGGGGGAGCAACACGAGGACTTCCAAAGGGGGTCTCCAATCCTAGTACGACTCTCGCCCAAGCGCGCTTAACTTCAGTGTTCTAATGGGATTCGGTGCATTAGTGCTAGTATGATCGCACCCGCCATGTTGTGGGCACAAATCCTTTTTGTGTTGACGATTCACAGGCCCAGCCCAAAGAGATGGCCCATTCAAAAGGCCCAATGGGCTTAACGACAACCCATCCACTTCAACAACGTAGCATCCTCGTAAGACGTGATATCGACATATTGTAGGGCCCTGTAATATCCCGCGAGTTAGGTTGTCGTACTTTTAACAGCTCAAGACGTACGATCCAGGACGGAAAAACAGAGCAAAAGAAGAAAATTGGCACGAAACTGAGGAAAACTTTCGATTTTGGGCTTCAAAAATTGGCGCAACTGAGCAAGTTTGCTGCCCCCTTCGTAGAGCTCTCGAACATTTTTCCAACAGTATGCTGTGCGCTGCGTATCTCTTTACGGATCAAAAGTTCTAGGCACCGGAGCGACGGAGACCTGGTCACAAGCCCCACGACCTCGGTTTGCGAGCCCAGCCCCTTTGTGAAGCGAAGTTGTCTTGTCCAAGGTGCCGTGTGATTCGGTAATAGAAATGTGGTGGATAAAGTATCTTGGCAACCCTAACCGGGGCAAAAAAAATTGAAAAGGGGGATGCAACACGAGGACTTCCTAGGGGGTTACCCGTCTTAGTACTACTCTCGCCCAAGCACTCTTAACTTCGGAGTTTTGATGGGATCCGGTCCATTAGTGCTGGTGTGATCGCACCTGTCATGTTGAGGGCACAAATCCTTTTTGTGTTGATGGTTCACAGTCCCAGCCTAGAGAGATGGCCCATTCAAAAGGCCAAATGGGCTTAACGACAACCCATCTACCTCAACAACGCAGCATCCTTGTAAGACATGATATCAACGCGTTGTAGGGCCCTGTAATGTCCCGCGAGTTAGGGTTGTCTTCCTTTTAACAGCTCAAGACGTAAGATCTATGACGGAAAAACAAAGGAAAAGAAGAAAAGTGTCCCGAAACTGATAAAAACATTCGATTTTGTGCTCCAAAAATAGGCACAGCCGAGCAAGCTTGCTGCCCCTGTCGTAGAGCTCTTGGAGAGCTTTCGAACGGTATGCTGTGCGCTGCATAACTCCTTACGGATCAAAAGTTATGGGCACCGGAGCGACGGAGACCTGGTCACAAGCCCCACGCCCTCAGTTTGCGGCCCAGCCTCTACGTGAAGCGAACTTGTCTTGCCCAAGGTGATGTGGGATTCGATAATAGAAATGTGGTGGATATAGTAACTTGGCAACCCTAACTGGGGCAAAAAAAATTGATAAGGGAGGTGCAACACGAGGACTTCCCAGGGGGTCACCCATCCTAGTACAACTCTCGCCCAAGCACGCTTAACTTCGGAGTTTTGATGGGATCTGGTGCATTAGTACTGGTATTATCACACCCGTCATGTTGAGGGCACAATCCTTTATGTGTTGACAGTTCACAGTCCCACCCCAGAGAGGTGGCCTATTCAAAAGGCCCAATGGGCTTGACGACAACCCATCTTCTTCAACAATGTAGCATCCTCGTAAGATGTGATATCGACGCGTTGTAGGGCCCTTTAATGTCCCGTGAGTTAGGTTGTCTTCCTTTTAACAGCTCACGACGTACGATCTGGGATTACAAAAGAAAGCAAAAGAAGAAAAGTGGCATGAAATTGATGTAAACGTTCAATTTTGGGCTCCAAAAATGGGCGCAGCCGAGTAGGCTTGCTGCCCCCATCGTAGAGCTCTCGGAGAGCTTTCCAACGGTATGTTGTACGCCGCGTAACTCCTTATAGATCAAAAGTCATGGGCACTGGAGTGACGGAGACCTGGTCACAAGCCCCACGCACTCGGTTTGCAGGCCCATCCTTTTCATGAAGTGAAGTTGTCTTGCCCAAGGTGCCCAGGGATTCGGTAATAGAAATGTGGTGGATAAAGTATCTTGGAAACCCTAACCGGGGCAAAAAAAATTAAAAAGAGGGGTGCAACACGAGTATTTCCCAAGGGGTCACCCATCCTAGTACAACTCTCGCCCAAGCACACTTAACTTCGGAGTTTTGATGGGATCCGGTGCATTAGTACTGGTATGATCACGCCCGTCATGTTGACGGCGCAAATCCCTTATGTGTTGACAGTTCAAAGTCCTAGCCTAGAGAGGTGGCCCATTCAAAAGGCCCAATGGGCTTAACGACAACCCATTCGCTTCAACAACGCAGCATCCTCGTAAGACGTGATATCGACGCGTTGTAGGGCCCTCTAATATCCCGTTAGTTAGGTTGTCATCCTTTTTTCAGCTCGCGACATACGATCCAGGATGGAAAAACAGAGTAAAAGAAAAAAAATGGTCCGAAACTGATAAAAACATTCGATTTTGTGCTCTGAAAACTGGCACAGGCGAGTAGGCTTGCTACCATTGTCGTAGAGCTCTCAAGGAGCTTTCCAACGGTATGTTGTGCGCCGCGTAACTCCTTACGGATCAAAAGTTATGGGCACCGGAGCGACGGAGACCTTGTTACAAGCCCCACGCCCTCGGTTTGCAGGCCCAGCCTCTACGTGAATCGCAGTTGTCTTGCCCGTGGTACCGTGGGATTCGGTAATAGAAATGTGGTGGATAAAGCATCTTGGCAACCCTAACCGGGGCAAAAAAAATTGAAAATGTCGGTGCAACATGTGGACTTCCCAAGGGGTCACCCATTCTAGTACTATTCTCATCCAAGCACGCTTAACTTCGGAGTTCTGGTGGGATCAGGTGCATTAGTGCTGGTATGATAGCACCCGTCATGTTGAGGGCACAAATCCTTTTTGTGTTGACGGTTCACAGTCCCAGCCCAGAGAGATAGCCCATTCAAAAGGCCCAATAGGCTTAATGACAACCCATCTGCTTGAACAACACAGCATCCTCGCAAGACGTTATATCGACACGTTGTTGGGCCCTCTAATGTCCCGAGAGTTAGGTTGTCGTCCTTTTGACAGCTCACGACATACGATCCGGGACGGAAAAAGAGAGCAAAAGAAGAAAGGTGGCTCGAAACTGAGGAAAACATTTGATTTTGGGCTCCAAAAATGGGCACAGTTGAGCAATCTTGCTGCCCACATCGTAGAGCTCTCGGAGAGCTTTCTAACGATATGTTGTACGCTGCATAACTCCTTACAGATCAAAAGTTATGGCCACCAGAGCGACGGAGACCTGGTCATAAGCCCCACGCCATCAGTTTGCGGGCCCAGCCTCTACGTGAATCGAAGTTGTCTTGCCCAAGGTACCATGGAATTCAGTAATAGAAACGTGGTGGATAAAATATCTTGGCAACCGTAACCAGGGCAAAAAAAGTTAAAAAAGTGGGGTGCAACACGAGTACTTCCCAGGGGGTCACCCATCCTAGTACTACTCTCGCCCAAGCACGCTTAACTTCGAAGTTCTGATGGGATCCGATGCATTAGTGCTGGTATGATCGCACCCGTCATGTTGAGGGCACAATCCTTTATGTGTTGTCGGTTCAAAGTCCCAGCCCAGAGAGGTGGCCCATTGAAAAGGCCCAATGTGCTTAACGACAACCCATCTGCTTCAACAACGTAGCATCCTCGCAAGATGTGATATTAACACTTTGTAGGGCCCTCTAATGTCCCGCGAGTTAGGTTGTCATCCTTTTAACAGCTCATAACGTACGATCCTGGATGGAAAAACATAGCAAAAGAAGAAAAAAGGCCCGAAACTGATGATTACGTTCGATTTTGGGCTCTAAAAATAGGCGCAGCAGAGTAGGGTTGTTGCCCCCGTCGTAGAGCTCTCGGAGAGCGTTTCAACGGTATGTTGTGCCCTGTGTAACTCCTTACGGATCAAAACTTATGGGCACCGGAGCGATAGAGACGTTGTCACAAGCCCATGCCCTCGGTTTGCGGGCCCAGCCTCTACGTGAAGCGAAGTTGTCTAGCCTAAGGTGCTGTGGGATTTGGTAATAGAAATGTGGTGGATAAAGTATCTTGGAAACCCTAACCGGGGCAAAAGAAATTTAAAAGGGGGGTGCTACACGAGGACTTCCCAGGGAGTCACCTATCCTAGTACTACTCTCACCGAAGCACGCTTAACTTCAGAGTTCTGATGGGATCCGGTGCATTAGTGCTGGTATGATCGCATCAATTATGTTGAGGGCACAAATCCTTTATGTGTTGACGGTGCACAGCCCCAACCTAGAGAGATGGCCCATTGAAAAGGCCCAATGGGCTTAATGACAATCCATCCGCTTCAACAAAGTAGCATCCTCACAAGACGTGATATCGACGTGTTGTAGGGCCCTCTAATGTCCCGCGAGTTAGGTTGTCATCGTTTTAACAGCGCACGACGTACGATCCGGGACAGAAAAACAGAGCAAAAGAAGAAAAGTGGCCCGAAACTGATGAAAACGTTCAATTTTGGTCTCCAACAACAGGCGTAGCCAGACAGGCTTGCTACCACCGTTGTAGAGCTCTCGGAGAGCTTTCCAACGGTATGCTGTGCCCCATGTAACTCTTTATGGATCAAAAGTTATGGGCACTAAAACGACGGAGACTTGGTCACAAGCCCTACACCCTCGGTTTGCGGGCCCAACCTCTACGTGAAGCGAAGTTGTCTAGCGCAAGGTGCCTTGGGTTTCGGTAATAGAAATGTGGTGGATAAAGTATCTTGGCGGCCCTAACTGGGGCAAAAAAAATTGGAAATGGGGTGTAACACGAGGACTTCCTAGGGGCCACCCATCCTAGTACTACTCTTGCCCAAGCACGCTTAACTTCGGAGTTCTGATGCCATCTGGTGCATTGGTGCTGGTATGATCACACCCATTTTGTTGTGGGCACAAATCCATTATGTGTTGACATTCACAGTCCCAGCCCAGAGAGATGGCCCATTCAAAAGGCCCAATGGGCTTAACGACAACCCATCTACTTCAACAACGCAGTATCCTCGAAAGACGTTATATAGACGCGTTGTAGGGCCCTCTAATGTCCAACGAGTTAGGTTGTCATCCTTTTAACAGCTCACGACGTACGATCCGGGATGAAAAAACAGAGCAAAAGGTGAAAAGTGGCCCAAAACTAATGAAAATGTTCACTTTTGGGCTCCAAAAATGGGTGCAACCGAGTAGGCTTGTTGCCCCCGTCGTAGAGCTCTCGGTGAGCTTTCCAACGGTATGCTGTGCGCCGCGTAACTCCTTACGGATCAAAAGTTATGGGCACCACAGCGACAGAGTCCTGGTCACAAGCCCCACGCCCTCAGTTTGCGGGCCCAGCCTCTACGTGAAACGAAGTTGTCTTGCCTAAGGTGCCGTGGGATTCAGTAATAGAAATGTGGAGGATAAATCATTTTGGCAACCCTAACCGAGGCAAAAAAAATTGAAAAGGGGGGTGCAACACGAGGACTTCCCAGGGGGTCACCAATCCTAGTACTACTCTTGCCCAAGCACGCTTAACTCCGGAGTTCAGATGGGATCCGGTGCATTAGTTCTAGTATGATCGCACCCGTCATGTTAAGGGCACAAATCCTTTATGTGTTGACAGTTCACAGTCCCTGCCTAGAGAGATGGCCCATTCAAAAGGCCCAATGGGCTTAACGACAACCCATCCGCTTCAACAACGCAACATCCTCACAAGACATGATAATGTCCCGCGAGTTAGGTTGTCTTCCTTTTAACAGCTCACGACGTACGATCCGGGATGAAAAAACAGAGCAAAAGAAGAAAAGTGGCTCGAAACTGATGAAAACGCTTGATTTTGTGCTCCAAAAATGGGTGCAGTTGAGCAGGCTTGCTGCCCCCATCGTAGAGCTCTCAGAGAGCTTTCTAACGGTATGCTGTGCGCCGCGTAACTCCTTACGGATCAAAAGTAATGGGCACCAGAGCGACGGAGACCTGGTCACAAGCCCCACGCCCTCGGTTTACTGCCCAGCCTCTACGTGAAGCGAACTTGTCTTGCCCAAGGTGCCGTGGGATTCAGTAATCGAAATGTGGTGGATAAAGTATCTTGGCAACCCTAACTGGGGCAAAAGAAATTGAAAAGGGGGGTACAACGCGAGGACTTCCCAGGGGGTCACCCATCCTAGTACTACTCTCGCCCAAGCACGCTTAACTTTGGAGTTCGGATGGGATCCGGTGCATTAGTGCTGGTATGATCGCACCCATCATGTTGGGGGCACAATCCTTTATGTGTTGACGGTTCATAGTCCCAGCCTAGAGAGATGGCCTATTCAAAAGGCCCAATGGGCTTAACGACAACCTATCCGCTTCAACAACGTAGCATCCTCGTAAGACGTGTTATCGACGCATTGTAGGGCCCTCTAATATCCCGTGAGTTAGGTTGTCATCCTTTGAACAGCTCATGACGTACGATCTGGCATGGAACTGATGTAAACTTTCGATTTTGGGCTCCAAAAATGAGTGCAGCCGAGCAGGCTTACTTCCCTGTCGTAGAGCTCTTGGAGAGCTTTCCAACTGTATGCTGTACGTCACGTAACTCCTTACGGATCAAAAGTTATGGGCATCGGAGCGACGGAGACCTGGTCACAAGCCCCACGTCCTCGATTTGCGAGCCCATCCTCTACGTGAAGCGAAGTTGTATTGCCTAAGGTACCGTGGGATTCGGTAATAGAAATGTGGTGGATAAAGTATCTTGGCATGTCACGCCCCAACCCGACCTAGAAAAGTTAGACTAGGGTGTGATCTAAACATTCAAGTCATATCATGTACTTAATCGTTCATGAAAGTTTAACACTTAACGTTTTAGCCTAAACTCCACAAATTCTCCAGAAAACCGGTAGCATAACGACTATAATTGAGCTCCTTAGTTTGACCTAATTTTATAAAGGCCTCAAAACTTTCAATCTCAAATTCATTTCCAACTAAGATTACTATATATCATCAATTGAAACGCCTACTAGTTATCTCGAAGTGTCGTTTGATTAATAACCTAGCATGATACTATGTCTCGTTTGTTTGTTAATCCTTGTTACAAAAGTACCTGTTGATCTTAGTTTAACAATGAGTACCTGCTTAAGATTGGATAGATTCATTTTACTTAATCCTTACTTGATACTTCATAATCCTGTGATAGATACTAGCCAATAACGATAGCAAAAACGACCATAGTAGTGTCTATCTAGTTATGATCAGTACAAGCCAAAATTAGACCCTAAATTACAACGGGGGTCATTTACAATACAATAACAAGAAACATAAGAAATAGTCTTCAAGTAACATATCGTTCACAAAATGGCCATAGTCAAGTAAGGCACGTAGGGCAAACAATCATTCCAAGGAATCATCATTAGGCACGTTGTCCTCGGGTACCTATTCCTAGTCTTCTTCACCTGAGATGATAAAAGAGGGTGAGTCCTTATGAACTCAGCGAGGGGGAACGAGAAATAAGTTTTGAAACTCTTTTTCCGATTCAACTTATGAAAACACTTTGCAAGCATGACATATATCACAAGTAAGTACATCATGTAATATAAAGGTAAAGGAACACAATTACCCGTCTATCCTCCCTGAAGTCCTTTAGGAACCAAGCGAGAGTACTTATACACATAGTGAAAAGGATACGGTGAGCTTTTGCTCTCAGTTCATTTCCAGTATCAGTTGTTGCGGCCGACTTCAAATCATCCCCTTATCATGCCAAATGGGTGTACTCCGGATGTACCCCGAAATCCTACGACCCAACTCTCCGAGGAAGTCTAGCCCCCAAGCGAGAGAGGGAATTGGACAATGGTAGTCACGGCTGCACCGGCAAGCCCGATGCCGCCCGGTGTGCGTGAACGCTACCACGCCAGAATGAAAGGTTGCAACCTTGTATGCAATGCACATTTATGACATTTAATATATCACATTAGGAGGACAACAAAGTAGGTTGCCTCCGAGCAGTCATAAGATTGCACATTGACAAGTAAACACGCGAGGCACGATATGACAGGTAATTTCACTTATAAGCACATGGAGTTATATGAATATTAAACAGACAGCCATGTAACGCATGTAAATCAAGTCATATAACTCCTTTTGAAGTTCACGTAATCAAATAATAAGATTATTCAACATGCAACGACATCTACGTGGGACTGGGTGCAAGAAAGGCCTACTTGTCAACATGTAATCATCGAAATCATGTTTAGGGCTATGAGGGCAACTACGGGCATACTAATTACATAATTAAACACGATATCCCTAGGATCAACACTTAGTGAGTTTTTCCTAGTCATTAGGGTTTCATTTCTTGCTCACCCGTGCGATGACGCCCTAAGTTATCTCGTAATTAAGCTCAAGCCATGCATTGATTAATTCAAACACTCTCAAGCATTCAAAACAGTCTACACAACATCCAAATGCCACAATCCCAAGCATTTAATACAACAAGAGAAGCTACAATAATTTTTCTAAGCATATCAATAGGTGAAACCCTCACTGCAATGGACGATTTTCTCACAATCATTGAGACAAGAAAACAATCTCCAATTCCAGTGAACAAGATGTCAAATTAAAGCTTAAGGAGTGAACTAAATTCAGAAACAAACCTCGCATCATTTGGAGTTCGGGTTCAAGAGTTATAGCCAAAACAGTGAGACTACGCAAAATTGTCCAGATTTGCACACAATTCAATACATGTCATTATTGACGGCCTTAGGGTCAGATTTAGCCTTAGTCCATTTCTGACAAAAATGTCCAGAACTGAAAAATCTAGTAGTACACCAAAGTTTATGCATTTGGGATATCATTTACTAAGTCAAAACGGATTCTTTCTACAAGAACAGTGAATCTGTCAAAACCTGCTTCATTTTTCGAGATTTTCCAGATTTGGACACATTTTGATATCTTTGCATTTTAAGGACTTTAGAGTCAAAATTAGCTTTTTCCTATTTCTGTCAAAAATTCTCAGACCTGGAAAAACTAGTCACCTACCAATTTTCACACATTTTCAACCTCATTTACCTGGTCAAAGTCACCTCGCTCCAACAAGACAAAAGACTATCCCATACGCGAATTCATCTATCATCACATTCTAGCCAAATATCTTGCCATGCATGTTTATAAAAGCTCATGAACACACATATATCACAAGCACAGAGGTAAAAATAGACATTCAAAGGCATGCATGTGATTTTTAAAAGCTTTTCAAGAAGTTTTAGCCCTCACCTTAGCAAGACAACAAAGAAGATGCACAAACTCTTGATGAAGCACAATGACAACTCTTCTCCTTTCTTAGCCGAGAGACAACTTGGGATTTCTCTAATTTCCTAGCTAATTTACCATGTTCTTAGTAGGTGCATGTGGTTAGAACAAGAAGAAAATAAATGGAAGCTAACAAACTCACCTAAGCCGAAATGGATGTGCTAAAGGCTTGCATGTGCGTTTCTTTGCTCCTAGCTTTGCTTGGTCAAGCTCCTAAGTAGCTTGGAGGTCTTGAAGAGCCTTAGGATGAATAACTTAGCTATGGAGTCTACAAATTCAGCTAGGGCCAAGAGAGAGAGAGAGAAGAAATGAGAGAAAGAGAAAAAGAATGAAAGAAAAATGAAAGCTTGATGGGTATTGATGCTTGTCGGCCTAGGGCCTTGTAAAATCTAATTTTGTGTCTTCAAGAAGCATGTTTGAATCATCCTAGCATGGGGATGGAGTGTGTCGATAATATGGGTGCATTGGGTAGGGTTTTGGGTTATTTTTTTATGCCTTGTGTCATTAGTTGTCATAGAATGTCTAGGAATAGATTTTGAAATTGCAAAGCATTGTAAAAGGCTCCATGTGGTCGGCCAAGCTAGTGTTCAAATCTGAATTTTTTGTCTTGTTTGAGCATTATTTAATTGAGTGCTTGGAATATGCAAAAGAATAAAGAATAAAGAATAAGAATGTCTAGCTTTTTGTGAGATTTCGTCTTCTAGTGAGTTGAATTAGCATTTTAATATTAGTTAGTGGAATTTGTAGGATTAATTAATGATCTAGTGCTTCGTGAAAGATGCTTTCTTGATTAGTGTGAGGGCACGCTTTTCTAGGAAGGGCACTCACTACGAGACGAATACACATTTTCCAAGTAAATGCACGCAACCCTAAATATATGCACGTAATTCAATGCAAGGCATACAAAATGAAACATGACTCTTAAACCTAAGTCAAGGCACGCAAATCTAGATTAGGCCACACGAAATGAGGTATCGCACGCAAATCGAGGTTAGGCCTCACATCCTCCCCTCCTTAAAAGAATTTCGTCCCGAAATTCAATTATTACCTTTGAAATAAAGCTGGATATTGCTGCTCCATCTAGTCTCGTCTTTCCCACGTTGCTTCTTCAACTCCATGATAATCCCACAACACTTTCACCATCGGTATAAATCATTTTGGCAACCCTAACCGAGGCAAAAAAAATTGAAAAGGGGGGTGCAACACGAGGACTTCCCAGGGGGTCACCAATCCTAGTACTACTCTTGCCCAAGCACGCTTAACTCCGGAGTTCAGATGGGATCCGGTGCATTAGTTCTAGTATGATCGCACCCGTCATGTTAAGGGCACAAATCCTTTATGTGTTGACAGTTCACAGTCCCTGCCTAGAGAGATGGCCCATTCAAAAGGCCCAATGGGCTTAACGACAACCCATCCGCTTCAACAACGCAACATCCTCACAAGACATGATAATGTCCCGCGAGTTAGGTTGTCGTCCTTTTAACAGCTTACAACGTACGATCTGGGATGAAAAAACAGAGCAAAAGAAGTAAAGTGGCTCAAAATTGATGAAAACGCTCGATTTTGGGCTCCAAAAATGGGTGCAGCCGAGCAAGCTTGCTACCCCCATCGTAGAGCTCTCGCAGAGCTTTCCAACAGTATGTTGTGCGTCGCGTAACTCCTTACGGATCAAAAATTATGGGCACCAGAGCGACAGAGACCTGGTCACAAGCCCCACGCCCTCGGTTTACGGCCCAGCCTCTACGTGAAGCGAACTTGTCTTGCCCAAGGTGCCGTGGGATTTAGTAATCGAAATGTGGTGGATAAAGTATCTTGGCAACCCTAACCGGGGCAAAAGAAATTGAAAAGAGGGGTACAACACGAGGACTTCCCAGAGGGTTACCCATCATAGTACTACTCTCGCCCAAGCACGCTTAACTTCAGAGTTCTGATGGGATCCTGTGCATTACTGCTGGTATGATCGCACCCGTCATGTTGAGGGCACAAATCCCTTATGTGTTGACGGTGCACAATCCCAGCCCTGAGAGATGGCCTATTCAAAAGGCCCAATGGGCTTAACGATAACCCATCCGCTTCAACAACGCAGCATTCTCGCAAGACATTATATCGACGCGTTGTAGGGCCCTCTAATGTCCTGCGAGTTAGGTTGTCTTCCTTTTAACAGCTCACGACGTACGATCCGGGATGAAAAAACAGAGCAAAAGAAGAAAAGTGGCTCGAAACTGATGAAAACGCTTGATTTTGTGCTCCAAAAATGGGTGCAGTTGAGCAGGCTTGCTGCCCCCATCGTAGAGCTCTCAGAGAGCTTTCTAACGGTATGCTGTGCGCCGCGTAACTCCTTACGGATCAAAAGTAATGGGCACCAGAGCGACGGAGACCTGGTCACAAGCCCCACGCCCTCTGTTTGCGGGCCCAACCTCTACATGAAGCGAAGTTGTCTTGCCCAAGGTGCCGTGGGATTCGAATGGGCTTCTCTTCATAAGACAAGTTCGAATGGGCTTCTCTTCATATGACAAGTTCTCCCGAAGCTGCAACGGCTCTGGCTCCAAGATATGCGATGGATCAGGGTGATACTTCCGCAGCATTGAAACATGAAAAACGTCGTGAATATTGGAGAGGTTTTAGGGTAGTGCCAGGCGATACGCCAATTTGCCAACTTTGTCAATTATCTCAAATGGTCCTACAAATCTCGGGCTCAACTTTCCACCCTTGCCGTGTTTAATTAGTCCCCTCCGGGGTGATATCTTCAAGAACACCTTGTTGCCGACCTCAAACTCTAGGCACCGTCTCCGTCGGTCTGCATAACTTTTCTTCTTGCTTTGGGCAGTAAGCATCCGTTTCTGGATGAGGTAGACATTATCAACAGTCTTCATAAGTTCAGGTAGAAGGGTCGGGTCAAAAGTCTTCGTCTCACCTACCTCATCCCAGTAAATTGTGGATCGACACTTACGTCCATACAACGCCTCAAATGGGGCCATCACGATAGTGGCCTGATAACTATTATTATAGGAGAACTCCGCTAGAGATAGATATTTCTCCCAACCTTTTCCGAAGTCTAAAACACATGCCCTCAGCATATCCTCCAGAATCTGAATAGTTCTCTCTGATTGTCCATCAGTCTGAGGGTGATATGCCGTGCTGAAACTCAACTTCGTTCCCAAAGCTTCTTGCAACCATTTCCAAAATTGGGAAGTAAAACGAGGATCCCTATCCGATACAATACTCACAAGCATCCCGTGAAATCTTACAATATCCGCTACATACATATCTCCCAATTTCTCAGGACTATCCTCCTTGTTCATCGGTAAGAAGTGCGTTGACTTAGTCAATCTATCCACTATGACCCAAATGGCATCATGACCCTTTTGTGACCTGGGCAGGTCCATGACAAAGTCCATAGTTATGTGTTCCCATTTCTATTGAGGAATTTCCAACGGCTGAAGTAAACCTGCTGGTTGTTGGTGTTCCGCTTTGACTCTTTGGCAAGTCAAACACCGTGCCACAAACTCCGCAATCTCTCTCTTCATGTTATTCCACCAATAGTGTTGCTTCAAATCCCGGTACATCTTTGTTCCGCCGGGGTGAATAGTATATCTTGAATTATGGGCTTCTTCAAGAATCTTCTTTTTCAGCTCTGGCTCATTAGGAACACAAATCCGATTCCTAAACCTCCAAATACCATCATCATAAAACTTGAAATCTGTGTTGCTTTCTTTAATCTTCTGAAACTGTTGGTCCTTCTGTTGAGCCTCTCGTAATTCAGACAACAAGGTCGATTGAACTTGTGTAGTGGCAAAAAGTAACCCTTTTTGAGTCAATTGTGGTTTCCACAAGAATGCTTCCTCTAACAACTCCTGCACCTTAACTTCCAGTTTTGCCATGCTCGCCTTCCGACTTAAGGCATCTGCAACTACATTTGCTTTACCGGGCACATAATTGATTGTGCAGTTATAATCATCCAAAAGCTCCATCCACCGCCTTTGCCTCATGTTCAACTCTTTTTGTGAGAACAAGTATTTCAAGCTCTTGTGATCAGTAAACACCTCGAACTTGTTACCCCACAGATAGTGCCTCCATTTCTTGAGTGCAAACACAATAGCCGCTAACTCCAAATCATGCGTCGGGTAATTCAATTCATACGGCTTTGGTTTCCTAGAAGCATACGCAATCACTCTACCATTTTGCATCAACACACAACCCAGTCTTTCCTTCGAAGCATCGCTATAGATTACAAAACCTTGACACCCTTCAAGCAATGCAAGAACAGGTGCGGTAGTCAATCTTTTCTTCAATTCTTGGAAGCTGCTCTCACACTTGTCATCCCATATAAACTTCGTTTTCTTTTGAGTGAGCTTTGTAAGCGGTCCTGCAATCTTTGAGAAATCCTTCATGAACCTTTGATAATAGCCGGCTAGACCAAGAAAACTCCGAACTTCCTTAACGTTTTCCGACTTTTTCCAAGACATCACCGCTTCTCTCTTTGCTGGATCTACTGCTATTCCCTCTTGGGATATGATATGCCCAAAAAATGCAATCTGCTGCAACCAAAATTCGCATTTGCTAAACTTTGCATACAATTGATGCTCTTGAAGTTTCTGCAGTACCAATCGCAGATGTTGTTCATGCTAAGCCTCGGATTTTGAGTACACCAAAATATCATCAATGAAGATCATCACAAATTGGTCCAAGTAGGGTTGAAACACCCTGTGCATCAAGTCCATAAAAGCTGCAGGGGCATTAATTAGTCCAAATGGCATCACCACATATTCATAATGCCCATATCTTGTCCTGAAAGCCGTTTTAGGCACATCCTCCTTTTTGATCCGCAACTGATAGTACCCTTGCCTCAAGTCGAGTTTCGAATACACTTTGGCTCCTTGAAATTGATCAAACAACTCGTCGATCAGTGGATGTGGGTATTTATTCTTGACAGTCACTTGGTTTAATCCTCGGTAATCGATGCATAGCCTCAGCGTTTTGTCTTTCTTCTTTACAAATAGTACTGGTGCATCCCACGGAGAAGAACTTGGTTGAACAAACCCTTTCTTCAACAATCCTTGCAATTGGTCCTTCAATTCTTGTAGCTTGGCTTGTGCCATACGATAAGGGGCTTTAGATATCGGCTGGGTACCAGGCAGTAACTCTATAATGAACTCGATCTCCCGATTTGGGGGTAAACCGGGCAATTCTTCTGGAAACACATCCGTATAGTCTTTGATCACTAGCATCTCCTCCAACTTAGCTTTATCCAACAACTTGTTGATGAGGTAAGCTAAGTATCCACTACACCCTTTTCTCAAGGACTTCACTGCTTTCGTAGATGAAATGATGGAACTCCCGGTGAAATCTCTTCGACCCATGACTTCCAATATTGGTTGACCAGGTACCTGGAATGTTACAATCCTCGTCCGGCAATCTAGTTGGGCATGATGCTTTGCCAACCAGTCCATCCCTAAAATGACTTCATAGTCTCGAAAAGGTAATACGGTAAGATTGGCTGAGAATTCCCTATCCTTAATTTGAATTTTACATGCTTTACAAGCTGAGCTAGTAACAAGTTTAGAACCCATCGGAGTACCAACTTCTACTTCGTAAGGCAAACATACAACTTGTAGTTTCACACGTTTCACACATAAGGGAGTAATAAATGAATGAGTAGCACCCGGATCAATTAGCACCCTAACAGGTTGATTCAGTACGAAGAATGTACCTTCAACAACAGCAGTCTCCTCTGGAAGCTCCTCGCACTCAATAACATAAGCTCGAGCCTGAACTCTAGGAACTAGAGTCTTGCCTCTACCAGCTGGTTTAACCTGATTTTGTCCTGCTTGCCATTTAGGGCAATCCTTGATCTGATGCTGATCACTACCACATTGCACATATCGTCCCGATTCTTCTAGCACTAGGCCTCGGTATGCCCCTTCTTGTCACAGTATGAACAGTTGACAGACTGAGTAGCAGGTGGACTACCTGTGGACCCGCGGGTGGAAGAGGCTGATGGCGCTTTAGTCGGGCCACGATTATTCCCTGGTCTGTTCTGGCTCTGGCCCTGACTACGACTCTGGCTGTGGAATTTCCTCTGTTGACTTGAAGGCTGGTATAGTTTCTTGTTCGGCTGACTCGAACCGGCTCTATCAAGTTTTCTCTTCTCAACTCGGGAAGCAGCAGCAAGGAGGGCAGAATAGGTATCGAAGTCATGTGAAGCCAATTGGTCCTGAATCTCTGGCCTCAATCCAATCGTAAATTTCTACATCTTCACCTCCGGAGTACTGACCATGTATTGAGCATACGGGACAGTCGGTCAAAACGAGCCTCGTACTGGGCCACCGTCATGTTACCCTGGTTCAAGTGCATGAATTCCTCAATCCGCCTCTGCCTGGAAACTGCAGGTACATATTTCTCCTTGAAGGCCTTAAGCGAGGGGTATGATCAGATTCCCACAGTGCCTCCACAGTGTGCCACCAATGCTCAGCATCCCCGTGTAACAGAAACACAGCAAACTCCACCTTTTCTTCATCAGTATAATCAAGTGGCTTGAAAATCCTCTCGATCTCAGACAGCCAAGCCTCTGCTTTCTCATCATCAGCTTCCCCGTGGAATTTGGAAGGGCGAAAGTCAAGGAACTCTCTCATTATGCTATGTCCCATGGTTACCATCATTCCTGTTGTTGTTGTTGTTGTTGGCTTCACGTGTATCTTGATGCTCCATCACTCGTGACATGTGATCCATGGCATTCGCCATCATGTTAAACATAGCTATGCCGGGATTAGTTTGATAAGCATCTCCGGTCTCTTGGGGTTCACCGCTCCTATTAGTAGTGCGGGTACTAGGGCCAGCCATCTATAGGCATAGATTACGATGCACAATTTATTGAAATACGACAAACAAGAATTTAATGCATAAGATATGCAACATAATATAGATACACAATTCTAGAAACAATTAAGGCATGTTAATCACTTAAGCACATAGAACATAGAAGGCACAATTAACATTATCACACAATAACATATAGACAAGTCATCCTAATTATCTTAGGGCTCTACCCATGGTTTGAGAGTTAAACCCGGCTTAAGCAATCTAAGCCCTGATACCTTTTCTTTCTATATAAGGTGTCACGTCCCAACCCGGCCTATAAAGGTTAGACTAGGGTGTGATCTAAAAATTAAAGTCATGTCTCATACTTAGTTGTTCATGAAAGCTTAACACTTAACATTTAGCCTAGACTCCACAATTTTTTCGAAAAACCGGTAGCATAACGGCTATAATTGGGCTCTTTAGTTTGACCTAGTTCTCTAAACGCCTCAAATTTCATTTCTAACTAAGATTACTATTTACCATCAATTGAGACGCCTACTAGTTATCTCGATGTCTCGTTTGATTAATAACCTAGCATGATACTATGTCTCGTTTGTTTGTTAATCCTCGTTACAAAAGTACCTGTTGATCTTAGCTTAACAATGGGTACCTGCTTAAGATTGGATAGGTTCATTTTACTTAGTCCTTACCTGATACTTCATAATCCTATGATAGATACTAACCAGTAACGATAGCAAAATGACCATAGTAGTGTCTGTCTAGTTATTATCAGTACAAACCAAAATTAGACCCCAAATTACAACGGGGGTCTTTTACATTACATCAACAAGCAACATAAAAGAAATAGTCTTCAAACAACATATTGTTCACAAAATGGCCATAGTCACATAAGGCACGTAGGGCAAGCATTCATTCCAAGGAGTCATCGTTAGGCACTTCGTCCTCGGGTACCTATTCTTTGTCTTCTTCACCTGAGATGATAAAAGAGGGTGAGTCCTTATGAACTCAGCGAGGGAGAACGAGAAATAGGTTTTGAAACTCATTTTACGGTTCAACTTATAAAAACCCTTTTTGCAAGCATGAATATATCACAATTAAGTACATAACATGATATAAAAGTAAAGGAACACAATTACCCATCTTTCCTCCCCGAGGTCCTCTAGGAACCAATCGAGAGTACTTATACACATAGTGAAAAGGATACGGTGAGCTTTTGCTCTCAGTTCATGTCAGTATCAGTTGTTGCGGCCGACTTCAAATCATCCCCTTATCACGCCAAATGGGTGTATTACGGATGTACCCCGAAATCCTACAACCCAACTCTCCGAGGAAGTCTAGCCCCCGAGCGAGAGAGGGAATTGGACAATGGTAGTCATGGTTGTACCGGCAAGCCCGATGCCGCCCGGTGTGCGTGAACGTTATCACGCCAGAATGAAAGGTTGCAACCTTGTATGCAATGCACATTTATGACATGTAATATATCACATTAGGAGGACAACAAAGTAGGTTGCCTCCGACCAGTTATAAGATTGCACATTGGCAAGTAGACAAGCGAGGCACGATATGACAGGAAATTTCACTTATAAAGCACATGGAGTTATATGAATATTAAACGGGCAGCCATGTAACGCATGTAAATCAAGTCATATAACTCATCTCAAAGTTCACGTAATCAAATAATAAGATTATTCAACATGCAACGACATCTACGTCAGACCGGGTGCAAGAAAGGCCTACTTGTCAACATGTAATCATTAAGATCACATTTAGGGCTACAAGGGCAACTATGGGCAGCCTACTAAACATGTAATTAAACACGATATTCATAGGATCAACACTTAGTGAATTTACCTAGTCACTAGGGTTTCAATTCGTGCTTACCCGTGTGATTAAGCCCCAAGTCATCTCAAAATCAAACTCAAGCGACTTGTTGATTAGTTAATACACCCTCAAGTATTCAAAACAGTCCACACAACATCTCAATGCCACAATCCCAAGCATTTAATACAACGAGAGAAGCTACAATAATTTTTCTAAGCATATCACTAAGTGAAACCCTCACTGCAATGGACTTTATTCTCACAATCATTAAGAAAATCAAACAATCTCCAATTCTAGTGAATAAGATGTCAAATTAAATCTTAAGAAGTGAACTAAATTCAGAAACAAACCTCGCATCATTTGGAGTTCGGGTTCAATAGTTATAGCCAAGAGAGTGAGACTGCACAAAACTGTTCAGATTTGCACACATTTAAATATTTGTCGTTTTTGAGGTCCTTAGGGTCATATTTAGCCTTAGTCCATTTCTGAAAAAAATGTCCAGAACTGAAAAATATAGAAGTACACCAAATCGCATGCATTTTGGATGTCATTTACTAAGTCAAAATGGGTTTGTTCTACAAGGTCAGTGAATCTGCCAAAACCTACTTCATTTTTCCAGACTTTCCAGCTTTGGACACAGTTTAATAATGTCATTTTGAGGACTTTAGAGTCAAAATTAGCTTTGGCCTATTTCTGTGAAAAATTTTCAGAACTGGTAAAACTAGTTACCTACCAATTTTCACATATTTGTAACATCATTTACCTAGACAAAATCACATCGCACCAACAAGGCAGAAAACTGTCCCTTACATGATTTCATCCAACATCACATTTTAGCCAAATATCTTGCCATGCATGTTTATAAAAGCTCATGAACACACATATATCTCTAGTACAGAAGTAAAGATAGACATTTAAGGGCATGCATGTGGGTTTTTGAAAGATTTTCAAGAAGTTTTAGCCCTCATCTTAGCAAAACAACAAGAAGATGCACAAGACTCTTGGTGAATCACAAAGTTGAACTTTTTCCTTGCTTAGCCGAGACACCACTCGATTTTTCTCAAATTTCCTAGCTTAGTAACCAAGTTCCTAGTAGGTGCATGTGGTTAGAACAAGAAGAAAAGAAATGGAAGCTAGCAAACTCACCTAAGCCGAAATGGAGATTCAAAGAGCTTGCATGTGTGTTTCTTGCAACCTAGCTTGCTTAGTTGAGCTCCCTAGCTTCTTGCATGCCTTGATGAACCATGGAATGATGAAGATAAGCTAAGGAGTGTAGAAACTCAGCCAAGTCCGAGAGAGAGAGAGAAGGATGAGAGGGAGAGAGAAGAATGAGAGGAAATGAGAGAAATGAAAGAAAAATAAAAGCTTTTGCAAGTTTTGAAGCATGTGTCGGCCTTGAGCTTTGCAATTTCAGATTTTTGTGTCTTCAAGGGGTATAATTTGAAGTGTTTAGCATGGGCAAGGTGCTTATGTCGAGATTGGTGGAGCTTGGTAGAGTTTTTGAGCTATTTTTTTATTGCTTTGTGTCATTAGTTGTCATAGAATTGTCTAGGTTCAATTTGAATTATGCAAAGCAAGCACAAAGGACACAAGGTGGTCGGCCAAGGCATGAAAAATGCTGAATCTTTGTCATCTTTTGAGCATTATTTAATTGTGTGTTTGGAAAGTGCAAAAGAATAAGGAATAAAGAATAAGAATGTCTAGCTTTTGGTGAAATTTCGTATTGTAGTGGGTTGAATTAGTAATTTAATATTAGTTAGTGGGATTTGTAGGATTAATTAATGACCTAGTGCTTCGTGTAAGATGCTTTCTTGATTAGAGTGAGGGCACATTTTCCTAGGTCTAGGGCACGCATTACGAGGTATCGCATGCAAATTGAGGTTGGGCCTCACATCTTTCCTCCCCGAGGTCCTCTAGGAACCAAGCGAGAGTACTTATACACATAGTGAAAAGGATACGGTGAGCTTTTGCTCTCAGTTCATTTCCAGTATCGGTTGTTGCGGCCGACTTCAAATCATCCCCTTATCACGCCAAATGGGTGTACTCTGGATGTATCCCGAAATCCTACGACCCAACTCTCCGAGGAAGTCTAGCCCCCAAGTGAGAGAGGGAATTGGACAATGGTAGTCACGGTTGCACCGATAAGCCCGATGCCGCCCGGTGTGCGTGAACGCTACCACGCCAGAATGAAAGGTTGCAACCTTGTATGCAATGCACATTTATGACATTTAATATATCACATTAGGAGGACAACAAAGTAGGTTGCCTCCGAGCAGTCATAAGATTGCACATTGACAAGTAAACACGTGAGGCACGATATGACATGTAATTTCACTTATAAGAACATGGAGTTATATGAATATTAAACGGGCAGCTATGTAACGTATGTAAATCAAGTCATATAACTCCTTTCGAAGTTCACGTAATCAAATAATAAGATTATTCAACATGCAACAACATCTACGTGGAACCGGGTGCAAGAAAGGCCTACTTGTCAACATGTAATCATCGAAATCATGTTTAGGGCTATGACGGCAACTACGGGCAGCCTACTAATTACATAATTAAACATGATATCCCTAGGATCAACACTTAGCGAGTTTTTCCTAGTCATTAGGGTTTCATTTCTTGCTCACCCGTGCGATTAAGCCCTAAGTCATCTCGTAATTAAGCTCAAGCCATGCATTGATTAATTCAAATACCCTCAAGCATTCAAAACAGTCTACAAAACATCCAAATGCCACAATCCCAAGCATTTAATACAACAAGAGAAGCTACTATAATTTTTCTAAGCATATCAATAGGTGAAACCCTCACTGCAATGGACGGTTTTCTTGCAATTATTGAGACAATCAAACAATCTCCAATTCCAGTGAACAAGATTTCAAATTAAAGCTTAAGGTGTGAACTAAATTCAGAAACAAACCTCGTATCATTTAGAGTTCGGGTTCAAGAGTTATAGCCAAAACAGTGAGACTACGCAAAACTGTCTAGATTTGCACACATTTCAATACTTGTCGTTTTTGAGGGCCTTACGGTCAGATTTAGCCTTAGTCCATTTCTGACAAAAATGTCCAGAACTGAAAAATATAGTAGTAAGACAAATTGCATGTATTTTGGATATCATTTACGAAGTAAAAACTGGTTCGTTCTACAAGAACAGTGAATCTGCCAAAACCTACTTCATTTTCCCAGATTTTCCAGATTTGGACACATTTTGATATTTTGCCATTTTGAGGACCTTAGAATCACAATTAGCTTTGGTCTATTTCTATGACAAATTCTAAGAACTGGCAAAACTAGTCACCTACCAATTTTCACACATTTTCAACCTCATTTACCTGGTCAAAATCACCCCGCACCAACAAGACAGAAGACTGCCCCATACGCGAATTCATCTATCATCACATTCTTGCCAAATATCTTGCCATGCATGTTTACAAAAGCTCATGAACACACATATATCACAAGTACAGAGGTAGAAATAGACATTCAAAGGCATGCATGTAGTTTTTAAAAGCTTTTCAAGAAGTTTTAGCCATCACCGTAGCAAGACAACAAAGAAGATGCACAAACTCTTCATGAAGCACAATGACAACTCTTCTCCTTGCTTAGCCGAGAGACAACTAGGGATTTCTCTAATTTCCTAGCTAAGTTACCATGTTCTTAGTAGGTGCATGTGGTTAGAACAAGAAGAAAAGAAATGGAAGCTAACAAACTCACCTAAGCCGAAATGGATGTGCTAAAGGTTTGCATGTGCGTTTCTTTGCTCCTAGCTTTGTTTGGTCGAGCTCCTAAGTAGCTTGGAGGTCTTGAAGAGCCTTAGGATGAAGAACTTAGCTATGGAGTCTACAAATTCAGCTAGGGCCAAGGGAGAGAGAGAAGAAATGAGAGAAAGAGAAAAAGAATGAAAGAAAAATGAAAGCTTGATGGGTATTGATGCTTGTCGGCCTAGGGCCTTGTAAAATCTGATTTTGTGTCTTCAAGAAGCATGTTTGAATCATCTTAGCATGGGGATGGAGTGTGTCGAGAATATGGGTGCATTGGGTAGGGTTTTGGGTTATTTTTTTATGCCTTGTGTCATTAGTTGTCACAGAATGTCTAGGAATAGATTTTGAAATTGCAAAGCATTGTAAAAGGCTCCATGTGGTTGGCCAAGCTAGTGTTCAAATCTGAATTTTTTGTCTTGTTTGAGCATTATTTAATTGAGTGCTTGGAATATGCAAAAGAATAAAGAATAAAGAATAAGAATGTCTAGCTTTTTGTGAGATTTCGTCTTCTAGTGAGTTGAATTAGCATTTTAATATTAGTTAGTGGAATTTGTAGGATTAATTAATGATCTAGTACTTCGTGTAAGATGCTTTCTTGATTAGCGTGAGGGCACGCTTTCCTAGGAAGGGCACGCACTACGAGACGAATGCACGTTTTTCAAGTAAATATACGCAACCCTAAATGTATGCACGTAATTCAATGCAAGGCACACAAAATGAAACACGACTCTTAAACCTAAGTGAAGGCACATAAATCTAGATTAGGGCACACAAAACGAGGTATCGCACGCAAATCGAGGTCGGGCCTCACATCCTCCCCTCCTTAAAAGAATTTCGTCCCGAAATTCAATATTACCATTGAAATAAAGCTGGATATTGTTGCTCTATCTGGTCTCGCCTTTCCCACGTTGCTTCTTTGACTCCATGATGATCCCACAACACTTTTACCATCGGTATAGATTTGCTGCACAACTCCCGATCTTGCTGGTCTAGGATCCGAATGGGCTTCTCTTCATAAGACAAGTTCTCCCGAAGCTGCAACGGCTTTGGCTCCAAGATATGCGATGGATCAGGGTAATACTTCCGTAGCATTGAAACGTGAAAAACGTCGTGAATATTGGAGAGGTTTTGGGGTAGCTCCAGGCGATACGCCAATTTTCCAACTTTCTCAATTATCTCGAATGGTCCTACAAACCTCGGGCTCAACTTTCCACCCTTGCCGTGTTTAATCAGTCCCCTCCGGGGTGATATCTTCAAGAACACCTTGTCGCCGACCTCAAACTCTAGGCTCCGTCTCTGTCGGTCTGCATAACTTTTTTGCCTGCTCTGGGTGGTAAGCATCCGTTTCCGGATGAGGTGGACATTATCAACAGTCTTCATAAGTTCAGGTAGAAGGGTTGGGTCAAAAGTCTTCGTCTCACCTACTTCATCCCAGTAAATTGGGGATCGACACTTACGTCCATACAATGCCTCAAATGGGGCCATCCCGATAGTGGCCTGATAACTGTTATTGTAAGCGAACTCCGCCCGAGACAGATATTTCTCCCAACCTTTTCCGAAGTCCAAAACACATGCCCTCAGCATATCCTCCAGAATCTGAATAGTTCTCTCTGATTGTCCATCAGTCTGAGGGTGATAAGCCGTGCTGAAACTCAACTTCGTTCCCAAAGCTTCTTGCAATCGCTTCCAAAATCGGGAAGTAAAATGAGGATCCCTATCCGATACAATACTCACAGGCATCCCGTGCAATCTTACAATATCCGCCACATACATATCTCCCAATTTCTCAGGACTATCCTCCTTGTTCATCGGTAAGAAGTGCGCTGACTTAGTCAATCTATCCACTATGACCCAAATGGCGTCATGACCCTTTTGTGACCTGGGAGGTCCATGAAAAAGTCTATAGTTATGTGTTCCCATTTCCATTGAGGAATTTCCAATGGCTGAAGTAAACCTGTTGGTCGTTGGTGTTCCACTGTGACTCTCTGGCAAGTCAAACACCGTGCCACAAACTCCGCAATCTCTCTCTTCATGTTATTCCACCAATAGTGTTGCTTCAAATCCCGGTACATCTTTGTTCCGCCGGGGTGAATAGTATATCTTGAATTATGGGCTTCTTTAAGAATCTTCTTTTTCAGCCCTGGCTCATTAGGAACACAAATCCGATTCCTAAACCTCCAAATACCATCATCATGAAACTTGAAATCTGTGTTGCTTTCTTTAATCTTCTGAAACTGTTGGTCCTTATGTTGAGCCTCTTGTAATTTAGACAACAAGGTCGATTGAACTTGTGTAGTGGCAAAAAGTAACCCTTTTCGAGTCAATTGTGGTTTCCACAAGAAAGCTTCCTCTAACAACTCCTGCACCTTAACTTCCAGTTTTGCCATGCTCGCCTTCCGACTTAAGGCATCTGCAACTACATTTGCTTTACCGGGCACATAATTGATTGTGCAGTTATAATCATCCAAAAGCTCCATCCACCGCCTTTGCCTCATGTTCAACTCTTTTTGTGAGAACAAGTATTTCAAGCTCTCATGATTAGTAAACACCTCGAACTTGTTACCCCATAGATAGTGCCTCCATTTCTTAAGTGCAAACACAATAGCCGCTAACTCCAAATCATGCGTCGGGTAATTCAATTCATAAGGCTTCGGTTTGCTAGAAGCATATGCAATCACTCTACCATTTTGCATCAACACACAACCCAATCCTTCCTTCGAAGCATCGCTATAGATTACAAAACCTTGACTCCCTTTAGGCAATGCAAGAACAGGTGCAGTAGTCAATCTTTTCTTCAATTCTTGGAAGCTGCTCTCACACTTGTCATGCAATATAAACTTCGTTTTCTTTTGAGTGAGCTTTGTAAGCGGTCCTGCGATCTTTGAGAAATCCTTCACGAACCTCCGATAATAGCCGGCTAGACCAAGAAAACTCCGAACTTCCGTAACGTTTTTTGGCTTTTTCCAAGACATCACCGCTTCTATCTTTGCTGGGTCCACTGCTATTCCCTCTTGGGATATGATGTGCCCCAAAAATGCAATCTGCTACAACCAAAATTCGCATTTGCTAAACTTTGCATACAATTGATGCTCTCGAAGTTTCTGCAATACCAATTGCAGATGTTGTTCATGCTCAGCCTCGGATTTCGAGTATACCAAAATATCATCAATAAAAATCACCACAAATTGGTCCAAGTAGGGTTGAAACACCATGTTCATCAAGTCCATAAAAGCTGCAGAGGCATTAGTTAGCCCAAATGGCATCACCACATATTCATAATGCCCATATCTCGTCCTGAAAGTCGTTTTAGGCACATTCTCCTTTTTGATCCGCAACTGATAGTACCCTTGCCTCAAGTCAAGCTTTGAATACACTTTGGCTCCTTGAAGTTTATCAAATAACTCATCGATCAGTGGAAGTTGGTATTTATTCTTGACGGTCACTTGGTTCAATTCTCGGTAATCGATGCATAGCCTCAACGTTCCATCTTTCTTCTTTACAAATAGGACTGGCGCTCCCCACGGAGAAGAACTTGGTTGAACAAACCCCTTCTTAAAAAATCCTTGCAATTGGTCCTTCAATTCTTGTAGCTCGGCTGGTGCCATGCGATAGGGAGCTTTAGATATTGGTTGGGTGCCAGGTAGTAATTCTATAATGAACTCGATCTCCCGATTTGGGGGTAAACCGAGCAATTCTTCTGGAAACACATCTGCGTAATCCTTAATCACTGGCATCTCCTCCAACTTAGCTTTGTCCGACGGCTTGTTGATGAGGTAAGCTAAGTATCCACTACATCCTTTTCTCAAGGACTTCACACCTTTCGTAGATGAAATGATGGAACTCCCGATGAAGTCTCTTAGACCCATGACTTCCAATATTGGTTGACCAGGTACCTGGAATGTTACAATCTTCGTCCGGCAATCTAGTTGGGCATGATGCTTTGCCAACCAGTCCATCCCTAAGATGACCTCATAGTCTCGAAAAGGTAATACAATAAGATTGGCTGAGAATTCTCTATCTTTAATTTGGATTTTACATGCTTTACAAGCTGAGCTAGCAACAAGTTTAGAACCCATCAGAGTACCAACTTCTACTTCGTAAGGCAAACATACGACTTTCAGTTTCACACATTGCACACATAAGGGAATAATAAATGAATGAGTAGCACCTGGATCAATTAACACCCTAACAGGTTGATTCAGTATCAAGAATGTACCTTCAACAACAGCGGTCTCCTCTGGAAGCTCCTCGCACTCAATAGCATAAGCTCGAGCCTGAACTCTATGAACTGGAGTCTTGCCTCTACCAGCTGGTTTAACTTGATTTAGAGTTTAGGGTTTAGGGTTTAGGCTTTTTGGTCTATAGGCGCAGATTACGATGCATAATTTATTGGAATACGACAAACAAGAATTTAATTCATAAGATATGAACATATAACTTCATATAGATATACAATTTCTCAAAACAATTAAGACATGTTAATCACATAAGCACATAGAACATAGAAGACACAATTAACATTATCACACATAAACAAGTCATCCTAATAACCTTAGGGCTTCTACCTATGGTCCGAGAGTTAAACCCGGCTTAAGCAATCTAAGCTCTGATACCATTAAGATAAGGTGTCACGCCCCAACCCGACCTATAAAGGTTAGACTAGGGTGTGATCTAAACATTCAAGTCATATCACGTACTTAATCGTTCATGAAAGTTTAACACTTAACGTTTTAGCCTAAACTCCACAAATTCTCCAGAAAACCGGCAGCATAACTGCTATAATTGGGCTCCTTAGTTTGACCTAATTTTCTAAAGGCCTCAAAACTTTCAATCTCAAATTCATTTCCAACTAAGATTACTATTTATCATCAATTGAAATGCCTACTAGTTATCTCGAAGTCTTGTTTGATTAATAACCTAGCATGATACTATGTCTCGTTTGTTTGTTAATCCTCGTTACAAAAGTACATGTTGATCTTAGCTTAACAATGAGTACCTGCTTAAGATTGGATAGATTCATTTTACTTAATCCTTACCTGATACTTCATAATCCTGTGATAGATACTAGCCAATAACGATAGCAAAAACGACCATAGTAGTGTCTATCTAGTTATGATCAGTACAAGCCAAAATTAGACCCCAAATTACAACGGGGGTCATTTACAATACAATAACAAGCAACATAAGAAATAGTCTTCAAGCAACATATCGTTCACAAAATGGCCATAGTCAAGTAAGGCACGTAGGTTAAGCAATCATTCCAAGGAATCATCATTAGGCATGTTGTCTTCGGGTACCTGTTCCTGGTCTTCTTCTCCTGAGATGATAAAAGAGGGTGAGTCCTTATGAACTCAGTGAGAGGGAACGAGAAATAAGTTTTGAAACTCTTTTTCCGATTCAACTTATGAAAGCCCTTTGCAAGCATGACATATATCACAAGTAAGTACATCATGTAATATAAATGTAAAGGAACACAATTACCCGTCTTTCCTCCCCGAGGTCCTCTAGGAACCAAGCGAGAGTACTTATACACATCGTGAAAAGGATACGGTGAGCTTTTGCTCTCAGTTCATTTCCATTATCGGTTGTTGCGGTCGACTTCAAATCATCCCCTTATCACGCCAAATGGGTGTACTCCGGATGTACCCCGAAATCCTACGACCCAACTCTCCGAGGAAGTCTAGCCCCCAAATGAGAGAGGGAATTGGACAATGGTAGTCACGGTTGTACCGGAAAGCCCGATGCCGCCCGGTGTGCGTGAACGCTACCACGCCAGAATGAAAGGTTGCAACCTTGTATGCAATGCACATTTATGACAAGTAAACACGCGAGGCACGATATGACAGGTAATTTCACTTATAAGCACATGGAGTTATATGAATATTAAACGGGCAGCCATGTACACATGTAAATCAAGTCATATAACTCCTTTCGAAGTTCACGTAATCAAATAATAAGATTATTCAACATGCAACAACATCTACGTGAGACCGGGTGCAAGAAAGGCCTACTTGTCAACATGTAGTCATCGAAATCATGTTTAGGGCTATGAGGGCAACTACGGGCAGCCTACTAATTACATAATTAAACACGATATCCCTAGGATCAACACTTAGCGAGTTTTTCCTAGTCATTAGGGTTTCATTTCTTGTTCACCCATGTGATTAAGCCCTAAGTCATCTCGTAATTAAGCTCAAGCCATGCATTGATTAATTCAAACACTCTCAAGCATTCAAAACAGTCTACACAACTTCCAAATGCCACAATCCCGAGCATTTAATACAACAAGAGAAGCTACAATAATTTTTCTAAGCATATCAATAGGTGAAACCCTCACTGCAATGGACGGTTTTCTCGCAATCATTGAGACAAGAAAACAATCTCCAATTCTAGTGAACAAGATGTCAAATTAAATCTTAAGGAGTGAACTAAATTCAGAAACAAACCTCGCGTCATTTGGAGTTTGGGTTCAAGAGTTATAGCCAAAACAGTGAAACTACGCAAAACTGTCTTGATTTGCACACATTTCAATACTTGTCGTTTTTGAGGGCCTTAGGATCAGATTTAGCCTTAGTTCATTTCTGACAAAAATGTCCATAACTGAAAAATCTACAAGCACACCCAATTTCATGCATTTTGGATATCATTTACTAAGTCAAAACTGGTTTGTTCTACAAGAACAGTGAATCTGCCAAAACCTGCTTCATTTTCCCAGATTTTCCACATTTGAACACATTTTGATATTTTGTCATTTTTAGGACCTTAGTGTCAAAATTAGCTTTGGCCTATTTCTGTGAAAAATTCTTAGAACTGGAAAAACTAGTCACTTACCAATTTTCATGCATTTTCAACCTCATTATCTGGTCAAAATCACCCTGCACCAACAAGACAGAAGACTGCCCCATATGCGAATTCATCTATCATCACATTCTAGCCAAATATCTTGCCATGCATGCTTACAAAAGCTTATGAACACACATATATCACAAGTACAAAGGTATAAATAGACATTCAAAGGCATGCATGTGGTTTTCAAAAGCTTTTCAATAAGTTTTAGCCCTCACCTTAGCAAGACAACAAAGAAGATGCACAAACTCTTGATGAAGCACAATGACAACTCTTCTCCTTGCTTAGCCGAGAGACAACTTGGGATTTCTCTAATTTCCTAGCTAAGTTACCATGTTCTTAGTAGGTGCAGGTGGTTAGAACAAGAAGAAAAGAAATGGAAGCTAACAAACTCACCTATGCCGAAATGGATGTGCTAAAGGCTTGCATGTGCGTTTCTTTGCTCCTAGCTTTGCTTGGTCAAGCTCCTAAGTAGCTTGGAGGTCTTGAAGAGCCTTAGGATGAAGAACTTAGCTATGGAGTCTACAAATTCAGCTAGGGCCGAGAGAGAGAGAGAAGAAATGAGAGAAAGAGAAAAAGAATGAAAGAAAAATGAAAGCTTGATGGGTATTGATGCTTGTCGGCCTAGGGCCTTGTAAAATCTGATTTTGTGTCTTCAAGAAGCATGTTTGAATCATCCTAGCATGGGCATGGAGTGTGTCGAGAATATGGGTGCATTGGGTAGGGTTTTGGGTTATTTTTTTATGCCTTGTGTCATTAGTTGTCATAGAATGTCTAGGAATAGATTTTGAAATTGCAAAGCATTGTAAAAGGCTCCATGTGGTCGGCCAAGCTAGTGTTCAAATCTGAATTTTTTGTCTTGTTTGAGGATTATTTAATTGAGTGCTTGGAATATGCAAAAGAATAAAGAATAAAGAATAAGAATGTCTAGCTTTTTGTGAGATTTCGTCTTCTAATGAGTTGAATTAGCATTTTAATATTAGTTAGTGGAATTTGTAGGATTAATTAATGATCTAGTGCTTCGTGTAAGATGTTTTCTTGATTAGCGTGAAGGCATGCTTTCCTAGGAAGGGCACGCACTACAAGACGAATGCACGTTTTCCAAGTAAATGCACGCAACCCTAAATGTATGCACATAATTCAATGCAAGGCACAGAAAATGAAACATGACTCTTAAACCTAAGTCAAGGCACGTAAATCTAGATTAGGGCACATGAAATGTGGTATCACACGAAAATCGAGGTTGGGCCTTACATGGCAACCCTAATCGGGGCAAAAAAAATTGAAAAGGGGGGTGCAACACGAGGACTTCTCAGGGGGTCATCTATCCTAGTACAACTCTCGCCCATGCACACTTAACTTCGGAGTTCTGATGGGATCCGGTGCTTTAGTGCTGGTATGATCACACCAGTCATGTTGAGGGCACTAATCCCTTATGTGTTGACGGTTCACAGTCCCAGCCTAGAGATGTGGCCCATTCAAAAGTCCCAATGGGCCTAACGACAACCTATCCGCTTCAACAACGCAGCATCCTCGTAAGACGTGATATCGACACATTGTAGGGCCCTCTAATATCCCGCGAGTTAGGTTGTCGTCCTTTGAACAGCTCGCGACGTACGATCCGGGATGGCAAAACAGAGTAAAAGATAAAAAATAGTCCGAAACTGATAAAAACATTTGATTTTGTGCTTCAAAAATAAGCGCAGCCGAGTAGGCTTGCTGCCCCGGTCGTAGAGCTCTCGGAAAGCTTTCCAACGGTATGCTGTGCGCCGCATAACTCCTTATGGATTAAAAGTTATGGGCACCGGAGCGACGGAGACCTGGTCACAAGCCCCACGCCCTTGGTTTGCAGGCCCAGCCTCTACGTGAAGTGAAGTTGTCTTGCCCAAGGTGCCATGGGATTCGGTAATAGAAATGTGGTAGATAAAATTTCTTGGCAACCCTAACCGGGGGAAAAAAATTAAAAAAGGGGGTGCAACACGAGGACTTCCCAGGGGGTCACCCATCCTAGTACTACTCTCGCCCAAGCGCGCTTAACTTAGGAGTTCTGATGGGATCCGGTGCATTAGTGCTGGCATGATAGCACCCATCATGTAGAGGGCACAAATCCTTTTTATATTGATGGTTCACAGTCCCAGCCTAGAGAGATGGCCCATTCAAAAGGCCAAATGGGCTTAACGATAACCCATCCACTTGAACAATGTAGCATCCTCGTAAGATGTGATATCGACGCATTGTAGGGCCCTATAATGTCCTGCAAGTTAGGTTGTCGTTCTTTTAACAGCTCAAGACTTACGTTCCAGGATGGAAAAATAGAGCAGAAGAAGAAAAGTGGCCCGAAACTGATGAAAACATTCGATTTTGGGCTCCAAAAATAGGCGCAGCCGAGCAAGCTTGCTGCCACCGTCGTAGAGCTCTTGGAGAGCTTTCCAACGGTATGCTGTGCGCTGCGTAACTCCTTACGAATCAAGAGTTATGGGCATCGGAGTGACGGAGACCTGGTCACAAGCCCCACGCCCTTTGTTTGCGGGCCCAGCCTCTACGTGAAGCGAACTTGTCTCGCCCAAGGTGCCGTGGGATTCGGTAATAGAAATGTGATGGATAAAGTATCTTGGCAACCCTAACCGAGGCAAAAAAGAATTGAAAAGGAGGGTGTAACACGAGGACTTCCCAGGGGGTCACCCATCCTAGTACTACTCTCGCCCAAACACACTTAACTTCAGAGTTCTGATGGGATCTGGTGCATTAGTGCGGGTATGATCACACCCATCATATTGAGGACACAAATCCCTTATGTGTTGACGGTTCACAATGCCTGCCCAGAGAGATGGCCTATTGAAAAGGCCCAATGGGCTTAAAGACAACCCATCAGCTTCAACAACGTGGCATCCTCGCAAGACGTTATATTGACTTGTTGTAGGGCCTTCTAATGTCCCGCGAGTTAGATTGTCGTCCTTTTAACAGCTCACGTCGTACGATTCGGGACCGAAAAACAGAGCAAAAGAAGAAAAATAATCCAAAACTGATGAAAACATTCGATTTTGGGCTCCAAAAATGAGCGCCGCTAGGCAGACTTGCTGCCCCCATCGTAGAGCTCTCGAAGAGCTTTCCAACGGTATGTTGTGCGCCACGTAACTCCTTACGGATAAAAAGTCATAGGCACCGGAGCGACAAAGACCTGGTCACAAGCCCCATGCCCTCTATTTGCGGGCCTAGCCTCTACGTGAATCGAAGTTGTCTTGCCCAAGGTGCCGTGGGATTCGGTAATAGAAATGTGGTGGATAAAGTATCTTGGCAACCCTAACTGGGGCAAGAGAAATTTAAAGAGGGGTGCAACACGAGGACTTCCCAGGGAGTCATCCATCCTAGTACTACTCTCGCCCAAGCACGCTTAACTTCGGAGTTCTTATGGGATCCGGTGCATTAGTGCTGGTATGATCGCACCCATTATGTTGAGGGCACAAATCCCTTATGTGTTGACGGTGCACAGTCTTAGCCCAGAGAGGTGGCCCATTCAAAAGGCCCAATGGGTTTAAGGACAACCCATCCGCTTCAACAACGTAGCATCCTCACAAGACGTGATATCGACGCATTGTACGACCCTCCAATGTTTCGCGAGTTAGGTTGTCGTCTTTTTAACAGCTCACGACGTACGATCCGAGACGAAAAAACTGAGCAAAAGAAGAAAAGTGGCCCGAAATTGATGAAAATGTTAAATTTTGGGCTCCAAAAACGGGCGCAACTGAGCAGGCTTGTTGCCCCCGTCATAGAGCTCTTGGAGAGCTTTCCAACAGTATGCTGTGCCCCGCGTAACTCCTTACGGATCAAAAGTTATGGGCACTGAAACGATGGAGACTTGGTCACAAGCCCTACACCTTCGGTTTGCGGGCCCAGCCTCTACGTGAAGCGAAGTTGTCTTGCCCAAGGTGCCTTGGGATTCGGTAATAGAAATGTGGTGGATAAAGTATCTTGGCAACCTTAATCGGGGCAAAAAAAGTTGAAAATAGGGTACAACACGAGGACTTCCAAGGGGGTCACCCATCGTAGTACTACTATCGCCCAAACACGCTTAACTTCGGAGTTCGAATGGGATTTGGTGCATTTGTGCTGGTATGATCGCACTCGTCTTGTTGAGGGCACAAATCCATTATGTGTTGACGGTTCATAGTCCCAGCCCAGAGAGATGGCCAATTCAAAAGGCCCAATGGGCTTAACGACAACCCATCCACTTTAACAACGCAGCCTCTTCGCAAGACGTGATATCGACCCATTGTAGGGCCCTCTAATGTCCCGCGAGTTAGGTTGTCATTCTTTTAACAGGTCACGACGTACGATCCGGGACGATAAAATGAGGCAAAGAAGAAAAGTGGCCCAAAACTGATGAAAACGTTCGATTTTGGGCTCTAAAAATGGGCGTAGCAGAGCAAGCTTGCTGCCCCCGTCGTAGAGCTCTCGAAGAGCTTTCCAACGGCATGTTGTGCACCGCGATACTCCTTACGGATCAAAATTTATAGGCACCGTAGAGACGGACACCTGGTCATAAGCCCCATGCCCTCGGTTTGCGGGCCCAGCCTCTAAGTGAAGCGTAGTTGTCTTGCCCAAGGTGCCGTGGGATTCAGTAATATAAATGTGGCGGATAAAGTATCTTGGCAACCCTAACCGGGGCAAAAAAAATTGAAAAGGGGGGTGCAACACAAGGACTTCCCAGGGGGTCACCCATCCTAGTACTAATCTTGCCCAAGAACGCTTAACTTCGAAGTTCTGATGGGATCCCGTGCATTAGTGCTGGTATGATCCTACCCGTTGTGTAAAGGGCACAAATCCTTTATTTGTTGACGGTTCAGAGTCCCAGCCCAAAGAGATGTCCCATTCAAAAGGCCCAATGGGCTTAACGACAACTCATCCGCTTCAACAACACAGCATCCCCGTAAGACGTGATATCGACGCGTTTTAAGGCCCTCTAATGACCAGCGAAATAGGTTGTTGTCCTTTTGGGATCTAAAAACGGGTGCAGCTAAACAAGCTAACTACCCCCATCGTAGAGCTCTTGGAGAGCTTTCCAACGGTATGCTATGCGCCGCGTAATTCCTTACGGATTAAAAGTTATAGGCACTGGAGCGACGGAGACGTGGTCACAAGCCCCATGTCGTCGGTTTACGAGCCCATCCTCTACGTGTATCGAAGTTGTCTTGCCCGAGGTACCATGGGATTCGGTAATAGAAATGTGGTGGATAAAGCATCTTGGCAACCCTAACCGGGGCAAAAAAAATTGAAAAGGTGGGTGCAACACGAGGACTTCCCATGGGGTCACCCATTCTAGCACTATTCTTAACTAAGCACACTTAACTTCAGAGTTCTAATGGGATCCGGTGCATTAGTGCTGGTATGATCGCACCCGTCATGTTGAGGGCACAAATCCTTTATGTGTTGTCGGTTCACTATCCCAACCCAGAGAGATGGCCAATTCAAAAGGCCCAATGGGCTTAACGACAACCCATCTGCTTCAACAACGCAGCATCCTCGCAAGACGTGATATCGACGTGTTGTAGGGCCCTCTAACGTCCCGCGAGTTAGGTAGTCGTCTTTTTAACAACTCACGACGTACGATCCGAGATGGAAAAACAAAAAAAATAGAAGAAAAGTGGCTCGAAACAGATGAAAACGTTCGATTTCAACCTCCAAAAACAATCGCAACCGAGCAAGATTGCTGCCGCCGTGTAGAGCTCTTGTAGAGCTTTCCAACGGTATCCTGTGTGCCGCGTAACTCCTTACGGATCAAAAGTTATGGGCACGGGACCAACGGAGACCTAGTCACAAGCCCTACGCACTCGGTTTGCAAGCCCAGCCTCTACGTGAAGCGAAGTTGTCTTGCCCAAGGTGCCGTGGGATTCGATAATAGAAATATGGTGGATAAAGTATCTTGACAACCCTAACCGGGGCAAAAAAAATTGAAAAGGGGTGGTGCAACACGAGGACTTCCCAAGGGGTCACCCATCCTAGTACTACTCTCGCCCAAGCAGGCTTAACTTCGGAGTTCTGAAGGGATCCAGTACATTAGTGCTGGTATGATTGCACCCGTCATGTTGAGGGCATAAATCCATTATGTGTAGACAGTTCACAATCCCAGCCTAGAGAGATGGCCCATTCAAAAGACCCAATAGGCTTAACAACAACCCATCCACTTCAACAATGTAGCATCCTCGTAAGACGTGATATCGACGCATTGTAGGGCCCTCTAATATCCCGCGACTTAGGTTGTCATCCTTTTAACAGCTCACGACGTACGATCCGGGATGAAAATAGAAGGCAAAAGAAGAAAAGTGGCCCGAAACTAATGAAAACGTTCGATTTTGGGCTACAAAAATGGGCACAGCCAAGCAAGCTTGCTGCCTCCGTCGTAGAGCTCTCGGACAGCTTTCCAACGGTATGTTGTGCGTCGCGATACTCCTTACGGATCAAAAGTTATAGGCGCCATAGCAAAGGAGATCTGGTCACAAGCCTCACACCCTCGGTTTGCGAGCCCAACCTCTACGTGAAGCGTAGTTGTCTTGCCCAAGCTGCCGTGGGATTTAGTAATAGAAATGTGGTGGATAAAGTATCTTGGCAACTGTAACCGGGGCAAAAAAAATTGAAAAGTGGGGTGCAACACGAGGACTTCCCTAGGGGTCACCCATCCTAGTACTACTCTCGCCCATGCACGCTTAACTTCGGAGTTCTGATAGGATACGGTGCATTAGTGCTTGTATGATCTCACCCGTGATGTTTAGGGCACAAATCCTTTATGTGTTGACGGTTCACAGTCCCAGCCTAGAGAGATGACCCAATCAAATGGCCCAATGGGCTTAACGACAACCTATCATCTTCAACAATGCAGCATCCTCGCAAGACATGAAATTGACGCGTAGTAGGGCCCTCTAATGTCCAGTGAGTTAGGTTGTCATCATTTTAACAGCTCACGACGTATGATCCGGGACGAAAAAACGGAGCAAAAGAAGAAAAATGGCCCGAAACTGATGAAATCGATCAATTTTGGGATCCAAAAATGTGCGTAGCCGAGCAAGCGAGCTACCCTCGACGTAGAGCTCTTGGAAAACTTTCTAACGGTATGCTATGTGCTGCGTAACTACTTACGGATCAAAAGTTATATGCACCGGAGCGACGGAGACCTGGTCACAAGCCCGACGCCCTCGGTTTGTGGGCCCAGCCTCGACGTGAATCGAAGTTGTCTTGCCCGAGGTGCCGTGGGATTCGATAATAGAAATGTGGTGGATAAAGCATCTTGGCAACCATAATCGGGGCAAAAAAAATTGAAAAGGGGGGTGCAACACGAGGACTTCACAGGCGGTCACCCATCCTAGTACTATTCTCGCCCAAGCACGCTTAACTTCGGAGTTCTGATGGGATCCGGTGCATTAGTGCTGGTGTGATAGCACCCGTCATGTTGAGGGCACAAATCTTTTATGTGTTGACGGTTCACAGTCCCAACCAAGAGAGATGGACCATTCAAAAGGCCCAATGGGCTTAACGACAACCCATCCACTTCAACAACGCATCATCCTCGCAAGACGTGATTTCGACGAGTTGTAGGGCCCTCTAAGGTCCCACGAGTTAGGTTGTCGTTCTTTTAATAGCTCTCGACGTTCGATCCGGGATGAAAAAACTGAGCAAAGGAAGAAAAGTGGCCCAAAACTAATGAAAACATTCGATTTTGGGCTCCGAAAATAGGCGCAGCTGAGTAGGCTTGCTGCCCCCATCGTAGGGCTCTCGGAGAGCTTTCCAACGGTATGCTGTGTGTCGCGTAACTCCTTATGGATCAAAAGTTATGGGCACTGGAGCGACGGTGACCTGGTCACAAGCCCCACGCCCTCGGTTTACGGGCCCAGCCTCTACGTGTAGCAAATTTGTCTTGCCCAAGGTGCCGTGGGATTCGGTAATGTAAATGTGGTGGATCAAGTATCTTGGCAACCCTATCCGGGGCAAAACAAATTTAAAAAAGGAGGTGCAACACGAGGACTTCCCAAGGGGTCACCCATCCTAGTACTACTGTCGCCCAAGCATGCTTAACTTTGGAGTTCTGATGGGATCCGATGCATTAGTGCAGGTATGATCGCACCCGTCATGTTGAGGGCACAAATCCTTTATGTGTTGACGGTTCACAGTCCCAGCCCCAAGAGATGGCCCATTCAAAAGGCCCAATGGGTTTAACGCCAACCATCCGCTTCAATAAAGCAGCATCCTCGCAAGACGTGATATCAACACGTTTTAGGGCCCCCTAATGTGCAACGATTTTTTTTGTCATCTTTTTAACAGCTCACGACGTACGACCCAGGATTAAAAAATAGAGCAAATGAAGAAAAGTTGCCCGAAACTGATGAAAACGTTCAATTTTGGGTTCAAAAACCAGTGCAGCCGAGCAAGTTAGCCACCCTTGTTGTAGAGCTCTCAGAGAGCTTTCCAACGGTATGCTGTGTGCCGTGTAACTCCTTACGGATCAAAAGTTTTGGGCACCGGAGCGACAGAGATGTGGTCACAAGCCCCACGCCCTCGGTTTGCGGGCCCATCCTCTACGTGAATTGAATTTGTCTTGCCCGAGGTACCGTGGGATTCAGTAATAGAAATGTGGTGGATAAAGCATCTTGGCAACCCTAACCGGGTCAAAAAAAATTGAAAAGGGGGGTGCAACATGATGACTTTGCAGGGGGTCACCCATTCTAGTACTACTCTTAACCAAGCACATATAACTTCGGCGTTGTGATGGGATCCGGTGCATTAGTACTGGTATGATCGCACCCGTCATGTTGAGGGAATAGATCCATTATGTGTTGACGGTTCACAGTCCCAGCCCAGAGAAATGGCCCATTCAAAAGGCCCAATGGGCTTAACGACAACCCATCAACTTCTACAACCCAGCATCCTCGCAAGACGTGATATCGACGCTTTGAAGGGCCCTCTAATGTCCCGCTAGTTAGGTTTTCGTCCTTTTAATAGCTCACGACGTACGATCCGGGACGAAAAAATAGAGCAAAAGAAGAAAAGATGCCTGAAACTGATGAAAATGTTCAATTTTGGGATAAAAAACAGGCGCAGCTAAGCAAGTTAGCCACCCTTGTCGTAGAGCTCTCGGAGAGCTTTCCAACGGTATGTTGTGCGCCGCGTAACTCCTTATGGATCAAAAGTTATGGGCACCAGAGCGACAGAGACATGGTCATCAGCCCCACGCCCTCGGTTTGCGGGCCCAACCTCTACGTGAATCGAAGTTGTCTTGCCCGAGGTACCGTGGGATTCGGTAATAGAAATGTGGTGGATAAAACATCTTGGCAATCCTAACAGGGTCAAAAAAAATTGAAAAGGGGGGTGCAACACGAAGACTTTCCTGGGGTCACCCATTCTAGTACTGCTCTCACCCAAGCACGCTTAACTTCGGAGTTCTAATGGAATCCGGTGCATTAGTGCTGGTATAATCGTAGCCGTCATGTTGAGGGCACCAATCCTTTATGTGTTGTTGGTTTAGAGTCCCAGCCCAGAGAGATGGCGCATTCAAAAGGCCCAATGGGCTTAATGACAACCCTTCCACTTCAACAACGAAGCATCCTCGCAAGACATGATATCGACGTGTTGTAAGGCCCTCTAATGTCCCGCGAGTTAGGTTGTCGTCCTTTTAATAGCTCGTGACGTACGATTCGGGATGGAAAAACAGATCAAAAGAAGAAAAGTGACCAAAAATAGATGAAAACGTTCGATTTTGGGCTCCGAAAATAGGCGCAGCCGAGCAGGCTAGCTCCCCCGTCGTAGGGCTCTCGGAGAGCTTTCCAACGGTATGTTGTGCGATGCTTAACTCCTTACGGATCAAAAGTTATGGGCACTGGAGCGACAGCGACCTGGTCACAAGCCCTACGCCCTCGGTTTGCAGGCCCAGCCTTTACGTGAAGTAAAGTTGTCTTGCCCAAGGTACCGTGGGATTCGGTAATAGAAATGTGGTGGATAAAGTATATTGGCAACCCTAACCAGGGTAAAAAAAATTTAAAAGAGGGGTGCAACACGAGGACTTCCTAGGGGGTCACTCATCCTAGTATTACTCTCGCCCAAGCACGCTTAACTTCGGAGTTCTGATGGGATCCGGTGCAATAGTACTTGTATGATTTCACCCGTCATGTTGAGGGCACAAATCCCTTATGTGTTGACGGTTCACAGTCCCAGCCCAGAGAGATGGCCCATTCAAAAGGCCCAATGGGCTTAACGACAACCCATCCGCTTCAACAACGCAGCATTCTCGCAAGATGTGATATCGATGCCTTGTAGGGCCTTCTAATTTTTCACGAGTAAGGTTGTCGTCCATTTAACAGCTCACGACATACGATTCGGGACGGAAAAACAGACAAAAAGAAAAAAAATATCCCGAAACAGATGAAAACATTCGATTTAATTCTCCGAAAACCAACGCAGCCGAGTAGGATTATTGCACCCTTCGTAGAGCTCTCGAAGAGCTTTCCAACATTATGTTGTGCGCCGCGTAACTCCTTACGGATGAAAAGTTATGAGCACCGAAGCAACGGAGACCTAGTCACAAGCCCCACACCATTGGTTTGCGGGCCCAGCCTCTACGTGAAGCAAAGTTTTCTTGCCCAAGGTGTCGTGGGATTCGGTAATAGAAATATGGTGGATAAAGTATCTTGGCAACCCTAACCGGGGCAAAAAAAATTGAATAGGGGGGTGCGACATGAGGACTTCCCAGGGGGTCACCCATCCTAGTTCTACTCTCGCCCAAGCACGCTTATCTTCGGAGTTTTGATGGGATCCGGTGCATTAGTGCTGGTATGATCGCACACGTCTTGTTGAGGGCACAAATCCATTTTGTGTTGACGGTTCACAGTCCCAACCCAGAGAGATGGCCCATTCAAAAGGCCCAATGGGCTTAACGACAACCCATCCATTTCAACAACGCAGCATCCTTGCAAGACGTGATATTGACGCATTGTAGGGCCCTCTAATATCCCGCGAGTTAGGTTGTCGTCCTTTTAACAGCTCACCACGTACGATCCGGGACAAAAAAATAGGGTAAAAAAAGAAAAGTGGACCAAAATAGATGAAAATGTTCAATTTTTGGCTCCAAAAATGAGCACAGCCGAGCAAGGTTGCTGCCCCCATCGTAGAGCTCTCGGAGAGCTTTCCAAAGGTATGTTGTGCGCCGCATAACTCATTACGGATCAAAAGTTATGGGCAACGGAGCGATGGAGACCTAGTCACAAGCCCCATGCCCTTGGTTTGCGGGCCCAAGCTCTACGTGAAGCAAAGTTGTTTTGCCCAAGGTGCCGTGGGATTCGATAATGGAAATGTGATGGATAAAGCATCCTGGCAACCCTTACCGGGGCAAAAAAAAATTGAAAAAGGGGGTGCAACACGAGGACTTCCCGGGGGTCACACATCCTAGTACTACTCTCATCCAAGCACGCTTAACTTCGGAGTTCAGATAGGATCCGGTGCATTAGAGTTGGTATGATCGCACCCGTCTTGTTAAGGTCACAAATCATTTATGTGTTAATGGTTCACAGTCCCAGCCTAGAGAGATGGCCCATTCAAATAGCCCATTGGGCTTAACGACAACCTATCCACTTCAATAGCACAGCATCCTCGCTAGACGTGATATCGATGCATTGTAGGGCCCTCTAATGTCCCGCAAGTTAGGTTATCGTCCTTTTAACTGCTAACGACATACGATCCAGGACGGAAAAACATAGCAAAAGAAGAAAAGTAGCCCGAAATTGATGAAAATGTTCGATTTTGGGCTCCAAAAACTGGCGCAGCCTAACAAGCTTGCTACCCTCGTCGTAGAGCTCTCGGAGAGCTTTCCAACGGTATACTGTGCGCTGCGTAACTCATTACGGATCAAAAGTTAAAGACACCGGAACGACGAAGACCTAGTCACAAGCCTCACGCCCTCGGTTTGCGGGGCCAACCTCTACGTGATATCAACGTATTGTAGGGCCCTCTAATGTCCCACGAGTTAGGTTATCGTCCTTTTAACAGCTCATGACGTATGATTCGGGATGGAAAAACAGAGCAGAAGAAGAAAAGTGGCCAAAAACTGTTGAAAATGTTCGATTTTGGACTTCAAAAACGAGTACAGCCTAGGAAGCTTGATACCCTCGTCGTAGTGCTCTTGGAGATCTTTCCAACGGTATACTGTGCACCGCGTAACTCCTTACGGATCAATAGTTATGGGCACCGGAGCGACGGAGACCTGGTCATAAGCCCCACGCCCTCGGTTTGCGGTCCCAGCCTCTACGTGAAGATAAGTTGTCTTGCCCAATGTGCCGTGGGATTCAGTAATAGAAATGTGGTGGATAAAGCATCTTGGCAACACTAATTGGGGCCAAAAAAAAGTTGAAATTGGGGGTGCAACACGAGGACTTCCTAGGGGGTCACACATCCTAGTACTACTCTCGCCCAAGCACACTTAAGTTCGGAGTTCTAATGGGATCTGGTGCATTGGTGCAGGTATGATCGCACCCGTCATGTTGAGGGCACAAATCCTTTATGTGTTGACGGTTCACAGTCCCAGCCCAGAGATATGGCCCATTCAAAACGCCCAATGGGCTTAATGACAACCCATCCGCTTCAACAACGCAGCATCCTCACAAGACATGATATCGATGCATTTTAGGGCCCTCTAATGTCCCGCGAGTTAGGTTGTCGTCGTTTTAATAGCTCACGACATACGATCCGGGACGGAAAAACAGAGCAAAAGAAGAAAAGTGGCCCGAAATTGAAAAAAAAGGTTCGGTTTTGCAGGCCCAGCCTCTATGTGAAACGAAGTTGTCTTGCCCAAGGTCCCGTGGGATTCGGTAATAGAAATGTGGTGGACAAAGCATCTTGGCATCCCTAACCGGGGCAAAAAAAATTGAAAAGGGGGGTGCAACACGAGGACTTCCCAGGGGGTCACCCATCCAAGTACTACTCTCGCCCAAGCACGCTTAACTTTAGAGTTCTTATAGGATCCGGAGCACTAGTACTGGTATGATTGCACCCGTCATGTTGAGGACACAAATACCTTTTGTGTTGACAGTTCACAGTCCCAACCCAGAGAGATGGCCCATTGAAAAGGCCCAATGGGCTTAACGATAACCCATCTGCTTCAACAACGCAGCATCCTCACAAGACTTGATATCGACGCAATGTAGGGCCCCCTAATGTCCCTCGAGTTAGGTTGTCGTCCTTCTAAGAGCTCATGACGTACGATCCGGGACAAAAAAATAGAGCAATAGAAGAAAAGTGGGCCGAAATTGATGAAAATGTTCGATTTTGGGCTCCAAAAATGGGCGCAGCCGAGCAAGCTTGCTATCCCCGTCGTAGTGCTCTCGGAGAGGTTTCCAACAGTATGCTATGCACCGCGTAACTCCTAACAAATCAAGAGTTATGGGCACCGGTGCGACGGAGACCTGGTCACAAGCCCCACGCCCTAGGTTTGCGGGCCCAGCCTATACATGAAGCGAAGTTGTCTTGCACAAGGTGTCGTGGGATTCGGTAATAGAAATGTGGTGGATAAAGCATCTTGGCAACCCTAACCGGGGCAAAAAAAATTTAAAAAGGGGGTGCAATACGAGGACTTCCCAGGGGGTCACCCATCCTAGTACTACTATCGCCCAAGCGTGCTTAACTTCGGAGTTCTGATGGGATCCCGTGCATTAGTGCTGGGATGATAGCACCCGTCATGTTGAGGGTACAAATCCTTTATGTGTCGCCGATTCACAGTCTAAGCCCTGGGAGATGGGCCATTCAAAAGGCCTAATAGGCTTAACGACAACCCATCCACTTCAACAACGCAACAAACGTGATATTGACGCATTGTAGGGCCCTCTAATGTCTCGCGAGTTAGGTTGTCATCCTTTTAACAGCTCATGGCGTACGATCCGGGACCCAAAAATAGAGCAAAAGAAGAAAAGTTACCCGAAACAAATGAAAACGTTTGATTTTAGGCTACAAAAAAAGGGAACAGCCTAGCAGGCATACTGTCCCCATCGTAGAGCTCTCGGAGAGCTTTCCAATGGTATGATGTGCTCAGCGCAACTCCTTACGGAGCAAAAGTTATGGTCACTGAAGCGACGGAGACTTGGTCAGAAGCCCCACGCCCTCGGTTTGCGAGCCCAGCCTTTACGTGAAGTGAAGTTTTCTTGCCTAAGGTCCCATGGGATTTGGTATTAGAAATGTGGTAGATAAAGCATCTTGGCAACCCTAACCGGGGCAAAAAAATTGAAAAGGGGGGTGCAATACGAGGACTTCCTAGGGGGACACCCATCCTAATACTACTGTCGCCCAAGAGCGCTTAACTTCGGAGTTCTAATGGGATCTGGTGCATTTGTGCTGGTATGATCGCAGCCGCCATGTTGAGGGCACAAATCCTTTATGTGTTGATGGTTCACAGTTGCAGCCCAGAGAGATGGCCCATTCAAAAGGCCCAGTGGGCTTAATGACAACCCTTCCGAATCAACAACGTAGCATCCTCTCAAGACATGATATCGACACGTTGTAGGGCCCTCTAATGTCCCGCGAGTTAGGTTGTTGTCCTTTTAACAGCTCACAATGTACGATCCGAGACCGAAAAACTGAGCAAAAGAAGAAAAGTTGCCCGAAATAGATGAAATGTTCGAGTTTGGGCTGCAAAAACGTGCGCAGCCTAGCAAACTAGCTACCCACGTCATTGAACTCTTGGAGAGCTTTCCAATGGTATGCTGTGTGACGCGTAACTCCTTACGGATCAAAAGTTAAGGGCACCGGAGCGTCGGAGACTTGGTCACAAGCCCCACGCCCTAGGTTTACGGGCCCAGCCTCTACATGAAGCGAAGTTGTCTTGCCCAAGGTGCCGTGGGATTCGGTAATAGAAATGTGGCGGATAAAACATCTTGGCAACACTAACTGGGGCAAAAAAGAAAGTTGAAAAGGGGTGTGCAACACGAGGACTTCCTAGGGGGTCACCCATTCGAGTACTACTCTCGCCCAAGCACGCTTAACTTCCGAGTTCTGATGGGATCCGGTGCATTAGTGCTTGTATGATCGCACCCGCCATGTTGAGGGCACAAATCCTTTATGTTTTGGCGGTTCATAGTCCTAGCCCAGAGAGATGGCCATTCAAAAGGCCTATTGGGCTTAACGACAACCCATCCACTTCAACAACGTAGCATCCTCGCAAGACGTGATATCGATGCATTGTAGGGCTCTCTATTGTCTCGCGAGTTATTTTATCATCCTTTTAATAGCTCACGATGTACGATCCGAGACAGAAAAACAGAGCAAAAGAAGAAAAGTGGCCTGAAAATAATGAAAACGTTCAATTTTGGGTTCCAAAAATGGGCGCAGCCAAGCAAGCATGCTACTCTCGTCGTAGAGTTCTTGGAGAGCTTTCGAAAGGTATGCTGTTCGCTGCGTAACTCCTTACGGATCAAAAGTTATGGGCACCAGAGTGACGAAGACCTGGTCACAAGCTCCATGCCCTCGGTTTGCGGGCACAGCCTCTACGTGAAGTGAAGTTGTCTTGCCCAAGGTGCCATGGGAATTGGTAATAGAAATGTGGTGGATAAAGCATCTTGGCAACCCTAACATGGGCAAAAAAAAGAAAAGTGGGGTGCAACACGAGAACTTCCCAGGGGGTCACCATACTAGTACAACTCTCGCCCAAGCACGTTTAACTTTGGAGTTCTGATGGGATACGGTGCCCTAGTGCTAGTGTGATCACACCCGTCATGTTGAGGACACAAATCCTTTATGTGTTGACGGTTTACAGTCCCAGCCCAGAGAGATGGCCCATTGAAAAGGCCCAATGGGCTTAACGACAACCCATCTGCTTCAACAACGCAGCATCCTCGCAAGATGAGATATCGACGCGCTGTAGGGCCCACTAATATCCCACGAGTTAGGTTGTCATAAATTTAAGAGCTCACGACGTACGATCAGGGATGAAAAAACAGAGCAAAAGAAGAAAAGTGGCCAAAAACTGATGAAAACGTTCGATTTTGGGCTCCAAAAATGGGCGGTGCTGGGCAACAATGTTGCCCCCATCGTAGAGCTCTCAAAGAGCTCTTCAACGGTATGTTGTGCACCGCGTAACTCCTTACGGATCAAAACATATTGGCACTGGAGCGACAGAGACCTGGTCACAAGCACCACGACCTACGTTTACGAGCCCAGCTTCTACATGAAGCGAAGTTGTCTTGCCCAAGGTGCAGTGGGATTCGGTAATAGAAATGTAGCAGATAAAGCACCTTGGCAACCCTAACCTGGGCAAAAAAAATTCGAAAGAGGGGTGCAACACGAGGACTTCCCAGGGGGTCACCCATCCTAGTACTACTCTCGCCCAAGCACGCTTAACTTCGGAGTTCTGACGGGATCTGGCGCATTAGTGGTGGTATGATTGCACCCGTCATGTTGAGGACACAAATCTTTTATGTGTTGACGGTTCACAGTGGCTTCCCAGAGAGATGGCCCATTCAAAAGTCCAAATGATCTTAATGACAACCCATCTGCTTCAACAACACAGCATCCTCGCAAGACGTGATATCGACGCGTTGTAGGGCCCTCTAATGTCCCGCAAGTTAGTTTGTTGTCCTTTTAATAGCTCACGACGTACGATCCTGGATGGAAAAACAGAGCAAAAGAAGAAAAGTGTCCCGAAATTGATGAAAACATACGATTCTGGGCTCCGAAAATAGGCGCAGCAGAGCAGGCTTACTGCCCCGGTCATAGAGCTCTTAGAGAGCTTTCTAACGGTATGCTGTGTGCCACATAACTCCTTACAGATCAAAAATTATGGGCACCGGAATGACAGAGACCTTGACACAAGCCCCAAGCCTTCGGTTTACGGGCCCAGCCTCTACGTGAAGCGAAGTTGTCTTGCCCAAGGTGCTGTGGGATTCGGTAATAGAAATGTGGTAGATAAAGCATCTTGGCAACTCTAACCGGGGTAAAAAATATTGAAAAGGGAGGTGCAACACGAGGATTTCCCAAGGGGTCACCCATCCTAGTACTACTCTCGCCCAAGCACGCTTAACTTCGGAGTTCTGATGGGATCCGGTGCATTAGTGCTGATATGATAAACCCCGTCATGTTGAGGGCACAAATCCTTTATATGTTGCCGGTTCACAGTCCCAACCCAGAGACATGGCCCATTCAAAAGGCCTAATGGGCTTAACGACAACCCATCCATTTCAACAATGTAGCATCCTCGCAAGACGTGATATCGACACATTGTAAGGCCCTCTAATGTCCCACGATTTAGGTTGTCGTCCTTTTAACAGCTCACGACGTACGATCTGGGACCAAAAAACATAGTAAAAGAAGAAAAGTGGCCCGAAATAATTGAAAACGTTCGATTTTGGTCTCCAAAAAAGTGGCACAGCTGAGTAGGCTAACATCCCTCGTCGTAGAGCTCTCAGAGAGCTTTCCAACGGTATACTATGCATATCGTAACTCCTTATGGATCAAAAGTTATGGGCACCGGAGCGACGGAGACCTGGTCACAAGCCCCACGACCTCGGTTTGCAGGCCCAGCCTCTACATGAAGTGAAGTTGTCTTGCCCAAGGTCCCGTGGGATTCGGTAACTGAAATATGGTGGATAAAGCATCTTGGCAACCGTAATCGGGGTAAAAAAAATTGAAAAAGGGGGTGCAACACGAGGACTTCCCAGGGGGTCACCCATCCTAGTACTACTCTCGCCCAAGCACGCTTAACTTTGGAGTTCTAATGGGATCCGGTGCATTAGTGCTGGTATGATTGCACTCGTCATGTTGAGGGCACACATGCTTTATGTGTTGATGGTTCACAGTTCCAACCGAGAGAGATGGCCCATTCAAAAGGCCCAATGGGCTTAACGACATCCCATCCACTTCAACAATACAGCATCCTCGCAAGACGTGATATCGACGCGTTGTAGGGCCCTCTAATGTCCCGCGAGTTAGGTTGTCGTCCTTTTAACAGCTCACGACGTATGATCTAGGACGAAAAGACTGAGCAAAGGAAGAAAAGTAGCCCAAAACTGATGAAAATGTTATATTTTGGGCTCCAAAAACGGACACAGCTGAGCAAGCTTGCTACCCCCGTCGTAGAGCTCTCAGAGAGCTTTCCAATGGTATGATGTGTGCCGCGCAACTCCTTACGGATCAAAAGTTATGGGCACCGGAGCGAAGAGACCTAGTCACAAGCCCCACGCCCTCGGTTTGCTGGCCCAGCCTCTACGTGAAGCGAAGTTGTCTTGCCCAAGTTGCCGTGGGATTCGGTAATAGAAATGTGGTGGATAAAGCATCTTGGCAATACTAACCGGGGCAAAAAAAAATTGGAAAGGGGGGTGCAACACGTGGATTTCCAATGGGGTCACCCATCATAGTACTACTCTCGCCCAAGCACGCTTAACTTCAGAGTTCTGATGGGATCCGGTGTATTTGTGCTGGTATGAATGCACCCGTCACGTTGGGGGCATAAATCCTTTATGTGTTTATGGTTCACAGTCCCAACCGAGAGAGATGGCCCATTCAAAAGGCCAAATGGGCTTAACGACAACCCATCCACTTCAACAACGCAGCATCCTCGCAAGACGTGATATCGAAGCGTTGTAAGGCCCTCTAATGTCCTGCGAGTTAGGTTGTCATCCTTTTAACAGCTCACGACGTACGATCCGGGATCGAAAAACAAAGCAAAAAAAGAAAAGTGGCCCGAAACTGATGAAAACGTTCGATTTTAGGATCCAAAAATGGGTGCAACTGAGTAGGCTTCCTATTCCTGTCGTAGTGCTCTCGGAGAGCTTTCAAATGGTATGCTGTGCGCTGCATAAATCCTTACGGATCAAAAGTTATGGGCACCAGAGCGACGGAGACTTGTCACAAGCCCCACGCCATAGGTTTGCGGGCCCAGCCTTTACGTGAAGCGAAGTTGTCTTGCCCAAGGTGCCGTGGGATTCAGTAAAAGAAATGTGGTGGATAAAGCATCTTGGCAACCCTAACCGGGGCAAGAAAAATTGAAAAGGGGGGTGCAACACGAGGACTTCCTAGGGGGTCACCCATCCTAGTACTACTCTCGCCCAAGCACGCTTAACTTCGGAGTTCTGATGGGATCCAGTGCATTAGTGCTGGTATGATCGCACCTATCATGTTGAGGGCACAAATCCTTTATGTGTTGACGGTTCACAGTCCCAGCCCAGAGAGATGGCCCATTCAAAAGGCCCAATGGGCTTAACGACAACCCATCCACTTCAACAACACAGTATCCTTGCAAGACGTGATATCGACGCGTTGTAAGGCCCTCTAATGTCCTGCGCGTTAGGTTGTCATCCTTTTAACAGCTCACGACGTACGATTCGGGACAGAAAAACAAGGCAAAAGAAGAAAAGTAGACCGAAACTGATGAAATCGTTCGATTTCAGCCTCCAAAAACTGGCACAGCCGAGCAGGTATGCTGCCTCCGTCGTAGAGCTCTCGTAGAGCTTTGCAACGGTATACTGTGTACCGCGTAACTCCTTACGGATCAAAAGTTATGTGCACCGGACTGATGGAGACCTAGTCACAAGCCCCACGCCCTAGGTTTGCGGGCCCAGCCTCTATATGAAGTGAAGTTGTCTTGCCCAAGATGTCATGGGATTCAGTAATAGAAATGTGGTGGATAAAACATCTTGGCAACACTAACTGGGGCAAAAAAAATTGAAAAAGGGGGTGCAACACGAGGACTTCCCAGGGGGTCACCCATCCTAGTACTACTCTCGCCAAAGCACGCTTAACTTTGGAGTTTTTATGGGATTCGGTGCAAAGTGCTGGTATGATCGCACCCATCATGTTGAGGGCACAAATCCTTTATGTGTTGACAGTTCACAGTCCCAGCCCAGAGAGATAGCCCATTCAAAAGGCCCAATGGGCTTAACGACAACCCGTCCGCTTCAACAACGCAACATCTTCACAAAACGTGATATCGACTCGTTGTAGGGCCCTCTAATGTCTCGTGAGTTAGGTTGTCATCCTTTTAACAGCTCACGACGTACGATCTGGATGGAAAAATAGAGCAAAAGAAGAAAAATAGCCCGAAACTGATGAAAATGTTCAATTTTTTATCCAAAAATGGGCGCAGCCAAGCTGACTAGCTACCCCCGTCATAGAGCTCTCGGAGAGCTTTCCAACGGTATGCAGTGTGTCGCGTAACTCTTTGCAGATCAAAAGTTATGGGCACCGGAGTGACGGAGACCTAGTCACAAGCACCATGCCCTCGGTTTGTGGGCCCAATCTCTACGTAAAGCGAAGTTGTCTTGCCCAAGGTGCCGTGGGATTCAGTAATAGAAATGTAATGGATAAAGCATCTTGGGAACCCTAACCGGGGCAAAAAAAATTGAAAAGGGGGGGTGCAACATGAGGACTTCACCGTGGGTTACCCACCCTAGTACTACTTTCGACCAAGCACACTTAACTTCGGAGTTCTGGTGGGATCCGGTGCATTAGTGCTGGTATGATTGCACCTGTCATGTTGAGGGCACAAATCCTTTATGTGTTGACGGTTCACAGTCCCAGCCCAGAGAGATGGTCATTCAAAAGGCCCAATGGGCTTAACGATAACCCATCCACTTCAACAACACAGCATCCTCGCAAGACGTGATATCGACGTGTCGTAGAGCCCTTTAATGTCCCGCGAGTTAGGTTGCCGTCCTTTTTAACAGCTCATGATGTACGATCCGGGACGGAAAAACAAAGCAAAAGATGAAAAGTGGCCCGAAACTGATGAAAATGTTTGATTTTGGGCTCCAAAAATGGGCTTAGCCGAGCAACCTTGTTGCCCCTATTGTAGAGCTCTCGGAGTGCTTTCCAACGGTATGCTGTGCACCACGTAATTCCTTACGGATCAAAAGTTATGGGCACTGGAGCAACGGAGACCTAGTCACAAGCACCACGCCATAGGTTTGCGGGCCCAGCCTCTACGTGAAGCAAAGTTGTCTTGCCCAAGGTGCTGTGGGATTCGGTAATATAAATGTGGTGGATAAAGCATCTTGGCAACCCAAACTAGGGCAAAAAAAATTGAAAATGGGGGTGCAACACGAGGACTTCCCTGGGGGTCACCTATCCTAGTACTACTCTCGTCCAAGCACGCTTAACTTTGGAGTTCTGATGGGATCCGGTGCATTAGTGCTGGTATGATCGCACCCGTCATGTTTGTGAGGCCCGACCTCAATTTGCGTGCGATACGTCACTTCGTGTGCCCTAACCTAGATTTACGTGCCTTGACCTAGGTTTAAGAGTCGTGTTTCATTTTATGTGCCTTGCATCGAATTACGTGCTTTCATTTAGGGTTGCGTGCATTTGCTTGGGAAATGTGCATTCGTCTCGTTGTTCGTGCCTTACCTCGTAGTATGTGTTCTAAACCTAGAAAAGCATCCCTGCTCGCTAATCAAGATAGCATCTTACTCGAAACACTAGATTATTAACTAATCCTACAAACTCCACTAACTAATATTAAAAGTCAATGCACTAGAAGACAAAATTTCACCAAAAGCTAAACATTCTTATTATTTATTCTTTATTCTTTTGCAAACTCCTACAATAAAATAATGCTCAAAACATGACAAATTCATATTTGAGCTTTGCCTTGGCCGACCATGTGAAGAGCTTTTGACATGCTTTGCAATTTCAAAAATCAAGTTTAGACATTCTATGACACAATGCAAAAAAAAAAAAAAAAAAGAGAGAACCAAGCATTATTTTATCCACCACCATGCTCCACATTCTCGGCCCAGTCAATACCCATACTAAGACAATTCAAAACATGCTTTAGATGACACAAAATTAGAAATTTTAGAAGCTCAAGGCTGACACATGCTCACACCAACATTTCATTCTTTTCAAACTTCTCATTCTCTCATTTACACTCTCTATCTCTTGGCCTTGGCTGCAACCTTAGTCTCCATAGCTTGAACTCTCATTCTAAGACTCTCCTAGACATCCAAGACTCTAAGGACCTCGACCAAGCTAGCAAGAAGCAAGGAGATTTGCATGCAAGCTCATAGAACACTCATTCCTAGGTATGTTTGATAGCTTTTCTTTTATCTCCCTTTTGTTCTAACTATATGCACATACTAAGGACATGGTAACTCAGCTAGGAATTAAGGAAATCAAGCAATATCTCTCGGCCAAACAAGGAGAGAAGACCATTTGTGCATCTTCAAGAGTTTTGAGCATCATTTGTTGTCAATAGGCTAAGGTGAGGGTTAATCTTTTTTTTAAGCTTTTAAAAACTACATGCATGCCTTCATATGTCTATTTTTACCTCTATACTTGTGGTATATGTGCGTACATGAGCTTTTGTAACCATGCATGGCAAGATATTTAGCTAGAACTTGGAGATAGGTAAAATCGCGAAAATGGAGCAGGTTTTTGGCTAGTTCTAAGCATTTTTCATAGAAATAGGCCAATGCCAATTTTGACCCTAAGGTCTCCAAAATGGCAAAACATCGAAGGGTGTCTAAATCTGGAAAATCTGGAAAAATGGAGCAGGTTTTTGGCTGTTCACTGTCCTTGTAGAACGAAACAGTTTTGACCTAGTAAATGATATCCAAAATGCATGAAATTTGGTAGTTGCTATATTTTTCAGTTCTGGATATTTTTTCCAGAAACAGGCCAAAGCCAATTCTGACCCTAATACACTCAAAAATAGCAAAAATCGTAATGTGTCTAAAACTGGACAGTTTTGCGTAGTCTCACGGTTTTGGCCATAACTCCTAAGTCTGAGCTCCAAATGAGGTGAGGTTTGTTTCTGGATTTAAATCATTCATTAAGATTTAATTTGACATTTTGTTGACTGGAATTGGAGATTGTTTTCTTGTCTAAATGATTGTGGAAAAACAGACCATTGCGGTGAGGTTTTTATCTAGTGATATGCTTTGAAAATTATTGTAAATTCTCTTGTGGTATTAAATGCTTGGGATTGTGGCACTTGGATGTTGTGTGGGCTGTTTTGGATGATTGAGGATGTTTTAATTTATTGATGCATGGCTTGGGTTTAATTACGCAACAACTTGTGGCTTAATCGCACGTGTAAGCATGAATTGAAACCCTAGTGATTATGAAAACTCGCTAAGTGTTGATCCTATGGTTATTGTGTCTAATTATGTGATTGGTGGGCTGCTCGTAGCTGTCCTTATAGCCCTAAATGTGATTTCCGATTATTACATGTTGGTAAGTAGACCTTTCTTGCACCCGGTCTCACGTAGACGTCCTTGCATGCTTGTATAAAATTATTATCTGATTACGTGAACCCCGAAATGAGTTATATGACTTGATTTACATGTGTTACATGGCTGCCCGTTTAATATTCATATAACTCCATGTGCTTTACAAGTGAAATTACATGTCAAAGCATGCCTCGTGTGTTTACTTGTCAATATGAAATCTTATGACTGCTCGGAGGCAACCTACTTTGTTGTCCTCCTAATGTGATATGTTAAATGTTATAAATGTGCCTTGCATACAAGGTTGCAACCTTTCATTTTGGCGTGGTAGCGTTTCACGCACACCGGGCGGCATTGGGCTTGCCGGTACAACCGTGACTACCATTGTCCAATTCCCTCTCTCACTTGGGGGCTAGACTTCCTCGGAGAGTTGGGTCGTAGGATATCGGGGTACATCCGGAGTACACCCATTTGGCGTGATAAGTGGATGATTTGAAGTCGGCTGCAACAACTGATATTGGAAATGAATTGAGAGCAAAAGCTCACCGTATCCTTTTTATTATGCGTATAAGGACTCTCGCTTGGTTCCCAGAGGACCTCGGGGAGGAAAGAAGGGTAATTGTATTCTTTTACTTTTATATTACATTATGAACTTACTTGTGTTATATGTCATGCTTTCAAAAAGGGTTTTTCGTAAGTTGAATCGGAAAAAGAGTTTCAAAATGTATTTCTCATTCCCCCTCGCTGAGTTCATAAGGACTCACCCTCTTTTATCATCTCAGGTGAAGAAGATCAGGAATAGGTACCTTAGGATAACGTGCCTATCGATGACTCCTTGGAGTGATTATCTACCCTACGTGCCTTACTTGACTGTGGTTATTTTGTGAACGATATGTTGTTTTGCAGACTATTTCTTATGTTGCTTGTTATCGTTATTGTAAATGACCCACGTTGTAATTTGGGGTTTAATTTTGATTTGTACTGTTTATAACTAGACAGACACCCTATTTGCTCGTTTTGCTACTTTGATTGGTAACTATTGCAGGCTTATGAAGTATTAGGCAAGAGTTAAGTAAAATGAATCTATCCAATCTTAAGCAGGTACTCTTTGGTAAGGTAAGATCCACAAGTACTTGTGTAATAAGGATTGACAAATAAACGAGACATAGTTATCATGCTAGGTTGTTAATCAAACGAGACTTGAGATAAATAGTGGACATATCACTTGGTGATAAATAGTAATCTTAGTTGGAATCGAATTTGAGATTAAAAGTTTTGAGGAGTTTAGAAAATTAGGTCAAACTAAAGAGCCAATTACAGTTGTCATGCTGCCAGTTTTTCAAAAATCTTTTGGAGCTTCTAGGCTAACGTTAAGTGGTAAATCTTAATGAATGATTAAGTATGTGAAATGGTATAAATGATTAGATCACACCCTAGTCTAGCCTCTATAGGTTGGGTTGGGGCGTGACACCTTTTAGAAATGGTATCAGAGCTTAGATTGCTTAAGCCGGGTTTAACTCTCGGACCATGGGTAGAAGCACTAAGGTTATTGGGATGACTTGTTTATGTGTTAATGTGTGACAATATTAGTTGTTCCTTCTTTGTTTCTATGTGCTTATGTGATTAACATGTCTTAATTGTTTCGAGAATTGTATGTCTATGTAAAATTATATGTTGCATACCTTATACATTAAATTCTTGTCTTGTCGTATTCCAATAAATTGTGCATCATAATATGTGCCTATAGATGGCTGGCCCTAGTACCCGCAATACCAATAGGAGCGATGAGTCTCAAGGAGCCGGAGATGCTCATCAAACTAATCCTAGCATGGCCATGTTTAACATGATGGCGAATGCTATGGATCGCGTGTCGCAAGTAATGGAATGTCAAGATGCATATGAAGCGAACAACAACAACAACAACAACAACAACAACAACAACAAGAATGGTGGTAACAATGCGAGAAATAGCAGAATGCGGGAGTTCCTTGACTTTCGCCCATCCAAATTCTACGGGGAAGCTGATGATGCAAAGGCAAAGGCTTGGTTGTTTGAAATTGAAAGGATTTTTAGGCCACTTGACTATACTGATGAGGAAAAGATTGAGTTCGCTGTGTTTCTGTTGCGCGGGGATGCTGAGCATTGGTGGCACACTGTGGAGGCACTTTGGGAAACTGATCATACGCCTCGCTTGTGGGGTAATTTTGTTAAGGCATTCAATGAAAAATACGTACCTGCAGTTTCCAGGCAGAGGCGAATTGAAGAATTCATGCACTTGAACCAGGGTAACATGACGGTGGCCCAGTATGAGGCTCGTTTTGACCGATAGTCCCGTTATGCTCAATCCATGGGCAGTACCCCTGAGGAGAAGATGTGGAAATTTACGAATGGGTTGAGGCCAGAAATTCAGGATCAGTTGGCTTCATATGACTTCACTACCTATTCTGCTCTCCTTGTTGTTGCCTCCCGAGTTGAGAAGAGGAAACTTGATAGGGCCGGTTCAAGTTAGCCGAACAAGAAACCATATCAGCCTCCAAGACAACAAAGGAAATTCTAGACTCAGAGTCGCAGTCAGGGCTAGAGCCAGAACAGACCAATCAATAACCGTGGCCCGACTAAAGCACCATCAGTCTCTTCCACTCGTGGATCCATAGGTAGTTTACCTGCTACTCAGTCTATCAACTGTTCTTACTGTGACAAGAAGGGTCACACCGAGGCCCAGTGCTGGAAGAAGTTAGGACAATGCGTGCGGTGTGGCAGTGATCAGCATCAGATCAAGGATTGCCCTAAATGGCAAGGGGGACAAAATCAGATTAAACCAGCTGGTAGAGGCAAGACTCCAGTTCTTAGAGTTCAGGCTCGAGCTTATGGTATTGAGTGCAAGGAGCTTCCTGAGGAGATTGCTGTTGTTGAAGGTACATTCTTGATATTGAATCAACCTGTTAGGGTATTAATTGATCCAGGTGTTACTCATTCGTTTATTACTCCCTTATGTGTGCAACGTGTGAAATTACGAGTTGTATGTTTGCCTTACGAAGTAGAAGTTGGTACTCCGATGGGTTCTAAACTAGTTACTAGCTCAGCTTGTAAAGCATGTAAAATCCAAATTAAGGATAGGGAATTCTCAGCCAATCTTATAGTGTTACCCTTTCGAGACTATGAAGTCATCTTAGGGATGGACTGGTTGGCAAAGCATCATGCCCAACTAGATTGCCGGACGAAGATTGTAACATTCCAGATATCTGGTCAACCAATATTGGAGGTAATAGGTCAAAAATACTTCACCGGGAGTTCCATCATTTCATCTACTAAAGCAATGAAGTCCTTGAGAAAAGGGTGTAGTGGATACTTAGCTTACCTCATCAACAAGCCATCGGACAAAGCTAAGTTGAAGGAGATACCGGTGATTAAAGATTATGCTGACGTGTTTCCAGAAGAATTGCCGGGTTTGCCTCCGGATCGGGAAATTGAATTTGTAATAGAAGTACTGCTTGGCACCCAGCTGATATCTAAAGCTCCCTATCGTATGGCACCAGCCGAGCTACAAGAATTGAAGGACCAATTGCAAGGATTGTTGAAGAAGGGGTTTGTTCAACCAAGTTCTTCTCCGTAGGGTGCACCAGTCCTATTTGTAAAGAAAAAAGACGGAATGTTGAGGCTATGCATCGATTACCGAGGATTGAACCAAGTGACTGTCAAGAATAAATACCCACTTCCACTGATCGACGAGTTGTTTGATCAACTTCAAGGAGCTAAAGTGTATTCGAAACTCGACTTGAGATAAGGGTATTATCAGCTACGAATCAAAAAGGAGGATGTACCTAAATCAGCTTTCAGGACGAGATATAGGCATTATGAATTTGTGGCCATTTGGGCTAACTAATGCCCCTGCAACTTTTATGGACTTGATGCATAGGGTGTTTCAACCCTACTTGGACCAATTTATGGTGATCTTTATTGATGATATTTTGGTATACTCGAAATCCGAGGCTGAACATGAACAACATCTGCGATTGGTATTGCAGAAACTTCGAGAGCATCAATTGTATGCAAAGTTTAGCAAATGCGAATTTTGGTTGCGACAGATTGCATTCCTAGGGCATATCATATCCCAAGAGAGAATAGCGGTGGACCCATCAAAGATAGAAGCGGTGATGTCTTGGAAGAAGCCAGAAAATGTTACGGAAGTTCGGAGTTTTCTTGGTTTAGCCGGCTATTATCGGAGGTTCGTGAAGAATTTCTCAAAGATTGCAGGACCGCTTACAAAGCTCACTCAGAAGAAAACAAAGTTCGTGTGGGATGACAAGTGTGAGAACAGCTTTCAAGAATTGAAGAAAAGATTGACAACCACACCTGTTCTTGCATTGCCTGAAGGGAGTCAAGGCTTTGTAATCTATAGTGATGCTTCTAAGGAAAGACTAGGTTGCGTGTTAATGCAAAATGGTAGAGTGATTGCGTATGCCTCTAGGAAGCCCAAGTCGTACGAATTGAATTACCCGACGCATGATTTGGAGTTAGCGGCTATTGTGTTTGCACTCAAGAAATGGAGGCACTATTTGTGGGGTAACAAGTTTGAGGTGTCTACTAATCACAAGAGCTTGAAATACTTGTTCTCACAAAAAGAGTTGAACATGAGGCAAAGATGGTGGATAGAGCTCTTGGATGATTATAACTGCACAATCAATTATGTGCCCGGTAAAGCAAATGTAGTTGCAGATGCCTTAAGTCAAAAAGCGAGCATGGCAAAACTGGAAGTTAAGGTGCAGGAATTGTTAGAGGAAGCATTTTTGTGGAATCCACAATTGACTCAAAAAGGGTTACTTTTTTCCACTACACAAGTTCAGTCAACCTTGTTGTCTGAATTACGAGAGGCTCAACAGAAGGACCAATAGTTTCAGAAGATTAAAGAAAGCAACACAGATTTCAAGTTTCATAATGATGGTATTTGGAGGTTCAGGAATCGGATTTGTGTTCCTAATGAGCCACAGTTGAAAAAGAAGATTCTTGAAGAAGCCCATAATTTGAGATACACTATTCACCCCGGCGGGACAAAGATGTACCGGGATTTGAAGCAACACTATTGGTGGAATAACATGAAGAGGGAGATCATGGAGTTTGTGGCACGATGTTTGACTTGCCAGAAAGTCAAAGCAGAACATCAACAACCGGCAGGTTTGCTTCAACCGTTGGAAATTTCCTGATGGAAATGGGAACATATAACTATGGACTTTGTCATAGACCTGCCCAGGTCACAAAAGGGTCATGACGCCGTTTGGGTCATAGTAGATAGATTGACCAAGTCAGCGCACTTCTTACCGATGAACAAGGAGGATAGCCCAGAGAAACTGGGAGATATGTATGTGGCGGATATTGTAAGGTTGCACGGGATGCCTGTGAGTATTGTGTCGGATAGGGATCCTCGTTTTACTTCCCGATTTTGGAAGATATTGCAAGAAGCTTTGGGAACGAAGTTGAGTTTCAGTACAGCTTATCACCCTCAAACGGAAGGACAATCTAAGAGAACTATTCAGATTCTGGAAGATATGCTGAGGGCGTGTGTTCTAGACTTCGGAAAAGGTTGGGAGAAATATCTGCCCCTAGCGGAGTTCGCTTATAATAACAGCTATCAGGCCACTATCGGGATGGCCCCATTTGAGGCATTGTATAGGCGCCAGTGTCGATCCCCAATTTACTGGGATGAAGTAGGTGAGACGAAGACTTTTGACCCGACCCTGCTACCAGAACTTATGAAAACTGTTGATAATGTCCACCTCATGCGGAAACGGATGCTTACCGCCCAAAGCAGGCAGAAAAGTTATGCAAACCGACGGAGACGAAATCTAGAGTTTGAGGTCGGAAACAAGGTGTTCTTGAAGTTATCACCTCGGAGGGGACTGACTAAACATGGCAAGGGTGGAAAGTTGAGCCCGAGGTTTGTAGGACCATTTGAAATAGTTGAAAAGGTTGGAAAATTGGCGTATCGCCTGGAACTACCCCAAAACCTCTCCAATATTCATGATGTCTTTCATGTTTCAATGCTACAAAATTTATCATCCTGATCCATCGCATATCTTGGAGCCAGAGCCATTGCAACTTCGGGAGAACTTGTCTTATGAAGAGAAGCCCATTCGGATCCTAGACAAGCAAGATCGGGAGTTGCGCAACAAATTTATACCGATGGTGAAAGTGTTGTGGGATCACCATGGAGTTGAAGAAGCAACGTGGGAAAGACGAGACCAGATGGAGCAACAGTATCCAGCATTATTTCAAAGGTAATATTGAATTTCGGGACAAAATTCTTTTAAGGAGGGGAGGATGTGAGGCCCGACCTCGATTTATGTGCGAGACCTCGTTTTGTGTGCCCTAATCTAGAATTGGATGCCTTGACCTAGGTTTAAGAGTCGTGCCTCATTTTATGTGTCGTGCATCGAATTACGTGCATTCATTTAGGGTTGCGTACATTTGCTTAAAAAATGTGCATTCGTCTCGTAGTTTGTGCCTTACCTCATAGTGCGTGCCTTAAATCTAGGAAAGCATCCCCGCACACTAATCAAGATAGCATCTTACATGAAGCACTAGATTATTAACTAATCCTACAAACTCCACTAACTAATATTAAAATGCTAAGTCAATGCACTAGAAGACAAAATTTCACCAAAAGCTAAACATTCTTATTCTTTATTCTTTATTCTTTTGCAAACTCCAAGCACCTACAATAAAATAATGCTCAAAATATGACAAATTCAGATTTGAGCTTTGCCTTGGCCGACCATGTGAAGAGCTTTTGACATGCTTTGCAATTTCAAAAATCAAGTTTAGACATTCTATGACACAATGCAAAAAAAAATAAAAACCAAGCATTATTTTATCCACCACCATTCTCCACATTCTTGGCCCAGTCAATACCCATACTAAGACAATTCAAAACATGCTTTAGATGACACAAAATCAGAAATTTTAGAAGCTCAAGGCCAACACATGCTCACACCAACATTTCATTCTTTTCAAACTTCTCATTCTCTCATTTACACTCTCTATCTCTCGGCCTTGGCTGCAACCTTAGTCTCCATAGCTTGAACTCTCATTCTAAGACTCTCCTAGACATTCAAGACTCTAAGGAACTCGACCAAGCTAGCAAGAAGCAAGGAGATTTGCATGCAAGCTCATAGAATACTCATTTCGTCCCTAGGTATATTTGATAGCTTTTCTATCATCTCCCTTTTGTTCTAACCACATGCACATACTAAGGACATGGTAACTCAGCTAGGAATTAAGGAAATCAAGCAATATCTCTCGGCCAAACAAGGAGAGAAGACCATTTGTGCATCTTCAAGAGTTTTGAGCATCATTTGTTGTCAATAGGCTAAGGTGAAGGTTAATCTTTTTTTTAAGCTTTCAAAAACCACATGCATGCCTTCATATGTCTATTTTTACCTCTGTACTTGTGGTATATGTGCATACATGAGCTTTTGCAACCATGCATGGCAAGATATTTAGCTAGAACTTGGAAATAGGTAAAATCGCGAAAATGACAGATTTCTGACTTGTTAGAGCGAAGTGAATTTGGCATGGTAGATGATGTTGAAAATGCATAAAAATTGGTAGGTGACTAGTTTTGCCAGTTCTGAGCATTTTTTGTAGAAATAGGCCAAGGCAATTTTGACTCTAAGGTCTCCAAAATGGCAAAACATCGAAGGGTGTCTAAATCTGGAAAATCTAGGAAAATGGAGCAGGTTTTTGGCAGTTCACTGTCCTTGTAGAACGAAACAGTTTTGACCTAGTAAATGATATCTAAAATGCATGAAATTTGGTAGATTGCTAGATGTTTCAGTTCTGGACCTTTTTTCCAGAAATAGACCAAAGCCAATTCTGACCCTAATACCCTCAAAAATAGCAAAAATCGTAATTTGTCTAAAACTGGACAGTTTTACGTAGTCTCACGGTTTTGGCCATAACTCCTAAGTTTGAGATCCAAATGAGGTGAGGTTTGTTTCTGGATTTAAATCATTCATTAAGATTTAATTTGAAATTTTGTTCACTGGAATTGGAGATTGTTTGCTTGTCTAAATGATTGTGGGAAAACAGACCATTGCAGTGAGGTTTTTATCTAGTGATATGCTTTGAAAATTATTGTAATTTCTCTTGTGGTATTAAATGCTTGGGATTGTGACACTTGGATGTTGTCTGGACTATTTTGGATGATTGAGGATGTTTTAATTAATTGATGCATGGCTTGGGTTTAATTACGCGACAACTTGTGGCTTAATCGCACGTGTAAGCATGAATTGAAACCCTAGTGATTATGAAAACTCGCTAAGTGTTGATCCTATGGTTATTGTGTCTAATTATGTGATTGGTGGGCTGCCCGTAGTTGTCCTTATAGCCCTAAATGTGATTTCCAATGATTACATGTTGATAAGTAGACCTTTCTTGCACCCGGTCCTACGTAGACGTCGTTGCATGCTTGTATAAACTTATTATCTGATTACGTGAGCCCCGAAATGAGTTATATGACTTCATTTACATGTGTTACATGGCTGCCCGTTTAATATTCATATAACTCCATGTGCTTCACAACTGAAATTACATGTCAAAGCATGCCTCGTGTGTTTACTTGTCAATGTGCAATCTTATGACTGCTCGGAGGCAACCTACTTTGTTGCCCTCCTAATGTGATATGTTAAATGTTATAAATGTGCATTGCATACAAGGTTGCAACCTTTCATTTTGGCGTGGTAGCATTTCACGCACATCGGGCAGCATCAGGCTTGCTGGTGCAACCGTGACTACTATTGTCCAATTCCCTCTCTCACTTGGGGACTAGACTTCCTCGGAGAGTTGGGTCGTAGGATTTCGAGGTACATCCGGAGTACACCCATTTGGAGTGATAAGTGGATGATTTGAAGTCGGCCGCAACAACTGATATTGGAAATGAATTGAGAGCAAAAGCTCACCGTATCCTTTTTATTATGTGTATAAGTACTCTCACTTGGTTCCAGAGGACCTCGGGGAGGAAAGACGGGTAATTGTGTTCTTTTACTTTTATATTACATTATGAACTTACTTGTGTTATATGTCATGCTTTCAAAAAGGGTTTTTCATAAGTTGAACCGGAAAAAGAGTTGCAAAATGTATTTCTCATTCCCCCCCGCTGAGTTCATAATGACTCACCCTCTTTTATCATTTCAGGTGAAGAAGATCAGGAACAGGTACCTTAGGATAACGTGCCTATCGATGACTCCTTGGAGTGATTGCCTGCCCTACGTGCCTTACTTGACTGTGGCTATTTTGTGAACGATATGTTGTTTTGAAGACTATTTCTTATGTTGCTTGTTATCGTTATTGTAAATGACTCCCGTTGTAATTTGGGGTCTAATTTTGATTTGTACTATTTATAACTAGACAGACACCCTATTTGTTCATTTTTCTACTTTGATTGGTAACTACTGCAGGCTTATGAAGTACTAGGCAAAACTTAAGTAAAATGAATCTATCCAATCTTAAGCAGTTACTCTTTGGTAAGCTAAGATCCACAACTACTTGTGTAACAAGGATTGACAAATAAACGAGACATAGTTATCTTGCTAGGTTGTTAATCAAACGAGACTTGAGCTAGATAGTGGACATATCAATTGGTGATAAATAGTAATCTTAGTTGGAATTGAATTTGAGATTGAAAGTTTTGAGGCGTTTAGAAAATTAGGTCAAACTAAAGAGCCAATTACAGTCGTCATGCTGCCGGCTTTTCAAAAATCTTTTGGAGCTTCTAGGCTAACGTTAAGTGTTAAATCTTAATGAATGATTAAGTATGTGAAATGGTATAAATGATTAGATCACACCCTAGTCTAGCCTCTATAGGTTGGGTTGGGGCGTGACAATGTTGAGGGCACAAATCCTTTTTGTGTTGACGATTCACAGTCCCAGCCCAGAGAGATGGCCCATTCAAAAGGCCCAATAGGCTTAATGACAACCCATCCACTTCAACAATGCAGCATCCTCGTAAGATGTGATATCAACGCATTGTAGGGCCCTCTAATGTCCCACGAGTTAGGTTATCGTCATTTTAACAAATCGTGATGTACGATCCGGGACGAAAAAATAGAGCAAAAGAAGAAAAGTGGCCCGAAACTGATGAAATCATTCAATTTTGGGCTCCAAAAATGGGCGCAGCCGAGTAGGCTTATTGCCCCCGTCTTAGAGCTATCGGAGAGCTTTTCAACGGTATGCTATGCATCATATAACTCCTTATGGATCAAAAGTTATAGGCACCGGAGCGACGGAGACATCGTCACAAGCCCCACGCCCTAGGTTTGTGGGCCCAACCTCTACGTGAAGCGAAGTTGTCTTGCCCAAGGTGCCGTGGGATTCAGTAATAGAAATATGGTGGATAAACCATCTTGGCAAGCCTAACTGTGGCAAAAAAAAATTGAAAAGGGGGGTTTAATACGAGGACTGCTCAAGGGGTCACCGATCCAACTACTACTCTCGCCCAAGCATGCTTAACTTCGGAGTTCTGATGGGATCCGGTGCATTAGTGCTGGTATGATCACACCCGTCATGTTGAGAGCACAAATCCTTTATGTGTTGACGGTTCACAGTCCCAGCCTAGAGAGATAGCCCATTCAAAAGGCGCAATGGGCTTAACAACAACCCATCCACTTCAACAACGTAGCATCCTTATAAGACATGATATCAACGCGTTGTAGGGCCCTCTAATGTCCCACGAGTTAGGTTGTCATCCTTTTAACAACTCACGACGTACGATCCGGGATGGAAAAATAGAGCAAAAGAAGAAAAGTGGACTGAAACTAATGAAAACGTTCGATTTTGGGATCCAAAAATTGGCGCAGCCGAGCAGGTTTGCTACCCCTGTCGTAGAGCTCTCAGAGAGCTTTCTAACGGTATGCTGTGCACCGCATATCTTATTACATATCAAAAGTTATGGGCACCGGAGCGATGGAGACCTGGTCACAAGCCCCACGCCCTAGGTTTGTGGGCCCAGCCTCTACGTGAAGCGAAGTTGTCTTGCCTAAGGTGCCGTGGGATTCGGTAATAGAAACGTGGTGGATAAAACATCTTGGCAACACTAACTAGGGCAAAAAAAATTGAAAAGGGGAGTGCAACACGAGGACTTCCCAAGGGGTCACCCATGCTATTACTACTCTCGCCCAAGCATGCTTAACTTCAGAGTTCTGATGGGATCCGGTGCAAAGTGCGGGTATGGTCGCACCCGTCATGTTGAGGGCACAAATCTTTTATGTGTTGACGGTTCACAGTCCCAGCCCAGAGAGATGGCCCATTCAAAAAGCCCAATGGGCTTAACGACAACCCATCCACTTCAACAACACAGCATCCTCACAAGACGTGATATCGACGCGTTGTAGGGCCCTCTAATGTCCCGCTAGTCAGGTTGTCGTCCTTTTAACAGCTCACGACGTACGATCCAGGACGAAAAAACATAGCAAAAAAAGAAAAGTGGCCCAAAACTAATGAAATCGTTCGATTTTGTTCACCAGAAATTGGAGCAGTCGAGCAGGCTTATTGCCCTCGTCGTAGAACTCTCTGAAAGCTTTCCAACGGTATGCTGTGCGCCGCGTAACTCCTTATGGATCAGAAGTTATAGGCACTGGAGCGACGGAGACCTGGTTACAAGCCCCACGCCCTAGGTTTGTGGGCCCACCCTCTACATGAAGCGAAGTAGTCTTGCCCAAGGTGCGGTGGGATTCAGTAAAAAAAATGTGGTGGATAAAGCATCTTGGCAACCCTAACTGGGGGAAAAAAAATTGAGAAGGGGGGTACAACACGAGGACTTCCCAAGGGGTCACCCATGCTAGTACTACTCTCGCCCAAGCATGGTTAACTTCGGAGTTCTGATGGGATCCAGTGCAAAGCTCTGGTATGATCTTACCCATCATGTTGAGGGTACAAATCCTTTATGTGTTGACAGTTCACAGTCCCAGCCCAGAGAGATGGCCCATTCAAAAGGCCCAATGGGCTTAACGACAACCCATCCGCTTCGACAACGCAGCATCCTTGCAAGACGTGATATCGACTTGTTGTAGGGCCCTCTAATGTCGCGCGTGTTAGGTTGTCGTCCTTTTAACAGCCCACGACGTACAATCCAGGACAGAAAAACAGAGCAAAAGAAGAAAAGTGGCCCAAAACTGATGAAAACGTTCGATTTTGGGATCCAAAACTGGGCGCAGCTGAGCAGGCTAGCTGCCCCCGTCATAGAGCTCTCAGAGAGCTTTCCAACGATATGCTGTGCACCACGTAACTCCATATTGATCAAAAGTTATGGGCACCGGAACGACGGAGACCTAGTCACAAGCACCACGCCCTCGGTTTGCAGGCCCAGCCTCTACGTGAAGCGAAGTTGTCTTGCCCAAGGTGGCATGGGATTCTGTAATAGAAATGTGGTGGATAAAACATCTTGGCAACCCTAACCGGGGCAAAAAAAATTGAGAAGGGGGGTGCAACACGAGGACTTCCCAAGGGGTCACCCATCCTAGTACTACTCTCGCCCAAGCACGCTGAACTTCGAAGTTCTGATAGGACCCGGTGCATTAGTGCTGGTATGATCACACCCGTCATGTTGAGGGCACATCCCTTTATGTGTTGACGGTTCACAGTCCCAGCCTAGAGAGATAGCCCATTCAAAAGGCGCAATAGGCTTAACGGCAACCCATCCACTTCAACAACGCAGCATCCTCGTAAGACGTGATATCGACACGTTGTAGGGCCCTCTAATGTCCTCCGAGTTAGGTTGTCGTCCTTTTAACAGCTCACGACGTACGATCCGGGACGGAGAAACAGAGCAAAAGAAGAAAAGTGGCTTGAAACTAATGAAAACATTTGATTTTGGGATCCAAAAACGGGCACAACTGAGCAAGATTGCTGCCCCCTTCGTAGAGCTCTCAGAGAGCTTTCCAACAGTATGCTGTGCGCCGTGTATCTTATTACGGATCAAAAGTTATGGGCACCGGAGCAAGGGAGACCTGGTTACTAGCCCCACGCCCTAGGTTTGTGGGCCTAGCCTCTACGTGAAGCGAAGTTGTCTTGCCCAAGGTGTCGTGGGATTCGGTAATAGAAATGTGGTGGATAAAGCATCTTCGCAACCTTAACAGTAGCAAAAAAATTTGAAATGGGAGGTGCAACACGAGGAGTTCCCAGGGGGTCACCCATCTTAGTACTACTCTCGCCCAAGCACGCTTAACTTTGGAGTTCTGATGGGATCTAGTGCATTAGTGCTGGTATGATCGCACCCATCATGTTGTGGGAATAAATCCTGTTTGTGTTGACGGTTCATAGTCCCAGCCCAAAGAGATGGCCCATTTAAAAGGCCCAAAGGGCTTAACGACAACCCATCCACTTCAACAACGCAGCATCCAAGCAAGACGTGATATCGACACATTGTAAGGCCCTCTAATGTCCAGCGAGTTAGGTTGTCGTCCTTTTAATAGCTCACGATGTATGATCCGGGATGAAAAAACAGAGCAAAAGAAGAAAAGTGGCTCGAAACTTATAAAAACGTTCAATTTTGGGATCCAAAAATGGGCGCAGCCGAGCAGGCTTGCTGCCCCAGTTGTAGAGCTCTCGGAGAGCTTTCCAACAGTATGCTGTGCGCTGCGTAACTCCTTACGGATCAAAAGTTATGGGCACTGAAGCGACGGAGACCTGGTCACAGGCCCCACGCCCTCGGTTTGTGGGCCCACCCTCTACGTGAAGCGAAGTTGTCTTGCCCAAGGTGCCATGGGATTCGGTAATAGAAATGTGGTGGATAAAGCATCTTGGCAATCCTAACTAGGGCAAAAAAAATTGAAATGGGTGGTGCAACACAAGGACTTCCCAAGGGGTCACCCATGCTAGTACTACTCTCGCCCAAGCACGGTTAACTTCAGAGTTCTGATGGGATCTGGTGCAAAGTGCTAGGATGATCGCACCCGTCATGTTGAGGAAACAAATCCTTTATGTGTTGACAGTTCACAGTCCCAGCCGAGACATATAGCCCATTCAGAAGGCCCAATGGGTTTAACGACAACCCATCTGCTTCAACAACGCAGCATCCTTGTAAGACATGATATCGACCCCTTGTAGGGCCCTCTAATGTCCCACAAGTTAGGTTGTCGTCCTTTTAACAGCCCATGACGTACGATCCAGGATGGAAAAAAAGAGCAAAAGAAGAAAAGTGGCCCGAAACTGATGAAAATGTTCAATTTTGGGATCCAAAAATGGGTGCAGTCGAGCAAGCTCACTGCCCCCATTGTAGAGCTCTCGGAGAGCTTTCCAACGGTATGCTGTACACCACGTAACTCCATACGGATTAGAAGTTATGGGCACCGGAGCGACGGAGACGGGGTCACAAGTACCACGCCCTCGATTTGCGGGCCCAGCCTATACGTGAAGCGAAGTTGTCTTGCCCAAGGTGGCGTGGAATTTGGTAATAGAAGTGTGGTGGATAAAGCATCTTGGAAACCGTAACAGGGGCAAAAACAAATTGAAAATGGGGTGTAACACGAGGACTTCCCAGGGGGTCACCCATCCTAGTACTACTCTCGCACAAGCACACTTAACTTCAGAGTTCTAATGGGATCTGGTGCATTAGTGTTGGTATCATAGCACCCGTCATGTTGAGGGCATAAATCCTTTATGTGTTGATGGTTCACAGTCCCAGGCCAGAGAGATGGCCCATTCAAAAGGCCTAATGGGCTTAACGACAACCCATCCACTTCAACAACGCAGCATCCTCACAAGACGTGATATCGACGCGTTGTAGGGCCCTCTAATGTCCCGCATGTTAGGTTGTCGTCCTTTTAACAGCTCACGAAGTACGATCCGGGAAGAAAAAACAGAGCAAAAGAAGAAAAGTGGCCCGAAACTGATGAAAACGTTGAGTTTTGGGATCCAAAAACCGGTGCAGCCAAGTAGGCTTGCTTCCCCTGTCGTAGAGCTCCGGAGACCTTTCCAATGGTATGTTGTGCACCACGTAACCCCTTACTGATCAAAAGTTATAGGCACCGAAGTGACGAAGAACTGGTCACAAGCACCACACCCTCGGTTTGTGGGCCCAGCCTCTAAGTGAAGCGAGTTGTCTTGCCCACGGTGCCGTGGGATTCGGTAATAGAAATGTGGTGGATAAAGCATCTTGGCAACCCTAACCGGGGCAAAAGAAATTGAAAAGGGGGGTGCAACACGAGGACTTCCCAGGGGGTCACCCATCCTAGTACTACTCTCGCCCAAGCACGCTTAACTTTGAAGTTTTGATGGGATCCGGTGCATTAGTGCTTGTATGATCGCACCCGTCATGTTGAGGGCACAAATCCTTTATGTGTTGATGGTTCACAGTCCCAACCCAGAGAGATGGCTCATTCAAAATGCCCAATGGGCTTAACGACAACCCATCCACTTCAACAATACAGTATCCTCGCAAGACGCAATATCAACGTATTGTAGGGCCCTTTAATTTCCTGCGAGTTTGGTTGTCATCCTTTTAACAGCTCACGACATACGATCCGGGAAGGAAAAAATGAGCAAAAGAAGAAAAGTGGCCCAAAACTGATGAAAACATTCGATTTTGGGCTCCAAAAACGGGGGCAACTGACCAGGCTTGCTGCCTCTGTCGTAGAGCTCTTGAAGAGCTTTCTAACGGTATACTGTGCACCACGTAACTCTTTACGGATCAAAAGTTATGGGTACAGGAGCGACGGAGACCTAGTCACAAGCCCCACGCCCTAGGTTTGCGGGCCTAGCCTCTACGTGAAGAGAAGTTGTCTTGCCCAAGGTGTCGTGGGATTCGGTAATCGAAATGTGGTGGATAAAGCATCTTGGCAACCCTAACTAGGGTAAAAAATATTGAAAAGGGGGGTGCAACACGACGACTTCCCAAGGGGTCACCCATCCTAGTACCACTCTCGCCCAAGCACGCTTAACTTCAGAGTTCTGATAGGATCCGGTGCAAAGTGATTGTATGATCTCACCCATCATGTTTAAGTCACAAATCCTTTATGTGTTGACGGTTCACAGTCTTAGCCCAAAGAGATTGCCTATTCAAAAGGCCCAATGGGCTTAATGATAACCCATCTGCTTCAACAATGCAGCATCCTCGGAAGACGTGATATCGACACGACGTACAATCCGGGACGGAAAAATAGAGCAAAAGAAGAATAGTTGACCGAAACTGATGAAAACGTTCGATTTGGGGATCCAAAAACGGGCGCAGCCGACCAAGCTTGCTACCCCCGTCGTAGAGCTCTCGGAGAACTTTCCAACGGTATGCTGTGCGCCGCGTAACTCCTTACGGATCAAAAGTTATGGGCACCGAAGCGACGGAGACCTAGTCATTAGCCCCACGCCCTAGGTTTACGGGCCCAGCCTCTACGTGAAGCGAAGTTGTCTTGCCCAAGGTACCGTGGGATTCGGTAAAAGAAATGTGGTGGATAAAGCATCTTGGCAACCCTAACCGAGGAAAAAAATTGAAAATGGGGGCACAACACGAGGACTTCCCAGGGGGTCACCCATCTTAGTACTACTCTCGCCCAAGCATGCTTAACTTCGGACTTCTGATGGGATCTAGTGCATTAGTGCTGGTATGATCGCACCAGTGATGTTGAGGACACAAATCCTTTATATGTTGACGGTTCATAGTCCCAGCCTAGAGAGATAGCCCATTAAAAAGGCCCAATGGGCTTAACGACAACCCATCCACTTCAACAACGCAGTATCCTCGCAAGACGTGATATCGACACATTGTAGAGCCCTCTACTGTCCCGCGAGTTAGGTTGTCATCCTTTTAACAGCTCACGACGTACGATCCGTGACGAAAAAATAGAGCAAAAGAAGAAAAGTGGCCCGAAACTGATGAAAATGTTTAATTTTGGGATCCAAAAATGGGCGCAGCCGAACAGGCTTGCTACCTTCATTGTAGAGCTCTCGGAAAGCTTTCCAACGGTATGCTGTGCGCCACATAACTCCTTACGAATCAAAAGTTATGCGCACTAAAGCGACGGAGACCTGGTCATAAGCACCACGCTCTCGGTTTACAGGCCCAGCCTCTACGTGAATCGAAGTTATCTTGTCCAAGGTGCCGTGGGATTTGGTAATAGAAATGTAGTGGATAAACCATCTTGGCAACCCTAACCAGGGCAAAATAAAATTGAAAAGTGAGGTGCAACACGAGAACTTCCCAGGGGGTCACCCATCCTAGAACAACTCTCGTCCAAGCACGCTTAACTTCGGAGTTCTGATCGAATCCGGTGCATTAGTGCTGGTATGATCGCACCCGTCACATTGAGGGCACAAATCCTTTAAGTGGGAATGGGTCACAATCCCAGCCCAGAGAGATGGCCCATTCAAAATGCCCAATGGGCTTAACGACAACCCATCCAATTCAACAACGAAGCATCCTCGACATACGTGATATCGACGGATTGTAGGGCCCTCTAATGTCCCGCGATATGGTTGTCGTCTTTTTAACAGCTCACGACGTACGATCCAGGATGAAAAAATAGAGCAAAAGAAGAAAAATGGCCCAAAACTAATGTTAACTTCGATTTTAGGATCCAAAAATTGGTGCAGCTGAGCAGGATTGATGCTCCGTCGTAGACCTCTTGGAGAGCTTTCCAACGGTATGCTGTGCGCCGCGTAACTCCTTACGGATCAAAAGTTATGGGCACCGGAGCAACGGAGACTTGGTCACCAGCCCCACGCCCTAGGTTTGCGGGCCCAACCTCTACGTGAAGCGAAGTTGTCTTGCCCAATGTGCCGTGGGATTCGGTAATAGAAATGCGGTGGATAAAGCATCTTGGCAACCCTATCCGGGGCAAAAAAAAATTGAAAAGGGGGGTGCAACACGAGGACTTCCCAGGGGGGCACCCATCCTAGTACTATTCTCACCCAAGCCCGCTTAACTTCGGAGTTCTGATGGGATCCGGTGCATTAGTACTGGTATGATCGCACCCGTCATGTTTAGGGCACAAATCCTTTATGTGTTGACGGTTCGCAGTCCCAGCCAAAAGAGATGGCCCATTGAAAGGGGCCAATGGGCTTAACGACAACCCATCCACTTCAACAACGCAGCAACCTTGGAAGACGTGATATCTACGTGTTGTAGGGCCCTCTAATGTCCCATGAGTTAGGTTGTCGTCCTTTTAACAGCTCACGACGTGTGATCTGGGACCAAAAAACAGAGAAAATAAGAAAAGAAGCCTCAAACTGATGAAAACGTTCAATTTTGGCATCCGAAAATGGGTGCAGCCGAGCAGGCTTGCTACCCGAGTCGTAGAGCTCTTAGAGAGCTTTTCAACGGTATGCTGTGCGCCGCGTAACTCCTTACAAATCAAAAGTTATGGCCACCGGAGCAAAGGAAACCTGGTCCCAAGCCCCACGCCCTCAGTTTGCGGGCCCAGCCTCTACGTGAATCGAAATTTTCCTGCCCAAGGTGCTGTGGGATTTAGAAATAGAAATGTGATGGATAAAGCATATTGGCAAGGCTAACCGGGGTAAAAAAAAATTGAAAAGGGGGGTACAACACGAGGACTTCCCAAGGGGTCACCCATCCTAGTACTACTCTCGCCCAAGCACGTTTAACTTCGGAGTTCTAATCGGATCCATCGTATTAGTGCTGGTATGATCGCACCCATCACGTTGAGGACACAAATCCTTTAAGTGGTAACGGTTCACAGTCCCGGCCCAGAGAGATGGCCCATTCAAAAGGCCCAATGGGCTTAACGACAACCCATCCAATTTAACAATGTAGCATCCTTGCAAGACGTGATATCGACGTATTGTAGGGCCCTCTAATGTCCCGCGAGTTAGGTTGTTGTCCTTTTAACAGCTCACGAGGTACGATCCGGGACGAAAAAATATAGCAAAAGAAGAAAAGTGGCCCAAAACTAATGAAAACGTTTGATTTTGGGATCCAAAATTGGGTGCAGCTGAGCAGACTTGTTACCCCCATCGTAGAACACACGGAAAGCTTTCCAACGGTATACTGTGCACCGCGTAACTCCTTACGAATCAAAAGTTATGGGCGCCGGAGCGACGGAGACCTGGTCACAAGCCCCACGCCCTAGGTTTGCAGGCCCAGCCTCTACGCGAAGCGAAGTTGTCTTGCCCAAGGTGCCGTGGGATTGTTTAATAGAAATGCGGTGGATAAAGCATCTTGGGAACCCTAATCGGGGCAAAAAAAATTGAAAAGGGGGGTGCAACACGAGGACTTCCCTAGTGGTCACCCATCCTAGTACTACTCTCATTCAAGCACGCTTAACTTCGGAGTTCTGATGGGATTCTGTTCATTAGTAATGGTATGATCGTACCCGTTATGTGTAGGGTACAAATCCTTTAAGTGGTGACGGTTCACAGTCCCAGCCCAGAGAGATGGCCCATTCAAAAGGCCCAATGGGTTTAACGACAACCCATCCACTTCAACAACACAGAATCCTCGCAAGACATGATATCGACGCATTGTAGGGCCCTCTAATGTCCCACGAGTTAGGTTGTCGTCATTTTAATAGCTCCCGACGTACGATCCAGGATGAAAAAACAGAGCAAAAGAAGAAAAGTGGCCCGAAACTAATGAAAACATTCAATTTTGGTATCCAAAAATGGGCGCAGTCGAGCAAGTTTGCTACGCTCGTCATAGAGCTCTCGGAGAGCTTTCCAACAGTATGTTGTACGCTGTGTAACTCCTTACGGATCAAAAGTTATGGGCACTGGAGCAACGGAGACTTGGTCACAAGCTCCACGCCCCAGGTTTGCTGGCCCAGCCTCAACGTGAAGCGAAGTTGTCTTGCCCAAGGTGCTGTGAGATTCGGTAATACAAATCTGGTGGATAAATCATCTTGGTAACCCTAACCGGGGCAAAAAAAATTGAAAAATGGGGTGTAACACGAGGACTTCCCAGGGGGTCACCCATCTTAGTACTACTCTCGCCCAAGCACGCTTAACTTTGGAGTTTTGATGGGATTCGGTGCATTAGTGCTGGTATGAACGCACCTGTCAAGTTGAGGGCTCAAATCCTTTATGTGTTGATGGTTCACGGTCCCAGCCCAGAGAGATGGCCCATTCAAAAGGCCCAATGGGCTTAACGACAACCCATCCACTTCAACAACGCAGCATCCTTTCAAGACGTGATATCGGCGCGTTGTGGGGCCCTCTAATATCCTATGAGTTAGGTTGTCGTCCTTTTAACAGCTCACGACGTACGATCCAGGATGAAAAAATAGAGGAAAAGAAGAAAAGTGGCTCGTAACTGAAGAAAACGTTCGAATTTGGGGTCCAAAAATGGGCGCAGCCTTGTAGGCTTGCAACCCCGTCGTAGAGCTCTCAGAGGGCTTTCCAACGGTATGCTGTGTGCCGCGTAACTTTTTACGGATCAAAAGTTATGTGCACCGGAGCGACGGAAACCAGGTCACAACCACCATGCCCTCAGTTTGTGGGCCCAGCCTCTACGTGAATCGAAGTTGTCTTGCCCAAGATGCTGTGGGATTCGGTAATAGAAATGTGGTAGATAAAGCATCTTGGCAACCCTAACCGGGGCAAAAAAAAATTGAAAAAGTGGGTGCAACACGAGGACTTCCCAAGGGTTCACCCATCCTAGCACTACTCTCTTCCAAGCTCGTTTAACTTCGGAGTTCTGATGGGATCCGGTGCATTAGTGTGGGTATGATCGCACCCGTCATGATGAGGGCATAAATCCTTTAAGTGGTGACGGTTCACAGTCCCAGCCTAGAGAGATGGCCCATTCAAAATGCCTAATGGGCTTAACGATAACCCATCCACTTCAACAACGTAGCATCCTTGCAAGACGTGATATCGAAACCTTGTAGGGCCCTCTAATGTCGCACGAGTTAGGTTGTCGTCCTTTTAACAGCTCACGACGTACGATCTGACACTGAAAAACAGAGCAAAAGAAGAAAAATGGCCTGAAACTGATGAAAACTTTTGATTTTGGCTTCTGAAAACTGGCGCAGCCGAGTAGGCTTACTGCGCCCGTCGTAGATCTCTCGAAGAGCTTTCCAACGGTATGCTGTGCGCCGCGTAACTCCTTACGAATCAAAAGTTAAGGGCACCAGAGCGACGGAGACCTGGTCACAAGCTCCACGCCCTCAGTTTACGGGCCCAGCCTCAACGTGAAGCGAAGTTGTCTGGCCCAACGTGCCGTGGGATTCGGTAATAGAAATATGATGGATAAAGTATCTTGGCAACCCTAACCGGGGCAAAAAAAATTGAAAAGAGGGATGCAACAAGAGGACTTCCTAGTGGGTCACCCATCCTAGTACTACTCTCACCCAAGCACGCTTAACTTTTGAGTTCTAAGGGGATCTGGTGCATTAGTGCTTGTATGATTGCACCCGTCATGTTGAGGGCACAAATCCTTTATGTGTTTACAGTTTACTGTCCCAGCCCTGAGAGATGGCCCATTCAAAGGCCCAATGGGCTTAACGACAACCCATTCGCTTCAACATTACAGCATCCTCGTAAGATGTGATATCGACATATTGTAGGGCCCTATAATGTCCCATGAGTTAGGTTGTCGTCCTTTTAATAGCTCACAACGTACAATCCGGGATGGCAAAACTGAGCAAAAGAAGAAAAGTGGCCCAAAACTTATGAAAACGTTCGAATTTAGGATCTGAAAATAGGCGCAACTGAGCAGGCTTTCTACCATAATCGTAGAGCTCTCGGAGAGCTTTCAAACGGTATGGTGTACGCCATGTAACTCCTTACGGTTCAAAAGTTATGGGCACCAGAGTGACGGAGACCTGGTCACAAGCACCACGCACTTGGTTTATGGTCCCAGCCTCTACATGAAGCGAAGTTTTCTTGCCCAAGGTGTCGTGGGATTCGGTAATAGAAATGTGGTTGATAAAGCATCTTGGCAACCCTAACCGGGGAAAAAAAATTGAAAAGGGGGGTGCAACACGAGGACTTCACAGGGGGTCACCCATCCTAGTTCTACTCTCGCCCAAGCACGCTTAACTTTGGAGTTTTGATGGGATCCGGTGCATTACTGCTGGTATGATCGCACCCGTCATGTTGAGGGCACAAATACTTTATGTGTTGACGGTTCACAGTCTCAGCCCAGCGAATCGGCCCATTCAAAAGGCCCAATGGGCTTAACGACAACCCATCCACTTCAACAACGCAGCATCCTCACAAGATGTGATATCGATGCGTTGTAGGGCCCTCTAATGTCCCGTGAGTTAGGTTGTCGTCCTTTTAACAGCTCACGACATACGATCAGGGATGAAAAAATAGAGTAAAAGAAGAAAAATGGGCCGAAATTTATGAAAATGTACAATTTTGGGCTCCAAAAATGGGGGTAGCTAATGAAGCGTGCTACCCCCGTCGTAGAGCTCTCGGACAGCTTTCCAACGGTATGCTGTGCGCTGAGTAACTCCTTACGGACCAAAAGTTATGGGCACTGGAGCGACGGAGACCTGGTCACAAGCCCCACGCCCTCGTTTTGCGGGCCCAGCCTCTACGTGAAGCGAAGTTGTCTTGCTCAAGGTGCCATGGGATTCGGTAATAGAAATGTGGTGGATAAAGTATCTTGGCAACCCTAACCGGGGCCAAAAAAAAATTGAAAAGCGGGGTGCAACAAGAGGATTTTGCAAGGGGGTCACCCATCCTAGTACTATTCTCGCCCAAGCACGTTAACTTCTGAGTTCTGTTGGGATCCGGTGCATTAGTGCTGGTATGATCGCACCGGTCATGTTGAGAGTACAAATCCTTTATGTGTTGATGGTTCACTGTCCCAACCCAGAGAGATGGTTCATTTAAAAGGCCCAATGGGCTTAACAACAGCCCATCCACTTCAACAATGCAGCATCCTCGCAAGACGTGATATCGACGCGTTGTAGGGCCCTCTAATGTCTCGCGAGTTAGGTTGTCCTCCTTTTAACAGCTCACGACGTACGATCCGGGACGAAAAAATAGAGCAAAAGAAGAAATGTGGACCAAAACTGATGAATATGTTCGATTTTGGTCTCCAAAAAGTGGCATAACTAAGTAAGCTTGCTGCCCCCATTGTAGAGGTTGTGAAGAGCTTTCCAACGGTATGCTGTGCGCCGCGAAACTCCTTATGGATCCAAAGTTATGGGCACCAGAGCGATGGAGACCTGGTCACAAGCCCCACGCTCTCGGTTTACGGTCCCAGACTCTACGTCAAGCGAAATTCCCTTGCCCAAGGTACCGTGGGATTAGGTAATAGAAATGTGGTGGATAAAGTATCTTGGCAACCATAACCGGGGTAAAAAAAAAATTGAAAGGGGGGTGCAACAAGAGGATTTTCCAAGGGTTCACCCATCGTAGTACTACTCTCGCCGAAGCACGCTTAACTTCTGAGTTTTGATGGGATCCGGTGCATTAGTGCTGGTATGATCACACCCGTCATGTTGAAGGCATAAATCCTTTATGTGTTGATGGTTCACAGTCCCAACCCTGAGAGATGGCCCATTCAAAAGGCCCAATGGGCTTAACGACAACCCATCCGCTTCAATAATGCAGCATCCTCGTATGACGTGATATTGATGTGCTGTAGGGCCCTGTAATATCCCACGAGTTAGGTTGTAGTCCTTTTACCAGCTCACGGCGTACGATTCGGGATGAAAAAATAGGGCAAAAGAAGAAAATTGGCCCGAAATTGATGAAAACGTTTGATTTTAGGCTCCGAAAATAGGCACAGCCGAGTAGTCTTGCTGCCCCCGTTGTAGAGCTCTCGGAGAGCTTTCTAACGGTATGTTGTGCGCTGCGTAACTCCTTACGGATCAAAAGCTATGGGCACCTGAGCGACGGAGACCTAGTCACAAGCACCACGCCTTCGGTTTGCAGGCCTAGCCACTACGTGAAGCGAAGTTGTCTTGCCCAAGGTGCCGTGGGATTCGGTAATAGAAATGTGGCAGATGAAGCATCTTGGCAACCCCAACCGGGGCAAAAAAAAAATTGAAATGGGGGGTGCAACACGAGGACTTCCAAGGGGGTCACCCATCCTAGTACTACTCTCGCCCAAGCACGTTTAACTTCGGAGCTCTGATGGGATCCGGTGCATTAGTGCTGGTATGATCACACCCGTCATGTTGAGGGCACAAAACCTTTATGTGTTAATGGTTCACAGTCCCAACCCAGAGATATGGCCCATTCAAAAGGCCCAATAGGCTTAACGACAACCCATCCACTTCAACAACGTAGCTTCCTCACAAGACGTGATATTGGCGCATTGTAGGGCCCTCTAATTTCTCGCGAGTTAGTTTGTCATCCTTTTCACAGCTCACGACGTACAATCCAGGACAGAAAAGCAGAGCAAAAGAAGAAAAGTTGCTCGAAACTGATGACAACGTACGATTTTGGGCTCCAAAAATGGGAGCAGCCAAGTAATCTTGCTGCCCCCGTCGTAGAGCTCTCGGATCACTTTGCAACGGTATACTGTGTACCGCGTAACTCCTTACGGATCAAAAGTTATGGGCACCGGAGTGACGGAGACCTGGTCACAAGCCCCACGCCCTCGGTTTGCGGGCCCAATTTCAACGTGAAGCGAAGTTGTCTTGCCCAAGGTGTCATGGGATTCAGTAATAGAAATGTGGTGGATAAAGTATCTTGGCAACCCTAACCGAGGCAAAAAAAATTGAAAATGGGGGTGGAACAAGAGGACTTCCCAGTGGGTCACCCATCCTAGTACTACTCTCGCCCAAGCACGCTTAACTTTGGAGTTCTAATGGGATCTGGTGCATTAGTGCTTGTATGATTGCACCTGTCATGTTGAGGGCACAAATCCTTTATGTGTTGATGGTTCACTATCCCAGCCTTTAGAGATGGCCCATTCAAAAGGCCCAATGGGCTTAACGACAACCCATCCGCTTCAACAATACAGCATCCTCGTAAGACGTGATTCGACGTATTTTAGGGCCCTGTAATGTCCCGCGAGTTAGGTTGTCATCCTTTTTACGGCTCACGACGTATGATTCGTGATGGAAAAACTGAGCAAAAGAAGAAAAGTGGCCTAAAACTGATGAAAACATTCGATTTTAGGCTCCAAAAATAGGCACAGCCGAGTAGGCTTGCTACTCCTATCGTAGAGCTCTCAGAGCGCTTTCAAACGGTATGCTGTGCGTCGTGTAACTCCTTACAGTTCAAAAGTTATGGGCACTGGAGTGACGGAGATCAGGTCACAAGCACCACGCATTCGGTTTGTGGGCCGTGAAGCAAAGTTGTCTTGCCCAAGGTACGGTGGGATTTGGTAATAGAAATTTGGTTGATAAAGCATCTTGGAAAAACCCTAACCGGGGAAAAAAAATTGAAAAGTGGGGGTGCAACACGAGGACTGCACAGGGGGTCACCCATCCTAGTACTACTCTCGCCCAAGCACGCTTAACTTCGGAGTTTTGATGGGATCCGGCGCATTAGTGCTAGTATCGTCGCAGCCATCATGTTGAGGGCACAAATCCTTTATATGTTGACGGTTCATTGTCCCAGCCTAGAGAGATGGCCCATTCAAAAGGGCCAATGGGCTTAACGACAACCCATCAACTTCAACAACGAAGCATCCTCGGAAGACGTGATATCGACGCGTTGTAGGGCCCTCTAATGTCCCAAGAGTTAGGTTGTCGTCCTTTTAACAGCTCACGACGTACGATTCGGGATGAAAAAATAGACCAGAAGAAGAAAAGTGGCCCAAAACTGAAGAAAACATTCGATTTTAGGCTCCAAAAAAGGGCGCAGCCGAGCAGGCTTGCTACCCCCGTTGTCGAGCTCTCAGAGAGCTTCCCAACCGTATGCTGTGCACCGCATAACTCCTTACGGATCAAAAGTTATGGGCACCGGAGCGACGGAGACTTGGTCACAAGCCCCACGCCCTAGATTTGCGGGCCCAGCCTCTACGTGAAGTAAAGTTGTCTTGCCCAAGGTGCTGTGGGATATGGTAATAGAAATGTGGTGGATATAGCTTCTTGGCAACCCTAACCGGGGAAAAAAAAATTGAAAAGGGGGTTGCAACACGAGGACTTCACAAGGGGTCACCCATCCTAGTACTACTCTCGCCCAAGCACGCTTAACTTCGGAGTTTTGATAGGATCCGGTGCATTAGTGCTGGTATGATCGCACCCATCATGTTGAAGGCACAAATCCTTTCTATGTTGATGGTTCACAGTCTCAGCGCATAGAGTTGGCCCATTCAATAGGCCCAATGGGCTTAACGACAACGCATCCACTTCAACAATGCAGCATCCTCCAAAGACATGATATCGACGCATTGTAGGGCCCTCTAATGTCCCGCGAGTTAGGTTGTCGTCCTTTTTACAGCTCACGACATACGATCCGGGAAGAAAAAACAGAGCAAAGGAAGAAAAGTGGCCCGAAATTGATGAAAACGTTCGATTTTAGGCTCTAAAAACAGGCGCAGCTTATCAAGCTTGCCGCCCCCGTCGTCGAGCTCTCGGAGAGCTTTCCAACGGTATGCTGTGCGCCGAGTAACTCCTTATGGATCAAAAGTTATGGGTACCGGAGAGACGGAGACCTGGTCATAAGCCCCACGCCGTCGGTTTGCGGGCCCAGCCTCTACGTGAAGCGAAGTTGTCTTGCCCAAAGTGCCGTGGGATTCGGTAATAGAAATGTAGTGGATAAGGTATCTTGGCAACCCTAATCGGGGTAAAAAAAAATTGAACAGCGGGGTGCAACAAGAGGATTTCCAAGGGGGTCACCCATCCTAGTACTAGTCTCGTCCAACCACGTTTAACTTCTGAGCTCTGATGGGATCCGGTGCATTAGTGCTGGTATGATCGTACCCGTCATGTTGAGGGCACAAATCATTTATTTGTTGACGATTCACTGTCCCAGCCCAGAGAGATGGCCTATTCAAAAGGCCCAATGGGCTTAACGACAACCTATCCACTTCAACAACATAGCATCCTTGCAAGACGTGATATCGATGTGTTGTACAGCCCTCTAATGTCCCACGAGTTAGGTTGTCGTCCTTTTAACAACTCACAAAGTACGATTCGGGATGGAAAGACAGAGCAAAAGAAGAAAAGTGGCACAAAACTGATGAAAACGTTTGATTTTGGGCTCAAAAAAATTGGCACAACCAAGCAAGCTTGCTGCCCTTGTCGTAGAGCTCTCGGAGAGCTTTCCAACAGTATGTTGTGCGCAACGTAACTCCTTACAGATCAAAAGTTATGGACACCAAAGCGACAGAGACCTGGTCACAAGCCCCACGCCCTTGGTTTGCGGGCCCAGCCTCTACGTGAAGTGAAGTTGTCTTGCACAAGGTACCGTGGAATTCGGTAATAGAAATGTGGTGGATAAAGCTTCTTGGCAACCATAATCGGTGCAAAAAAATTGAAAAGAGGGGTGCAACTTGAGGACTTCCAAGGGGTCACCCATTCTAGTACTACTCTCGCCCAAGCATGCTTAACATCGGAGTTCTGATGGGATCAAGTGCATTAGTGCTTATATGATCGCACCGGTCATGTTGACGGCACAAATCCTTGTTGTGTTGACGATTCACTGTTCCAGCCTAGAGAGATGGCCTATTCAAAAGGCCCAAAGGGCTTAACGACAACCCATCCACTTCAATAATGCAGCATCCTTGCAAGACGTGATATCGACGCATTTTAAGGCCCTCTAATGTCATGCGAGTTAGGTTGTCGTCCTTTTAACAGCTCACGACGTACGATCCGGGATAGAAAATTAGAGCAAAAGAAGAAAAGTAGAGCGAAACTGATGAAAATGTTCGATTTTGGGCTCCAAAAATAGGCGCCGCTAAGCAAGCTTGCTGCCCCCGTTGTAGAGGTCACGGAGAGCATTCCAACGGTATGTTGTGCGCCGCTTAACTCCTTACGGATCAAAAGTTATGGGCAACAGAGCAACGAAGAGCTGGTCATAAGCCCCACGCCCTCGGTTTGCTGGTCCAGCCTCTACGTTAAGCGAAGTTGTCTTGCCCAAGGTTCAGTGGGATTCGGTAATAGAAATGTGGTGGGTAAAGTATCTTGGCAACCCTAACCGGGGTAAAAAAAATTGAAAAGGGGGGTACAACAAGAGGATTTTCCGAGGGTTCACCCATCGTAGTACTACTCTTGCCCAAGCACGCTTAACTTCTGAGTTCTGATGGGATCCGATGCATTAGTGCTGGTATGATCACACCCCTCATGTTGAAGGCACAAATTCTTTATGTGTTGACGGTTCACAGTCCCAGCCGTGAGAGATGGCCCATTCAAAAGGCCCAATGGGCTTAACGACAACCCATCCGCTTCAACAATGCAGCATCCTCGTAAGACGTGATATCAACGTGTTATAGGGCCTGTAATGTCCAGCGAGTTAGGTTGTTGTCCTTTTACCAGCTCATGACGTACGATTCGGGATGAAAAAACTAAGCAAAAGAAGAAAAGTGGCCCGAAACTAATGAAAACATTCGATTTTAGGATCCGAAAATAGGCACAACTGAGTAGGCTTGCTGCCCCCGTCGTAGAGCTCTCGGAGAACTTTCCAATGGTATCCTATGCGTCGTGTAACTCCTTACGGATCAAAAGCTATGGGCACCGGAGCGACGGAGACCTGGTCACAAGCACCACGCCTTCGGTTTGCAGGCCCAACCTCTATGTGAAGCGAAGTTGTCTTGCCCAAGGTGCCGTGGGATTCGGTAATAGAAATGTGGTGGATGAAGCATCTTGGCAACCCCAACCAGGGCAAAAAAAAATTGAAAAGGGGGGTGCAACACGAGGACTTCCTAGGGGGTCACCCATCCTAGTACTACTCTCGCCCAAGCACGCTTAACTTCGGAGTTCTGATTGGATCCGGTGTATTAGTGCTGGTATGATCGCACCCGTCATGTTGAGGGCACAAATCCTTTATGTGTTGACGGTTCATAGTCCCAACCTAGAGAGATGGCCCATTCAAAAGGCCCAATAGGCTTAACAACAACCCATCCACTTCAACAACGCAGCTTCCTCGCAAGACCTAATATTGGCGCGTTGTAGGGCCCTCTAATGTCCTGCGAGTTAGGTTGTTGTCCTTTTAACAGCACACGACGTACGATCCGGGACTGAAAAATAGAGCAAAAGAAGAAAAGTGGCTCGAAACTAATGAAAATGTACGATTTTGGGCTCCAAAACCTGGAGCAACCAAGTAATCTTGCTGCCCCCGTCGTAGAGCTCTCGGATCGCTTTCCAATGGTATGCTGTGTGCCACGTAACTCATTACGAATCAAAAGTTATGGGCACCAGAGCGACGGAGACCTGGTCACAAGCCCCACGCCCTAGGTTTGCGGGCCCAACCTCAACGTGAAGCGAAGTTGTCTTGCCCAAGGTGCCGTGGGATTCGGTAATAGAAATGTGGTGGATAAAGTATCTTGGCAACCCTAACTGGGACAAAAAAAATTGAAAGGAGGGGTGCAACACGAGGACTTCCCAGGGGGTTACCCATCCTAGTACTACTCTCGCCCAAGCACGTTTAACTTCGGAGTTCTAATGGGATCCAGTACATTATTGCTGGTATGATCGCACCCATCATGTTGAGGGCACAAATCATTTATGTGTTGACAGTTCACTATCCCAGCCCAGAGAGATTGCCTATTCAAAAGGCCTAATGGGATTAACGACAAAACATCAGCTTTAACAACGCAGCATCCTCACAAGACGTGATATCGACGCGTTGTACGGCCCTCTAATGTCCCGAAAGTTAGGTTGTCATCCTTTTAACAACTCACGACGTACGATCTGAGACGAAAAACAGAGTAAAAGAAGAAAAGTGGACCGAAACTGATGAAAACGTTTGATTTTAGGCTCCAAAGACGGGCGCAGCTGAGTACGATTACTACCCCCGTCGTAGAGCTCTCGGAGGGCTTTCCAACGGTATGTTGTGCGCCACGTAACTCCTTACGGATAAAAAGTTATGGGCACCGGAGCGACAGAGACCTGGTCACAAGCCCCTCGCCCATAGTTTGCAGGCCCAGCCTCTACTTGAAGCGAAGTTGTCTTGTCCAAGCTACCATGGGATTCGGTAATAGAAATGTGGTGGATAAAGCATCTTGGTAACCCTAACCGGGGCAAAAAATACTGAAAAAGGGGGTGCAACACGAGTACTTCGCAAGGGGTCACCCTTCCTAGTACTACTCTCGCCTAAGCACGCTTGATTTCGGAGTTCTGATGGGATCTGGTGCATTAGTGCTGGTATTATCGCACTCGTCATGTTGAGGGCACAAATCATTTATGTGTTGACGGTTCACAGTCGCAGCCTAGAGAGATGGCCCATTCAAAAGGCCCAATTGGATTAACGACAACACATCCAATTCAAAAACGCAGCATCCTTGCAAGACATGATATCGACGTGTTGTGGGCCTTCTAATGTCCTGCGAGTTAGGTTGTCGTCCTTTTAACAACTCACAACGTACAATCCGGGATGGAAAAACCACGCAAAAGATGAAAAGTGGCTCGAAACTGATGAAAACATTCAATTTTGGGCTCTAAAAAGGGTATAGCCGAGCAAGCTTACTGCCCCCATCGTAGAGCTCTCAGAGAGCTTTCCAACGGTATGTTGTGCTCCGCATAACTCCTTGCGGATCAAAAGTTATGGGCATTGGAGCGGCTAAGACCTGGTCATAGGCCCCACGCCCTCGGTTTACAGGCCTAGCCTCTACGTGAAGCGAAGTTGCCTTGCCAAAGGTGCCGTGGGATTAGTTAATAGAAATGTGGTGGATAAAGCATCTTGGCAACGCTAACTGGGAAAAAAAATTGAAAAGGTGGGTATAACACGAGGACTTCCCAAGGGGTCACCTATGCTAGTACTACTCTCGCCCAAGCACGCTAAACTTCGGAGTTCTGATGGGATCCAGAGCATTAGTGCTGGTATGATCGCATCCGTCATTTTGAGGGCACAAATCCTTTATGTGTTGACGGTTCACAGTCCCTGCCCAGAGAGATGGCCCATTCAAAAGGCCCAATGGGCTTATCGACAACCCATCCACTTCAACAATGCAGCATCCTCGTAAAACGTGATATTGATGGGTGGTAGGGCCCTCTAACGTCCCGTGAGTGAGGTTGTCGTCCTTTTAAGAACTCACGACATACGATCCGGGATGAAAAAACAGAGCAAATGACTAAAAGTGGCTTGAAACTGATGAAGACATTCAATTTTGGGCTCCAAAAACAAGCGCAACTATGCTGGCTTACTACCTCCATCGTAGAGCTCTCAGAGAGCTTTCCAATGGTATGATATGCGCTGCGTAACTCCTTACGGATCAAAAGTTATGGGCACCGGAGCAACGGAGACCTGGTCAAAAGCCCCACGCCCTTGGTTTGCAGGCCCAGCCTCTAAGTGAGGTGAAGTTGTCTTGCCCAAGGTGCCGTGGGATTCAGTAATAGAAATGTGGTGGATAAAGTCTCTTGGCAATCCTAACCAGGGCAAAAAAAATTAAAATGGGGGGTGCAACAAGAGAACTTCCCAAGGGGTCACCCATCCTAGTACTACTCTCGCCCAAGCACGCTTAACTTCGGAGTTCTGATTGGATCCGGTGTATTAGTGCTGGTATGATCGCACCCGTCATGTTGAGGGCACAAATCCTTTATGTGTTGACGGTTCATAGTCCCAGCCCAGAGAGATGGCCTATTCAAAAGGCCTAATGGGCTTAACGACAACCCATCCACTTCAACAATGCAGCATCCTCGTAAGATGTGATATCAACGTGTTGTAGGGCCCTGTAATGTCCAGCGAGTTAGGTTGTCGACCTTTTAACAACTCACGACGTACGATCCGGGACGGAAAAACAGGGCATAAGAAGAAAAGTGGCCTGAAACTGATGAAAATGTAAAATTTTGGGCTCCAAAAGCAGGCGCAGCTGAGCAGTCTTGCTGTCCCCATCATAGAGCTCTCGGAGAGCTTCCCAACTGTATGCTGTGCGCCGCGTAACTCCTTACGGATAAAAAGTTATGGTCACAGGAGCGACGGAAACCTGGTCACAAGTATCACACCCTCGGTTTACGGGCCTAGCGTCTACGTGAAGCGAAGTTGTCTTGCCCAAGGTACCATGGGATTCGGTAATAGAAATGTGGTGGATAAAGCATCTTGGCAACCCTAACCAGGGAAAAAAAAATTGAAAAGGGGGGGTGCAACACGAGAACTTCCCAGGGGGTCACCCATCCTAGTACTACTCTCGCCCAAGCACACTTAACTTCGGAGTTCTGATAGGATCCGGTGCATTAGTACTGGTATGACCACACCCATCATGTTGAGGGCACAAATCCTTTATGTGTTGACGGTTCACAGCCCCAGCCTAGAGAGATGGCCCATTCAAAAGGCCCAATGAGCTTAATGACAAACCATCCACTTCAACAACAAACCATCCAATTCAACAACGCAGCATTCTCGCAAGACGTGATATCGACTCGTTATAGGGCCCTCTAATGTCCAGCGAGTTAGGTTGTCGTCCTTTTAACAGTTCACGATGTGCGATCCGGGACGAAAAAATAGAGCAAAAGAACAAAAGTAGCCTGAAACTGATGAAAACGTTTGATTTTTTACTCCAAAAACGGGCGCAGCCGAGTAGGCTTACTACCCCCATCATAGAGCTCTCGGAGAGCTTTCCAAAGGTATGCCGTGCACCATATAACTCCTTACTGATCAAACGTTATGTGCACCAGAGTGACGGAGACCTGGTCAGAAGCCCCATGCCCTTGGTTTGCGAACCCAGCCTCTACATTAAGCGAAGTTATCTTGCCCAAGGTGCCGTGGGATTCAATAATAGAAATGTGGTGGATAAAGCATCTTGGCAAGCCAAACTGGGGAAAAAAAATTGAAAAAGGGGGGGCAACACGAGGACTTCCAAAGGGGTCACCTATCCTAGTACTACTCACGCCCAAGCACGCTAAACTTTGGAGTTCTGATGGGATCCGGTGTATTAGTGTTGGTGTGATCTCACCTTTCATGTTGTAGGCACAAATCATTTATGTGTTGATGGTTCACTGTCCCAGCCCAGAGAGATGGCCCATTCAAAAGGGACAATGGGCTTAACGACAACCCATCGACTTCAACAACGCAGCATCCTCGCAAGACATGATATCAACGCATTGTAGGGCCCTCAAATGTCCCGCGAGTTAGGTTGTCGTCCTGTTAACAGCTCACGACGTACGATCTGGGACGAAAAAATAGTGCAGTAGAATAAAAGTGGCCCCAAACTGATGAAAACGTTCGATTTTGGCCTCCAAAAATAGGTACAGTTGAGCTGGCTTGCTGCCCCCGTCGTAGAGCCCTCGGAGAGCTTTCCAACGGTATGCTGTGTGTCTCATAACTCCTTACGGATAAAAGGTTATGGACACCGGAGCGACGGAGACATGGTCACAAACCCCACGCCCTAGGTTTACGGGCCTAGCCTCTACGTGAAGCGAAGTTGTCTTGCCCAAGGTGCCATGGGATTCGGTAATAGAAATGCGATGGATAAAACATCTTGGTAACCCTAACCAAGGCAAAAAAAAATTGAAAAGGGGGGTTCAAGACAAGGACTTCCCAAGGGGTCACCCATCCTAGTACTACTCTTGCCCAAGCACGCTTAACTTTTGAGTTCTTATGGGATCTGGTGAATTTGAGCTGGTATGATTGCACCGGTCATGTTTAGGGCACAAATCCTTTATGTGTTGATGGTTCACAATCCCAACCCAGAGAGATGGCCCATTCAAAAGGCCCAATGGGTTTAACGACAACACATCCACTTCAACAACGTAGCATCCTCACTAGACGTGGTATCAACGCGTTGTAGGGCTCTCTAATGTCCCGTGAGTTAGGCTTTCGTCCTTTTGACGGCTTACGACAAACGAACGGGGACGGAAAAACAGCGTAAAAGAAGAAAAGTGGCCCAAAACTGATGAAAACGATCAATTTTGGGCTCCAAAAAAGGGCACAGCCGAGCAGCCTAGCTACCTCCGTCGTAGAGCTCTCGGAGAGCTTTCCAACGGTATACTGTGCGCTGCGTAACACCTTACAGTTCAAAAGTTATAGGCACCGGAGCGACGGAGACCTGGTCACAAGCCTACGCCCTAGGTTTGCAGGCCCAGCCTCTACGCGAAGCGAAGTTGTCTTGCCCAAAGTGTCGTGGGATTCGGTAATAGAAATGTGGTGGGTAAAGCATCTTGGCAACGCTAACCGGGGCAAAAAAAAATTGATACGGGGGGTGCAGCACGAGGACTTCCCAGGGGGTCACCCATCCAAGTACTACTCTCGCTCAAGCATGCTTAACTTCGGAGTTCTGATGAGATCCTGTGCATTAGTGCTGGTATGATCGCACCCGTCATGTTGAGGGCACAAATCCTTTATGTGTTGATGGTTCACAATCCCAGCCCAGAGAAATGGCCCAATGGGCTTAACGACAACCCATCCATTTCAACAACGCAGAATCCTAGCAAGACGTGATATCGACGCATTGTAGGGCCCTCTAATGTCCCGCGAGTTAGGTTGTCGTCCTTTTAACAGGTCACAACATACGATCCGGTACGGAAAAACAGCGCAAAAGAAGAAAAGTATCCCGAAACTAATGAAAATGTTCAATTTTGGTATCCGAAAATAGGCACAGCAGAGAAAGCTTGCTGCCCTCATCGTAGAGCTCTTGGAGAGCTTTCCAACTGTATGCTGTGCGCTGTGTAACTCCATGCAGATCAAAAGTTATGGGTACCGGAGCTACGGATACCTGGTCACAACCCCCACGCCCTAGGTTTGCGAGCTCAGCCTCTACGTGAAGCGAAGTTGTCTTGCCTAAGGTGCTGTGGGATTGGGTAATAGAAATATGGTGGATAAAGCATCTTGGTACCCCTAACCGGGGAAAAAAAAATTGAAAAAGGTGGTGCAACACGAGGACTTCCCAGGGGGTCACCCATCTTAGTATTACTCTCGCCCAAGCACGCTTAACTTCGGAGTTCTGATGGGATTCGATGCTTTAGTGCTGGTATGATCGCACTCGTCATGTTGAGGGCACAAATCCTTTATGTGTTGACGGTTCACAGTCCCAGCCCAGAGAGATGGCCCATTCAAAAGGGCCAATGGGCTTAACGACAACCCATCCACTTCAACAACACAGCATCCTCGCAAGACGTGATATCGGCGCGTTGTAGGGCCCTCTAATGTCCCATGAGTTAGGTTGTTGGCCTTTTAACAGCTCACGACGTACGATCCAGGACGAAAAAACAGAGCAAAAGAAGAAAAGTGGCCCGAAACTGTAGAAAACGTTCGAATTTGGGCTCCAAAAATGGGCGCAGCCGAGCAAGCTTGCTACTCCGTTGTACAGCTCTCAGAAAGCTTTCCAACGGTATGTTGTGCGCCGCGTAACTCTTTACGGTTCAAAAGTTATGGGCACCGGAGCGACGGAGACCAGGTCGCAAGCACCACGCCCTCGGTTTGCGGGCCTAGCCTCTACGTGAATCGAAGTTGTCTTGCCCAAGGTGCCGTGGGATTCAGTAATAGAAATGTGGTAGATAAAGCATCTTGGCAACCCTAACCGGGGCAAAAAAAAATGAAAAAGAGGGTGGAAGACGAGGACTTCCCAGGGGGTCACCCATCCTAGTACTACTCTCTCCCAAGCACGTTTAACTTCGGAGTTTTGATGAGATCCGGTGCATTAGTGCCAATATGATCGTACCCGTCATGTTGAGGGCACAAATCCTTTAAGTGGTGATGGTTCACAGTCCCAGCCTAGAGAGGTGGTGTCACGCTCCAACCTGACCTATAAAGGTTAGACTAGGGAGTGATCTAAACATTCAAGTCATATCACGTACTTAATCGTTCATGAAAGTTTAACACTTAACATTTTAGCCTAAACTCCACAAATTCTCCAGAAATCCGACAGTATAACGGCTGTAATTGGGCTTTTTAGTTTGACCTAATTCTTTAAACGCCTCAAAACTTTCTATCTCAAATTCATTTCCAACTAAGATTACTATCAATTGAAATGCCTACTAGTTGTCTCAAAGTCTCGTTTGATTAACAGCCTAGCATGATAACTATGTCTCGTTTGTTTGTTAATCCTTGTTACAAAAGTACCTGTTGATCTTAGCTTAACAATGAGTACCTGCTTAAGATTGGATAGATTCATTTTACTTAATCCTTACCTGATACTTCATAATCCTATGATAGATACTAGCCAGTAGCGATAGCAAAAACGACCACAAGAGTGTCTAACTAGTTATGATTAGTACAAGCCAAAATTAGACCCCAAATTACAACAGGGGTCATTTACAATACAATAACAAGCAACATACGAAATAGTCTTCAAGCAACATATCGTTCACAAAATGACCATAGTCAAGTAAGGCACGTAGGGCAAGCAATCATTACGAGGAATCATCATTAGGCACGTTGTCCTCAGGTACCTGTTCCTGGTCTTCTTCACCTGAGATGATAAAAGAGGGTGAGTCCTTATGAACTCAGCGAGGGGGAACGAGAAATAAGTTTTGAAACTCTTTTTCCGGTTCAATTATGAAAACCCATTGCAAGCAAGACATATATTATAAGTAAAGAACACAATTACCCGTCTTTCTTCCCTGAGGTCCTCTAGGAACCAAGCGAGAGTACTTATACACATAGTGAAAAGGATACGGTGAGCTTTTGCTCTCAGTTCATTTCCAATATCAGTTGTTGCGGCCGACTTCAAATCATCCCCTTATCACGCCAAATGGGTGTACTCCGGATGTACCCTGAAATCCTACGACCTAACTCTCCGAGGAAGTCTAGCCCCCAAGCGAGAGTGGGAATTGGACATTGGTAGTCACGGTTGCACCGGCAAGCCCGATGCCGCCCGGTGTGCGTGAACGCTACCACGCCAGAATGAAAGGTTGTAACCTTGTATGCAATGCACATTTATGACATTTAATATACCACATTAGGAGGACAACAAAGTAGGTTGCCTCCGAGCAGTCATAAGATTGCACATTGACAAGTAAACACGCGAGGCACGATATAACAAGTAATTTCACTTGAAAAGCACATGGAGTTATATGAATATTAAACGGGCAGCCATGTAACGCATGTAAATCAAGTCATATAACACCTTTCGAAGTTCACGTAATCAAATAATAAGATTATACAACATGCAACAACATCTACGTGGGACCGTGTACAAGAAAGGCCTACTTGTCAACATGTAATAATCGGAATCATATTTAGGGCTATAAGGGCAACTACGGGCAGCCTACTAATCACATAATTAAACACGATATTCATAGGATCAACACTTAGCGAGTTTACCTAGTTTACCTGGCAAAACTATTCACTTACCAATTTTCACGCATTTGCAACATCATTTACCTGGTCAAAATCATTTCGTTCCAACAGAACAGAAAGCTGTCAAATACGCGATTTCACCTATCTTCACATTCTAGCCAAATATCTTGCCATGCATGCTTACAAAAGCTAATGTACACACATATATCACAAGTACATAGGTAAAAATAGACATTCAAAGGCATGCATGTGGTTTTTAAAAGATTTTCAAGAAGTTTTAGCCCTCACCTTAGCAAGACAACAAAGAAGATGCACAAACTCTTGATAAAGCACAATGTCGACCCTTTTCCTTGCTTAGCCGAGAGACAACTTGAGATTTCTCTAATTCCTAGCTTAGTAACCATGTTCTTAGTATGTGCAAATGGCTAGAACAAAAAGAAAATGAAATGGAAGCTAAAAAACTTACCTAAGCCGAAGTGAATATGCTATGAGCTTGCATGTACGACTTTTGCACTCTAGCTTGCTTGGTTGAGTACCTTGGTAGCTTGGAGGTCTTGATGAATCTTAGGATGATGAACCTAAGCTATGAAGAGTAGGATTTCAGCTAGGGCCGAGAGAGATAGAGAAGAGATGAGAAAGTGAGAGAAAATGTGAGAAAGAAAGAAAGAATGAAAGAAAAATGAAAGCTTTGAGGAATATGATGCTTGTGTCGGCCTAGGGCCTTGCAAAATTCAGAATTGTGTCTTCAAGGAGCATAATTTGAATCCTTAGCATGGGCAATTGAGTGTGTGTCGAGAATATGGAGCTTTGGTTTCATTTTTTTATGCATTTTTTTGAAGTGATTTGTCATGAGCTTGTCATAGGATGTCTAGATTTAATTTTTGAAATTGCAATGCATGCACAAATGCAAGAGGTGGTCAGCCAAGGCTTGCAAAATGCTGAATCTTTGTCATCTTTTGAGCATTATTTAATTGGGTGCTTGGGAACTGCAAAAGAATAAGGAATAAAGAATAAGAATGTCTAGCTTTTGGTGCAATTTGGTCTTCTAGTGCATTGACTTAGCATTTTAATATTAGTTAGTGGAGTTTGTAGGATTAATTAATGATCTAGTGCTTCGTGTAAGATGCTTTCTTGTTTAGCGTGCGGGCACGCTTTCCTAGGTTTAGGGCACGCACTACGAGATAAAGTACGAACTACGAGACAAAAGCATGTTTTCTAAATAAATGCATGCAACCCTAAATGTATGCACGTAATTCAATGAAAGGCACTCAAAATGAAGCACGACTCTTAAACCTAGGTCAAGGCATGCAAATCTAGGTTAGGGCACACAAAACGAGGTATTGCACGCAAATCGAGGTCGGGCCTCACATCCTCACCTCCTTAAAAGAATTTCGTCCCGAAATTCGATATTAACTTTGAAATGAAGCTGGATACTGTTGCTCCATCTGGTCTTGCCTTTCCCACGTTGCTTCTTCAACTCCATGGTGATCCCACAACATTTTCACCATTGTTATAGATTTGTTGCGCAACTCCCGATCTTGCTGGTCTAGGATCCGAATGGGCTTCTCTTCACAAGACAAGTTCTCCCGAAGCTGCAACGGCTCTGGCTCCAAGATATGTGATGGATCAGGGTGATACTTTCGTAGCATTGAAACATGAAAGACCTTGTGAATATTGGAAAGGTTTTGGGGTAGTGCCAGGCGATACGTCAATTTGCCAACCTTCTCAACTATCTCAAATGGTCCTACAAACCTCGGGCTCAACTTTCCACCCTTGCCGTGTTTAATCAGTCCCCTCCGAGGTGATATCTTCAAGAACACCTTGTCGCCGACCTCAAACTCTAGACTCCGTCTCCGTTGGTCTGCGTAACTTTTCTACCTGCTTTGGGCGGTAAGCATCCGTTTCCGGATGAGGTGGACATTATCAACAGTCTTCATAAGTTCAGGTAGAAGGGTCGGGTCAAAAGTCTTCGTCTTACCTACTTCATCCCAGTAAATTGGGGATCGACACTTACGTCCATACAATGCTTCAAATGGGGCCATCCCGATAGTGGCCTGATAATTCTTATTATAAGCGAACTCCGCTAAAGATAAATATTTATCACAACCTTTTCCGAAGTCTAAAACACACACCCTCAGCATATCCTCTAAAATCTGAATAGTTCTCTCGGATTGTCCATAAGTCTGAGGGTGATAAGCCGTGCTGAAACTCAACTTCGTTCCCAAAGCTTCTTGCAATCGCTTCCAAAATCAAGAAGTAAAACGAGGATCCCTATCCGATACAATACTCACAGGCATCCTGTGTAACCTTACAATATCCGCCACATACATATCTCCCAACTTCTCAGGACTATCCTCCTTGTTCGTCGGCAAGAAGTGCGCTGACTTGGTCAATCTATCCACTATGACCCAAATGGCGTCGTGACCCTTTTGTGACCTGGGCAGGTCTATGACAAAGTCCATAGTTATATGTTCCCATTTCCATTGAAGAATTTCCAACGGTTGAAGTAAACCTGCTGGTCGTTGATGTTCCGCTTTGATTCTTTGGCAAGTCAAACACTGTGCCACAAACTCCGCAATCTCTCTCTTCATGTTATTCCACCAATAGTGTTGCTTTAAATCCTGGTACATCTTTGTTCCGCTGGGGTGAATAGTGTATCTTGAATTATGGGCTTCTTCAAGAATCTTCTTTTTCAACTCTGTCTCATTAGGAACACAGATCCGATTCCTAAATCTCCAAATACCATCATCATGAAACTTGAAATCTGTGTTGCTTTCTTTAATCCTCTGAAACTGTTGGTCCTTCTGTTGAGCCTCTCGTAATTCAGACAACAAGGTCGATTGAACTTGTGTAGTGGCAAATAGTAACCCTTTTTGAGTCAATTGTGGTTTCCACAAAAATGTTTCCTCTAACAACTCCTGCACCTTAACTTCCAGTTTTGCCATGCTTGCTTTCCGACTTATGGCATCTGCAACTACATTTGCTTTACCGGGCACATAATTGATTGTGCAGTTATAGTCATCCAAAAACTCCATCCACCATCTTTGCCTCATGTTCAACTCTTTTTGTGAGAACAAATATTTCAAGCTCTTGTGATCAGTAAACACCTCGAACTTGTTACCCCACAGATAGTGCCTCCATTTCTTGAGTGCAAACACAATAGCCGTTAACTCCAAATCGTGCATCGGGTAGTTCAATTCATACAGCTTCGGTTTCCTAGAAGCATACGTAATCACTCTACCATTTTGCATCAACACACAACCCAGTCCTTCCTTCGAAGCATCACTATAGATTACAAAACCTTGACCCCCTACAGGCAACGCAAGAATAGGTGCGGTAGTCAATCTCTTCTTCAATTCTGGGAAGCTGTTCTCATACTTGTCATCCCACATGAACTTTGTTTTCTTTTGAGTGAGCTTTGTAAGGGGTCCTGCGATCTTTGAGAAATCCTTCACGAACCTTCGATAATAGCCGGCTAGACCAAGAAAACTCCGAACCTCTGTAACGTTTTTCGGCTTCTTCCAAGACATCACCACTTCTATCTTTGCTGGATCTACTGCTATTCCCTCTTGGGATATGATGTGCCCCAGAAATGCAATCTGCTGCAACCAAAATTTGCATTTGCTAAACTTTGTGTACAATTGATGCTCTCGAAGTTTTTGCAATACCAATCGCAGATGTTGTTCAAGCTCAACCTCGGATTTCGAGTATACCAAAATATCATCAATAAAGATCATCACAAATTGGTCCAAGTAGGGTTAAAACACCTTGTCCATCAAGTCCATAAAAGCTGCAGGGGCATTAGTTAGTCCAAATGGCATCACCACATATTCGTAATGCCCATATCTCATCCTGAAAGCCATTTTAGGCACATCCTCCTTTTTGATCCGCAACTGATAGTACCCTTGCCTTAAGCCGAGCTTCGAATACACTTTGGCTCCCTGAAGTTGATCAAACAACTCATCGATTAGTGGAAGTGGGTATTTATTCTTGACGGTTACTTGGTTGAATCCTCAGTAATCGATGCATAGCTTCAACGTTCTGTCTTTCTTCTTTACAAATAGGACTGGTGCACCCCACAGAGAAGAACTTGGTTGAACATACCCCTTCTTCAACAATCCTTGCAATTGGTCCTTCAATTCTTGTAGCTCGGCTAGTGCCATACAATAGGGAACTTTAGATATCAGCTGGGTGCCAGGCAGTAATTCTATAATGAACTCGATCTCCCGATTTGGGGGTAAACCGGGCAATTCTTCTGGAAACACATCCACATAATCTTTAATCACTGGCATCTCCTCCAACTTAGCTTTGTCCGACGGCTTATTGATGTGGTAAGCTAAGTATCCACTACACCTTTTTCTTAAGGACTTCACTGCTTTCATAGATGAAATGATGGAACTCCCGGTGAAGTCTTTTCGACCCATTACCTCCAATATTGGTTGACCAGGTATCCGGAATGTTACAATCTTCGTCCGGTAATCTAGTTGGGCATAATGCTTCGCCAACCAGTCCATCCCTAAAATGACTTCATAGTCTCGAAAAGGTAATACAATAAGATTGGCTGAGAATTCCCTATCTTTAATTTGGATTTTACATGCTTTACAAGCTGAGCGAGTGACAAGTTTAGAACCTATCGGAGTACCGACTTCTACTTCGTAAGGCAAACATACAACTCGTAGTTTCACACGTTGCACACATAAATGAGTAATAAATGAATGAGTAGTACCCGGATCAATTAGCACCCTAACAGGTTGATTCAATATCAAGAATGTACCTTCAACAACAGCGGTCTCCTTTGGAAGCTCCTCGCACTCAATAGCGTAGGCTCGAGCCTGAACTCTAGGAACTGGAGTCTTGCCTCTACCAGCTGGTTTAACTTGATTTTGTCCTCCTTGCCGTTTAGGGCAATCCTTGATCTGATGCTGATCACTGCCACACCGCACACATCGTCTTGACTTCTTCCAGCACTGGTCCTCGGTGTGACCCTTCTTGTCACAGTAAGAATAGTTGGTAGACTGAGTAGCAGGTGAACTACCTGTGGATCCGCGGGTGGAAGAGGCTGATGGTACTTTAGTCGGGCCACGGTTATTAACTAGTCTGTTCTGGCTCTGGCCCTGACTACGACTCTGGCTTTGGAATTTCCTCTGTTGACCTGGAGGCTGGTATGGTTTCTTGTTCGGCTGACTTGAACCGGCTCTATCAAGTTTCCTCTTCTTAACTCGAGAAGCAGCAGCAAGGATAGCAGAATAGGTATCGACGTCATGCGAAGCCAATTGGTCCTGAATTTCTGGCCTCAATCCAGTCGTAAATTTCTACATCTTCGCCTCAGGGGTACTGACCATATATTGAGCATAACGGGACAGTCGGTCAAAACGAGCCTCGTACGGGGCCACTGTCATGTTACCCTGGTTCAAGTGCATGAATTCCTCAATCCGCCTCTGCCTGGAAACTGCAGGCACATATTTTTCCTTGAATTCCTTAACGAAATTACCGCACAAACGAGGTGTATGATCAGTTTCCCAAAGTGCCTCCACAGTGTGCCACTAATGCTCAGTATCCCCGTGCAACAGAAACACAGCGAACTCCACCTTTTCTTCATCAGTATAGTCAAATGGCTTGAAAATCCTCTCGATCTCAGACAGCCAAGCCTCTGCTTTTTCATCATCAGCTTCCCCGTGGAATTTGGACGAGCGAAAGTCAAGAAACTCCCGCATTCTGCTATGTCTTCCGTGGTTACCATCATTCCTGTTGTTGTTGTTGTTCGCTTCATGTGCATCTTGACATTCCATCACTCGTGACATGCGATCCATGGCATTCGCCATCATATTAAACATAGCCATGCCGGGATTAGTTTGATAAGCATCTCCGGTCTCTTGGGGCTCACTACTCCTATTAGTAGTGCGGGTACTAGGGCCAACCATCTATAGGCACAGATTACGATGCACAATTTATTGGAATACGACAAACAAGAATTTAATGCATAAGATATACAACATATAATTTTATATAGATACACAACTCTAGAAACAGTCAAGACATGTTAATCACATAAGCACATAGAACATAGAGGGCACAATTAACATTATCACACATAAATAAGTTATCCAAATAACCTTAGGGCTTCTATCCAAGGTCCGAGAGCTAAACCTGGCTTAAGCAATCTAGGCTCTAATACCATTAAGATAAGGTGTCACACCCCAACCCGACCTATAGAGGTTAGACTAGGGAGTGATCTAAACATTCAAGTCATATCACATACTTAATAGTTCATGAAAGTTTAACACTTAACGTTTTAGCCTAAACTCCACAAATTCTCCAAAAATCCGGTAGCATAACGACTGTAATTGGGCTCTTTAGTTTGACCTAATTCTCTAAACGCCTCAAAACTTTCTATCTCAAATTCATTTCCAACTAAGATTACTATCAATTGAAACGCCTACTAGTTGTCTCGAAGTCTCGTTTGATTAATAGCCTAGCATGATAACTATGTCTCGTTTGTTTGTTAATCCTTGTTACAAAAGTACCTGTTGATCTTAGCTTAACAATGAGTACCTGCTTAAGATTGGATAGATTCATTTTACTTAATCCTTACCTGATACTTCATAATCCTAGGATAGATACTAGCCAGTAGCGATAGCAAAAATGACCACAAGAGTGTCTAACTAGTTATGATCAGTACAAGCCAAAATTAGACCCCAAATTACAACGGGGGTAATTTACAATACAATAACAAGCAACATACAAAATAGTCTTCAAGCAACATATCGTTCACAAAATGTCCATAGTCAAGTAAGGCACGTAGGGCAAGCAATCATCATTAGGCACGTTGTCCTCAGGTACCTGTTCTTGGTCTTCTTCATCTGAGATGATAAAAGAGGGTGAGTCCTTATGAACTCAGCGAGGGGGAACGAGAAATAAATTTTGAAACTCTTTTTCCGGTTCAATTATGAAAACCCTTTGCAAGCATGACATATATCACAAGTAAAGAACACAATTACTGGTCTTTCCTCCTCGAGGTCCTCTAAGAACCAAGTGAGAGTACTTATATACATAGTGAAAAGGATATGGTGAGCTTTTGCTCTCAGTTCATTTCCAGCATCAGTTGTTGCGGCCGATTTCAAATCATCCCCTTATCACACCAAATGGGTGTACTCCAGATGTACCTCGAAATCCTACGACCCAACTCTCCGAGGAAGTCTAGCCCCCAAGCGAGAGAGAAAATTGGACAATGGTAGTCACGGTTGCACCGACAAGCCCGATGCCGCTCGGTGTGCGTGAACGCTACCACGCCAGAATGAAAGGTTGTAACCTTGTATGCAATGCACATTTATGACATTTAATATACCACATTAGGAGGACAACAAAGTAGGTTGCCTCCGAGCAGTCATAAGATTGCACATTGACAAGTAAACACGCGAGGCATGATATGACAAGTAATTTCACTTGAAAAACACATGGAGTTATATGAATATTAAACGGAAAGCCATGTAACACATGTAAATCAAGTCATATAACTCATTTCGAAGTTCATGTAATCAAATAATAAGATTATACAACATGCAACGACATGTACGTGGGACCGGGTACAAGAAAGGCCTACTTGTCAACATGTAATCATCGGAATCATATTTAGGGCTATAAGGGAAATTACGGGCAGCCTACTAATCACATAATTAAACACGATATTCATAGGATCAACACTTAGCGAGTTTACCTAGTCATTAGGGTTTCGATTCATGCTCATTCGTACGATTAAGCCCTAAGTTGTCACGTAATTAAACTCAAGACATGCATTGATTAATTCAAACACCCTCAAGCATTCAAAACAGTCCACACAACATCCAAGTGCCACAATCCCAAGCATTTAATACAACAAGAGAGGTTACAATAATTTTCAAAGCATATCACTAGATGAAAACCTCGCTGCAATGGACTGTTTTCTCACAATTATTGAGACAAGCAAACAAACTCCAATTCCAGTGAAAAAAATTTCAAATTAAATCTTAAGGAGTGAACTAAATCCAGAAACAAACCTCGCATCATTTGGAGTTCGGGTTCAAGAGTTATATCTAAAACCGTTCGACTACGCAAAACTGTCTAGATTTGTACACATTTCAATACTTGTCATTTTTAAGGACTTTAGGGTCAGATTTAGCCTTAGTCTATATCTGACAAAAATGTCCAGAACTGAAAAATCTAGCAGCATACCAAATTTCATGCATTTTTGATATCATTTACTAAGTCAAAACTGGTTCGTTCTACAAGAACAGTGAATCTGCCAAAACCTGCTTCATTTTCCCAGATTTTCCAAATTTGGACACATTTTGATATTTTTCCATTTTGAGGACCTTAGAGTCAAAATTAGCTTTGGCCTATTTCTACGAAAAATGCTCAGAACTAGCAAAATCATTTCGTTCCAACAGAACAGAAAGCTGTCAAATACGCGATTTCACCTATCTTCACATTCTAGCCAAATATCTTGCCATGCTTGCTTACAAAAGCTCATGTACACACATATATCACAAGTACATAGGTAAAAATAGACATTCAAAGGCTTGCATGTGGTTTTTAAAAGATTTTCAAGAAGTTTTAGCCCTCACCTTAGCAAGACAACAAAGAAGATGCACAAACTCTTGATAAAGCACAATGTCAACCCTTTTCCTTGCTTAGCCGAGAGACAACTTGAGATTTCTCTAATTCCTAGCTTAGTAACCATGTTCTTAGTATGTGCAAATGGCTAGAACAAAAAGAAAATGAAATGGAAGCTAACAAACTTACCTAAGCCGAAGTGAATGTGCTATGAGCTTGCATGTGCGACTTTTGCACTCTAGCTTGCTTGGTCGAGTACCTTGGTAGCTTGGAGGTCTTGATGAATCTTAGGATGATGAACCTAAGCTATGAAGAGTATGATTTCAGCTAGGGCCGAGAGAGATAGAGAAGAGATGAGAAAGTGAGAGAAAATGTGAGAAAGAAAGAAAGAATGAAAGAAAAATGAAAGCTTTGAGGAATATGATGCTTGTGTGGGCCTAGGGCCTTGCAAAATTCAGAATTGTGTCTTCAAGAATCATAATTTGAATCCTTAGCATGGGCAATTGAGTGTGTGTCGAGAATATGGAGCTTTAGTTTCATTTTTTATGCATTTTTTTGAAGTGATTTGTCATGAGCTTGTCATAGGATGTCTAGATTTAATTTTTTAAATTGCAATGCATGCACAAATGCAAGAGGTGGTCGGCCAAGGCTTGCAAAATGCTGAATCTTTGTCATCTTTTGAGCATTATTTAATTGGGTGCTTGGGAACTGCAAAAGAATAAGGAATAAAGAATAATAATGTCTAGCTTTTGGTGCAATTTGGTCTTCTAGTGCATTGGCTTAGCATTTTAATATTAGTTAGTGAAGTTTGTAGGATTAATTAATGATCTAGTACTTCGTGTAAGATTCTTTCTTGATTAGCGTGCAGACATGCTTTCCTAGGTTTAGGGCACGCACTACGAGGTAAGACACAAACTACAAGACGAAAGCACATTTTTCAAGTAAATACACGCAACCGTAAATGTATACACGTAATTCAATGCAAAGCACTCAAAACGAAGCACGACTCTTAAACCTAGGTCAAGGCACGTAAATCTAGGTTAGGACACATGAAACGAGGTATCGCACGCAAATCGAGGTCGGGCCTCACAGGTGGCCCATTCAAAAGGCCTAATGGGCTTAACGACAACCCATCCACTTCAACAACGCAGCATCCTCGCAAGACGTGATATCGACGCATTATAGGGCACTCTAATTTCCCACGAGTTAGGTTGTCGTCCTTTCAACAGCTCACGACGTACGATCCGGGACAAAAAAACAGAGCAAAAGAAGAAAAGTGGCCCGAAACTGATGAAAACTTTTGATTTTGGCCTCCAAAAATAGGCGCAGACGAGCAAGCTTACTGACCCCGTCGTAGAGCTCTCGGAGATCTTTCCAACGGTATGCTGTGCATTGCGTAACACCTTACGAATCAAAAGTTATGGGCACCAGAGCAACAGAGACTTAGTCACAAGCCCTACGCCCTCGGTTTGCACGCCCAGCCTCAACGTGAAGCGAAGTTGTCTTGCCCAAGGTGCCGTGGGATTCGGTAATAGAAATGTGGTGGATAAAGTATCTTGACAACCCTAACCGGGGCAAAAAAAATTGAAAAAGGGGGGTGCAACAAGAGGACTTCCCAATGGGTCACCCATCCTAGTACTACTCTCACCTAAGCACGCTTAACTTTTGAGTTCTAATGGGATCCGGTGCATTAGTGCTTGTATGATTGCACCCATCATGTTGAGGGCACAAATCTTTTATATGTTGACGGTTCAGTGTCCCAACCCTGAGAGATGGCCCATTCAAAAGGCCCAATGGGCTTAACGACGTGATATCGACGTGTTGTAGGGCCTTGTAATATCCCATGAGTTAGGTTGTCATCCATTTAACAGCTCACGACGTACGATCTAGGATGGAAAAACTGAGCAAAAGAATAAAAGTGGCCCGAAACTGATGAAAACATTTGATTTTAGGCTCCAAAAATAGGCGTAGCAAAGCAGGCTTGATGCCCCCATCGTAGAGCTCTCGGAGAGCTTTCAAACGGTATGCTGTGCGCCACATAATTCTTTACGGTTCAAAAGTTATGGGCACTTGAGCGACGGAGACCTAGTCACAAGCACCACGCACTCAGTTTGCGGGCCCAGCCTCTACGTGAAGCGAAGTTGTCTTGCCCAAGGTGCCGTGGGATTCTGAAATGGAAATGTGGTGGATAAAGCATCTTGGCAACCCTAACCGGGGAAAAAAAATTGAAAAGGGGGGTGCAACATGAGGACTTCACAGGGGGTCACCCATCCTAGTACTACTGTTGCCCAAGCACACTTAACTTCGGAGTTCTGATGGGATCCGGTGTATTAGTGCTGGTATGATCGCACCCGTCATGTTGAGGGCACAAATCCTTTATGTGTTGACAGTTCACTGTCCCAGCCTAGAGAGATGGCCCATTCAAAGGGGCCAATGGGCTAAACGACAACCCATCCACTTCAACAACGCAGCATCCTCGCAAGACATGATATCGACGCATTGTAGGGTCTTCTAATGTCCCATGAGTTAGGTTGTCGTCCTTTTAACAGCTCACGACGTACGATCCGAGACGAAAAAATAGAGCAAAAGAAGAAAAGTAGTCCAAAACTGAAGAAAACTTTCAATTTTGGGCTCTAAAATTTAGACGCAGTAGAGCATGCTTACTACCCCCCATTGTAGAGCTCTCAGAGAGCTTTCCAACGGTATGCTGTACGCCTCGTAACTCCTTACGGATCAAAAGTTATGGGGACCGGAGCGACGGAGACCTGGTCACAAGCCCCACGCCCTAGGTTTGCGGGCCCAGCCTCTACATGAAGTGAAGTTGTCTTGCCCAAGGTGCCGTGGAATATGGTAATAAAAATGTGGTGGATAAAGCTTCTTGGCAACCCTAACCAGGGAAAAAAAAATTGAATAGGGGGTTGCAACACGAGGACTTCCCATGGGGTCACCCATCCTAGTACTACTATCGCCCAAGCACGCTTAACTTTGGAGTTTTAATGGGATCCGGTGCATTAGTGCTGGTATGATCGCACCCGTCATGTTGAGGGCACAAATCCTTTATGTGTTGACAGTTCACAGTCCCAGCCCAGAGAATTGGCCCATTCAAAAGGCCCAATGGGCTTAACGACAACCCATCCACTTCAACAACGCAGCATCCTCACAAGACGTGATATCGACGCGTTGTAGGGCCCTTAAATGTCCAGCGTGTTTGGTTCTCATCCTTTTAATAGCTCACGACATACGATCCGGGATGAAAAAATAGAGCAAAAGAAGAAAAGTGGCTCGAAACTGATGAAAACGTTCGATTTTAGGCTCCAAAAACGGGCGCAGCTAATCAAGCTTGCCTCCCCCGTCGTAGAGCTCTCAGAGAGCTTTCTAACGGTATGCTGTGCGCTGAGTACATCCTTACGGATCAAAAGTTATGGGCACCAGAGCAACGGAGACCTAGTCACAAGCCCCATACCCTCGGTTTGCGGGCCCAGCCTCTTCGTGAAGTGAAGTTGTCTTGCCCAAGGTGCCGTGGGATTCGGTAATAGAAATGTGGCGGATAAAGTATCTTGGCAACCCAAACCGGGTTAAAAAAAATTGAAAAGAGGGGTGCAACAAGAGGATTTCCAAGGGGGTCACCAATCCTAGTACTAGTCTCGCCCAAGCACATTTAACTTCAGAGTTTTAATGGGATCCGGTGCATTAGTGCTGGTATGATCGCACCCGTCATGTTGAGGGCACAAATCCTTTATGTGTTGACGGTTCACAGTCCCAGCCCTGAGATATGGCTTATTCAAAAGGCCCAATGGGCTTAACGACAATCCATCCGCTTCAACAATGTAACATCCTCGTAAGACATGATATCGACGTGTTGTAGGGCCCTGTAATGTCCCGCGAGTTAGGTTGTCGTCCTTTTAACAGCTCACGACGTACGATTCGGGATAGAAAAATAGAGCAAAAGAAGAAAAGTGGCCCAAAACTGATGAAAACGTTCGATTTTAGACTATGAAAATAGGCACAGCTGAGCAGGCTTGCTACCCCCGTTGTAGAGTTCTCGGAGAGCTTTCCAACAGTATGTTGTGCGCTACGTAACTCTTTACGGATCAAAAGTTATGGGCACCAGAGCGACGGAGACCTGGTCACAAGCACCACGCCCTCGGTTTGCAGGCCCAGCCTCTACGTGAAGCGAACTTGCCTTGCCCAAGGTGCTGTGGGATTCGGTAATAGAAATGTGGTGGATAAAGCATCTTGGCAACCTTAACCGGTGCAAAAAAAAAATTGAAAAGGGGGGTGCAACACGACGACTTCCCAAGGGGTCACCCATCCTAGTACTACTCTCGCCCAATCACGCTTTACTTCGGAGTTCTGATGGGATCCGGTGCAATAGTGCTAGTATGATTGCACCCGTCATGTTGAGGGCACAAATCCTTTATATGTTGCGGTTCACAGTCCCAGCCTAGAGAGATGGCCCATTCAAAAGGCCCAATGGGTTTAACGATAACCTATCTACTTCAACAACGCAGCATCCTCGTAAGACGTGATATCGACGCGTTGTAGAGCCCTCTAATGTCCGGCGAGTTAGGTTGTCGTCCTTTTAACAGCTCATGACGTACGATCTGGGACAAAAAAATAGATCATAAGAAGAAAAGTGGACCGAAATTGATGAAAACGTTCAATTTTGGGATCCAAAAATGGACGCAGCCAAGCAATCTTGCTACCCCCATCGTAGAGCTCTTGGAGAGCTTTCCAATGGTATGCTATGCGCCACGTAACTTCTTACGAATCAAAATTTATAGGCATTGGAGTGATGGAGACCTGGTAACAAGCCCCACGCCCTAGGTTTGCGGGCCCAGCCTCTACGTGAAGCGAAGTTGTCTTGCCGAAGGTGCCATGGGATTCGGTAATAGAAATGTGGTGGATAAAACATGTTGGCAACCCTAACCGCGGCAAAAAAAAAAAGAAAACGGGGGTGCAACACGAGGACTTCCGAGGGGAACACGAGGACTTCCGAGGGGGTCACCCATCCTAGTACTACTCTCGTCCAAGCACGCTTAACTTCGGAGTTTTGATGGGATCCGATGCATTAGTGCTGGTATGATCGTACCCGTCATGTTGAGGGCACAAATCCTTTATGTGTTGACAGTTCACTGTCCCAGGCCAGGGAGATGGCCCATTCAAAAGGCCCAATAGGATTAACGACAAAACATCAGCTTTCACAACGCAACATCCTCGTAAGACGTGATATCGACACGTTGTACGGCCCTCTAATGTCCCGCGAGTTAGGTTGTCATCCTTTTAATAGCTCACGATGTACGATCCAGGATGAAAAACAGAGCAAAAGAAGAAAAGTGGCCCAAAACTGATGAAAACGTTCGATTTTGGAATCTAAAAATGGGCACAACCAAGTAGGCTTCATGCCCCCGTCGTAGAGCTCTCAGAGGGCTTTCCAACGGTATGCTGTGCGCCGCGTAACTCCTTACGGATTAAAAGTTATTAGAACTGGAGCGACGGAGACCTGGTCACAAGTCCCATACCCTCGGTTTGCAGTCCCAACCTCTACTTGAAGCGAAGTTGTCTTGCCCAAGGTGCCATGGAATTCGGTAATAGAAATGTGGTGGATTAAGCATCTTGGCAACCCTAACCTGGGGAAAAAAATTGATAAAGGGGGTACAAAACGAGGACTTCCCAGGGGGTTACTCATCCTAGTACTACTCTCGCCCAAACACGCTTAACTTCGGAGTTCTGATGGGATCTGGTGCATTAGTGCTGCTTTGATCGCACTCGTCATGTTGAAGGCACAAATCCTTTATATGTTGACGGTTCACAGTCCCAACCGAGAGAGATGGCCCATTCAAAAGGCCCAATGGGATTAACGACAACACATCCAATTCAAAAACGCAGCATCCTCGCAAGACGTGATATTGACGTGTTGTAGGGCCTTCTAATGTCCCGCGAGTTAGGTTGTCGTCTTTTTAAAAACTCACGACGTACGATCCGGGACGAAAAAACCACGCAAAAGATGAAAAGTGGCCTGAAACTAATGAAAACATTCAATTTTGGTCTCCAAAAAGGGCATACCCAAGCAAAATTGATGCCCCTGTCGTAGAGCTCTCGAAGAGCTTTCCAACGGTATGCTGTGTGTCGCATAACTACTTACAGATCAAAAGTTATGGGCATCGGAGCGACAGAGACCTGGTCACAGACCCCGCGCCCTCGGTTTGCCTAGCCTCCACGCGAAGCGCAGTTGTCTTGCCCAAGATGCCATGGGATTCAGTAATAAAAATGTGATAGATAAAGCATCTTGGCAAGGCTAACCGGGGCAAAAAAAATTGAAAAGGGTGGTACAACACGAGGACTTCCCAGGGGGTCACCCATCCTAGTACTACTCTCGTCTAAGCACGCTTAACTTCAGAGTTCTGATGGGATCCGGTACATTAATGCTGGTATGATCGCACCCGTCATGTTGAGGGCACGGATCCTTTATGTGTTGACGGTTCACAGTCCCAGCCTAGAGAGATGGCCCATTCTAAAGGCCCAATGGGCTTAACGACAACCCATCCACTTCAACAATGCAGCATTCTCATAAGACGTGATATCGACGGGTTGTAGGGCCGTCTAATGTCCCGCAATGAGGTTGTCGTCCTTTTAACAGCTCACGATGTACGATCCGGGGCGAAAAAACAGAGCAAAAGAAGAAAAGTGGCCCAGAACTGATAAAAATGTTCAATTTTGGGCTCTGAAAATAAGCGTTGCTTAGCAGGCTTGCTGCCCCCATCGTAGAGCTCTCGGAGGACTTTCCAACGGTATGCTGTGCGACACGTAACTCCTGACAGATCAAAAGTTATGGGCATCGGAGTGACGGAGACCTAGTCCCAAGCCCCACGCCCTCGGCTTGCGGGCCCAGCCTCTACGTGAAGTGAAGTTGTCTTGCCCAAGGTGCTGTGGGATTCAGTAATAGAAATGTGGTGGATAAAGTCTCTTGGCAACCCTAACCGAGGTAAAAAAAATTAAAAAGGGGGGTGCAACAAGAGAACTTCCCAAGGGGTCCCCCATCCAAGTAATATTCTCGCCCAAGCACGCTAAACTTCTGAGTTTTGATGGGATCCGGTTCATTAGTGCTAGTATGATCGCACCCGTCACGTTAAGGGCACAAATTCTTTATGTGTTGACGGTTCATAGTCCCAACCTAGAGAGATGGCCCATTCAAAAGGCCCAATGGGCTTAATGACACCCCATCCGCTTCAACGATGTAGCATCCTCGTAAGACGTGAGATTGTCGTGTTGTAAGGCCCTGTAATTTCTCGAGTTAGGTTGTCATCCGTTTACCAACTCAAGACGTACGATCCGGGATGGAAAAATAGAGCATAAGAAGAAAAGTGGCTTGAAACTGATGAAAATGTAAAATTTTGGGCTTTGAAAGTAGGCACAGCTGACCAGGCTTGCTGCCCCTGTCGTAGAGCTATCGGAGAGCTTTCCAACAGTATGTTGTGCGCCGCGTAACTCCTTACGGATCAAAAGTTATGGGTACCGAAGCGACGAATACCTGGTCACACGCCCCACGCCCTTGGTTTGCGGGCCCAGCCTCTACGTGAAGCGAAGTTGTCTGGCCCAAGGTGCCGTGGGATTCGGTAATAGAAATCTGGCGGATAACGCATCTTGGCACCCCTACCCGGGGCAAAAAAAAAATTGAAAAGAGGCGTGCAACACGAGGACTTCCTAGGGGGTCACCTACCATAGTGCTACTCTTGCCCTAGCACGCTTAACTTTGGAGTTCTGATGGGATCTAGTGCATTAGTACTGGTATGATCGCACCCGTCATGTTGTGGGTATAAATTCATTATGTGTTGACGGTTAACCGTCCAAGCCTAGAGAGATGGCCCGTTCAAAAGGCCCAATGGGCTTAACGACAACCTATCTGCTTCAACAATGCCGCATCCACGTAATACGTGATATCGACGTGTTGTAGGGCCTTGTAATGTCCCGCAAGTTAGGTTGCCGTCCTTTTCACAACTCACGACGTACGATCCGTGATGAAAAAATAGAGCAAAAGAAGAAAAGTGGAGCAAAACTGATGAAAATGTTCGATTTTGGGCTCCAAAAGTGGGCGCAGCCGAGTACGTTTGCTGCCCCCATCGTAGAGCTCTCATAGAGCTTTCCAACGGTATGCTGTGCGTCGCGTAACTCCTTACGGATCAAAAGTTATGGGCAACGGAGCGACAGATGCCTGGTCAGAAGCCCCACGCCCTCTGTTTGTGGGCCCAGCCTCTACGTGAAGTGAAGTTGTCTTGCCCAAGGTTCTGTGGGATTTGGTAATAGAAATGTGGTGGATAAAGCATCTTGGCAACCCTAACCGGGGCAAAAAGAAATTGAAAAGGGGGGTGCAACACGGGGACTTCCAAGTGGGTCACCCATCCTAGTACTAATACGCCCAAGCACGCTTAACTTCGGAGTTCTGATGGGATCCGGCGAATTAGTGCTGGTATGATCACACCCGTGAAGTTGAGGGCATAAATCCTTTATGTGTTGACGGTTCAAAGTCCCAGCCCAGAGAGATGGCCCATTCCAAAGGCCTAATGGGCTTAACAACAACCCATCTGCTTCAACAACGCAACATCCTCGTAAGACGTGATATCGATGCATTGTAGGGCCTTCTAATGCCCGCGAGTAAGGTTGTCGTCCTTTTAACAACTCACGACGTACGATCCGGGATGAAAAAATAGTGCAAAAGAAGAAAATTGGCCTGAAACTGATGAAAACGTTCGATTTTGGCCTTTGAAACAGGCGCAGCCGAGCGGGTTTGCTGCCCCCGTCGTAGAGCTCTCGGAGAGATTCCCAACGGTAAGCTGTGCGCCACGTAACTCCTTATGGATCAAAAGTTATAGGCACCGGAGCAACGGAGACCTGGTCACAAGCCCCACGCTCTCAGTTTGCAGGTCCAGCCTCTACGTGAAATGAAGTTGTCTTGCCAAAGGTGCCGTGGGATTCGGTAATAGAAATGTGGTGGATAAAGCATCTTGGCAAGCCTAACCGAGGAAAAAAAATTTGAAAAGGGGGGTGCAACACGAGGACTTCCAAGGGCTTCCCCCATCTTAGTACTACTCTCGCCCAAGCACAGTTAACTACGGAGGACTGATGGGATCCGGTGTATTAGTGCTGGTATGATCATACCCGTCATGTTGTGGGCACAAATCCTTTATGTGTTGACGGTTAACAGTCACAGCCTAGAGAGATGGCACATTCAAAAGGCCCAATGGGCTTAATGACAACCCATCTACTTTAACAACGCAGCATCCTCTCAAAACGTGATATCGACGCGTAGTAGGGCCCTCTAATGTCCCACGATTTAGGTTGTCAGCCTTTTAACAGTTTATGACATACGATCCAAGACAGAAAAACAGAGCAAAAGAAGAAAAGTGGCCAGAAACTAATGAAAACATTCAATTTTGGTGTCCAAAAATTGTCGTAGCTGAGCAGGCTTGCTGCCCCCATCGTAGAGCTCTCGGTGAGCTTTCCAACGGTATGCTGTTCTTCGCGTAACTCCTTACGGACAAAAAGTTAAGGGCACCGGAGTGACAGAGACCTAGTTGCAAGCCCTACGCCCTCGGTTTGCTGGCCCAGCCTCCACGTGAAGCGAAGTTGTCTTGCCCAAGGTGCCATGGGATTCGATAATAGAAATGTGGTGGATAAAGTATCTTGGCAACCCTAACTGGAGGAAAAAAAATAGAAAAGGGGGGTACAACACGAGGGCTTCCAAGGGGGTCACCCATCTTAGTACTACTCTCGCCCAAGCACGAGATGAAGAAATATCGCAAAAAGAAGAAAAGTGGTCCAAAATAGATGAAAACGTTGATTTTGGGGTCCGAAAACAGGCACAGCCAAGCAAGCTTGGTACCCCTGTCGTAGAGCTCTCGAAGAGCTTTCCAACGGTATGCTGTGTGTCGCATAACTACTTACAGATCAAAAGTTATGGGCATCGGAGCGACAGAGACCTGGTCACAGACCCCGCGCCCTCGGTTTGCCTAGCCTCCACGCGAAGCGCAGTTGTCTTGCCCAAGATGCCATGGGACTCGATAATAGAAATGTGACGGATAAAGAATCTTGGCAAGCCTGAATGGGGCAAAAAAACAAAACAAAAATAGGGTGTGCAACACGAGGACTTCCAAGGGGGTCATCCATCCTAGTATTACTCTCGCCCAAGTACGTTTAACTTCATAGTTTTGATGGGATCCGGTGCATTTGTCCTGGTATGATCCCCCCAACATGTTGAGGGCGCAAAGCCCTTTTGTGTCATCCTTTTCACGGCTCACAACGAACGATCTGGGATGAAGAAACAGCACAAAAAGAAGAAAAGTGGCCTCAAACTAATGAAAACATTTGATTTTATGCTCTGAAAACTGGCGCAGCCGTGTAGGCTTGCTACTATCGTCGTAGAGCTTTCAGAGAGCTTTCCAACGGTATGTTGTGCGCCGCTTTACACCTTACGGATCAAAAGTTATGGGCACCGGAGTGACAGAGACATGGTCACAGGCCCCACACCCTCGGTTTGCAAGCCCAGCCTCCACGCGAAGTAAAGTTATCTTGCCCAAGATGCCGCGGGACTCGATAATAGAAATGTAATGGATAAAAAATCTTGGCAAGCCTGAACGTGGCAAAAAAACAAAACAAAAATGGGGGTGCAACACGAGGGCTTCCTCGGAGGTCACCCATCCTAGTACTACTCTCGCCCAAGCACGCTTAACTTCGGAGTTCGGATGGGATCCGGTGCATTAGTGCTAGTATGATCGCACCCGTCATGTTGAGGGTGCAAAGCCCTTTTGTGTCTTCCTTTTCACAGCTCACGATGAACGATCTAGGACAAAGAAACAACGTAAAAAGAAGAAAAGTGGCCCAAAACTGATGAAAACATTCAATTTTGGGCTCCGAAAACAAGCGCAGCCGAGCGGGCTTGATGCCCCCGTCGTAGAAATCTCCGAGAGCTTTTCAACGGTATGTTGTGCGTCACATAACTCCTTACGGATCAAATGTTACGGGCACCGGAGCGATGGAGACATGGTCGCAGGCCCCGCGCCCTCAGTTTGCGGGCCTAGGCTCTACGCGAAGCACAGTTGTCCTGCCCAAGATGCCGTGGGACTCGATAATAGAAATGGGCCGGATAAAGAATCTTGGCAAGCCTGAACAGGGCAAAAAAAAATGAAAAAGGGGGGTGCAACATGAGGACTTCCTAGGGGGTTACCCATCCTAGTACTAGTCTCGCCCATGCACGCTTAACTTCGGAGTTCTGATGGGATCCGATGCATTAGTGCTAGTATGATCGCACCCGTCATGTTAAGGGTGCAAAGCCCTTTTGTGTCATTCTTTTCGCCGGTCACGACGAACGATCTAGGACGAAGAAACAGCGTAAAAAGAAAAAAAGTGGCTGAAAACAGGCGCAGCCGAGTAGGCTTACTACCCCCGTAGTAGAGCTCTTCGGGAGCTTTCCAACGGTATGGTGTGCGCCGCATAACTCCTTACGTATCAAAAGTTATGGGCACCGGAGCGACAGAGACCTAGTCACAGGCGCCGCGCCCTCTGTTTGCGGGCCTAGCCTCTACGCGAACTGCAGTTGTCTTGCCCAAGATGCCGCGAGACTCGATAATAGAAATGTGACGGATAAAGAATCTTGGCAAACCAAAACAGGGCAAAAAAACAAAACGAAAATGGGGGGTACAACACGAGGACTTCCTAGGGGGTCACCCATCCTAGTACTACTCTCACCCAAGCACACTTAACTTCGTAGTTCCGATGGGATCCGGTGCACTAGTGCTTTTATGATCGCACCAGTCATGTTGAGGGTGCAAAGCCCTTTTGTGCCATCCTTTTTACGGCTCATGACGAACGATCTGAGACGAAGAAATAACACAAAAAGAAAAAAAGTGAACCGAACCTGATGAAAACATTCAATTTTGTGCTCCGAAAACAAGCTCAGCTGAGCGGCCTTGATGACCTCGTCGTAGAGCTCTCCGAGAGCTTTGCAACGGTATGCTGTGCATCGCATAACTCCTTAAGGATCAAATGTTATGGGCATCGGAGCGAGGGAGACATGGTCACAAGCCTTGCGCCCTCCGTTTACAGGCCCAGCCTCTACATGAAGCGCAGTTGTCTTGCCCAAGATGCCGTGGGACTTGATAATAGAAATGTGATGGATAAAGAATCTTGGCAAGCCTAAACGGGGCAAAAAAACAAAACGAAAATGGGGGGAGCAACACGGGGACTTCCCAAGGGGTCACCCATCCTAGTACTACTCTCCCCTAAGCACACTTAACTTCGGAGTTCTGATGGGATCCGATGCATTAGTGTTGGTATGATCGCACCCATCATGTTGAAGGCGTAAAGCCCTTTTGTGTCGTCCTTTTCACGGCTCAAGACAAACGATCTGGGATGAAGAAACAGCGCAAAAAGAAGAAAAATGGCCTAAAACTGATGAAAACATTTGATATTCGGCTCTGAAAATAGGCGTAGCTGAGCGGGCTTGATGCCTTCGTCGTAGAGCTCTTTGAGAGCTTTCCAACGTTATGATGTGTGTCGCATAACTCCTTACGGATCAAATGTTATGTGCACCGGAGCTATGGAGACATGGTCACAGGCCCCGCGCCGTCATTTGTGGGTCCCAGCCTCTACTCGAAGCGCAGTTGTCTTGCCCAAGATGATGTGGGACTCGACAATAGAAATGTGGCGAATAAAGAATCTTGGCAAGCCTAAACGAGGCAAAAAAACAAAATGAAAATGGGGGGTGCAACACGAGGACTTCCCAAGGGGTCACCCATCCAAGTACTACTCTCGCCCAAGCAAGCTTAGCTTCGAAGTTCTGATGGGATCCAGTGTATTAGTGCTGGTATGATCACACTCATCATGTTGAAGGCACAAAGCCCATTTGGGTTGTCCTTTTCGTCAGTCACGACGAACGATCTGGGACGAAGAAACAGCGCAAAAAGAAGAAAAGAGGCCCAAAACAGATGAAAATGTTCAATTTTGGGCTTCAAAAATAGGCGCAGCTGAGCAGTCTTGCTGCCCCGTCGTAGAGCTTTTAGAGAGCTTTCCAACGATATGTTGTGCCCCGCTTTACTCCTTACGGATCAAAAGTTATGGGCACCGAAGCGACGGAGACATGGTCACAGGCCCCGTGCCTTCGGTTTGTGGACCCAGCCTCTATGCGAAGTAAAGTTGTCTTGCCCAAGATGCTGTGGGACTCAATAATAGAAATGTGATGGATAATGAATCTTGGCAAGCCTGAACGGGGTAAAAAAACAAAACGAAAATGGGGGGTGCAAGACGAGGACTTCTTAGGGGGTCACATATCCTAGTACTTCTTACGCCCAAGCACGCTTAACTTCGCAGTTCTGATGGGATCCGGTGCATTAGTGCTAGTATGATTGCACCCGTCATGTTGATGGCACAAGGCCCTTTTGTGTCGTCCTTTTCAAGGCTCACGACGAACGATTTGGGAAGAAAAAACAGCGTAAAAAGAAGAAAAGTGGCCCAAAACTGATGAAAACGTTAGATTTTGGGCTCCGAAAATAGGCGTAGCCTAGCAGGCTAGATGCCCCCGTCATAGAGCTCTCCGAGAGATTTCCAACGGTATGATGTGCATTGCATAACTCCTTACAGATCAAATGTTATAGGCACCGGAGCGATAGAGACATAGTGACAGGCCCCGCGCCCTCGATTTGCGGGCCCAGCCTCTACCCGAAGCGCAGTTGTCTTGCCCAAGATGCCATGGGACGCGATAATAGAAATGTGATGGATACTAAATCTTGGCAAGCCTGAATAGGAAAAAAAATAAAACGAAAATGGGGGGTGCAATACGAGGACTTCCTAGGGGGTCACCCATCCTAGTACTACTGTCGCCCAAGCACACTTAACTTCGGAGTTCTGATGGGATCCGGTGCATTAGTACTGGTACGATCGCACCCGTCATGTTGAGGGCGCAAAGCCCTTTTATGTCATCCTTTTTGCCGGTCACGACGAATAATCTGGGATGAAGAAATAGCACAAAAAGAAGAAAAGTGGTCCAAAATAGATAAAAACGTTCAATTTTTGGCTCTAAAAACAGGCGCAGCAGAGCAGGCTTGCCACCCCCATCGTAGAACTCTTAGAGAGCTTTCCAACGGTATGTTGTGCCCTGCATAACTCCTTACGGATCAAAAGTTATGGACATCAGAGCGATGGAGACCTGGTCATAGGCCCCGCGTCCTCGGTTTGTGAGCCCAACCTCTACGCGAAGCGCAGTTGTCTTGCCCAAGACGCCGTGGGACTCGATAATAGAAATGTAATGGATAAAGATCTTGGAAAGCCTGAACAGGGCAAAAAAACTAATCAAAAATGGGGGGTGCAACACGAGGACTTCCTAGGGGGTCACCCATCCTAGTACTACTCTCGCCTAAGCATGCTTAACTTCGTAGTTCTGATGGGATCCGGTGCATTAGTGCTGCTATGATCGCACCCGTCATGTTGAGGGCACAAAGCCCTTTTGTGTCGTCCTTCTCACGGTTCACGACGAACGATCTGGGATGAAGAAACAGCGCAAAAAGAAAAAAAAGTGACACGAAACTGATGAAAACATTCGATTTTGGACTCTAAAAGTAGGTGCAGCCAAGCGGGCTTAATGCCCCCTTCGTAGAGCTCTCCGAGAGCTTTCCAACGGTATGCTTTGCGTCGCATAACTTCTTACGGATCAAATGTTATGGCAACCGGAGAGACGGAGACATGGTCACAGGCCCCGCGCCCTCGGTTTGCGGGTCCAGAGGCTACGCGTAGCGCAGTTGTCTTTCCCAAGATACCGTGGGACTCGATAATAGAAATATGACGAATAAAGAGTCTTAACAACCGTGAACGGGGCAAAAAAACAAAATGAAAATGGGGGGTGCAACACGAGGACTTCCCAGGAGGTTACCCATCCTAGTACTACTCTCGCCCAAGCACGCTTAACTTTAGAGTTCTAATGGGATCCGATGCATTAGTGCTGGTATGATTACACCAAACATGTTCAGGGTGCAAAGCCCTTATATGTCATTTTTTTTGCCGCTCATGACGAACGATCTGCGATGAAGAAACAGCGCAAAAAGAAGAAAATTGGCCTCAAACTGATGAAAAAGTTTGATTTTGGGCTCCGAAAATAGGCACAGCCATGCAGGCTTGCTGCCCTCGTCATAGAGCTTTCAGAGAGCTTTCCAACGGTATGCTGTGCGCCACTTTACTCCTTACGGATCAAAAGTTATGGGCACTGGAGCGACGGAGACATGGTCACAGGCCCCGCGCCCTCGGTTTGCAGGCCCAGCCTCTACGCGAAGTAAAGTTGTCTTGCCCAAGATGTCGTGGGATTTGATAATAGAAATGTGACGGATAAAGAATCTTGGCAAGCCTGAATGGTACAAAAAAACAAAACGAAAATGGGGGGTGCAACACGAGGACTCCCTAGGGGGTCACCCATCGAAGTACTACTCATGCCCAAGCATGCTTAACTTCGCAGTTATGATGGGATCCGGTTGTAATGCCCCGAACCAACACCCCGACACCAGCAGGATACTCCCTGGGCTTAGTGCCCAAGCGAGCACCGAGGCCTAGGCGAGTAGGCCCGGAAGCGCACTATGCACGTATTGTTCGCTTTGGCACCCATACCCCTCACGGTTTGTCGCATCCCAGCCACTGCTAGGAAAACGCGTGTACACGATACAAGGAGACATCCCCTTATATCAAGCAGCCCAAAGACCTCCGCATCCGATGTGGGATATTACACCAGTGCATTAGTGCTAGCATGATAACACCCGTCATGTTGAGGGCGCAAACCCCTTTTGTGTCGTCCTTTTCATGGCTCACGACGAACGATCTGGGACGAAGAAACAGCGCAAAAAGAAGAAAAGTGGCCCAAAACTAATGAAAACGTTCAATTTTGGGCTCCAAAAATAGGCACAGTCGAGCGGGCTTGATGCCCCAGTCGTAGAGATCTCTGAGAGATTTCCAACGGTATGCTGTGCGTCGCATAACTCCTTACGGATCAAATGTTATGGGCACCGGAGCGACGGAGACATGGTCACAAGCCCTTCACCATCGGTTTGCGGGCCCAGCCTCTACGCGAAGTGCAATTGTCTTCCCCAAGATGCCGTGGGACTCGATAATAGAAATGTGACGGATAAAGAATCTTGGCAAGCCTGAACGGGGCAAACAAACAAAACAAAAATAGGGGGTGCAACATGAGGACTTCCCCGGGGGTCACCCATCCTAGTACTACTCTCGCCCAAGCACGCTCAACTTCGGAGTTCGGATGGGATCCGGTGCATTAGTGCTGGTATGATCGCACCCGTCATGTTAAGGGCGCAAAGCCCTTTTGTGTCATCCTTTTCGCCGGTCACGACTAACGATCTGGGATGAAAAAACAGCGCCAAAAGAAGAAAAGTGGCCTGAAATAGATGAAATCGTTCGATTTTGTGCTCCGAAAACTGGCGCAGCTGAGCAGGCTTGCTGCCCCTGTTGCAGAGCTCTTAGAGAGCATTCCAACGGTATGCTGTGCGCCGCATAACTCCTTACGTATCAAAAGTTATGGGCACTAGAGCGATGGAGACCAGATCACAGGCCCCGCGCCCTCGGTTTGCGGGCGCAACCTCTACACGAAGCGCAGTTGTCTTGCCCAAGATGCTGTGGGACTCGATAATAGAAATGTGACGGATAAAGAATCTAGGCAAGCCTGAACAGGGCAAAAAAACAAAACGAAAATGGGGGGTACAACACGAGGACTTCCTAGGGGGTCACCCATCCTAGTACTACTCTCGCCCAAGCACGCTTCACTTTGTAGTTCTAATCGGATCCGGTGTATTAGAGCTGGTATGATTGCACCCATCATGTTGAGGGCGTAAAGACCTTTTGTGTCGTCCTTTTCACTACTCACGACGAATGATCTGGGACGAAGAAACAACGCAAAAAGAAGAAAAGTGGCCCGAAACTGATGAAAACATTAAATTTTGGGCACCGAAAATAGGCGCAACCGAGCGGGCTTGATGCCCTTGTCGTAGAGCTGTCCGAGAGATTTCTAACAGTATGTTGTGCGTCACATAACTCCTTACGGATCAAATGTTATGGGCACCGAAGTGACGGAGACATGGTCACAGGCCCCGTGCCCTTGGTTTGCGGGCCCAGCCTCTACCCGAGGCGCAATTGTCTTGTCCAAGATGCCGTGGGACTCAATAATAGAAATGTGACGGATAAAGAATCTTGGCAAGCCTGAACGGGGCGAAAAAACAAAACGAAAATGAGGGGTGCAACACGAGGACTTCCCAGGGGGTCACCCATCCTAGTACTACTCTCGCCTAAGCACGCTTAACTTCGGAGTTCTAATAGGATCCGGTGCATTAGTGTTGGTATGATTGCACTCGTCATGTTGAGGGCGCAAAGCCCTTTTGTGTCGTCCTTTTCGCCAGTCACGACGAACAATTTGGGACGAAGAAATAGGGCAAAAAGAAGAAAAGTGGCACGAAACTGATGAAAACGTTCGATTTTGGGCTCCGAAAACAGGCGCAGCTATGAGGCCCGACGTTGATTTGCGTGCGATACCTCGTTTCGTGTGTCCTAACCTAAATTTACGTGCCTTGACCTACGTTTAAGAGTCGTGTTTCGTTTTGTGTGCCTTGCATTGAATTACGTGCATACATTTAGGGTTGCGTGCATTTACTTGGGAAATGTGCATTCATCTCGTAGTTCGTGCATTATCTCGTAGTGCGTGCCCTAGACCTAGGTGAGCGTGCCCACACGCTAATCGAGAAAGCATCTTACACGAAGCACTAGATCATTAATTAATCCTACAAACTCCACTAACTAATATTAAAATGCTAATTCAACTCACTAGAAGACGAAATCTCACAAAAAGCTAGATATTCTTTATTCTTTATACTATATTCTTTTGCACATCCCAAACACACAATATAATATTGCTCAAAACATGATAAAAATTCAGAATTTTGCAAGCCTTTGCCGACCACTTCTTGCATTTGTGCATGCTTTGCATAATTCAAAAATTATCCCTAGACAACCTATGACACAAAGCATAAAAAAATGAAATGAAACACTACCCAAGCATGCCATTCTCGGCCAAAGCACTCCATGCTTCCTCACATTTCAAGATTGCACAAGGACTAAGAGAATTTCAGAATTTTCAAGGCCCTAGGCCGACACACTCACACACAACACTTCATACCTCACAAGCATTTCATCTTTCTTTCTCTCATTCACTCTCTCATTTCTTCTCTCTCTCTCTCTCGGCTTTTGCTGCAATCTCACTCTCCATAGCTTAAGTTCATCATCCTAAGATTCATCAAGACCTTCAAGCTACCAAGGAACTCGACCAAGCAAGCTAGAATGCAAAAGACACACATGCAAGCTCATAGAACCTTCATTTCGGCATAGGTATATTGATATCTCCTATTTCATTTTCTTTTTGTTCTAGCCACTTGCACATGCTAAGAACATGGTTACTAAGCTAGGAATTAGAGAATCTCGGCCAAGCAAGGAGAAAAGTTGATCTTGTGCATCATCAAAAGCTTTGTGCATCTTCATTGTTGTCTTGCTAAGGTGAGGGTTAATCCTTTTTTTTTAATGCTTTCCAAAACCACATGCATGCCTTTAAATGTCTATTTTTACTTCTGTACTTGTGATATATGTGTGTGCATGAGCTTTTGTAAGCATGCATGGCAAGATATTTGGCTAGAATTGGAAGATAGGTGAAATCGCGTATGTGGCAGTTCTCTGACTTGTTGGAGCGAAATGAATTTGACCAGGTAAATGATATCGAAAATGCATGAAAATTGGTAGGTACTTAGTTTTTCCAGTGCTGAGAAATCTTCGTAGAAATAGGCCAAGGCCAATTTTGATTCTAAGGTTTTCAAAATGGCAAAACATCAAAAGGTGTCCAAATCTGGAAAATCTGGGAAAATGAAGCAGGTTTTGGCAGATTCACTATCCTTGTAGAACGAACCCGTTTTGGCTTAGTAAATGATATCCGAAATGTATGAAATTTGGTCTACTACTATATTTTTCCGTTATGGACATGTTTGTCAGAAATAGACTAAGGCTAAATCGGAACCTAAGGCCCTCAAAAACGACAAGTATTAAAATGTGTACAAATCTAGACAGTTTTGCGTAGTCTCACGGTTTTGGCTATAACTCTTGAACCCGAACTCCTAATGATGCGAGGTTTGTTTCTGGATTTAGTTCACTCCCTAAGCTTTAATTTGAAATATTGTTCACTGGAATTGGATATTGTTTGATTGTCTAAATGATTGTGGAAAAATAGACCATTGCAGTGAGGTTTTCATCTAGTGATATGCTTTGAAAATTATGGTAACTTCTCTTGTTGTATTAAATGCTTAGGATTGTGGCACTTGGATCTTGTGTGGACTGTTTTGAACGCTTGAGGGTGTTTTAATTAATCGATGCATGGCTTTGGTTTGAATGCTTGTCAACTCGTGGCTCAATCGTACGTGTAAGCATGAATTGAAACCCTAGTGACTATGAGAAACTCGCTAAGTATCGATCCTATGGTTATCGTGTCTATTTGTGTGATTAGTGGGCTGCCCGTAGTTGTCTTTATAGCACTAAATGTGATTCCGACAATTACATGTTGATAAGTAGACCTTTCTTGCACCCGGTCCCACGTAGATGTCGTTGCGTGTGGTATAACCTTGTTATTTGATTGCGTGAACCCCGAAATGAGTTATATGACTTGATTCACATGTGTTACATGGCTGTCCATTTAATATTCATATAACTCCATGCGTTTTACAAGTGAAATTACATGTCAAACTTGCTTCATGTGTTTACTTGTCAACGTGCGATCTTATAATTGCTCGGAGGCAACCTACTTTGTTGTCCTCCTAATGTGATATGTTAAATGTTATAAATGTGCATTGCATACAAGGTTGCAACCTTTTGTTGTGGCATGGTAGCGTTTCACGCACGCCGGGCAGCATTGGGCTTACCGGTGCTAACGTGACTACCATGGTCCAATTCCCTATCTCTCTTGGCATTCCACCCTCGGAGAGTTGGGTCGTAGATTTTCAGGGTACATCCGGAGTACACCCAATTGGGAGCGATAAGTGGATTATTGAAGTCGGCCACAACAATCGTATCGAAATCGATATTGAGAGCAAATGCTCACCGTATCCTTGAAATGATTGGTAATTGTATCTGTTGCTCAATTTGATTCTTATACTTGCGTACCTTATTACTTGTAATTCGTGACATGTTTTCAAAAAGGGGTTTTTCATAAGTTAACCGGAAAAAGAGTTTCAAAACGTATTTCTCGTTCCCACTCGCTGAGTTCATAAGGACTCATCCTTTTTTATCATCTCAGGTGAAGAAGATCAGGAACAGGTACCCAAGGACAACGTGCCTATTGATGACTCCTTGGAATGATTGCTTGCCCTACATGCCTTACTTGACCATGGCCATTTTGTGAACGATATGTTGCTTGAAGACTATTTCTTATGTTGCTTGTTGTTGTATTGTAAATGACCCCCGTTGTAATTTGGGGTCAAATTTTGTGTTGTACTGATCATAACTAGATAGACACTCCTATCGCTACTGGTTAGTATCTATCATAGGCTTATGAAGTATCAGGTAAAGGATTAAGTAAAATGAATCTATCCAATCTTAAGCAGGTACTCATTGGTAGGCCAAAATCAATAGGTATTTTTGTAACAAGAATTAACAAACAAACGAGACTGAGTTATCATACAAGGTTGTTAATCAAACGAGACTTTGAGATAACTAGTAGGCATTTCAATTGGTGATAAATAGTAATCTTAGTTGGAAATGAATTTGAGATTGAAAGTTTCGAGGCGTTTAGAGAATTAGGTCAAACTAAAGAGCCCAATTACAGCCGTTACGCTGCCAGTTTTCTGGAGAATTTGTGGAGTTTAAGCTAAACATTAAGTGTTAAACCTTCATGAACGATTAAGTACGTGGAACGACTTGAATGTTTAGATCACTCCCTAGTCTAACCTCAATAGGTAGGGTTGGGACGTGACACCTTAGAAAAATGGTATCAAAGCTTAGATTACTTAAGCCAGGTTTAACTCTTGAACCATGGGTAGAAGCCCTAAGATTATCGGGATGACTTGTTTATGTGTGTTATTGTGTGACAATATCAATTGTGTCTTCTTTGTTTCTATGTGCTTATGTGATTAACATGTTTTAACTATTTCGAAAGTTGTATGTCTATGTGAAATTGTATGTTGCATACCTTATACATTAAATTCTTGTTTGTCGTATTCTAATAAATTGTGCATCGTAATTTGCACCTATAGATGGCTGGCCCTAGTACCAGCACTACTAATAGGAGCGATGAGCCCCAAGAGACTGGAGATGCTTATCAAACTAATCCCGGCATGGCTATGTTTAACATGATGGCAAATGCTATGGATCGCGTGTCGCGAGTGATAGAACGTCAAGATGCACGTGAAGCAAACAACAACAACAACAACAATAGGAATGATGGTAACAATGGGAGAAATAGCAGAATGCGGGAATTCCTTGACTTTCGCCAGTCCAAATTTCACGGGGAAGCTGATGATGAAAAGGCAGAGGCTTGGCTGTCCGAGATTGAAAGGATTTTCAGGCCACTTGACTATACTGATGAAGAAAAGGTTGAGGTCGTTGTGTTTATGTTGCACGGGGATGCTGAGCATTGGTGGAACACTGTGGAGGCACTTTGGGAAACTAATCATATACCTCGCTTGTGGGGTAATTTTGTTAAGGCATTCAAGGAGAAATACGTAACTGCAGTTTCCAGGCAGAGGCGAATTGAGGAATTCATGCACTTGAACCAGGGTAACATGACGGTGGCCCAGTGTGAGGCTCGTTTTGACCGACTGTCCCGCTATGCTCAATACATGGTCAGTACTCTTGAGGCGAAGATGTGGAAATTTACGAATGGATTGAGGCCAGAAATCCAGGACTAGTTGGCTTCGCATGACTTTACTACCTATTCTGCTCTCCTTGCGGCTGCCTCCCGAGTTGAGAAAAGAAAACTTGATAGAGCCGGTTCGAGCCAGCCGAACAAGAAACTGTATCAATCTCCAGGCAACAGAGAAAATTCCAGACTCAGAGTCGCAGTCAGGGCCAAAGCCAGAACAGACCAGTTAATAACCGTGGCCCAACTAAAGCACCATCAGCCTCTTCCACCCGCGGATCCACAGGTAGTTCACCTGCTACTTAGACTGTCACTTGTTCTTACTGTAACAGGAAGGGTCACACCGAGGCCCAGTGTTGGAGGAAATCGGGACGATGTGTAGGGTGTGGCAGCGATCAACACCAGTTCAAGGATTGTCCTAAATGGCAAGGGGGACAAAATCAGATTAAAACAGCTGGTAGAGGCAAGACTCCAGTTCCTAGAGTTCAGGCCCAAGCTTATGCTATTGAGTGCGAGGAGCTTCCAGAGGAGACCGCTGTTGTTGAAGGTACATTCTTGATACTGAATCAACCTGTTAGGGTGCTAATTGATCCAGGTACTACTCATTCATTTATTACTCCCTTATGTGTGCAACGTGTGAAACTACGAGTTGTATGTTTTCCTTACGAAGTAGAAGTTGGTACTCCGATGGGTTCTAAACTTGTTACTCGCTCAGCTTGTAAAGCATGTAAAATCCAAATTAAAGATAGGGAATTCTCAGCCAATCTTATTGTATTACCCTTTCGAGACTATGAAGTCATCTTAGGGATGGACTAGTTGGCAAAGCATCATGCCCAACTAGATTGCCGGACGAAGATTGTAACATTCCAGATACCTGGTCAACCAATATTAGAGGTAATGGGTCGAAGAGACTTCATCGGGAGTTCCATCTTTTCATCCACGAAAGCAGTGAAGTCCTTGAGAAAAAGGATGTAGTAGATACTTAGCTTACCTCATCAACAAGCCGTCGGACAAAGCTAAGTTGGAGGAGATGCCAGTGATTAAAGATTATGAGGATGTGTTTCCAGAAAAATTGCCCGGTTTACCCCCAAATCGGGAGATCGAGTTCATTATAGAATTACTGTCTGGCACCCAGCCAATATCTAAAGCTCCCTATCGTATGGCACCAGCCGAGCTACAAGAACTGAAGGACCAATTGCAAGGATTGTTGAAGAAGGGGTTTGTTCAACCAAGTTCTTCTCCGTGGGGAGCGCCAGTCCTATTTGTAAAGAAGAAAGACGGAACGTTGAGGCTATGCATTGATTACCGATGATTGAACCAAGTGACCGTTAAGAATAAATACCCACTTCCACTGATCAACGAGTTGTTTGATCAACTTCAGGGAGCCAAAGTGTATTCAAAGCTCGACTTGAGGCAAATGTACTATCAGTTGCGGATCAAAAAGGAGGACGTGCCTAAAACGGCTTTTAGGACGAGATATGGGCATTATGAGTATGTGGTGATGCCATTTGGGCTAACTAACGCCCCTGCAGCTTTTATGGACTTGATGCACAAGGTGTTTCAACCCTACTTGGACCAATTTGTAGTGATCTTTATCGATGATATTTTGGTATACTCGAAATCTGAGGCTGAGCATGAACAACATCTGCGATTGGTACTACAGAAACTTCGAGAACATCAATTGTATGCGAAGTTTAGCACATGTGAATTTTGGTTGCGGCAGATTACATTCTTGGGGCACATTATATCCTAAAAGGGAATAGCAGTGGATCCAGCAAAGATAGAAGCGGTGATGTCTAGGAAGAAGCCGGAAAATGTTACGGAGGTTCAGAGTTTTCTTGGTCTAGCCGGCTATTATCGGAGGTTCGTGAAGGATTTCTCAAAAATCGCAGGACCGTTTACAAAGCTCACTCAAAACAAAACAAAGTACGTGTGGGACAACAAGTGAGAGAACAACTTTCAAGAATTGAAGAAAAGATTGACTACTGCACCTGTTCTTGCATTGCCTGAAGGGAGTCAAGGCTTTGTAATCTATAGCGATGCTTCAAAGGAAGGACTGGGTTGTGTGTTGATGCAAAATGGTAGAGTGATTGCGTATGCTTCTAGGAAACCAAAGCCATATGAATTGAACTACCCGACACATGATTTGGAGTTAGCGGCTATTGTGTTTGCATTCAAGAAATAGAGGCACTATCTGTGGGGTAACAAGTTCGAGGTGTTTACTGATCACAAGAGCTTGAAATACTTGTTCTCACAAAAAGAGTTGAACATAAGGCAAAGACGGTGGATGGAGCTTTTGGATGATTATAACTGCACAATCAATTATGTGCCCGGTAAAGCAAATATAGTTGCAGATGCCTTAAGTCGGAAAGCGAGCATGGCAAAACTGGAAGTTAAGGTGCAGGAGTTCTTAGATGAAGCATTTTTGTGGAAACCACAATTGACTCAAAAAGGATTACTATTTGCCACTACACAAGTTCAATCGACCTTGTTGTCCGAATTGCGAGAGGCTCAACAGAAGGACCAACAGTTTCAGAAGATTAAAGAAAGCAACACAGATTTCAAGTTTCATGATGATGGTATTTGGAGGTTCAGGAATCGAATTTGTGTTCCTAATGAGCCAGAGTTGAAAAAGAAGATTCTTAAAGAAGCCCATAACTCCAGATATACTATTCACCCCGGCGGAACAAAGATGTACCGGGATTTGAAGCAACACTATTGGTGGAATAACATGAAGAGAGAGATTGCGGAGTTTGTGGCACGGTGTTTGACTTGCTAGAGAGTCAAAGCAGAACATCAACGACCGGCAGATTTACTTCAACCGTTGGAAATTCCTCAATGGAAATGGGAACACATAACTATGGACTTTGTCATGGACCTACCCAGGTCACAAAAGGGTCACGACGCCATTTGGGTCATAGTGGATAGATTGACTAAGTCAGCACACTTCTTACCGATGAACAAGGAGGATAGTCCTGAGAAATTGGGAGATATGTATGTGGCGGATATTATAAGGTTGCACGGGATGCCTGTGAGTATTGTATCGGATAGGGATCCTCGTTTTACTTCCCGATTTTGGAAGAGATTGCAAGAAGCTTTGGGAATGAAGTTGAGTTTCAGCACGACTTATCACCCTCAGACTGATGAACAATCTGAGAGAACTATTCAGATTTTGGAGGATATGCTGAGGGCGTGTGTTTTAGACTTTGGAAAAGGTTGGGAGAAATATCTGTCTCTAGCGGAGTTCGCTTATAATAACAGTTATCAGGCCACTATCGGGATGGCCCCATTTGAGGCATTGTATGGACGTAAGTGTCGATCCCCAATTTACTGGGATGAAGTAGGTAAAACGAAGACTTTTGACCCGACCCTACTACCAGAACTTATGAAGACTATTGATAATGTCTACCTCATCCAGAAACGGATGCTTACCGCCCAAAGTAGGCAGAAAAGTTACGCAGACCGACAGAGACGGAGTCTAGAGTTTGAGGTTGGCGATAAGGTGTTCTTGAAGATATCACCTCGGAGGGGACTGATTAAACACAGCAAGGGTGGAAAGTTGAGCCCGAGGTTTGTAGGACCATTTGAGGTAGTTGAGAAGGTTGGAAAATTGGCGTATCGCCTGGAACTACCCCAAAACCTCTCCAATATTCATGACGTCTTTCATGTTTCAATGCTACGGAAGTATCATCCTGATCCATCGCACATCTTGGAGCCAGAGCCGTTGCAGCTTCGGGAGAACTTGTCTTATGAAGAAAAGCCCATTCGGATCCTAGACCAGCAAGATTGGGAGTTGCGCAACAAATCTATACCGATGGAGAAAATGTTGTGGGATCACCATGGAATTGAAGAAGCAACGTGGGAAAGGCGAGACCAGATGGAGCAACAGTATTCAACATTATTTCAAAGGTAATATTGAAATTCGGGACGAAATTCTTTTAAGGAGGGGAGGATGTGAGGCTCGACCTCAATTTGCGTGCGATACCTCGTTTCGTGTGCTCTAACCTAGATTTGCGTGCGTTGACCTACGTTTAAGAGTCATGTTTCATTTTGTGTGCCTTGCATTGAATTACGTGCATATATTTAGGGTTGCGTGCATTTACTTGGGAAACATGCATTCGTCTCGTAGTTCGTGCCTTATCTTGTAGTGCGTGCCCTAGACCTAGGTGAGCATGCCCACACGCTAATCGAGAAAGCATCTTACACGAAGCACTAGATCATTATTTAATCCTACAAACTCCACTAACTAATATTAAAATGCTAATTCAACTCACTAGAAGACGAAATCTCACAAAAAGCTAGATATTCTTTATTCTTTATTCTTTATTCTTTTGCACATCCCAAACACACAATATAATATTGCTCAAAACATGATAAAAATTCAGAATTTTGCAAGCCTAGGCCGACCACTTCTTGCATATGTGCATGCTTTGCATAATTCAAAAATTATCCCTAGACAACCTATGACACAAAACATAAAAAAATGAAATGAAACACTACCTAAGCATGCCATTCTCGACCAAAGCACTCCATGCTTCCTCATATTTCAAGATTGCACAAGGACTAAGAGAATTTCAGAATTTTCAAGGCCCTAGGCCGACACACTCACACACAACACTTCATACCTCACAGCATTTCATCTTTCTTTCTCTCATTCACTCTCTCATTTCTTCTCTCTCTCTCTCTCTCGGCTTTGTCTGCAATCTCACTCTCCATAGCTTAAGTTCATCATCCTAAGATTCATCAAGACCTTCAAGCTACTAAGGAACTCGACCAAGCAAGATAGAATGCAAAAGACACACATGCAAGCTCATAGAACCTTCATTTCGGCTTAGGTATGTTGATAGCTCCTATTTCTTTTCTTTTTTTTGTTCTAGCCACTTGCACATACTAGAACATGGTTACTAAGCTAGGAATTAGAGAATCTCAAGTTATCTCTCGGCCAAGCAAGGAGAAAAGTTGATCTTGTGCATCATCAAAAGCTTTGTGCATCTTCATTGTTGTCTTGCTAAGGTGAGGGTTAATCCTTTTTTTAAAGCTTTCCAAAACCATATGCATGCCTTTAAATGTCTATTTTTACCTCTGTACTTGTGATATATGTGTGTACATGAGCTTTTGTAAGCATGCATGGCAAGATATTTGGCTAGAATTGGAAGATAGGTGAAATCGCGTATATGGCAGTTCTCTGACTTGTTGGAACAAAATGAATTTGACCAGGTAAATGATGTCAAAAATGTGTGAAAATTGGTAGGTGACTAGTTTTGGCAGTTCTGAGAAATTTTCATAGAAATAGGCCAAGGCCAAGTTTGACTCTAAGGTCTTCAAAATGGCAAAACATCGAAAGGTGTCCAAATCTGGGAAAATGAAACAGGTTTTTGAAGATTCACTGTCCTTGTAGAACGAACCAATTTTGACTTAGTAAATAATATCCAAAATGCATGAAATTTGGTATTCTGCTAGATTTTTCAGTTCTGGACATTTTTGTAAGAAATATACTAAGGCTAAATCTGACCCTAAGGCCCTCAAAAATGACAAGTATTGAAATGTGTAAAAATCTGGACAGTTTTGCGTAGTCTCACGATTTTGGCTATAACTCTTGAACCCGAACTCCAAATGATGTGAGGTTTGATTTTGGATTTATTTCACTCCCTAAGATTTAATTTGACATTTTTCACTGGAATTGGAGATTGTTTGCTTGTCTAAATGATTGTGGGAAAATAGACCATTGCAGTGAGGTTTTCATCTAGTGATATGCTTTGAAAATTATGGTAACTTCTCTTGTTGTATTAAATGCTTAGGATTGTGGCACTTGGATCTTGTGTGGACTGTTTTGAACGCTTGAGGGTGTTTTAATTAATCGATGCATGGCTTTGGTTTGAATGCTTGTCAACTCATGGCTCAATCGTACGTGTAAGCATGAATTGAAACCCTAGTGACTATGAGAAACTTGCTAAGTATCGATCCTATGGTTATCGTGTCTATTTGTGTGATTAATGGGCTGCCCATAGTTGTCTTTATAGCCCTAAATGTGATTCCGACAATTACATGTTGATAAGTAGACCTTTCTTGCACCCGGTCCCACGTAGATGTCGTTGTATGTGGTATAACCTTGTTATTTGATTGCGTGAACCCCGAAATGAGTTATATGACTTGATTCACATGTGTTACATGGCTGTCCGTTTAATATTCATATAACTCCATGCGTTTTACAAGTGAAATTACATGTCAAACTTGCTTCGTGTGTTTATTTGTCAACGTGCGATCTTATAATTGCTCGGAGGCAACCTACTTTGTTGTCCTCCTAATGTGATATGTTAAATGTTATAAATGTGCATTGCATACAAGGTTGCAACCTTTTGTTGTGGCATGGTAGCGTTTCACGCACGCCGGGCGGCATCGGGCTTGCCGGTGCTACCGTGACTACCATGGTCCAATACCCTCTCTCGCTTGGCATTCCACCCTCAGAGAGTTGGGTCGTAGATTTTCGGGGTACATCCGGAGTACACCCAATTGGGAGCGATAAGTGGATTATTGAAGTCGGCCGCAACAATCGTATCAAAATCGATATTGAGAGCAAATGCTCACAGTATCCTTGAAATGATTGGTAATTGTATCTGTTGGTCAATTTGATTTTTATACTTGCGTACCTTATTACTTGTAATTCGTGACGTGTTTTCAAAAAGGGGCTTTTCATAAGTTAACCGGAAAAAGAGTTTCAAAACGTATTTCTCGTTCCCCCTCGCTGAGTTCATAAGGACTCACCCTCTTTTATCATCTCAGGTGAAGAAGACCAGGAACAAGTACCCAAGGACAACGTGCCTATTGATGACTCCTTGGAATGATTGCTTGCCCTACGTGCCTTACTTGACTATGGTCATTTTGTGAACGATATGTTGCTTGTTGTTGTATTGTAAATGACCCCCGTTGTAATTTGGGGTCAAATTTTGGGTTGTACTGATCATAACTAGATAGACACTCCTATGGTCGTTTTTGCTATCGCTACTGGTTAGTATCTATCGCAGGCTTATGAAGTATCAGGTAAAGGATTAAGTAAAATGAATCTATCCAATCTTAAGCAGGTACTCATTGGTAGGCCAAGATCAACAGGTACTTTTGTAACAAGGATTAACAAACAAACGAGATAGAGTTATCATACTAGGTTGTTAATCAAACGAGACTTCGAGATAAATAGTAGGCGTTTCAATTGGTGATAAATAGTAATCTTAGTTGGAAATGAATTTGAGATTGAAAGTTTCGAGGCGTTTAAAGAATTAGGTCAAACTAAAGAGCCCAATTACAGCCGTTACGCTGCCGGTTTTTCAGAGAATTTGTTGAGTTTAGGCTAAACGTTAAGTGTTAAACCTTCATGAACGATTAAGTACGTGAAATGACTTGAATGTTTAGATGACTCCCTAGTCTAACCTCAATAGGTCAGGTTGGGGTGTGACAGTAGCCGAGCAGGCTTACTACCCCCGTTGTAGAGCTTTTAGAGAGCTTTCCAACGGTATGTTGTACGCCGCATAACTCCTTACAGATCAAAAGTTATGGGCACCTGAGCGACAGAGACCTGGTCACAGGCCTCGTGCCCTTGGTTTGTGAGGCCAGCCTCTACGAGAAGCGCAGTTGTCTTGCCCAAGATGTCGTGGGATTGAAAAATAGAAATGTGACGGATAAAGAATCTTGGCAAGCCTGAACGGAGCAAAAAAACAAAACAAAAATAGGGGGTGCCACACGAGGACTTCTTAGGGGGTCACCCATCCTAGTACAACTCTCGCCCAAGCACGCATAACTTCGTAGTTCTGATGGGATCTGGTGCATTAATGCTGGTATGATCGCACCCGTCATGTTGAGGGTGCAAAGCCCTTTTGTGTCGTCCTTTTCATGGCTCATGATGAACGATCTGGGATGAAGAAACAGCGCAAAAAGAAGAAAAGTGGCCCGAAACTGGTAAAAACATTCGATTTTAGGTTCCGAAAACAGGCGCAGCCAAACGGGCTTGATGCCCCCATCGTAGAGCTCTCCGAGAGATTTCTAACGGAATACTGTGCGTCGCATAACTCCAAACGGATCAAATGTTATGGGCACCAGAGTGACAGAGACCTGGTCACAGGCCCCGCGCCCTCTGTTTGCGGGCCCAGCCTCTACGCGAAGCACAGTTGTCTTGCCCATGATGTCATGGGACTCTATAATAGAAATGTGACGGATAAAGAGTCTTGGCAAGCGTGAACGGGGCAAAAAAACAAAACGAAAATGGGGGGTGCAACACGAGGACTTCCAAGGGGGTCACCCATCCTAGTACTACTCTTGCCCAAGCACGCTTAACATCGAAGTTCTAATGGGATCCGGTGCATTAGTACTGGTATGATTGCACCCATCATGTTCACGGCGCAAAGCCTTATGTGTCATTTTTTTCGCCGCTCACGACGAACGATCTGGGAAGAAGAAACAACGCAAAAAGAAGAAAAGTGGCCTCAAACTGATGACAACGTTCAATTTTGGGCTCCAAAAACAGGCGCAGCCGTGCAGGCTTGCTGCCCCCGTCGTAGAGCTTTCCAACTGTCACGCCCCAACCCGACCTATAAAGGTTAGACTAGGGTGTGATCTAAATATTCAAGTCATATCACGCACTTAATCGTTCCTGAAAGTTTAACATTTAACGTTTAGCCTAAACTCCACAAATTCTCCGGAAAACCGGCAGTATAACGGCTGTAATTGGGCTCTTTAGTTTGACCTAATTTTCTAAACGCCTCTAAATTTCCAATCTCAATTTCATTTCCAACTAAGATTACTATTTATCACCCATCGAAACGCCTACTAGTTATCTTGAAGTCTCGTTTGATTAACAACCTAGCATGATACTATGTCTCGTTTGTTTGTTAACCCTTGTTACAAAAGTACCTGTTGATCTTAGCCTACCAATGAGTACCTGCTTAAGATCAGATAGATTTATTTTACTTAATCCTTTACCTAATACTTCATAAACCTGCGATAGATACTAACCAGTAGCGATAGCAAAACGACCGTGAGGGTGTCTATTTAGTTATGATCAGTACAACCCAAAATTTGACCCCAAATTACAACAGGGGTCGTTTACGATACAACAACAAGCAACATAAGAAATAGTCTTCAAGCAACACATTGTTCACAAAATGGCCATAGTCAAGTAAGGCACGTAGGGCAAACAATCATTCCAGGGAATCATCAAAAGGCACGTTGTCCTCGGGTACCTGTTCCTGGTCTTCTTCACCTGAGATGATAAAAGAGGGTGAGTCCTTATGAACTCAGCGAGGGGGAACGAGAAATAAGTTTTGAAACTCTTTTTACGGTTCAACTTGTGAAAACCCTTTTTGCTAGCATGACTGATGCGATCGGGTTGTGCGTTAAAATGTGCGCAAAATAACCAAGTTAAAATACCCGCAAGTGCACGGATCTTTGTAGTGTAGTTTGCTCTGAGTGCGGAATCGTACCACAGGGAAGCTCGCTTGTTTAAGTTAGTGAAGTAGTGTGAAAGTGTTAAAGCGCTTAAGTGATAAATCGCAAGGTAGGTTTGAGTAACGTGCGAGAAATGTAAACTAAATTAAACTAACTAAATTATCTAAGTTATACTAAGTATTAGTGGAATACGAGAGGTGGTGATCTAGGGGTTTGAACATGTAAATGAGGCAATCAATATAGGCTCGATATCTAGTTTATCTAATTCTGCAAGGGTTTAAGCTACAAGCATACACCCGGTTAAGCTAAAAGCTATAGACCTAGTTAATCTACTTAGCTTATTTTAACCAAGTACAACAAGGCAAACTAAACTAAGGAATTAACCTTACAGATAGAAACTATGGTACAACCTATAGTTTCATGGAGTCTATGGTACAACCTATAGACTCACGATTAAAACAATTATATGACACTAAAGTAATGCATTCATAATATTAACTACAAGTATAATATTTATGAAGCGAAAGTAAAGCAATCATAACGTCTACTTAAAAGCATTACGTATGAAATACTTAATTAAAACAAGCCATACACTGCAATATGAATTGAATAAACTATATCCGAGATCATATATTAAAATACGATCATTTACAATATTCACCCCTAGATATCAATCTACTCAGACATAAATGAATTCAAGTTATGTAAATAAAAGAGAGTCAAGAAAGGCTCTCCCATATTGACGAACATGTATTTCTGATTCCCGAAATTTGAGCAGAGGTCCGATGCAAAATAGCTATTCGGACGGAGCTAATTTCCCTCGAATAAGAACTATTAGGGATGAGTTTCTCCCGAATAAGAGCTTTTCTATTAAAAGCTATTCGGGCAGAACCTCCGCCGGATAATAATAACTTGGGTCGGACTTCCCCCTAAAAGTAGCTATTCGGGCAAAATTTCCCCAAATAAGAGCTACCTATGCGGGACTTCCCCCGTATTCTACTACTACTTAATTAACTAAAACTAAAATTTAAAACTAAATAGAACTAACTCAAAATTATATAAAAAATATTGATAATACTCCAAAATTAACTCAAGAATTCTCAAAGGGTTGAAGCTCTATTTATAGGCAAAATTCTGAAATAGTTGACTTTTTTTCGTTTGTTGACTTTGACCAGATTGTTGACCGCAGCATTTTTGGGCATTTTTCACTATTTTGACCCTCCAAATGATGGAATTTGGCTAAAATCACGCCGTGCGCAGGACAAAAGTCCTGCGTTGTGCTCAGAATGCTGTTTCTACCCGAAAAACTGATATGATTTGCCAAAAACGGACATGGGTCACTATTTGAGATCATCTGGGTCAATGTTCCGAGTCCGATTTCGTGCTAGTTTCAGCCAAGTTTCTTTTCTATGAGCTTCATTCTTCAACCGCTTCTCATGCTTTCCCATTCTTACTTCTTGACTTGCAATTTGGATCATTTCGGGCCTGATTCTTCACTTTTCAGTATTTTCCTACATTGCATTGAAAGTATCAAAGTGTTGCATTTATTCCAGAGTTAAGATGCAAATGCAGTACAAATACCATGGTTTGAGTGCTGCAAATGTAGTCACATCAACATCCCCAAACCTAAACATTGCTTGTCCTCAAGCAAGACTGTCTTTAAAACAGATGTGAAAGTGAATTTTTGCATAATTTTTACAAGTCAAAAACAGATGCAAAAATCTATCCTAAATTTTTGTCAAACACATTCCAAAAATAAATCATGAGAAATGCAATCTACTATCTTAAACCTATTCAGCAATTAATGATAAACATGATAAGAGAACCTTTTGCAAATTTTTCTCAAATAAGTACTCTTATTGGAAATCGACTATTGATTGCTTCGGGGTACATATTTAGAAGTAAACTAAGCATATTAAGTTCATACAATTCTCAACTTTCAAGTTATGCAAATAGATTGGACCTTGATATTCTTACCTACATTTGTAATCAAACTCTTTATCATGCCTTAACACTTTAACATTTGCCAGAAATATAAAAGTACAACAAATAATACATCTATATAGTGTTCAGTTTCCTTTGCTTTCTGAATATCCTATGTTGCGGGCTTTAAGGCCAATAATCCCCCGCCATTATGACTGAGGTTGCCAGGTTTCAAAGGGACCCCTAAGTGCCTTAATCACCCGAGATATCCAGGCTCGAAACCTTACACTATAGCACATATCCCAAATTACAATGTCTAGGATAGTGGTGCTTAGAGATTTACAACATATTTACACCAAAAATTTTATTCAACATTAAATGTATGTACAACTCTTTTTTTTTTCTTTTTCTATTTTTTTTTATTGTTTTCTTTGTGTTTTTTTTTTCTTTTTTTCTTTTTTTTTTCCAGAGTGTACATACAGATAGAATAACATAACATACTGTACAGACATGGCCTAAAGGTTCAGGTTTCAATCACAAGAAGTTCTTATAACACACAGTAATCATATCTCAGTCCTTTCATAATTACATAACTATCAATTGAAGAAAAGAAGAACAACTAGGTTTACTCAAGAATACAATACCCCAAAGTTTTTCTTCTAGAGTTTCCTCAGAGTTTTTCACAATACATAGCTAACAATAAAAGTTCTCAAATCATCTAAATCATCTTCCTTTAAACAGGTAAGGTAGCAAAATACTCTTTCTCATGCACACAACTAGTGTATTTCTTACATATTTTGAAAAAGATTTTCATGAAATACACGGACCCTGACACCGAAACTTTGCTTGTCCTCAAGCAAATAGCAATGTAAAACAGTGAGAGTGTAATATGCAAGAAAAAACATAATGACAAACGCTACATCCCTAAACCTATGGTTTCTTTACTCTACAGCGCATGTTGATCAGGTCTAAAGGGAAATGTAGTAGGAAAAGATATCACCTGATGTGAAGCATTTTTATGTTGATGTCAAAGCCTTTCTACTAACTTTTGCCAAAAGATGTATTATTCTGCAATTAAAGATTAGTAGACACAGCATTTTACAGATTATCATCAACACAGCAAAAATAAAAGTTAGCTATACTAAAAATAAAAATAGTCAAACAAATATATAGGGGAAAAATCACAAAGAAATATGGTCACGGAAAATAACTAATATATTAAGCAAATAATTTAACTACCCAGACCATTTAACCTCTTTTCTGGGGTTCAAGAGTTATCTATAAATACATAAACAAAGTAAATACAGAGGACTAAAGAAATCATAAAATCACACAGACAAAGGAAAATAAACACATATAAGCATTTTAAAAATCTAGGTTGCCTCCTAGTAGCGCTAAGTTTAACGTCTTCAGCCAGACGGTTGTGCTGAGTTGTAATGCCTTTAGCTTGGCAGAATCTCATTTATGGAATGCCTGCAAGGTCCTGAAGTTCTACAGATTCAACTTCATGAGGAACCATATTTGGATTGAATGCATGTTTCAATCTTTGTCCATTGACTGTGATGACATGCCCATCTGTGAGATTTTTAATTAAGATAACTCCAGAAGGATATACTTTAACCACTTCATAAGGACCATCCCATCTTGTTCTTAACTTTCCTAAGAAGAACTTCAATTTGGAGTTAAACAACCAAACTTTATCAGAAGGAGAGAAAGTTTTTCTTAAAATAGATCTATCATGAATCCTCTTCATTCTCTCTTTGTAGAGCTTGGCATTCTCATAAGCTTCGAAACGAAGCTCTTCCAGTTCACTCAACGCCAACTTTCTACCTTCACCTGCCTGTTGTAAGTCAAAGTTCAGGGCCTTAATAGCCCAAGATGCTTTATGCTCTAATTCAACAGGAAGGTGGCAAGCTTTACCGTATACTAATCTATACGGGGACATACTGATGGGAGTTTTGAAAGCAGTACGGTAGGCCCATAATGCGTCATGTACACGACTTGACCAATCTTTGCGATCGGGCCTAACCGTTTTTTGAAGAATTGACTTAATCTCCCTATTTGATACCTCCACTTGCCCACTTGTTTGTGGGTGGTAAGGCGTTGCTATCTTGTGGTGGACAGAGTATTTTCTCAATAAGGCTTCTAGTGTCCTATGACGGAAATGTTGTCCTCCGTCACTTATAAGTACACGTGGCACCCCAAATCGAGAAAATATATTCTCTTTAATGAACTTGACCACAACTTTGTGGTCATTGGTTCGGGTTGCCACTGCTTCTACCCACTTAGAAACATAGTCCACACCAATAATAATATAAGAATAGCTTGAGGAATGAGGGAAAGGACCCATGAAGTCTATACCCCATACATCGAATATTTCACAAATGAGGATAGGTGTAAGGGGCATCATGTCCCTTCTTGAAATAGAGCCAACTTGTTGACATTGTGGGCAATTTTTACACATTTGCTGGGCATCTTTGAAAAGAGTGGGCCAGAAGAACCCACTTTGAAGGACTTTGGCAGCCGTCCTTTTTCCTCCAAAATGTCCACCGCATGCTTCAGAGTGACAGAATTGGAGTATACTGTCAAACTCTTCCTCAGGAACACATCTCCTAATGACCTGATCAGCACAAATCTTGAAAAGATAGGGATCTTCCCAGATAAAGTACTTGATTTGTGCCCTGAACCGTTCCTTTTCTCTTTTACCCCAGTGAGTTGGAAATTCTTGGGCAGCCAAATAATTGACAAAGTGGGCATACCACGGGGTCTTATGTGAGATGGAAAAAAGTTGTTCATCAGGGAACTTGTCTTTGAAAGGCAAAGAGTCAATAGGAGAATCACGTATAAGACGTGATAGATGATCGGCGACAGAATTCTCGCTTCCTTTCTTGTCCTTGATCTCAAGGTCAAACTCTTGAAGGAGTAATAGCCAACGGATTAGACGGGGCTTTGTATCCTTTTTGGTCAGTAAATACCGCAAAGCTGCGTGGTCCGTGTATACTATTACTTTGGATCCTAGGATGTAAGATCTGAATTTGTCCAATGAGAAGACTACAGCCAGCAATTCCTTTTCAGTGGTTGTATAGTTCTTTTGTGCATCGTCCAAGGTTTTACTGGTATAGTATATCACGGTAGGCAGTTTATCCCTACGCTGTCCTATTACAACTCCCACTGCATAGTCTGATGCGTCGCACATTATCTCACAGGGGAGACTGTAGTCAGGAGGTTGGATGATAGGAGTAGAGGATAGTAAGGATTTAAGTTTCTCAAAAGCTTCTAAGCACTTGTCATCAAATTTGAACTCAGTATCATTTGCTAGAAGACTAGAGAGTGGTCGGGCTATATGGCTGAAATCCTTGATGAAACTTTGATAAAAACCGGCGTGACCAAGGAATGATCGGATATCACACACCGTCTTGGGTGCGGGTAGCTTTTCTATTAGCTCGACTTTGGCTGGGTCCACATGGATTCCATCATGTGTAACAACATGACCCAGAACTATACATTGCCTAACCATAAAGTGGCTATTTTCCCAACTTAAAACCAAATTTGTTTCGACGCATCGGTCTAACACTAGAGAAAGATGTGTGAGGCACTCGTCGAAGGTAGTTCCAAATACTGAGAAGTCATCCATAAAGACTTCCATGAACTTTTCGATCATGTTTGAGAAAAGAGCCATCACACATCTTTGAAACGTCGCAGGAGCATTGCAAAGACCGAAAGGCATGCGTCGGAACGCAAAGGTCCCATAAGGGCATGTGAATGTAGTCTTTTCCTGATCTTCAGGAAAGACTGGGATTTGGTTATATCCCGAATACCCATCCAGAAAGTAGTAGTAGCCTTGTCTGGCTATTCTATCTAGGACTTGGTCAAGAAAGGGTAAAGGGAAGTGGTCTTTCCTTGTTTTGGAATTGAGCTTTCTATAGTCAATGCATACACGCCACCCTGTTGTGATGCGTGTAGAAATTAGCTCACCTTTATCATTCGGAACCACAGTAATCCCAGATTTCTTCGGTACCACTTGTACTGGACTTACCCATGGACTATCAGAAATTGGGTATATAATACCCGCATCAAGCAACTTAATGATCTCCTTGTGGACGACATCACCCATCTTTGGGTTTAGTCTTCTTTGAAATTCTCGAGAAGGAGTAACTCCTTCCTCAAGATGAATTTTGTGCATACACACAGAGGGATCAATACCTTTCAAGTCAGAACTTGTCCAACCTATCGCCTGTTTATGGGTACTTAGGACTTTTAACAGTCTGTCTTCATGCTCGGGAGTCAAATTCGAAGCAATGATGACTGGAAGAGTCTCATCAGGTCCTAAGTAGGCATATTTAAGATGTTGGGGCAAGGTTTTGAGTTCCAAAACTGGTAGGGACTCAATTGTGGGACATTCTGAAACTTCAGGGAAATGAGTTGTTACTTGATCGTCCTTATTTGGATCAACAACAATGGAAGCAGAGGCGACCATTTTAGGAGAAATGTCGCACTCATACAAAAGTCGTTCTAACTCAGCTATTTCTTGATTAGGAGTTAGAATCAATTGGGCAAACTCATCTATACATGAGTCAATGGTATCAACATGGAAGCATTCTTCTTCCTCATCTTGATTCAATTTGTTGGCTGCATCAGCAACCCTTAGCTTAGTTCTCATGTTCCCAAATGTTAGTTCTATCATACCCGTCCTACAATAGATAACAGCATCAGCTGTTGCTAGGAATGGTCTGCCTAGTAAAATAGGAGTAGTATTTTTGTTATCAGGGCCTAAATCTATATCTAACACAATGAAGTCCACTGGGAATAAGAATACTTCTACTCTAACAATCACATCTTCTACAACACCTCGAGGTCATCGCTCAGATCTATCTGCCAATTGGAGGGTCACATTAGTCGGTGTTAACACTCCAAGACCTAACCTTTGGTAGACTGTGTGAGGGATGAGGTTAACACTAGATCCTAAGTCTAGCAAGGCGCTTTCTATGCGTTGGTCATTAATTAAGCATGGAATGGTGAAAGCTCCTAGGTCACTACACTTCTGAGGTAGTCCTCTAGTGCAGATATTGCTAACCTTTTCAGTAAGACAGACCTTCTTAGGAATGGATTTGGTCTGTCTCTTTTTCACACATAAATCCTTCAGAAATTTGGCATAGGCTGGAATCTGTTGTATTACCTCAACTAATGGCAAATTGATCTTAATATCTTTCAGATGCTCTAAGACCTTGAGTTGTTTAGGATCATCAGTCAGTTTTGGACGGGACAGCGCTATGGGAAAAGGTGCTCGTGAGGATGGTTCAACTATAGGCTCCACCGTTAGGTTTTTATTCCTACGACAATCTTGAACATCTTTGCTTAAAACCTCAATCTCAGATTCCTCTAATTCCTCAATTTCTTCTGGAACATCCCTAACCTTTACTCTAACCTGGTTATCAATGGTTTTCCCACTCCTAAGGGTAACTACAGCCTTGGCCTGTTCTTGTACTGTCTCAGTTTGGACAGTACTACACTGTCCTCGTGGATTTACCACGGTCTGAGATGGAAGCTTACCCTCGTCTCTCTTACTTAAAGTTTGGGCCATCTGCCCGATTTGTCCTTCAAGTTTAGCAATAGACTGTTGCTGAACTTGGAACATTTGCATAAGTTTGTCAAATTTGTCATCAGATGATGACTGTGGAGGAGGAAGAGTTGGGACATTGTTCCGTTGTGTTCTGAACGGATTGTCCTGTTGGACTGGATAGTAACCAGGAGGGTTATTATTTTGTGGCCTCTGATATTGCTGTTGAGGGAATCGATTGTCAACATTTCCTTGCTGACTTTGTTGATGAGGCTCATAGTTTCCTTGTCTTTTTTGATATTGATGATGAGGAAACTGAGTCTCTTGATTCCCCTGTTGCCACGAAAATGCGGGATTGTCTCGCCAGCCTGAATTATACGTGTTAGAATACGGATTGTAATTCTTTGTATATCCTTGGGCGGCACAGATTTGGTCTTGCATGAATTCAGGAAATTGTGAACCGATTGGACAGTCCAGAGTAGAGTGATCTACTGCAGAACATACGGTACAAACTTTCGTGATCTGAGGAGCTGAAGAAGAAGAAGACCCTAGAGAGATGAATTTTTCTAGTTGATGAGCTAGGGCATCTACTTTGTCAGTCAATTGGGAATTAGAACTAGAGTTAACTTCAAACAATGCCCTCTTTTGGAGATTTTGGGTGCTCTTACTCTCTCTGTCATCAGTAGTGTTTTGGAGAGAGTCTTCAGCAATATTTTCTATTCTTCTCCAAGCTTCGTCCGCTGTGAGGTTATAGAAACCTCCATTGCTTATTGCATTAACTATCATCTTATTATGAGGGGTAAGACCTTTGAAGAAATAATGCAAGAGTTCGGGACGATCAAACCCATGATGAGGACACTGATTCTTAAGATCGTTAAACTTTTCCCATGATTCATGAAATGGCTCTAAGTCTGACTGTGCGAATGTCATGATGCCTGTTCGCATAGTAGTAGTCTTAGCCATTGGGAAGAACCTATGTAAGAATTTTCGAATAAGTTCTCCCCAAGAAGTGATCACTCCTGCGTCTAGATGATTTAGCCATTGTTTGGCTTTATCTTTCAATGAAAAGGGAAACAGACGCAGGTGAATATTTTCACGGCTCACATTAGGAATGTGAAGCGTTGTGCATGCTTCAATGAATTGCACGATGTGAGCGTGAGGATTTTCATTGCTTTTTCCATAGAAGGAAGGAAGCATTGAAATAGTCCTTGTTTTGAGCTCAAAATTTATATTGCCAAGAGCCGGTGGGGCTATAGCAAATTTAGGGTCAAAATCACCCGGTGAAAAATGTTGACGTAAAGTCATCGGTTGGTTCACATGTTGATTAATAGGCTGAGCTATAGGAAGAGGCGGGATATTTACTTCTTGATCCGCCATTGGGAATTTTAACTTCGTACGCAAATTTTTCTCGAACTCAGGATCAAACGGGGCGAGTTCTAGATCCAAAGGAGGACGCCCGTGCATACAACGACTTATAAACTTTAACTACGAAATAAAATTACAAGATTAAAAAAATACTAATATACTTTACAAACAGTAATAGATAAAAGCTCATTGATCAGATGAATCATTAAAATGACTCATTTCCCAATCTTTAAAATTTTTAAATTTTTTTTTTTTTTGCAAAAATTAATTTAAAAAATAAAAAAAATAAAAATAATAAAAAAGTTAAGATTTTTTTTTATTTTTTATTTTTTTAAATTTTAATTTCTTTTTTATTATTTTATTATTTATTATTTATTTATTTATTATTTTTTTATTTTTTAAATAAAACGGATAAAATAAACACTTTAAAAAAAGTTCACAAATACTTTTATCAAAAACTAAACTATACCGTGCTTCCCCGGCAACGGCGCCAAAAACTTGATGCGATCGGGTTGTGCGTTAAAATGTGCGCAAAATAACCAAGTTAAAATACCCGCAAGTGCACGGATCTTTGTAGTGTAGTGTGCTCTGAGTGCGGAATCGTACCACAGGGAAGCTCGCTAGTTTAAGTTAGTGAAGTAGTGTGAAAGTGTTAAAGCGCTTAAGTGACAAATCGCAAGGTAGGTTTGAGTAACGTGCGAGAAATGTAAACTAAATTAAACTAACTAAATTATCTAAGTTATACTAAGTATTAGTGGAATACGAGAGGTGGTGATCTAGGGGTTTGAACATGTAAATGAGGCAACCAATATAGGCTCGATATCTAGTTTATCTAATTCTGCAAGGGTTTAAGCTACAAGCATACACCCGATTAAGCTAAAAGCTATAGACCTAGTTAATCTACTTAGCTTATTTTAACCAAGTACAACAAGGCAAACTAAACTAAGGAATTAACCTTACAGATAGAAACTATGGTACAACCTATAGTTTCATGGAGTCTATGGTACAACCTATAGATTCACGATTAAAACAATTATATGGCACTAAAGTAATGCATTCATAATATTAACTACAAGTATAATATTTATGGAGCGAAAGTAAAGCAATCATAACGTCTACTTAAAAGCATTACGTATGAAATACTTAATTAAAACAAGCCATACATTGCAATATGAATTGAATAAACTATATCCGAGACCATATATTAAAATACGATCATTTACAATATTCACCCCTAGATATCAATCTACTTAGACATAAATGAATACAAGTTATGTAAATAAAAGAGAGTCAAGAAAGGCTCCCCCATATTGATGAACACGTATTTCTGATTCCCAAAATTTGAGTAGAGGTCCGACGCAAAATAGCTATTCGGGCGGAGCTAATTTCCCGCGAATAAGAACTATTAGAGATGAGCTTCCCCAGAATAAGAGCTTTCCTATTAAAGCTATTCGGGCAGAACCTCTCCCGAATAATAACAACTTGGGTCGGACTTCCCCCTAAAAGTAGCTATTCGGGCAAAATTTCCCCGAATAAGAGCTACCTAGGCGGGACTTCCCCCGTATTCTACTACTACTTAATTAACTAAAACTAAAATTAAAACTAACTAGAATTAACTCGGAATTATATCAAAAATATTGATAATACTCCAAAATTAACTCTAGAATTCTCAAAGGGTTGAAGCTCTATTTATAGGCAAAATTCTGAAATAGTTGACTTTTTTTCGTTTGTTGACTTTGACCAGATTGTTGACCGTAGCATTTTTGGGCATTTTTCACTGTTTTGACCCTCCAAACGATGGAATTTGGCTAAAATCACGCCGCACGCAGGACTATGTCCTGCGTTGTGCTCAGAATGCTGTTTCTACCCGAAAAACTGATATGATTTGCCAAAAAGGACATGGGTCACTATTTGAGATCATTTGGGTCAATGTTCCGAGTCTGATTTCGTGCTAGTTTCAGCCAAGTTTCTTTTCTATGAGCTTTATTCTTCAACCGCTTCTCATGCTTTCCCATTCTTACTTCTTGACTTGCAATTTGGATCATTTCGGGCCTGATTCTTCACTTTTCAGTATTTTCCTACATTGCATTGAAAGTATCAAAGTGTTGCATTTATTCCAGAGTTAAGATGCAAATGCAGTACAAATACCATGGTTTGAGTGCTGCAAATGTAGTCACATCAATGACATATATCACAAGTAAGTTCATAATGTAATATAAAAATAAAAGAACACAATTACCCGTCTTTCCTCACGAGGTCCTCTAGGAACCAAGCGAGAGTACTTATACACATAGTAAAAAGGATACGGTGAGCTTTTGCTCTCTGTTCATTTCAAGTATCAATTGTTGCGGCCGACTTCAAATCAACCCCTTATCACGCCAAATGGGTGTACTCCGGATGTACCCCGAAATCCTACGATCCAACTCTCCAAGGAAGTCTAGCCCCCAAGCGAGAGAGGGAATTGGACAATGGTAGTCACGGTTGTACCGGCAAGCCCGATGCCGCCTGATGTGCGTGAACGCTACCACGCCAGAATGAAAGGTTGCAACCTTGTATGCAATGCACATTTATGACATTTAATATATCACATTAGGAGGACAACAAAGTAGGTTGCCTTCGAGTAATCATAAGATTGCACATTGACAAGTAAACACGCGAGGCATGATATGACAAGTAATTTCACTTGTAAAGCACATGGAGTTATATGAATATTAAACGGGCAGTCATGTAACGCATGTAAATCATGTTATATAACTCATTTCGAAGTTCACATAATCAAATAATAAGATTATACAACGTGCAACGACATCTACGTGGGACCGGGTGTAAGAAAGGCCTACTTGTCAACATGTAATCATCGGAACCACATTTAGGGCTATAAGGGAAACTACGGGCAGCCTACTAATCACATAATTAAACACGATATTCATAGGATCAACACTTAGTGAGTTTTCCTAGTCATTAGGGTTTCAATTCGTGCTCACCTGTGCAATTAAGCCCTAAGTTGTCACGTAATTAAACTCAAGCCATGCATTGATTAATTCAAACACCCTCAAACATTCAAAACAGTCCACACAACATCCAAGTGCCACAATCCCAAGCATTTAATACAACAAGAGAGGTTACAATAATTTTCAAAGCATATCACTAGATGAAAACCTCACTGCAATGGACTGTTTTCTCACAATCATTGAGACAAGCAAACAATCTCTAATTCCAGTGAACATAGTGTCCAATTAAATCTTAAGGAGTGAACTAAATCCAGAAACAAACCTCGCATCATTTGGAGTTCGGGTTCAAGAGTTATAGCCAAAACCGTGAGACTACGCAAAACTGTCCAGATTTGTACACATTTTAATACTTGTCATTTTTGAGGGCCTTAGGGTCATATTTAGCCTTAGCCGATTTCTGACAAAAATGTCCAGAACTGAAAATTATAGCAGCACACCAAATTTCATGCATTTTGGATATCATTTACTAAGTCAAAATCGGTTCGTTCTACAAGAACAGTGAATCTGCCAAAACCTTATTCATTTTCCCAGATTTTCCAGATTTGGACATCTTTCGATGTTTTGCCATTTTGGGGACCTTAGAGTCAAAATTAGCTTTGGCCTATTTCTATGAAAAATTCTCAGAACTGGAAAAACTAGTAACCTACCAATTTGTACACATTTTAAACATCATTTACTTGGTCAAATTCACTTCGCTCCAACAGAACAGAAAGCTGCCAAATACGCGATTTCACCTATCTTCACATTCTAGCCAAAAATCTTGCCATGCATGTTTACAAAAGCTCATGTACACACATATATCACAAGTACAGAGGTAAAAATAGACATTTAAAGGCATGCATGTGATTTTTGAAAGATTTTCAAAGAAGTTTTAGCCCTCACCTTAGCAAGACAACAATGAAGATGCACAAGCTCTTGATGAAGCACAAGGTAGTCTTTTCTCCTTGCTTAGCCGAGAGACAACTTGAGATTCTTAATTTCCTAGCTTAGTTACCAAGTTCTTAGTAGGTGCATGTGGTTAGAACAAGAAGAAAACGAAATAGGAGCTATCAAACTTACCTAAGCCGAGATGAAGGTCCTATGAGCTTGCATGTGTGTTTCTTTGCTCCTAGCTTTGCTTGGTCGAGCTCCTAAGTAGCTTGCATGTCTTGATGAACCTTAGGATGATGAACTCAAGCTATGGAGAGTAGAACTTCAGCCAAGGCCGAGAGAGAGAGAGAAGAAATGAGAGAGTGAGAGAAAATGAGAGAATGTGAGAAAGAATGAAAGCTTTGAAGTGTTTGATGCTTGTGTCGGCCTAGGGCCTTGAAAATTCTGAATTTGTGTCTTCAAGGAGCATAATTTTGAATCACCTAGCATGGGCATTTGCATATGTCGAGATTTTGGGTGCATTGGGTAGGGTTTTGGGTTATTTTTTTATGCTTTGTGTCATAACTTGTCATAGAATGTCTAAGTTTAATTTTTGAAATTGCAATGCATGCACAAATGCAAGAGGTGGTCAGCCAAGGCTTGCAAAATTCTGAATTTTTGTCTTCTTTTGAGCATTATTTAATTGTGTGTTTGGGATGTGCAAAGAATAAGGAATAAAGAATAAGAATGTCTAGCTTTTTATGAGATTTTGTCTTCTAGTGAGTTGACTTAGCATTTTAATTTAGTTAGTGGAGTTTGTAGGATTAATTAATGATCTAGTGCTTCGTGTAAGGTGCTTTCTAGATTAGCGTGTGGACACGCTTACCTAGGTCTAGGGCATGCACTGCGAGGTAAGGCACGAACTACGAGACGAAAGCACATTTCCCAAGTAAATGCACTCAACCCTAAATGAATGCACGTAATTCAATGCAAGGCACACAAAATGAAACACGACTCTTAAACCTAGGTCAAGGCACGCAAATCTAGGTTAGGGCACACGAAATGAGGTATCGCACGCAAAACGAGGTCGGGTCTCACATCCTCCCCTCCTCAAAAGAATTTCGTCACGAAATTCAATATTACCTTTGAAATAAAGCTGGATACTGTTGCTCTATCTGGTTTCGCCTTTCCCACGTTGCTTCTTCGACTCCATGGTGATCCCATAACACTTTCACCATCGGTATAGATTTGTTGCGCAACTCCCGATCTTGCTGGTCTAGGATCCGAATGGGTTTCTCTTCATAAGACAAGTTCTGCCGAAGCTGCAACGGCTCTGGCTCCAAGATATGTGATGGATCAGGATGATACTTTCGTAGCATTGAAACGTGAAAGACGTCATGAATATTGGAGAGGTTTTGGGGTAGTTCCAAGTTGTACGCCAATTTGCTAACCTTCTCAACTATCTCAAATGGTCCTACAAACCTCGGGCTCAACTTTTCACCCTTGCTGTGTTTAATCAGTCCCCTCTGAGGTGATATCTTCAAGAACACCTTGTCGCCGACCTCAAACTCTAGACTCCGTCTCCGTCGGTCTGCGTAACTTTTCTGCCTGCTTTGGGCGGTAAGCATCCGTTTCCGGATAAGGTAGACATTATCAACAGTCTTCATAAGTTCAGGTAGAAGGGTCAGGTCAAAAGTCTTCGTCTCAACAACTTTATCCCAGTAAATTGGGGATCGACACTTACGTCCATACAATGCCTCAAATGGGGCCATCCCGATAGTGGCCTGATAACTGTTATTATAAGCAAATTCCGCTAGAGACAGATATTTCTCCCAACCTTTTCCGATGTCTAAAACACACGCCCTCAGCATATCCTCCAGAATCTGAATAGTTCTCTCAGATTGTCCATCAGTCTGAGGGTGATAAGCCGTGCTGAAACTCAACTTCGTTCCCAAAGCTTCTTGCAATCTCTTCTAAAATCGGAAAGTAAAACGAGGATCCCTATCTGATACTATACTCATAGCCATCCCGTGCAACCTTACAGTATCCGCTACATACATATCTCCCAATTTCTCAGGACTATCCTCCTTATTCATCGGTAAGAAGTGCGCTGACTTAGTCAATCTATCCACTATGACCCAAACGGCGTCATGACCCTTTTGTGACATGGGCAGGTCCATGACAAAGTCTATAGTTATGTGTTCCCATTTCCATTGAGGAATCTCCAATGTTTGAAGTAAACTTGCTGGTCGTTGATGTTCTGATTTGACTCTCTGGCAAGTCAAACACCGTGCCACAAACTCTGCAATCTCTCTCTTCATGTTATTCCACCAATAGTGTTGCTTCAAATCCCAGTACATCTTTGTTCCGCCGGGGTGAATAGTGTATCTTGAATTATGGGCTTCTTCAAGAATCTTCTTCTTCAGCTCTGGCTCATTAGGAACACAAATCCGATTCCTAAACCTCCAAATACCATCATCGTGAAACTTGAAATATGTGTTGCTTTATTTAATCTTCTGAAACTATTGTTCCTTCTGTTGAGCCTCTCGTAATTCAGACAACAAGGTCGATTGAACTTGTGTAATGGCAAAAAGTAACCCTTTTTGAGTGAATTGTGGTTTCCACAAGAATGCTTCCTCTAACAACTCCTGCACCTTAACTTCCAATTTTGCCATGCTCGCTTTCCGACTTAAGGCATCTACAGCTACATTTGCTTTATCGGGCACATAATTGATTGTGCAGTTATAATCATCCAAAAGCTCCATCCACCGTCTTTGCCTCATGTTCAACTCTTTTTGTGAGAACAAGTATTTCAAGCTCTTGTGATCAGTAAACACCTCGAACTTGTTACCCCACAGATAGTGCCTCCATTTCTTGAGTGCAAACACAATAGCCGCTAACTCCAAATCATGCATCGGGTAATTCAATTCATACGGCTTCGGTTTCCTAGAGGCATACGCAATCACTCTACCATTTTGCATCAACACACAACCCAGTCCTTCTTTTGAAGCATCGCTATAGATTACAAAACCTTGACTGTAAGGACCCGTACTCGGATCCTGAATAATAATATATGAAATAAGTGTTCCTTATGTGTTTGGCTTACTTCACTTATGTGCTTGGTGTTTTCGTGTTTAGAGATAAGTGTTTTATGCTTCGAGATATTTTAAATTAAGAGAAAATATTGTAACTAGCATATCAAGCTAAGCATTCCTTTCAATTATCAATTAAATTAAGATAATTTGTGCTTGGAAGTAATTGGAAATACTAAACTTATGGGATTCTATTAATCGACCTTTAATTATTTGGAGTGTCAGGATAATAAACTAAAATATTATCTGAGGAAAAGGAAGTAAGGCGTTAACTGAACTATTCTAATTTGAGAATGATACCTAGTTTTACCGTTCAAAGTTTATAAGTAACTTAGATAGACCTTGGAGTATGGTAGTTTGATATAAATTAAATAAAGTATTACTGTAACTTCGTTGAATAGTTTCATTGAGGGATTAACTTAGTTTAGCAAAAATGAATTAGAATGTTAGTTAAACTTATTAAGATAAAGTTTTCTTTTAAAATATGTCATTAGGAATTCAGTTGTCTTCTATAAGATGGTATAGGATACTAGTTATCTTGAGGAATGTTTGTAGACCTTAGAATGGGTATTAGAGTAAAGATGGGTGAGTATCATCTTGGGTAGCTTCGGTTATAGAATTAAATTGTTACAAGAAAACGGTATAGTTATAAATGGACCTACTACCAAGTAATGTAAAAATTTGGGAATTAGAATTGATTAGTGCTGGCTAAATAGGGGAACCAACTTCTAGTAGGGTGATGATATAACACCCAGTTGAATAAGTAGGAGATCCGATCAATAAATGTGGGATAAGATGGACTTAGCTTAATTTATTAGTCTTCTTTATTTTACTTACGCAGCTATCATAACCAGCTTTGTTGAGTAAAGCAATAGAAATATAAACGTTGAGCAAGGTGTTAGCTAGGGATTAACATAGCCGACTGTTAATTTGGTGGTCAGGGTTAATTAATTAATTGTTTACTATAGGAATATACTTTGAAGTTGCTAACACATGGGTTTAAATTAAGTAAAGGATATTAACGGGCATAAATGGATTAGAAGTTTTAACGCCAGGGGTTAAACAAAATATTGCTATCCGCCTACATAGGCGTTATACTGAGTTGTGCTTGGAGATAAGTAGTATTAGTACACTTAACAGGTTGCTAGTAAAAGTATTAGCTTGAGGATAGTAATCTGTAAAGTTAATTGATTTGATTTAAATTAAGGAATAAAAGCTTAAATAATACCCGAGTGTTGAGTGCCTTTATTTGTGACAATTATGGACTTAACAAAGCATATAAAATTAAGACAAGGAGAGGCTACGATAATTGAGTATTTCCATTGCCTATTATCATTTAGAAGCTTTGACTTTTGATAAACATAAGATTTCTTAGAAACTATTAATCTAACTATAGTTTATACCTACCACGAATTAATAGGTGTTCTTATAACATTAATTAACATAAAGCTTAGGGTCATTACAGGGATGTAAAACCCCATATCGTGATTAAGTAAAACTTTTTAGCTGCTTACAAGAGCATGAGTGATTTTCTTTAACTTTTTGAGCTATTTCGGTTGTTTTTCCGAATTTAGGGGTTTTTGGGCCTGAAAAGAGGTTTCACTTCGGGGCCAATTATAGGAAAATCGGGATTCCGTCGTGAAAAACAGATATACGTCATTGAGTTTCTTTTAACTTGTACTACTTAACGGTGAAGTTTGGCAAAATTACATTTCGGCCTGAAAATACGAAAATTAGGACACCTACGCACGAAACGGGTAAAAAATAGAACGTTGGTGTCACTCTAGGGGAGTGACACGTGTCTAAAGACACGTGTCACACATGGGTAGACGTGCCACGCATGTGTCACACGTGGAGGGACATGTGTCACACATGCGTGGACATGCCACGCATGCGTGACACGTAGGGAGGACACATGTCACACATGCGTGGACGTGCCACGTATGTGAGACACGTGGCGGGACATGTGTTCCGCATGCATTGGTTTGGAAAACCTATATAAAGGGGTCACTTGACCCCCTGAAATCAAACAGGCATACATTTTTCTCTGGCCCGATTTCACTAAATTATATCGATTCAGTTAGTTAATGTTCCGAAAGTTTTAAAACCAGTCCAAATCTTCTCCAATTTTCGGCATTTTAAGGTGAGAAGATTTTACTAAAAACAGCATCTTATATGTTTATATGATTATTATATGTCTATAACATGATTTGTTATTTTAATATTCTAGCTTGAGATAAATATCATGCTTATTAATATTCTTTATTTATTTGAATTAGAGTTGACTTAGATAATATTTACTGCTCATTTTAGCATAAGATAAACAGAGATGTTGCCCAAATATTTACATAAATGTTATACATGTTATTTTCATGCCGTCATAATGCCCTATTTATACCTGAAAATTGCTTTATTATAGTCGTTATTCTATTGCCAAGAAAATATTTATTACTTGCCCGGGACAACCACTTTAGTTGATCCCCATATGATTTGTTGTGTTTTCTATGACTACTTATGCATGCTTGTGTGTACTTGGGGGTTGTAACCTCAGGCCCGATAGCTTGCATGAATGCTGGGCGGCATAGGGCTTGTCGGTGCTCCCGTGTCTATCGTGGACCTATTTCCTTTCTCGCTTGGTACCACCCTTGGAGAGTTGGGTCGTAGGATTCGGGTACAATCCGGAATATCCTCTTGGGAGAGATAAGAAGTTGAAATTGAGATCAAGGCTGGCCACCTCGTGAAATACTCGACTTGTTCCTACTCTCACTTGGTACTACCCTCAAAGAGTAGTGTCCTACTCTCGCTTGGTACCACCCTCGGAGAGTAGGCTGATATCTGTTGTGGATATATGCCACCATTGTTTACCTAAATGTCATTTCTTTTATTATATATGACTCAAAGGTGATAATAATTTACTACTAGTTATCATATGCTATTATATCTTATATGGACAGTTTGTTATACTACCATACGTGAATTGTATCATGATTTACAAAAGAGACCGACCAAAAATGTTTTCAAAACTCTTCTATTCTATCCTCACTGAGCTTTCCCAGAGCTCACCATTTTTTCTCCCCCCAGTGCAGGTATAGCTTAGCTTGAAATGAAAATAGACTTTGAATGTTTACATGCTCGCAGCCTCTTGCTGTCATAGTTGGATCCAAGTTGTAAAAGTTAGAGTTTGTTGTATTAATTTCGGGAAGAAGGGTAGCTGTGTTGAAACCTTAGTTTGTATAATAGCCGAGTAGTTATCAGATTTTAGATGTTGTAACACCCTTTTGTATTTAAATTATTATATAAATGCTTGTTATTAAGTAATTCTTTATTTATTGTTCGTTTTAATAGAAAGTTATGAACTCGTAATGATGATAAACGCAGACTTTGACCTAGTCTTGAGAAGGGCCAGATTGGGGTCGTTACATTGACTCCCTTCAGGCAATGCAAGAATGGGTGCAGTAGTCAATCTCTTCTTCAATTCTTGGAAGCTGTTCTCACACTTGTCATCCCACACGAACTTCGTATTCTTCTGAGTGAGTTTTGTAAGTGGTCCTGCGATCTTTGAAAAATCCTTCACGAACATCCGATCATAGCCGGCTAGACCAAGAAAACTCTGAACCTCCGTAACATTTTCCGGCTTCTTCCAAGACATCACCGCTTCTATGTTTGCTGGATCCACTGCTATTCCCTCTTGGGATATGATATGCCCCAAAAATGCAATCTGTTGCATCCAAAATTCGCATTTGCCAAAATTCGCGTACAATTGATGCTCTCGAAGTTTCTGCAGTACCAATCGCAGATGTTGTTCATGCTCAGCCTCGGATTTCGAGTATACCAAAATATCATCAATAAAAATCACCACAAATTGGTCCAAGTAGGGTTGAAACACCCTGTGCATCAAGTCCATAAAAGCTGCAGGGGCATTATTTAGCCCAAATGGCATCACCACATATTCATAATGCCCATATCTCGTCCTGAAAGTCGTTTTAGGCACATCCTCCTTTTTGATCCGCAATTGATAGTACCCTTGCCTCAAGTCTAGCTTTGAATACACTTTGGCTCCTTGAAGTTGATCAAACAACTCGTCAATTAGTGGAAGTGGGTATTTATTCTTGACGGTCACTTGGTTCAATCCTTGGTAATTGATGCATAGCCTCAACGTTCCGTCTTTCTTCTTTACAAACAGGACTGGCGCTCCCCACGGAGAAGAACTTGGTTGAACAAACCCCTTCTTCAACAATCCTTGCAATTGGTCCTTCAGTTCTTGTAGCTCGGCTGGTGCCATATGATAGGGAGCTTTAGATATCGGATGGGTGCCAGGCAGTAATTCTATAATGAACTCGATCTCCCGATTTGGGGGTAAACCGGGTAATTCTTCTGGAAACACATCCGCATAATCTTTAATCACTGGCATCTCCTCCAACTTAGCTTTGTCCGATGGCTTGTTGATGAGATAAGCTAAGTATCCACTACATCCTTTCCTCAAGGACTTCACTGCTTTTGTAGATGAAATGATGGAACTTCCTGTGAAGTCTCTTCGACCCATGACCTCCAATATTGGTTGACCAGGAATTTGGAATGTTACAATCTTCGTCCGGCAATCTAGTTGGGCATGATGCTTTGCCAACTAGTCCATCCCTAAAATGACTTCATAGTCTCGAAAGGGTAATACAATAAGATTGGCTGAGAATTCCCTATCTTTAATTTGGATTTTACATGCTTTACAAGCTGAGCGAGTAACAAGTTTAGAACCCATCAGAGTACCAACTTCTACTTCGTAAGGCAAACATACAACTCGTAGTTTCACACGTTGCACACATAAGGGAGTAATAAATGAATGAGTAGCACCTAGATCAATTAGCACCCTAACAGGTTGATTCAGTATCAAGAATGTACCTTCAACAATAGTGGTCTCCTCTGGAAGCTCCTCGCACTCAATAGCATAAGCTTGGGCCTGAACTCTAGGAACTGGAGTCTTGCCTCTACCAACTGGTTTAACTTGATTTTGTCCTCCTTGCCATTTAGGGCAATCCTTGATTTTATGCTGATCAATGTCACACCGCACACATCATCCTGACTTCTTCCAGCACTGGGCCTCGGTATGACCCTTCTTGGCATAGTAAGAATAGTTGATAGACTGAGTAGCAGGTGAACTACCTGTGGATCCGCGGGTGGAAGAGGCTGATGGTACTTTAGTCAGGCCACAGTTATTAACTGGTATGTTCTGGCTCTGGCCCTGACTACGACTCTGGTTCTGGAATTTCTTTTGTTGACCTGGAGGCTGATACGGTTTCTTGTTCGGCTGGCTTTAGCCGGCTCTATCAAGTTTTCTCTTCTCAACTCGGGAGGCAGCCGCAAGGAGAGCAGAATAGGTAGTGAAGTCATGCGAAGCCAATTGGCCCTGAATTTTCAGCCTCAACCCATTCGTAAATTTCCACATCTTTGCCTCAGGGGTACTGACCATGTATTGAGCATAACAGGACAGTCGGTCAAAACGAGCCTTGTACTGGGCCACCGTCATGTTACCCTGGTTCAAGTGCATGAATTCCTCAATCCGCCTCTGCCTGGAAACTGTAGGTACGTATTTCTCCTTGAATGCCTTAACGAAATTACCCCACAAGCGAGGTGTATGATTAGTTTCCCAAAGTGCCTCCATAGTGTGCCACCAATGCTCAGCATCCCCGTGCAACAGAAACACAGCGAACTCTATCTTTTCTTCATCAGTATAGTTAAGTGGCCTGAAAATTCTCTTGATCTCAAACAGCCAAGCCTCTGCTTTTTCATCATCAGCTTTCCCGTGGAATTTGGACGGGCGAAAGTCAAGGAACTCCCGCATTCTACTATTTCTCCCATGGTTGCCGTCATTCCTGTTGTTGTTGTTGTTGTTGTTGTTTGCTTCACGTGCATCTTGACGTTCCATCACTTACGACACGCGATCCATGGCATTCACCATCATATTAAACATAGCGATACTGGGATTAGTTTGATAAGCATCTCCGGTCTCTTGGGCTCACCGCTCCTATTAGTAGTGCGGGTACTAGGGCCAGCCATCTATAGGCACAGATTACGATGCACAATTTATTGAAATACGACAAACAAGAATTTAATGCATAAGATATGCAACATATAATTTTATATAGATACACAATTCTAGAAACAATTAAGACATGTTAATCACATAAGCATATAGAAACAAAGAAGGAAAAATTGATATTGTCAGACAATAACACACATAAACAAGTCATCCCGATAATCTTAGGACTTCTACCCTTGGTGCGAGAGTTAAACCCGGCTTAAGCAATCTAAGCTCTGATACCATTTCTCTAAGGTGTCACGCCCCAACCCGACCTATAAAGGTTAGACTAGGGTGTGATCTAAACATTCAAGTCATATCATGCACTTAATCGTTCTTGAAAGTTTAACACTTAACGTTTAGCCTAAACTCTACAAATTCTCCAAAAAACCGGCAGCATAACGGCTGTAATTGGGCTTTTTAGTTTGACCTAATTTTCTAAACGCCTCTAAATTTTCAATCTCAATTTCATTTCCAACTAAGATTACTATTTATCACCCATCGAAACGCCTACTAGTTATCTTGAAGGCTCGTTTGATTAACAACATAGCATGATACTATGTCTCGTTTGTTTGTTAACCCTTGTTACAAAAGTACCTGTTGATCTTTGTGATAACCCGAACCCGGCATGCATTTAAAGGCATTTAACTGCATTTAATTAAGTGACATCTTAAATGTTAGCATTGGATTTGTGTTTATTTTTAGTTAAACATTTATATGTAGCTTTATTTCATATTTCTTTTAGAAGTAATTAGAATAATACTTGAGCTAATTATTTTAACAGAATATCAACTATTTTTCATATTGATGTCAATCGGTTTTATTTTTTTTTCTTGCACTTAAATGCTCGGATTTCAATTAAATGAAAAGTAGCTCCGAGCCGGAGTAAATTTTAAACTATGATGCTTTCCAAAAATGATATATTTCTTAAATTCTTTGAGATTTAATTGTTATTCTTTTATTGTCGCAAGTGCATAGCATTTCGAGAGCGATAGTTAGGAAGTGAATTGGAGTCCTTAGCAAATAGTGAAAACTAGTATTTAGTGTTTTAATTTTAGTGTTTTAAGTTGTATTTAACTAGAATATGATTTATGTTAGTTGTTTTAGCTTTAAAATGCATGAAATAAGCCTATTTGACCAAGTTTAAGTTAGTTTGACCAAAGCCTTGACCAATTGACTTGTTTATTGCCTTTTAAAAGCTTAAATTAGCACAAAACAAAAAAAAAGAGGGATGAACAGAAAACAAGCAGGGCCGAAAATGAAGGAGAAAAAAAAAGAAATTTCAAACTTTAGTCTTCGATCCTTCGCGTGAGCTCGCACGGGGTGGTTTCCGAGGCATCCTACGAGGTTTTCCTAGCGTCTAGGAGCGTCTAAGGTAAGGGTTTCATCGTTATTTGCACATTTGAATATTTTGTGTATTAACTTTGATTTTTGGGATTTATCCGTATATTGTTATTTAAATCATTTTGAGGCTTAAAGAATGTTCCCTAGCAATCGTAGAACATGTATTTATAGCTTTTTAACATTTTCTACGGTTGAATATCGAAATTGAAATATAAATTGTAAATTGAATAGTAAATAGTGAATAGTAAACTCCCGTTTCGATGAAGTTGCTCCGTTATGCATTCTGTTGATGTAGGAAGGTTCTAGATATGCTAGAATGCCTAAATGTATGGTTTAATTGGAATGTGTAATGGAAAAATGGAGAAAAACGGCTTCGTGAAAATTGGGGTCGTTTAGGTCAAGTTTGGCATTTTATCGTTTTGTGTGATGGCATTGTCTCGGGAGGTCATGGAAGCACTTTTGGTGCAGTTGTGACATTGGTTGGGTAATCGGTTGAGGTAGTTGTAGTTCAAACGAGCAAAGGGAGAAATCGGGGCTTTGCGTGAATTCTAGGGTTAAGTAGGGTTTCGGGGTCTTTAGATATGCCTTATGGTGACCTAGGAGGATTGGTGAAGTCGGTTTCCAAAACTCGTGGCTTGTTTGAAAATAGTAGTGTTTTGAAAGTTGGGGTCGTTTTTGTGATTTTGTGTGTTTTCATAGTATATTGCTTATAGAATGCTTATATTGCTTATAGAATGCTTATGTTGCCTATAGAATGCTTATAATGCCTATAGAATACTTGTTATTGCTTGATGATGGTTGTTGGTGTTGTTCTTGTTACTTATTTGATTGTAAATGCTTGTTAATGCTTATTACGCTTGTTAGAGTTGATTATTGATTGAAATGTTTAACAATTGTTGAATAATGCTTGATATCTCGTTTATCTCCTCTATTCTGTATTGTTGTGCTATTGCTCGTTTATCGCCTTGTATCGAGTCTTGCATTGCATAGTGTCAGGGCGTGAGTGATGGGCCTCTCCGGGTAGCCTCGGGTTGCCGGTGTTGGTTTCCCTAGCTCCGTGTCCTATTCCCTTTTCTCGCTTGGGTTGCCTCCCAGGGAGATTTGGGTCATAGAATTGATGGATACTTCCGGGGTATTCCAAACTGGTGTTATAAGGTGGTTGCGCGCTTATTGTCATCGTTGTCAACATCAAGCTCGAGATTGATGTATTGCTCGTGAAATGGTATATTGCTCGTATGAGTGAACCATATCCTTCAGAGTGTGGTATAGCTTTGAATGGTTGTGTTAATGCTTTCTTGAATGTTTAATATATTGTCGTTTGTATTGAATGCTTTCTTATTGATTTTATTGCTTAGCTGTGTCTATTTGCATTGCACGACTTTCTTTCTCTCCAACTCGATATCTGTCTCGCCCTCACTGAGTATACGTGTTGTGTATACTCATTCCTCACCACCACATTTCAGGAAATGTCATGTTAGCTGGAAAGTTCGTGATTTCGTGAAAGTTCGTGCCTGAAGAGTTGTTTTGCGTGCCTATGTGACTTGAGTGTCGAAGTTGTAAAGATATATGCTTTCATATGTTGTATGTATTTATTGTTAAAAGAAATGTAATTTAAATCTAGCTAGGTAGTTGAGGTAAATTGATAAGCTAGTTATGTATTCAGTAATATAGTTTATCTTCGATGCATGTTTGTAATGTCTAAAGGAAAAGAGTTAGAATGGCATGATAGTTTATTTTATGCAGTAGCTTAGTATGGTTTAATTGTTAGTTTGAATGTACTTGTCAAGAATGAAAAGAGATAGGTTAGTTTTTTTATTTGAAATGTATGTATACTTGCTGAGTTTAATTGTTGAGAACCGAGGCTCGGATAACCTTGAGGTAGTTTGTATGGTTGGACACGGTGTTGTTCCACTTATATGCTGTCGCAGGTTTTACATTTCGCCTAGAAACAGGGGAGACTCCATCCGTTTTCCCTAAAAATTATACCCGGGTTTGGATTTGGGTTGTGATTAGATCGATTGTTAGAACTCCCGGTCTCGAGAGGGATCGGGGTGTTACAGGTGGTATCCGAGCTTGTCTAGCTCATAAGCCGGGACAGGGTCCTCGGTTTGGTGGGTAATGATACTTGAATGTGTGCTTGTTAAGTGTGTCTTGAAAGTGCATGCTTGTATGTGAGATTGTGTGTCTTGACTTGAATGTATGCACCTATGTGATATAGTTATGTGTTATGTGTTAAATAATTCTCAAGTAAAGTGAAATGTCTAGTTGTGCATTGACTTGACCTATCAAATTGGCATCATGAATCGAATTGATCTCGTGAATTGTTATCTGCTTGGGGTATTGCTTGTAATGTGTGTATTAGAATATCTTGAATTGGTTATGCCGTGATTTAAATTGATTATGTTGTGCTTGACTTGATTGTCGTGCTTGAGAGACTTTGTTGAATAAACTATTTTGTAAACTTGCTGGCATAATAGCTTAAGGCATATGTATAACTGTGATATATTGGCATTCATACATGTCCTATCGAAATGGTAAGTAAGTCCTCTTTCTCCCCTGAAGAAAGTGGTTCACTGCTGGCTTTTCAAGGTGTATGGATTGGCAGGAAATGAATGGCATTTGACTAGCCTTTATTTGGGAATTGGTGTTTGCTTTTGGAGCTCGGTTATTGGCGAATCTCTATGGTCCTCCTCTGTGCTTAACAGTTGTGAAAGAGTAGCTTTCTCTTGGGGTTTTATTTGGTTATTCTTTGGAGCATTCTTTGGTTTTCTTAATGGGTATTCTTTGGAGACTTCTGTTGGCATTTCTCGGTGGATTTGGCTATTGGGATTTCAATCAGCCTTACTGCACAGTATTATCTATGGTATATGTGTCTCGGTCTTTATTGGTGTGACATTGGCATCCCTGATTGGAAATTCTTCAATGGCATTCTCTAGGATCCTTAGTGGCCATTTATTTAGTATTTACTTATTGGGCAAACTTGGCTACTTTCTTATTGGAGCATTGTTTCGGATATCTTCTTCAGTGTTCCTCAGTAGGTTTGGTATTTGGAGTTCCTATCAGACTTATTGTATAATACTACTTATGGTATTCTTTGAAATTCTTATTGGGCATTCTATTGGTATTTTCCTTATTGGCAAAGTTGTATGAAGTTCTTACTTGGCAAATAGTGAAGAGGCCTCAGAGTTTGGTTTCGGTATATTGTTCACCAGTTCGGTGTTTATCCTTGGAGTTTTCGTCCATTTGGGAAACTATGTTTGTTATTCAACTTGGTTGTCTTATTGGGCACATTGTATTTTCTTTGCTATTTCCTTTGACATTCCTCTCAGCATTTGATAGCAAAACTTGGAATTTAATTGGTTGTCCCATGGGGTTATTATTTGGAAGGCTTCTTTGGAACTTTGGAAGTATATTTGATTGGCTTTCTTAGTATTTTCTTCAGCACTCTTAACAAGGAATTCTTCTATGAAATTCATGACCAGCGGGGTAATTCTTTGGATCTCTAGATAGAACCTTTGATTGAGCCTTTATTTGGCTTTTTGCTTGGGGATTCTCGGGTAGTAATAGTTGAACTTCTACTAGAGATTCGTGTATGGGGTATTCATTCGGTATTCCTCTTATCATTAATATGTGATGTGATTTTATCTACAGTATCTTTGCTTTAGTCTTTATTGGTATTATCTCGGCGTTTCTGGTTGGAATTTATTCTTCTTCGGTATTCGTATCAACGGGATTCTTGTACGGTATCTACATTTGAGCCTTTATTTGGCGTTACCACTTGGCATTTCTACTTGAACTTTCCTATTGGTCATCTTGATTAAATACTTGTTCAGTAGCTAATGAAGACTAGTCAGAGTTGGATTTCAGTGGATGTAGAGTTCTATTAGAAAAAGAATTGCGAGGACGCAATTGTTTTAAGGGGGGAAGGATGTGATAACCCGAACTCGGCATGCATTTAAAGGCATTTAACTGCATTTAATTAAGTGACATCTTAAATGTTAGCATTGGATTTGTGTTTATTTTTAGTAAAACATTTATATGTAGCTTTATTTCATATTTCTTTTAGAAGTAATTAGAATAATACTTGAGCTAATTATTTTAACGGAATATCAACTATTTTTCATATTGATGTCAATCGGTTTTATTTTTTTTTCTTGCACTTAAATGCTCGGATTTCAATTAAATGAAAAGTAGCTCCGAGCCGGAGTAAATTTTAAACTATGATGCTTTCCAAAAATGATATATTTCTTAAATTCTTTGAGATTTAATTGTTATTCTTTTATTGTCGCAAGTGCATAGCATTTCGAGAGCGATAGTTAGGAAGTGAATTCGAGTCCTCAGCAAATAGTGAAAACTAGTATTTAGTATTTTAATTTTAGTGTTTTAAGTTGTATTTAACTAGAATATGATTTATGTTAGTTGTTTTAGCTTTAAAATGCATGAAATAAGCCTATTTGACCAAGTTTAAGTTAGTTTGACCAAAGCCTTGACCAATTGACTTGTTTATTGCCTTTTAAAAGCTTAAATTAGCACCCAAAAAAAAAGAGGGCTGAACAGAAAACAAGCAGGGCCGAAAATGAAGGAGAAAAAAAAAAGAAATTTCAAACTTTAGTCTTCGATTCTTCGCGTGAGCTCGCACGGGGTGATTTCGGAGGCATCCTACGAGGTTTTCCTAGCATCTAGGAACGTCTAAGGTAAGGGTTTCATCGTTATTTGCGCATTTGAATATTTTGTATATTAACTTTGATTTTTGGGATTTATCCGTATATTGTTATTTAAATCGTTTTGAGGCTTAAAGAATGTTCCCTAGCAATCGTAGAACATATATTTATAGCTTTTTAATATTTTCTGCGGTTGAATATCGAAATTAAAATATAAATTGTAAATTGAATAGTAAATAGTGAATAGTAAACTCCCGTTTTGATGAAGTTGCTCCGTTATGCGTTCTGTTGATGTAGGAAGGTGCTAGATATGCTAGAATGCCTAAATGTATGGTTTAATTGGAATGTGTAATGGAAAAATAGAGAAAAACGGCCTAGTGAAAGTTAGGGTCGTTTAGGTCAAGTTTGGCATTTTATCGTTTTGTGTGATGACATTGTCTCGGGAGGTCATGGAAGCACTTTTGGTGCAGTTGTGACATTGGTTGGGTAATCGGTTGAGGTAGTTGTAGTTCAAACGAGCAAAAGGGGAAAATCGAGACTTTGCATGAATTCTAGGGTTAAGTAGGGTTTCGGGGTCTTTAGACGTGCCTTATGGTGACCTAGGAGGATTGGTGAATCAGTTTCCAAAACTCGTGGCTCGTTTGAAGTTGGGGTCATTTTTGAGATTTTGTTTGTTTTCATAGTATATTGCTTATAGAATGCTTATATTGCTTATAGAATGCTTATGTTGCCTATAGAATGCTTATAATGCCTATAGAATACTTGTTATTGCTTGATGATGGTTGTTGGTGTTGTTCTTGTTACTTATTTGATTGTAAATGCTTATTACGCTTGTTAGAGTTGATTATTGATTGAAATGTTTAACAATTGTTGAATAATGCTTGATATCTCGTTTATCTCCTCTATTCTGTATTGTTGTGCTATTGCTCGTTTATCGCCTTGTATCGAGTCTTGCATTGCATAGTGTCAGGGCGTGAGTGATGGGCCTCTCCGGGTAGCCTCGGGTTGCCGGTGTTGGTTGCCCTAGCTCCGTGTCCTATTCCATTTTCTCGCTTGGGTTGCCTCCCAGGGAGATTTGGGTCGTAGAATTGATGGATACTTCCGGGGTATTCCAAACTGGTGTTATAAGGTGGTTGCGCGCTTATTGTCATCGTTGTCAACATCAAGCTCGAGATTGATGTATTGCTCGTGAAATGGTATATTGCTCGTATGAGTGAACCATAGCCTTCAGAGTGTGGTATAGCTTTGAATGGTTGTGTTAATGCTTTCTTGAATGTTTAATATATTGTCGTTTGTATTGAATGCTTTCTTATTGATTTTATTGCTTAGCTGTGTCTATTTGCATTGCACGACTTTCTTTCTCTCCAACTCGATATCTGTCTCGCCCTCACTGAGTATACGTGTTGTGTATACTCACTCCTCACCACCACATTTCAGGAAATGTCATGTTAGCTGGAAAGTTCGTGATTCCGTGAAAGTTCGTGCCTGAAGAGTTGTTTTGCGTTCCTATGTGGCTTAAGTGTCGAAGTTGTCAAGATATATGCTTTCATATGTTTGTATGTATTTATTGTTAAAAGAAATGTAATTTAAATCAAGCTAGGTAGTTGAGGTAAATTGATAAGCTAGTTATGTATTCAGTAATATAGTTTATCTTCGATGCATGTTTGTAATGTCTAAAGGAAAAGAGTTAGAATGGCATGATAGTTTATTTTATGCAGTAGCTTAGTATGGTTTAATTGTTAGTTTGAATGTACTTGTCAAGAATGAAAAGAGATAGGTTAGTTTTTTTTTTTATTTAAAATGTATGTATACTTGCTGAGTTTAATTGTTGAGAACCGAGGCTCAGATGGCCTTGAGGTAGTTTGTATGGTTGGACACGGTGTTGGTCCACTTATATGATGTCGCAGGTTTTACATTTCACCTAGAAATAGGGGAGACTTCATCCGTTTTTCCTGAAAATTATGCCCGGGTTTGGATTTGGGTTGTGGTTAGATCGATTGTTAGAACTCCCGGTCTCGAGAGGGATCGGGGTGTTACAATCTTAGCCTACCAATGAATACCTGCTTAAGATTGGATAGATTCATTTTACTTAATCCTTTACCTAATACTTCATAAACCTGCGATAGATACTAATCAGTAGTGATAGCAAAACCACCGTAAGAGTGTCTATCTAGTTATGATCAGTACAACCCAAAATTTGACCCCAAATTACAACGGGGGTCGTTTACAATACAACAACAAGCAACATAAGAAATAGTCTTCAAGCAACACATTGTTCACAAAATGGCCATAGTCAAGTAAGACACGTAGGGCAAGCAATTATTCCAGGGAATCATCAAAAGGCACGTTGTCCTCGGGTACCTGTTTCTGGTATTCTTCACCTGAGATGATAAAAGAGGGTGAGTCCTTATGAACTCAGCGAGGGGGAACGAGAAATAAGTTTTGAAACTCTTTTTCCGGTCCAACTTGTGAAAACCCTTTTTGCAAGCATGACATATATCACAAGTAAGTTCATAATGTAATATAAAAATAAAATAACACAATTACCCGTCTTTCCTCCCCGAGTTCCTCTAGGAACCAAGCGAGAGTACTTATACACATAGTAAAAAGGATACGATGAGCTTTTGCTCTCTGTTCATTTCTAGTATCAATTGTTGCGGCCGACTTTAAATCATCCCCTTATCACGCCAAATGGGTGTACTCCGGATGTACCCTGAAATCCTGCGACCCAACTCTCCGAGGAAGTCTAGCCCCCAACCGAGAGAGGGAATTGGACAATGGTAGTCATGGTTGCACCGGCAAGCCCGATGCTACCCGGTGTGCATGAACGCTACCACGCCAGAATGAAAGGTTGCAACCTTGTATGCAATGCACATTTATGGCATTTAATATATCACATTAGCAGGACAACAAAGTTGGTTGCCTCCGAGCAATCATAAGATTGCACATTGACAAGTAAACACGCGAGGCACGATACGACATGTAATTTCACTTGTAAAGCACATGGAGTTATATGAATATTAAACGGGCAGCCATGTAATGCATGTAAATCATGTCATATAACTCATTTCAAAGTTCACGTAATCAAATAATAAGATTATACAACGTGCAACGACATCTACATGGGACCGGGTGCAAGAAAGGCCTACTTGTCAACATGTAATCATCGGAACCACATTTAGGGCTATAAGGGCAACTACGGGCAGCCTACTAATCACATAATTAAACATGATATTCATAGGATCAACACTTAGTGAGTTTTCCTAGTCATTAGGATTTCAATTCGTGCTCACCCGTGCAATTAAGCCCTAAGTTGTCACGTAATTAAACTCAAGCCATACATTGATTAATTCAAACACCCTCAAGCATTCAAAACAGTCCACACAACATCCAAGTGCTACAATCCCAAGCATTTAATACAACAAGAGAGGTTACAATAATTTTCAAAGCATATCACTAGATGAAAACCTCACTGCAATGGACTGTATTCTCACAATCATTGAGACATGCAAACAATCTCCAATTCTAGTGAACAAAATGTCAAATTAAATCCTAAGGAGTGAACTAAATCCAGAAACAAACCTCGCATCATTTGGAGTTCGGGTTCAAGAGTTATAGCCAAAACGTCAATACTTGTCATTTTTGAGGACTTTAGGGTCAGATTTAGCCTAAGCCTATTTCTGAAAAAATGTCCAGAACTAAAACTCTAGCAGCACACGAAATTTCATGCATTTTGGATATCATTTGCTAAGTCAAAACCGGTTCGTTCTACAAGAACGGTGAATCTGCCAAAACCTGCTTCATTTTCCCATATTTTCCAGATTTGGACACCTTTCGATGTTTTGCCATTTTGGGGACCTTAGAGTCAAAATTAGCTTTATCCTATTTCTACAAAAAAATGCTCAGAACTGGCAAAACTAGTAACCTACAAATTTTCATGCATTTTTAACATCACTTACTTGGTCAAATTCACTTCGCTCCAACAGAACAGAAAGCTGCCAAATACGCGATTTCACCTATCTTCACATTCTAGCCAAATATCTTGCCATGCATGTTTACAAAAGCTCATGTACACATATATCACAATTACAGAGGTAAAAATAGACATTTAAAGGCATGCATGTGGTTTTTGAAAGCTTTTCAAAGAAGTTTTGGCCCTCACCTTAGCAAGACAACAATGAAGATGCACAAGCTCTTGATGAAGCACAAGGTAGTCTTTTCTCCTTGCTTAGCCAAGAGACAACTTGAGATTCTTAATTTCCTAGCTTAGTTACCAAGTTCTTAGTAGGTGCTTGTGGTTAGAACAAGAAGAAAATGAAATAGGAGCTATCAAACTTACCTAAGCCGAGATGAAGGTCCTATGAGCTTGCATGTGTGTTTCTTTGCTCCTAGCTTTGCTTGGTCGAGCTCCTAAGTAGCATGCATGTCTTGATGAACCTTAGGATGATGAACTCAAGCTATGGAGAGTAGAACTTCAGCCAAGACCAAGAGGGAAGAAATGAGAGAGTGAGAGAAAATGAGAGAATGTGAGAAAGAATGAAAGCTTTGAAGTGTTTGATGCTTGTGTCGGCCTAGGGCCTTGAAAATTCTGAATTTGTGTCTTCAAGGAGCATAATTTTGAATCACCTAGCATGGGCATTTGCATATGTCGAGATTTTGGGTGCATTGGGTAGGGTTTTGGGTTATTTTTTTATGCTTTGTGTCATAACTTGTCATAGAATGTCTAAGTTTAATTTTTGAAATTGCAATGCATGCACAAATGCAAGAGGGGGTCAGCCAAGGCTTGCAAAATTCTGAATTTTTGTCTTCTTTTGAGCATTATTCAATTGTGTGTTTGGGATGTGAAAAAGAATAAGAATGTCTAGCTTTTTGTGAGATTTCGTCTTCTAGTGAGTTGACTTAGCATTTTAATTTAGTTAGTGGAGTTTGTAGGATTAATTAATGATCTAGTGCTTCGTGTAAGGTGCTTTCTAGATTAGCGTGTGGACACGCTTACCTAGGTCTAGGGCATGCACTGCGAGGTAAGGCACGAACTACGAGACGAAAGCACATTTTCCAAGTAAATGCACTCAACCCTAAATGAATGCACGTAATTCAATGCAAGGCACACAAAATGAAACACGACTCTTAAACCTAGGTCAAGGCACGTAAATCTAGGTTAGGGCACATAAAACGAGCTATCGCACGTAAAATGAGGTCGGGCCTCACACCAATGGTATGTTGTGTGTCGCTTTACTCCTTACGGATCAAAAGTTATGGGCACTGGAGCGACTACGACATTATCACAGGCCCCGCGCCCTCGGTTGGCGGACCCAGCCTCTACGCGAAGTGAAGTTGTCATGCCGAAGATGCCCTAGAACTTGATAATAGAAATATGACGGATAAAGCATCATGGGAAGGCTTACCGGGGCAAAAAAACAAAACGAAAATGGGGGGTGCAACATGAGGACTTCCTAGGGGGTCAGCCATCCTAGTACTACTCTCGCCCAAGCACGCTTAACTTCGTAGTTCTGATAGGATTCGGTTTATTAGTACTGGTATGATCGCACCCGTCATGTTGAGGGCGCAAAGCCCTTTTGTGTCGTCCTTTTCACGGCTCACGACGAACGATCTGGGACGAAGAAATAGCGCAAAAAGAAGAAAAGTGGCTCAAAATTGATGAGAACATTAAATTTTGGGCTCCGAAAATAGGCGCAACCGAGTGGGCTTGATACCGCCATCGTAGTGCTCTCTTAGAGCTTTCCTAAGGTATGTTGTGCGTCGTATAACTCCTTACAGATCAAATGTTATGGGCACCGGAGTGGCAGAGACATGGTCACAGACTCCGCGCCCTCGTTTTGCAGGCCCAGCCACTACCCAAAGCGCAGTTGTCTTGCCCAAGATGCCGTGGGACTCAATGATAGAAATGTGACGGATAAAGAATCTTGGCAAGCCTGAACGGGGCAAAAAACAAAACGAAAATGGGGGTGCAACACGAGGACTTACTAGGGGGTCACCCATCCTAGTACTACTCTCGCCCAAGCACGCTTAATTTCGGAGTTCTGATGGGATCCGGTGCATTAGTGCTGGTATGATCGCACCCGTCATGTTGAAGGCGCAAAGCCCTTTTGTGACGTGTTTTTTGCCGGTCATGACGAATGATCTAGGACGAAGAAACAGCGCAAAAAGAAGAAAAGTGGCCCGAAACATATGAAAATGTTTGATTTTGGGCTCTGAAAATAGGCGCAGTCGAGCAGGCTTGCTACCCCTGTCGTAGAACTCTTAGAGAGCTTTCCAACGATATGATGTGTGCCGCATAACTCCTTACGGATCAAATGTTATGGGAACCGGAGCAACGGAGACCTGGTCACAGGCCCCATGCCCTCAGTTTGCGGGCCCAGCCTCTACGCGAAGCACAGTTGTGTTGACCAAGATGCCGTGGGACTCGATAATAGAAATGTGACGGATAAAGAATCTTGGCAAGCCTGAACGGGGCAAAAAAACAAAACGAAAATTGGAGGTGCAACACGAGGACTTCCTATGGGGTCACCCATCCTATGATAACCCGAACCGGCATGCATTTAATAACATTTAACTGCATTTAATTAAGTGTTTAATTAGTGAATCATCCATTTTGCACTATTTTGATATTTCTTTTAGAAGCATTCAATAATTTTTATATTGATTAATTAAAAGATTATCACCTATTTTTATTATTTATAGAAATTGGATTTACTTTCTTGTATTTAATTAAGTGTCATCTTAAATGTTAGTATTTAATTGCATTTGATTACATGTTTATATTAACTTGTTCATTTGTATCCTAGCATTAATTTCATAATTCTTTAAAATATTCTAGAAATAGTTAAATTATTTATTTTTAAATGAATATTGATTATTTTAATAATCGGTTTTATTTTCTTGCATTAAATTACTCAGTTTTCAATTAAATGAGAAAAGTAACTCCGAGCCGGAGAGAATTATAAACTATTCTATTATTCTACCTTTCAAAAAAATTATAGTTTTATATTATTGCTTATCATTTGTTTAGCGATCGTTTATTGACCATTCGATCGTAGCATTTTGAAAATGAAAGTTAGAAGAATATTTCTCGGATTTCGTGAATAGCGTTTCTAGTTTAATTTAGCTAGGTTTAGTGGTTTTCCATCTAATTGCATTGTTTTAACTTGAGCTAGACCAAATGATAACCAAAATAACCTTAGTTGACCAATTTAACTTGAATTTTGACTTTGCTAAATGACCATTTTGCCCTTGAGCTTTGTCAACTTTTTAAATAGCCAAAAATCAACAAAATAATCATAAAAACAAAACCAAAATACCACCCAAGTCCCCTCCCATGGCCGAAACTTCCCAAGAGAAAAAAAAAAGATTTTGCTTCCATTTTTCTTGTGCAATCATGCGTGGAATCAAGCAAGGATCGTGGCTAAGGTTCTTGCGAGTCTTGGTCTTCAATCTTTGTGAGGGTTTTCACGTTTTTGTGCATTTATATTCAAATTTGATTTTTGATTCAATTTCTTAGATTTGATATTTAATGCCTTATAATGCTTGAAATTGCTTGGAATTGCCTCTTAAGCGTTCGTAGAGCATTGCTTGTTAGTTATTTAGCAATTTTTACGTCTAGAAACGCAAATTTAAAATTGGGAAAGAATAATGAATAGTGATTTTGAATAGTAAAACCCTAGAATTTTGAATTTTAATCCGAATTGCGATTTCTTGATTTGGATAGGTGCCATTAGTGATAGAAAGATAAAATGTGCAATAAAAATGGACCGGCCTTTGTTAAAATTGGAAATTAGACAATGAAACATAAAGGGGCCGTTTGACCAAGTGTTGACCCCGCTCGAATTGAGTTGGGGGTTTTGCTATTTAGGGCATGGAAGCACTTATGGTGCTGTTGTGGCATTGATTGAGTGACCGGTTAGCATAGTTGTAGTTCAAACATAATAGGTGGACTTTCGGGCTTCGTTTGGGAAAGTGAAGTTTCGTGACATAGGAATGTGCCTTGTAGTGCCTAAGTAAAGGTAGTGAAATCGGTTTCGTAATTTCGGAGCTCGTTTGCTCGTAATTGCCTTTGAAAATTAGAGATTGAATAGTAATATTTGCCGTTTTCGTGTTTGAATTGCTATTAAATGATTAATTGATGTTCTTGTTGAATTTAATGATAATCATGCTTGAAAAGTTAATTGATTGCTATTATTGATTGTAAATGCTTGATATCTCGTTTATCGTCACTGATCTGCACTTTCGTGCTATCACTCGTTTATTGCTCGTATCTCGTATTGCATTGCATAGTGTCAGGCGCATGAGTGATGGGCCTCTCTAGGCAGTCTCGGGCTGCCAGGGTTGGTTTGCTCTAGCTCCGTGTCCTATTCCCATTCTCGCTAGGGGTGCCGCCCTGGGAGATTTGGGTTGTAGATATGTCGGGGTACATCCGGAGTACACCCAGTGGATGTTATAAGGTGGTTGCGCGCTTATTGTCATTGTTGTCAACATCAAGCTCGAGATTGATGTATTGCTCGTGAAATGGTACATTGCTCGTATGAGTGAACCATAGCCTTCAAAGTGTGGTAGCTTTGAATGGTTGTGTTAATGCTTTCTTTAATTGTTTATTGTATTGTCGTTTATATTGAATGCTTTCTTATTGATTATATCGCTTGGCTGTACCTATTTGCATTGCACGATCTTTTTTCTCTCTACTTCGATATCTGTCTCGCACTCACTGAGTATACGTGTTGAGTATACTCACTCCTCACCATCACATTTCAGGAATTGCCATGTTAGTTGGAAAGTTCGTGGTTATGTGATAGACCGTACTTGAAGAGTTGCCTTGCGTGCTATGTGGCTTGAGTTGTCAAAGATGTAAAGATTTTACTTTCATGAGATGTATGTTTTCATGTATTGTATGTATTTAGTGTTAAAATTTATGTAATTAACTTAACTAGGTTTATTAGAATGGTATGATAGTCTATTTTATGCAATAGGTTAGTATAGTTTAATTGCCAAGCATGAATGTACTTGTCATAGATGAGAAGAGATAGGTTAGCTTTTAAACTGGAAATGTATATTTACTTGTGTTCACTTGTTGAGAACCAAGGCTCGGATGGCCTTGAGGTGTTTGTATGGTTGGACACGGTGCTGGTCCACATATATACTATTGCAAGTTTTGCATTTTGCCTAGAAACAGGGGAGACTCCGTCTGTTTTCCCCAAATTTTATGCCCAGGTTTGAAATTGGGTTACGATTAGATTGATTGATAGAATTCCCGGTCTCGAGAGGGATTGGGGTATTACACATCCTAGTACTACTCTCACCCAAGCACGCTTAACTTCGTAGTTCTGATGGGATCCAGTGCATTAGTGCCGGTATGATCGCACCCGTCATGTTGATCGCGCAAAGCCTTTTTGTGTCGTCCTTTTCACGGCTCACGACGAATGATCTGGGACGAAGAAATAGCGCAAAAAGAAGAAAAGTAACCCGAAACTGAAGAAAACATTTGATTTTGAGCTCCGAAAACAGGCACAGCCGAGCGGGCCTGGTGCCCTAGTCGTAGAGCTCTCCGAGAGCTTTCCAATGGTATATTGTGCGTCGTATAACTCCTTATGGATCAAATGTTATGGGCACCAGAGCGACGGAGACATGGTCACACACCCCTCGGTTTACGGGTCTAGACTCTACACGAAGCGCAATTGTCTAGCCCAAGATGGCATGGGACTCGATTATAGAAATGTGACGGATAAAGAGTCTTGGCAAGCATGAACTGGGCAAAAAAACAAAACGAAAATGGGGGAGGGGCAATACGAGCACTTCCCAGGGGGTCACCCATCCTAGTACTACTCTCACTCAAGCACTCTTAACTTTGGAGTTCTAATGGGATCTGGTGCATTAGTACTGGTATGATCGCACTCGTCATGTTGAGGGCACAAAGCCCTTTTGTGTCATCCTTTTCGCTGGTCACAACGAATGATCTGAGTTGAAGAAATAGCACAAAAAGAATAAAAATGGCCAGAAAAAGATGAAAACGTTCAATATTCAGCTCCGAAAACAGGCACAGCCGAGCAGGATTGCTACACCCGTCGTAGAGCTCTTAGAGAGCTTTCCAATGGTATGCTATACGCCGCATAACTCCTTACGGATCAAAAGTTATGGGCATTGGAGCGACGGAGACCTGGTCACAGGCCCCGCCTCCTTGGTTTGCGGGCCCAGCCTCTACGCGAAGCGAAGTTGTTTTGCCCAAGATGCCGTGGGACTCGATAATAAAAATGTGACGGATAAAGAATCTTGACAAGCCTGAACAGGGCAAAAAAAAACAAAACAAAAATGGGGGGTGCAACACGAGGACTTCGTAGGGGGTCTCCCATCCTAGTACTACTCTCGCCCAAGCACGCTTAACTTTGTAGTTCTGATGGGATCCGGTGCATTAGTGCTGGTATGATCCCACCCGTCATGTTGAGGGTGCAAAGCCCTTTTGTGTCGTCCTTTTCACGGCTCACGACGAACGATCTGGGACGAAGAAATAGCACACAAAGAAGAAAAGTGGCCCAAAACTGAAGAAACCATTCGGTTTTGGGTTCCAAAAATAGGCACAGCTGAGCGGGATTGATGCCCACGTCGTAGAGCTCTCCAAAAGCTTTCCAACGGTATGCTGTGCGTCGCATAACTCCTTACGGATCAAATGTTATGGGCCCTGAAGCGATGGAGACATGGTCACAGGCCCCGCGCCCTAGGTTTGCGGGCCCAGCCTCTACGCGAAGCGCAGTTGTCTTGCCCAAGATGCCGTGGGACTCGATAATAGAAATGTGATAGATAAAGAGTCTTGGCAAGCGTGAATGAGGCAAAAAAACAAAACAAAAATTGGGGGTGCAACATGAGGATTTCCCATGGGGTCACTCATCCTAGTACTACTCTCACCCAAGCACGCTTAACTTCAGAGTTCTAATAGGATCCGGTGCATTTGTGCGGGTATGATCGCACCCGCCATGTTCAGGGTGCAAAGCCCTTATGTGTCATTTTTTTTGCCACTCACGACGAACGATCTGGGACGAAGAAACTGCACAAAAAGAAGAAAATGGCCTCAAACTGATGAAAATGTTCGATTTTGGGCTCCGAAAATAGGTACAGACTTGATGCCACCGTCATAGAGCTTTCAGAGAGCTTTCCAACGGTATGCTGTGTGTCGCTTTACTCCTTACGGATCAAAAGTTTTGGGCATAGGAGCTACAGAGACCTGGTCACAGGCCCCGCGCCCTCTGTTTGTGGGCTCAACCTCTACGCAAAGCGCAGTTGTCTTGCCCAAGATACCGTGGGACTCGATAATAGAAATGTGAGGGATAAAGAGTCTTGGCAAGCGTGAACGGGGTAAAAAAAAAAACGAAAATGGGGGGTGTAACACGAGGACTTACCAAGGGGTTACCCATCCTAGTACTACTCTTGCCCAAGCACGCTTAACTTCGGAGTTCTGATGGGATCCGATGCATTAGTGCCGGTATGATCGCACCCATCATGTTGAGCGCGCAAAGCCCTTTTGTGTCCCTTTTCGCCGGTCACGACGAATGATCTGGGACGAAGAAATACTGCAAAACGAAGAAAAGTGGCCCGAAACTGAAGAAAACATTCGATTTTGGGCTCCGAAAACAGGTGCAGCCGAGCGGGCTTGATGCCCCTGTCGTAGAGCTCTCCAAGAGGTTTCCAACGGTATGCTGTGCGCCGCATAACTCCTTATGGATAAAACGTTATGGGCACTGGAACGACGGAGACCTGGTTACAGGCCCCGCCCTCGGTTTGCGGGCCCAGCCTCTACGTGAAGTGCAGTTGTGTTGACCAAGATGCCGTGGGACTCGATAATAGAAATGTGACGGATAAAGAATCTTGGCAAGCCTAAACGGGAAAAAAAACAAAACAAAAATAGGGGGTGAAACATGAGGACTTCCCAGGGGGTCACCCATCCTCGTACTACTCTCGCCGAAACACGCTTAACTTCGGAGTTCTAATGGGATTCGGTGCAATAGTACCGGTATGATCACACCCGACATGTTCAGGGCGCAAAGCCCTTATGTGTCATTTTTTCGCCGCTCACGACGAGCGATCTGGGACGAAGAAACTGCGCAAAAAGAAGAAAAATGGCCTCAAACTAATGAAAATGTTCGATTTTGGGCTCCAAAAATAGGCGCAGCCGTGCAGACTTGATGCCCCTGTCGTAGAGCTTTCAGAGAGCTTTCCAACGGTATGCTGTGCGTTGCATAACTCCTTACGGATCAAAAGTTCTGGGCACCGGAGCGACGGAGATCTGGTCACAGGCCCCGTGCCCTCGGTTTGCGGGTCCAGCCTCTACGCGAAGCGCAGTTGACATTCCCAATATGCCGTGGGACTCGTTTATAGATATGTGACGGTTAAAGAGTCTTGGCAAGCGTGAACGAAAATGGAGGGTGCAACACGAGGACTTCCCAGGGGGTCAGCCATCCTAGTACAACTCTCATCCAAGCACGCTTAACTTCGTTCTTCTGATGGGATGCGGTCATTAGTGCTGGTATGATCGCACCCGTCAAGTTGAGGGCGTAAAGCCCTTTTGTGTCGTCCTTTCCACGACTCGCGACGAACGATCTGGGATGAAGAAACAGTGCAAAAAAAAAAAAAAGTGGCCCAAAACTGAAGAAAATATTAGATTTTGAGCTACTAAAACAGGACCAGCCAAGCAGGCTTACATCCCTCGTCGTAGAGCTCTTAGAGAGCATTCCAACTGTATGTTGTGCTCCGCATAACTCCTTACAGATCAAAAGTTATGGGCACCGGAGCACCGGAGACCTGGTCACAAGCCTCGCGCCCTCGGTTTGCGGGCCCAGCCTCTACGCGAAGCGCAGTTGTCTTGCCGAAGATGTCGTGGGAATCTATAATAGAAATGTGACGGATAAAGAATCTTGGCAAACCTGAACGGGGCAAAAACACTAAAAGAAAATGGGGGGTGCAACACGAGGACATCCTAGGGGGTCACCCATCCTAGTACTATTCTCGCCCAAGCACGCTTAACTTCGGAGTTCTGATGGGATCTGGTGCATTAGTGCTGGTATAACCGTACCCGTCATGTTCAGGGCGCAAAGCCCTTTTGTGTCGTCCTTTTTGCCAGCCACGACGAACGATCTGGGATAAAGAAACAGCGCAAAAAGAAGAAAAGTAGACTAAAACTGATGAAAATGTTCAATTTTCGGCTTCAAAAACAGGCGCAGCTCAGCAACCTTGCTGCCCCTGTCGTAGAGCTCTTATAGAGTTTTCCAACGGTATGCTGTGCGTCGCATAACTCCTTACGGATCAAAAGTTATGGCCACCGGAGCGACGGAGACCTATGATAGGCCCCGCGCCCTTGGTTTGCGGGCCCAGCCCCTACGCTAAACGCAGTTGTCTTGCCCAAGATACCGTGGCTCTCTATAATAGAAATGTGATGGATAAAGAATCTTGTCAAGCCTGAACGGGGCAAAAAAACAAAACGAAAATGGGGGGTGCAACACGAGGACTTCCTATGGGATCACCCATCCTAGTACTACTGTCGCCCAAGCGCGCTTAACTTCGTAGTTCTGATGGGATCCAGTGCATTAGTTCTGGTATGATCGCACCCGTCATGTTCAGGGCGCAAAGCCCTATTTTGTCATCCTTTTTGCTTGTCACGACGAACGATCTGGGGCGAAGAAACAGCGCAAAAAGAGAAAAGTGACTCGATATTGATGAAAACGTTTGATTTTGGACTTTAAAGACAGGCATAGCTGAGCAGGCTTGCTGCCCCCATCGTAGATCTCTCAGAGAGCTTTCCAACGGCATGTTGTGCGCCGCATCACTCCATACGGATCAAAAGTTATAAGCACCGGAGCGACGGAGACCTGGTCACAGGCCCCGTGCCCTCGGTTTGCGGGCCCAGCCTCTACGCGAAGCGCAGTTGTCTTGCCCAAGATATTGTAGGACTCTATAATAGAAATGTGACGGATAAAGAATCTTGGCAAGCCTGAACGGGGCAAAAAAACAAAATGAAAATGGGGGGTGCAACACGAGGACTTCCTAGGGGGTCACCCATCCTAATACTACCCTCGCCTAAGCACGCTTAACTTCGGAGTTCTGATGGGATCTGCAGCATTAGTGCTGGTATTATCGCACCCGTCATGTTCAGGGCGCAAAGCCCTTTTGTGTCGTCCTTTTCGCCGCTCATGACAAACGTTCTGGGATGAAGAAACAACGCAGAAAGAAGAAAAGTGGCCCGAAACAGATGAAAACGTTCAATTTTGGGTTCCGAAAATAGGCACAGCTCAGCAGGCTTGCTGCCCTCGTCGTAGAGCTCTTAGAGAGCTTTCCAACGGTTTGCGGTGCGCCGCATAACTCCTTACGGATCAAAAGTTATGGGTGCCGGAGCGACGGAGATCTGGTCACAGGCCCCGTGCCCTCGGTTAGCGGTTCCAGCCTCTACGCGTAGTGCAATTATTTTGCCCAAGATGCCATGGGACTCAATAATAGAAATGTGACGGATAAAGAATCTTGGCAAGCCTGAACGGGGCAAAAAAATAAAATGAAAATGGGGGGTGCAACACGAGGACTTCCTAGAAGGTCACACATCCTAGTGCTACTCTCGCCCAAGCACGCTTAACTTCGGAGTTCTGATGGGATCCGGTGCATTAGTGCTGGTATGATCGCACACGTCATGTTCAGGGCGTAAAGCCCATTTGTGTCGCCCTTTTTGCCGGTCACGACGAACGATCTGGGATGAAGAAACAGCGCAAAAAGAAGCAAACTGGCCCGAAACTGATGAACACTTTCGATTTTGGAATTCGAAAATAGGTGCAGCCAAGCAGGCTTCCTGCTCTCGTCATAGAGCTCTAGGAGAACTTTCCAACGGTATGTTGTGCGCAGCAGAACTCTTTACGGGTCAAAAGTTATGGGCATCGGAGCGACGAAGACCTGGTCATAGGCCCCGCGCCCCCGATTTGCAGGTCCAGCCTTTATGCGAAGCGTAGTTGTCTTGCCTAAGAAGCCGTGGGACTCGATAATAGAAATGTGACAGATAAAGAATCTAAGCAATCTTGAACGGGGGAAAAAACAAAACGAAAATGGGGGGTGCAACACGAGGACTTCCTAGGGGGTCACCCATCCTAGTACTACTCTCGCCCAAGCACGCTTAACTTCGTAGTTCTGATGGGATCCGGTGCATTAGTGCTGGTATGATCGCACCCGTCAAGTTGAGGGTGCAAAGCCCTTTTGTGTCGTCCTTTTCACGACTCACGACGAATGATCTGGGATGAAGAAACAGCGCAAAAAGAAGAAAAGTGGCCCGAAACTGAAGAAAACATTAGATTTTGAGCTACTAAAATAGGCGCACCCGAGCAGGCTTGTTACCCCCGTCATAGAGCTCTTAGGGAGTTTTCCAACGGTATGTTGTGCGCCGCATAACTCCTTACGGATCGAAAGTTATGGGTACCCGAGCACCGGAGACCTGGTCACAAGCCTCGCGCCCTCGGTTTGCGGGCCCAGCCTCTATGCGAAGCGCAGTTGTCTTGCCGAAGATGCCATGGGACTCTATAATAGAAATGTGACAGATAAAGAATCTTGGCAAGCTTGAATGGGGCAAAAAAACTAAACAAAAAAGAAGGGTGCAACACGAGGACTTCCTAGGGGATCACCCATCCTAGTACTACTCTTATCCAAGCACGCTTAACTTCAGAGTTCCGATGGGATCTAGTGCATTAGTGCTGGTATGACCGCACCCGTCATGTTCAGGGCACAAAGCCCTTTTGTGTCGTCCTTTTTGCCAGTCATGACGAATGATCTGAGACGAATAAATAGCACAAAAAGAAGAAAAGTGGACCGAAACTAATGAAAACGTTCAAGTTTGGGTTCCAAAAACAGGCGCAGCTCAGCAGGCTTGCTGCCTCCATCGTAGAGCTCTTATAGAGTTTTCCAACGGTATGCTGTGCGTCGCATAACTCCTTACGGATCAAAAGTTATGGGCACCGGAGCGACGAAGACCTATGATAGGCCCCGCGCCCTTAGTTTGCGGGCCCAGCCCCTATGCGAAATGCAGTTGTCTTGCCCAAGATGCCGTTGCTCTCGATAATAGGAATGTGATGGATAAAAAATCTTGTCAAGCCTGAACGGGACCAAAAAAAAATGAAATTGGGGGGTGCAACACGAGGACTTCCTATGGGATCACCCATCCTAGTACTACTGTCGCCCAAGCGCGCTTAACTTCGTAGTTCTGATGGGATCCAGTGCATTAGTTCTGGTATGATCGCACCCGTCATGTTCAGGGCACAAAGCCCTATTTTGTCATCCTTTTTTCTTGTCACGACGAACGATCTGGGGCGAAGAAACAGCGCAAAAAGAGAAAAGTGACCCGATATTGATGAAAACTTTTGATTTTGGGCATTAAAGACAGGCACAGCCGAGCAGGCTTGCTGCCCCATCGTAGATCTCTTAGAAAACTTTCCAACGGTATGCTGTGCGCTGCATAACTCCTTACGGTTCAAAAGTTATGGGCACCGGAGCGACTGAGACTTGGCCATAGGCCCAGCGACCTCGGTTTGTGGGCCTAGCCTCTACGCGAAGTGCAGTTGTTTTGCCCAAAGATGCTGTGGGACTCTATAATAGAAATGTGATGGATAAAGAATCTTGGCAAGCCTGAACAAGGCAAAAAAACAAAACGAAAATTAAGGGTACAACACGAGGACTTCCTAGGGGGTCACCCATCCTAGTACTACTCTCGCCAAAGCACACTTAACTTCGGAGTTTTTAAGGGATCCGGTGCATTAGGGCTGGTACGATCGCACCCGTCATGTTCCGAGTGCAAAGCCCTTATGTGTCGCCCTTCTCGCCGGTCACGACAAATGATCTGGGATGAAGAAACAGCGCAAAAAGAAGAAAAGTGGCCCGAAACTGATGAAAACGTTCAATTTTGGGGTTCAAAAACAGGCGTAACAGAGCAGGCTTGCTACCCCCGTTGTAGAGCTCTCAGAGAGCTTTCCAACGGTTTGCGGTGTGCCACATAACTCCTTACAGATCAAAAGTTATGGGCACCGGAGCACCGGAGACCTGGTCACAAGCCTCGCGCCCTCGGTTTGCGAGCCCAGCCTCTACGCGAAGCGCAGTTGTCTTACCGAAGATGCCGTGGGACTCTATAATAGAAATGTGATGGATAAAGAATCTTGGCAAACCTGAACGGGGCAAAAAAACAAAATGAAAATGAGGGGTGCAACACGAGGACTTCCTAGAGGGTCACTCATCCTAGTGCTACTCTCGCCCAAGCACGCTTAACTTCGGAGTTCTGATGGGATCCGGTGCATTAGTGCTGGTATGATCGCACACGTCATGTTCAGGGCGTAAAGCCCATTTGTGTCGCCCTTTTTGCCGGTCACGACGAACGATCTGGGATGAAGAAACAGCGCAAAAAGAAGCAAACTGGCCCGAAACTGATGAACACTTTCGATTTTGGAATTGTCTCGTCATAGAGCTCTAGGAGAACTTTCCAACGGTATGTTGTGCGCAGCAGAACTCTTTACGGGTCAAAAGTTATGGGCATCGGAGCGACGAAGACCTGGTCATAGGCCCCGCGCCCCCGATTTGCAGGTCCAGCCTTTATGCGAAGCGTAGTTGTCTTGCCTAAGAAGCCGTGGGACTCGATAATAGAAATGTGACAGATAAAGAATCTAAGCAATCTTGAACGGGGGAAAAAACAAAACGAAAATAGGGGTGCAACATGAAGATTTCCTTGGGGGTCACCCATCCTAGTACTACTTTCGCCCAAGCACGCTTAACTTCGTAGTTCTGATGGGATTCGGTACATTAGTGCTGGTATGATCGCACCCGTCACCTTGAGGGCGCAAATCCCTTTTGTGTCGTCCTTTTCACGACTCACGACGAACGATCTGGGATGAAGAAACAGCGCAAAAAGAAGAAAAGTGGCCCGAAACTGAAGAAAACATTAGATTTTGAGCTACTAAAATAGGCGCATCCGAGCAGGCTTGCTACCCCCGTCGTAGAGCTCTTAGAGAGCTTTCCAACGGTATGTTGTGCGCCGCATAACTCCTTACGGATCAAAAGTTATGGGCACCGAAGCACTAGAGACCTGGTCACAAGCCCCACGCCCTCGGTTTGCGGGCCCAGCCTCTACGCGAAGCGCAGTTGTCCTGCCGATGATGCCGTGGGACTCTATAATAGAAATGTGATGGATAAAGAATCTTGGCAATCTTGAACGGGGGAAAAAACAAAACGAAAATGGGGGGTGCAACAGGAGGACTTCCTAGGGGGTCACCCATCCTAATACTACTCTCGCCAAAGCACGCTTAACTTCGTAGTTCTGATGGGATACGGTGCATTAGTGCTGGTATGATCGCACCCGTCAAGTTGAGGGCGCAAAGCCCTTTTGTGTCGTCCTTTTCACGACTCACGACGAATGATTTGGGATCAAGAAACAGCGCAAAAAGAAGAAAAGTGGCTTAAAATTGAAGAAAACATTAGATTTTGAGCTACTAAAACAAGCCTAGCCGAGCAGGCTTGCTACCCTCGTTGTAGAGCTCTTAGAGATCTTTCCAACGGTATGTTGTGCGCCGAATAACTCCTTACGGATCAAAAGTTATTGGCACCGGAGCACCGGAGACGTGGTCACAAGCCCCGCGCCTTCGGTTTGCGGGCCCAGCCTCTACGCGAAGCGCAGTTGTCTTGCCGAAGATACCGTGGGACTATATAATAAAAATGTGACGGATAAAGAATCTTGGCAAACCTGAATGGGGCAAAAAAACTAAACAAAAATGGGGGGTGCAACACAAGGACTTCCTAGGGGGTCACCCATCCTAGTACTACTCTCGCACAAGCACGCTTAACTTCGGAGTTCTGATGCGATCTGGTGCATTCGTGCTGGTATGACAGCACCTGTCATATTCAGGGCACAAAGCCCTTTTGTGTCGTCCTTTTTTCCAGTCACGACGAACGATCTGGGATGAAGAAACAGCGCAAAAAGAAGAAAAGTAGACCGATACTGATGAAATTGTTCAATTTTGGGCTACGAAAACAAGCGCAGCTTAGTAGGCTTGCTACCTCGGTCGTAGAGCCCTCATAGAGTTTTCCAACGGTATGTTGTGTCTCGCATAACTCCTTACGGATCAAAAGTTATGGGCACCAGAGCGACGGAGGCATATGATAGGCCCCGCGCCCTTGGTTTGCGGGCCCAGCCTCTACGCAAAATATTGTTGTCTTGCCCAAGATGCCGTGGCTCTCGATAATAGAAATGTGATGGATAAAGAATCTTGTCAAGCCTGAACGGGGCAAAAAAAAATGAAATTGGGGGGTGCAACACGAGGACTTCCTACGGGGTTACCCATCCTAGTACTACTGTCGCCCAAGCGCGCTTAACTTCGTAGTTCTGATGGGATACAGTGCATTAGTGCTGGTATGATCGCAACTGTCATGTTCAGGGCGCAACGCCCTATTTTGTCGTCCTTTTTGCTGGTCACGGCGAACGATCTGGGGCGAAGAAACAGCGTAAAAAGAGAAAAGTGACCCGATATTAATGAAAACGTTTGATTTTGGGCTTTAAAGACAGGTGCAGCTGAGCAGGTTTGCTGCCCCTACCGTAGATCTCTCAGAGAGCTTTCCAACGGTATACTGTGCGTCGCATAACCCCTTACGGATCAAAAGTTATGGGCATCGGAGCGACAGAGATCTGGTCACAAGCCGCGCGACCTCGGTTTGTGGGCCCAGCCTCTATGCGAAGCGCAGTTGTCTTACCCAAGATATTGTGGGACTCTATAATAGAAATGTGACGGATAAAGACTCTTGGCAAGCCTAAACGGGGAAAAAAAACAAAACGAAAATGGGGGGTGCAACACGAAGACTTCCTAGGGGGTCACCCATCCTAATAATACCCTCGCCTAAGCACGCTTAACTTCGGAGTTCTCATGGGATCCAGTGCATTAGTGCTGGTATGATCGCACCGGTCATGTTCAGGACGCAAAGCCCTTTTGTGTCGTCCTTTTCGCCGCTCGTGACAAACTATCTTGGACGAAGAAACAGCACAAAAAGAAGAAAAGTGGCCCGAAACTAATGAAAATGTTCAATTTTGGATTCCAAAAATTGGCACAACTCAACAGGCTTGCTACCCCCGTCGTAGAGCTCTTAGAAAGCTTTCCAACGGTTTGCGGTACGCCGCATAACTCCTTACGGATCAAATGTCTTCAGCACCGGAGCGACAGAGACCAGGTCACAGGCCCTGCGCCCTCAGTTTGCTGGCCCAGCCTCAACGCAAAGCGCAGTTGTCTTGCCCAAGATGCCCAGGGACTCAATAAAAAAAAATGTGACAGATAAAGAATCTTGGCAAGCCTGAACGGGGCAAAAAAACAAAATGAAAATGGGGGATGCAACACGAGGACTTCCTAGAGGGTCACTCATCCTAGTGCTACTCTAGTCCAAGCAAGCTTAACTTTGGAGTTCTGATGGGATTCGGTGCATTAGTATTGGTATGATCGTACACGTCATGTTGAGGACGCAAAGTACTTTTGTGTAGTCCTTTTCACGACTCACGACGAACGATCTGGGATGAGCGTAAAAATAAGAAAACTTGCCCGAAACTGATGATAACGTTCGATTTTGGGCTCCGAAATTAGGTGCAACTGAGCAGGCTTTCTGCCCCCGTCGTAGAGCTCTCCGAGAGCATTCCAATAGTATGTTGTGCGTCACTTAACTCCTTATGGATCAAATGTCTTCGGCACCGGAGCGACAGATACATGGTCACAGGCCCAGTGCCCTCAGTTTGTGGGTCCAGCCTCAACGCGAAGCGCAGTTATTTTGCCCAAGATGCCATGGGACTCAATAATAGAAATGTGACGGATAAAGAATCTTGGCAAGCCTGAACGGGGCAAAAAAACAAAATGAAAATAGGGGGTGCAACACGAGGACTTCCTAGAGGGTCACTCATCCTAGTGCTACTCTAGTCCAAGCAAGCTTAACTTCGGACTTCTGATGGGATTCGGTACATTAGTTCTGGTATGATCGCACACGTCATGTTCAATGCGCAAAGCCCTTTTGTGTCGTCCATTTTTGCCGGTCATGACGAACGATCTGGAATGAAGAAACAATGCAAAAAGAAGTAAAATGGCCCGAAACTGATGAAAATTTTTGATTTTGGGAATCAAAAACCGGAGTAGTAGAGCAAGCTTGCTGCTCTCGTCATAGCGCTCTTGGAGAGCTTTCCAACGGTATGTTGTGCGCCGCATAACTCCTTACGAGTCAAAAGTTATGGGCACCGGAGCAATGAAGACCTGGTCATAGGCCCCGCGCCCCCGGTTTGCAGGCCCAGCCTCTACGCAAAGCGCAGTTGTCTTGCCCAAGATGCCGTGGGACTCGATAATAGAAATATGACGGATAAAGAATCTTGACAATCTTGAACGGGGGAAAAAACAAAAACGAAAATGGAGGGTGCAACACGAGGACTTCCTAGGGGGTTACCCATCCTAGTACTACTCTCGCCCAAACACGCTTAACTTCGTAGTTCTGATGGGATCCAGTGCATTAGTGCTGGTATGATCGCACCCGTCATGTTGAGGGTGCAAAGCCCATTTGTGTCGTCATTTTCACGGCTTACGACAAACGATCTAGGATGAAGAAATAGCGCAAAAATAAGAAAAGTGGCCCGAAACTGATGAAAATGTTCAATTTTGGGCTTCGAAAACAGGCGCAGCCAAACGTGCTTGCTAGCCCTGACGTAGAGCTCTCCGAGAGCATTCCTATAGTATGATGTGCGTCGCATAACTCCTTACGGATCAAATGTCATCAGCACCGGAGCGACGGAGACATGGTCACAAGCCCCGCGCCCTCGGTTTGCGGGTCTAGCCTCTACGCGAAGCGAAGTTGTCTTGCCTAAGATGCCGTGGGACTCGATAATAGAAATGTGACGGATAAAGAATATTGCCAGCCAGAACGGGGCAAAAAACAAAACGAAAATAGGGGGTGCAACACGAGAATTTCCCAGGGGGTCACCCATCCTAGTACTACTCTCGCCCAAGCACGCTTAACTTCGGAGTTCTAATGGGATCCAGTGCATCAGTGATGGTTGATCGCACCCGTTATGTTCAGGGTGCAAAGTCCTTATCTGTCGTTTTTTTCGCTGCTCATGATAAACGATTTGGGATGAAGAAACAGCGTAAAAAGAAGAAAAGGGCCTCAAACTGATGAAAATGTTCAATTTTGGGCTCCGAAAACAGGCGCAGCTGAGCAGGCTTGCTGCCCCGTCGTAGAGCTTTCAGAGAGCTTTCCAACGGTATGTTGTGCGCCGCATAACTCCTTACGGATCAAAAGTTATGGGCACCGGAGCGATAGAAACCTGGTCATAGGCCCCGCGCCCTCGGTTTGCGGGCCCAGACTCTACGTAAAGCACAGTTGTCTGGCCCAAGATGCTGTGGGACTCGATAATAGAAATGTGACGGATAAAGAATCTTGGCAAGCCTGAACGGGGCAAAAAGATAAAACGAAAATGGGGGGTGCAACACGAGGACTTCCTATGGGGTAACCCATCCTAGTACTACTCTTGCCCAAGCGCGCTTAACTTCGGAGTTCTAATGGGATCTGGTGCATTAGTGCTGGTATGATCCACCCGTCATGTTCAGGGTGCAAAGCCCTTTTGTGTCTTCCTTTTTGCTGGTCACGACGAGCGATCTGGTTAGAAGAAATAGCTTAAAAAGAATAAAACTGGCCTAAAACTGATGAAAACGTTAGATTTTGGGCTCCAAACATAGGCACAGCCGAGCAGGCTTGCTGCCTCCTATCGTAGAGCTCATAGAGAGTTTTCCAACGGTACGCTGGACGTCGCATAACTACTTACGGAACAAAAGTTATGGGCACCAGAGCGACAGAGACCTCATCACAGGCCCCGCGCCCACAGTTTGCGGGCCCAACCTCTACGCGAAGCGCAGTTGTCTAGCCCAAGAAGCTGTGGGACTCGATAATAGAAATATGACGGATAAATAATCTTGGCAAGCCTGAACGGGGCAAAAAAACAAAACGAAAATGGGGGGTGCAACACGAGGACTTCCTTGGGGCTCACTCATCCTAGTACTACTCTCGCCCAAGCACGCTTAACTCCGTAGTTCTGATGGGATCCGGTGCATTAGTGCTGGTATGATCGCACACATCAAGTTGAGGGCGCAAAGCCCTTTTGTGTCGTCCTTTTTACGACGCACGACGAACGATCTGGGAAGAAGAAACAGCGCAAAAAGAAGAAAAGTGGCCCAAAACTGAAGAAAACATTCGATTTTGGGCAACAAAAATAGTTGTAGCCAAGCAGGCTTGCTATCCCCATCGTAGAGCTCTTAGAGAGCTTTCCAACGGTATGCTGTGCGCCACACAACTCCTTACGAATCAAAAGTTATGGGAACCAGAGCGATGGAAACCTGGTCACAAGCTCCGAGACCTCGGTTTGCGGGCCCAACCTCTACGCAAAGCGTAGTTGTCTTGCCCAAGATGCCGTCGGAGTCTATAATAGAAATGTGACAGATAAAGAATCTTGGCAAGCCTAAACACGGCAAAAAAACAAAACGAAATTAGGGGGTACAACACGAGGACTTTTTAGGGGGTCACCTATCCTAGTACTACTCTAGCCCAAGCACGCTTAACTTTGGAGTTCTGATGGGATCTGGTGCATTAGTATTGGTATGACCACACCTGTCATGTTCAGGGCGCAAAGCCCTTTTGTGTCGTCCTTTTTGCCGATCACGACGAACGATTTGGCATGAAGAAACTGCGCAAAAAGAAGAAAAGTAGCCCAAAACTGATGAAAACGTTCAATTTTGTACTCCGAAAACAAGCGCAGGTGAGTAGGCTTCCTGCCCCTGTCGTATAGCTCTTAGAGAGCTTTCCAACAGTATGCTGTGCGATGCATAACTCCTTACGTTTCAAAAGGTATGGGAACCGGAGCGACGAAGACCAAGTCATAGGCCTCGCGCCCTCGGTTTACGAGCCCAGCCCCTACGTGAAGCGTAGTTGTCTTTCCCAAGATGCCGTGGGACTTGATAATAGAAATGTGATGGATAAAAAAACTTATCAAGCCTGAACGGGGCAAAAAAAAACGAAATTGGGGGTGCAACACGAGGAATTCATAGGGGGTCAGCCATCTTAGTACAACTCTCGCCCAAGCACACTTAACTTCGTAGTTCTGATGGGATCCAGTGCATTAATGCTGGTATGATCGCAACCGTCATGTTCAGGGCGCAAATCCCTTTTTTGTCATCTTTTTGCTGATCACGACGAATGATCTGGGGCAAAGAAACAACGCAAAAAGAAAATAGTGGACCGATATTGATGAAAACGTTTGATTTTGGGCTCCAAAAATAGGCACAACTGCGCAGGCTTGCTGCCCCCATCGTAGAGCTCTCAGAGAGCTTTCCAACGGTATGTTGTGCACCGTATAACTCCTTACGGTTCAAAAGTTAAGGGCACCGAAGTGATGGAGACCCAGTCACAGGACCCGCGCCCTCGGTTTGCTGGCCTAGCCTCTACACAAAGTGCAGTTGTCTTGCCCACAATGTCGTGGGACTTGATAATTGAAATGTGACGGATAAAGAATCTTGGCAAGCCTGAACGGGGCAAAAAAACAAAACGAAAATGGGGGGTGCAACACGAGGACATCCTAGGGGGTCACCCATCCTAATACAACCTTCGCCTAAGCACGCTTAACTTAGGAGTTTTGATGGGACACGGTGCACTAGGGCTGGTATGATTATACCCGTCTTGTTCAAGGGGCAAAGCCCTTTTGTGTCGTCCTTTTCGCTGGTCACGATGAACGTTCTGGGACGAAGAAACGGTGCAAAAAGATGAAAAGTGGCCCGAAACTAATGAAAATGTTCAATTTTGGGCTCCGAAAACAGGCGCAGCTCAGTAGGCATGCTACCCCCATCGTAGAGCTCTCAGAGAGCTTTCCAACGGTTTGCTGTGCGCCACATAACTCCTTACGGATCAAAAGTTAAGGGTACCGGAGCGACGGAGACATGGTCACTAGCCGCGCGCCCTCGGTTTAAGGGCCCAGCCTCTACACGAAGCACAGTTATCTTGCCCAAGATGTCGTGGGACTCAATAATAGAAATGTGATGGATAAAGAATCTTGGCACGCCTGAACGGGGCCAACAAATAAAATGAAAATGGGGGGTACAACACGAGGACTTCCTAGAGTGTTACCCATCCTAGTGCTACTCTTGCCCAAGCACGCTTAACTTCGGAGTTCTGATGGGATCTGGTGCATTAGTGATGGTATGATCGCACACGTCATGTTCAGGGCTCAAAGCCCTTTTGTGTCGTCCTTTTTGCCCGTCACGACGAACGATCTGGGATGAAGAAACAGCGCAAAAAGGAGCAAAGTGGCCCGAAACTGATGAAAATATTCGATTTTGGGCTCCGACAACAGGCGCAGCCGAGCAAGCTTGCTGCCCTCGTCATAAAGCTCTTAGAGAGCTTTCCAACGGTATGATGTGCGCCGCATAACTCTTTACGGGTCAAAAGTTATGGGCACCGGAGCTACGAATGCCTGGTCATAGGCCCCGCGCCCTCGTTTTGCGGGCCCAGCCTCTACTCGAAGCGCAGTTGTCTTGCCCAAGATGCCGTGGGACTCGATAATAGAAATATAACGGATAAAGAATCTTGGCAATCTTGAACGGGGGAAAAACCAAAACGAAAATGGGGGGTACAATACAAGGACTTCCTAGGGGGTCACCCATCCTAGTACTACTCTCGCCCAAGCATGCTTAACTTCGTAGTTCTGATGGGATCCGGTGCGTTAGTATTGGTATGATCGCACCCGTCATGTTCAGGGCACAAAGCCCTTTTGTGTCGTCCTTTTTGGTGGTCACGACGAACGAACTGGGATGTAGAAACAACGCAAAAAGAAGAAAAGTGGCCTGAAACTGATGAAAACGTTCGATTTTGGGCTCCAAAAATAGGTACAGCTGGGCAGGCTTGCTGCCCTCGTCGTAGAGCTCTCATAGAGTTTTCCAACGGTATGTTGTACGCCGCATAACTCCTTACGGATCAAAAGTTATGGGCACTGGAGCGACGGACACCTGTTCACGAGCCCCGCGCCCAGCCTCTACCCGAGGCGCAGTTGTCTTCCCCAAGATGCCGTAGGACTCGATAATAGAAATGCGATGGATAAAGAATCTTGGCAAGCCTGAACGGGGCAAAAAAACAAAACAAAAATGGGGGGTGCAACGCGAGGACTTCCTAGGAGGTCACCCATCCTAGTACTACTCTCGCCCAAGCACGCTTAGCTTCGGAGTTCTGATAGGATCCGGTGCATTAGTGCTGGTATGATCGAACCCGTCATGTTCAGGGCGCAAAGCCCTTTTGTGTCGTCCTTTTTGCTGGTCACGACGAACAAACTGGGACGAAGAAACAACGCAAAAAGAAGAAAAGTGGCCCGAAACTGGTGAAAATGTTCAATTTTGGGCTCCGAAATTATGCTCGTTGTAACCGTCGTAGAGCTTTTAGAGAGCTTTCCAACGGTATGCTGTGTGCCGTATAACTACTTACGGATCAAAAGTTATAGGCACCGGAGCGACGGAGACTGGGTCATATGCCCCGCGCCCTTGGTTTGCGGGCCCAGCCTCTAAGCGAAGCGCGGTTGTCTTGCCCAAGATGCCGTGTGACTCGATAATAGAAATATGACGGATAAAGAATCTTGGCAAGCCTAAACGGAGCAAAAAAAAACAAAATGAAAAAGGGCCGTGCAACACGAGGACTTCCCAAGGGGTCACCCATCCTAGTACTACTCTGGCCCAAGCACGCTTAACTTCAGAGTTCTAATGGGATCCAGTGCATTAGTGCTGGTATGATCACACCCGTCATGTTCAGGGCGCAAAGCCCTTATGTGTCATTTTTTTAGCCGCTCACGACAAACGATCTAGGACGAAGAAACAGCACAAAAAGAAGAAAAGTGGCCTGAAACAGATGAAAATGTTTGATTTTGTGCTTCAAAAACAGTCGCAGCCAAGCAGGCTTGGTGCCACCGTCGTAGAGCTTTCAGACAGCTTTCCAACGGTATGCTGTGCACCGCATAACTCCTTACGGATCAAAAGTTATGGTCACCGGAGCAACGGACACATGGTCACAAGCCTCGCACCCTCGGTTTAGGGGCCCAGCCTCTATGCGAAGAGCAGTTGTCTTGCCCAAGATACCGTGGGACTCGATAATAGAAATGTGACAGATAAAGTATCTTGGCAAACCTGAACGGGGCAAAAAAACAAAACAAAAATAGGGGGTACAACACGAGGACTTCCCAAGGGGTCACCCATCCTAGTACTACTCTCGCCCAAGCACGTTTAACTTTGGAGTTCTGATGGGGTCCGGTGCATTATTGCTGGTATGATCGCACCCGTCATGGTCAGGGCGCAAAGCTCTTTTGTGTCGTCCTTTTCGCCGGTCACGACGAACGATCTGGGATGAAAAAACAGCACAAAAAAAGGAAAGTGGCCAGAAACTGATGAAAACATTCGATTTTGGCTCTAAAAACAAGCACAGCCGAGCAAGCTTGCTATCCCCGTCGTAGAGCTCTCAGAGAGCTTTCCAACGGTATGCTGTGTGTCGAATAACTCCTTACGGATCAAATGTTATGGGCACCGGAGCGACGGAGACATGGTCACAAGCCCCGCGCCCTCGGTTTGCGGGACTAGCCTCTACGCGAAGCGAACTTGTCTTGCCCAAGATGCCGTGGGACTCGATAATAGAAATGTGACGGATAAAGAATCTTGGCAAGCCTAAACGGGGCAAAAAAGCAAAATGAAAAAGGGGCGTGCAACACGAGGACTTCCCAAGGGGTCTCCCATCCTAGTACTACTCTCACCCAAGCAGGCTTAACTTGGAGTGCTGGTATGATCGCACCCGTCATGTTCAGGGCACAAAGCCTTTATGTGTCATTTTTTCGTCGCTCACGGCGAATGATCTGGGATGAAGAAAGAGCGCAAAAAGAAAAATAATGGCCTCAAACTTATGAAAACGTTCAATTTTGGGCTCCAAAAATATGCTCAGCCGAGCAGGTTTGTTGCCCACGTCGTAATGCTCTTAGAGAGCTTTCCAACAGTATGTTGTGCGGCACATAACTCCTTATGGATCAATAGTTATGGGCACCGGAGCGATAGAGACATGGTCACAGGCCTTGCACCCCCGGTTTACTGGCCCAGCCTCTAGGCGAAGAGTAGTTGTCTTGCCCAAGATGCCGTGGGACTCGATAATAGTAATGTGATGGATAAAGAATCTTGGCAAACCAGAACGGGGCAAAAAAACAAAACGAAAATCGGGGGTGCAACACAAGGACTTCCCAAGGGGTCACTTATCCTAGTACTACTCTCACCCAAGCACGTTTAACTTCGGAGTTCTGATGCGGTCCGATGCATTAGTGCTGGTATGACCGTACCCGTCATGTTCAGGGTGTAAAGTCTTTTTGTGTCATCCTTTTCGACGGTCACGACGAGCGATCTGGGACAACTAAATAGCGCAAAAAGAAGAAAAGTGGCCCGAAACTGATGAAAACGTTCAATTTTAAGCTCCGAAAATAGGTGTAACTCAGCAGGCTTGTTGCCCCCGTCGTAGAGCTCTTAGAGAGCTTTCCAACGGTATGCTGTGCGCCGCATAACTCCTTACGGATCAAAAGTTATGGGCACCGGAGCGACGGAGACCTGGTCATAAGCTCTGCGCTCTCGGTTTGCTGGCCCAGCCTTTACGCAAAGCGCAGTTGTCTTGCCCAAGATGCTGTGGGACTCGATAATAGAAATGTGACAGATGAAGAATCTTGGCAAGACTGAACGGGGCAAAAAAACAAAATGAAAATCGGGGGTGCAACACGAGGACTTCCTAGGGGGTTACCCATCCTAGTACTATTCTCGGCCAATCACGCTTAACTTCGGAGTTCTAATGGGGTCCGGTGCATTAGTGCTGGTATGATTGCACCCGTCATGTTCAGGGCGCAATGCCTTTTTGTGTAATCCTTTTCACCGGTCACGACGTACGATCTTGGACGAAGAAACAGCGTAGAAAGAAGAAAAGTAGACCGAAACTGATGAAAACATTCGAGTTTGGGCTCCAAAAACTGGCACAACCGAGCAGGCTTACTACCCCTGTCGTAGAGCTCTCAGAGAGCTTTCCAACGGTATGTTGTGCGCCGTATAACTCCTTACGGATCAAAAGTTATGGGCACCGGAGCGATGGAGACATGGTCACAGGCCCCGCACCCTCGGTTTGCGGGCCCAACCTCTACGCGAAGTGCAGTTGTCTTACCCAAGATGCCATAGGACTCGATAATAGTAATGTGATGGATAAAGAATCTTGGCAAGCCTGAACAGGGCAAAAAAACAAAATGAAAATGGGGGGTGCAACACGAGGACTTCCTAAGGGGTAACCCATCCTAGTACTACTCTCGCCCAAGCACGTTTAACTTGGAGTTCTGATGGGGTCCGGTACATTAGTGCTGGTATGATCGCACCCGTCATGTTCGGGGCACAAAGCCCTTTTGTGTCAACCTTTTCGCCGGTCATGACGAGCGATCTGGGACGACTAAATAGCGTAAAAAGAAGAAAAGTAGCCCAAAACTGATGAAAACGTTCAATTTTGAGCTCCGAAAATAGGTGCAGCTCAGCAGGCTTGTTGCCCCCGTCGTAGAGGTCTCAGAGAGCTCTCCAACGGTATGATGTGCGCCACATAACTCCTTACGAATCAAAAGTTATGGGCACCGTAGCGACGGAGACCTGGTCACAGCCTCCGCGCCCTCAATTTGCGGGACCAGCCTCTACGCGAAGCGCAGCTGTCTTGCCCAAGATGCCGTGGGACTCGATAATAGAAATGTGATGGATAAAGAATTTTGGCAAGCCTGAACGGGGCAAAAAAACAAAACGAAAATGGGGGGTGCAACACGAGGACTTCCTAGGGGGTCACCCATCCTTGTACTACTCTCACCCAAGCACGCTTAACTTCAGAGTTCTGATGGGGTCCCGTGCATTAGTGCAGGTATGATCACGCCCGTCATGTTCAAGGTGCAAATCTATTTTGTGTCGTCTTTTTCGTCGGTCACGACGAACAATTTGGGATGAAGAAACAGCGCAAAAAGAATAAAAGTGTCCCAAAATTGAAGAAACGTTCGATTTTGGGCTCCGAAAACAAGCGCAACCAAGCAAGCTTGCTGCCCCCGTCGTAGAGCTCTCAAAGAGCTTTCCAACGGTATGTTGTGCACCGCATAACTCCTAACGGATCAAAAGTTATGGGTACCGGAGCGACGGAGACATGGTCATTGGCCCCGCACCCTCAGTTTGCCGGCCCAGCGTCTACGCGAAGCGAAGTTGTCTTGCCCAAGATGTCGTGGGACTCGATAATAGACATGTGATGGATAAAGAATCGTGGCAAGCCTGAACGGGGGAAAAAAACAAAACGAAAAAGGGGCGTGCAACATGAGGACTTCCCAAAAGGTCACCGATCCTAGTACTACTCTCGCCCAAGCACGCTTAACTTCGGAGTTCTAATGGGATCCAGTGCATCAGTGCTGGTATGATCGCATCCGTCATGTTCAAGGCGCAAAGCCCTTATGTGTCATTTTCTTTGCTGCTCACGACGAACGATCTGGGACGAAGGAACAGCGCAAAAAGAAGAATAGTACCCTCAAACTGAGGAAAACGTTCGATTTTGGGCTCCACAAACAAGCACAGCTAAGCACGCTTGCTGCCCCTGTCGTAGAGCCCTCAGAGGGCTTTCCAACGGTATGTTGTGTGCCGCATAACTCCTCACGGATCAAAAGTTATGAGCACCAGCGCGACGGAGACCTCGTCCCAGGCCCCGCGCACTCGGTTTGCAGGCCCAGCCTCTACGCGAAGCACAGTTGTCTTGCCCAAGATGCCATGGGACTCGATAAAAGAAATATGATGGATAAAGAATCTTGGCAAACTTGAACGGGGCAAAAAAAACAAAACGAAAAAGGGGCGTGCAACATGAGGACTTCCCAAGGTGTCACCCATCTTAGTACTACTCTCGCCCAAGCATGTTTAACTTCAGAGTTCTGATGGGATCTAGTGCATTAGTGTTGGTATGATCGCACCTGTCATGTTCTGGGGGCAAAGCCCTTTTGTGTCATCCTTTTTGCCGGTCACGACGAACGATCTGAGACAAAGAAACAGTGCAAAAAGAAGAAAAGTGACCCGAAACTAATGAAAATATTCAATTTTGGCCTCCGAAAATAGGTGCAGCCGAGCAGGCTTGCTGCCCCTGTCGTAGAGCTCTCAGAGAGCTTTCCAACGTTATGTTGTGCGTCGCATAACTCATTCCGGATCAAAAGTTATGGGCACCGAAGCGACTTAGACCTAGTCACAAGCTCCGTGTCACGCCCCAACCCGGCCTATGAAGGTTAGACTAGGGTGTGATCTAATCATTCAAGTCATATCTCGTACTTAATCGTTCATAAAAGTGTAATACTTAACGTTTTAGCCTAAACTCCACAATTTTTCGGAAAACCGGCAGCATAACGGCTGTAATTGAGCTCTTTGGTTTGACCTAATTCTCTAAACGCCTCAAAATATTCAATCTCAATTTCATTTCCAACTAAGATTACTATTTACCATCAATTGAAACGCCTACTAGTTATCTCGAAGTCTCATTTGATTAATAACCTAGCATGATACTATGTCTCGTTAGTTTGTTAATCCTTGTTGCAAACGTATCTGTTGATCTTACCTTATCAATGAGTACCTGCTTAAGATTGGATACGTTCATTTTACTTAATCCTTACCGGATACTTTATAATCCTATGATAGATACTAGCAATAACGATAGCAAAATGACCATAGTAGTGTCTATCTAGTTACGATCAGTACAAACCAAAATTAGACCCCAAATTACAATGGGGGTCTTTTACATTAGAACAACAAGCATCATAAGAAATGAAATAGTCTTCAAGCAACATATTGTTCACAAAATGGCCATAGTCAAGCAAGGCACGTAGGGCAAGCAATCATTCCAAGGAATCATCATTAGGCACGTCGTCCTCGGGTACCTATTCCTGGTCTTCTTCACCTGAGATGATAAAAGAGGGTGAGTCCTTATGAACTCAGCGAGAGGGGAACGAGAAATAAGTTTTGAAACTCATTTACCGGTTCAACTTATGAAAACCCTTTTTGCAAGCATGAATATATCACAAGTAAGTACATAACGTAATGTAAAAGTAAAGGAACACAATTACCCATCTTTCCTCCCCGAGGTCCTCTAGGAACCAAGCAAGAGTACTTATACACATAGTGAAAAGGATACGGTGAGCTTTTGCTCTCAATTCAATTCCGATATCAGTTGTTGCAGCCGGCTTCAATTCATCCCCTTATCACGCCAAATGTGTGTACTCCTGATGTACCCCGAAATCCTACGACCCAACTCTCCGAGTAAGTCTAGCCCCCAAGCGAGAGAGAGAATTGGACAATGGTAGTCACAGTTGCACCGGCAAGCCCGATGCCGCCCGGTGTGCGTGAACGCTACCACGCCATGAAAGATTGCAACCTTGTATGCAATGCACATTTATGACATGTAATATATCACATTTGGAGAACAACAAAGTAGGTTGTCTCCGAGCAGTCATAAGATTACACATTGACAGTTAAACACGCGAGGCATGATATGACAAGTAAATTCACTTGAAAAGCACATGGAGTTATATGAATATTAAACGGGCAGCCATGTAACGCATGTAAATCAAATCATATAACTCATTTCAAAATTCACGTAATCAAATAATAAGATTATTCATCATGCAACGACATCTACGTGGGACCGGGTGCAAGAAAGGCCTACTTATCAACATGTAATCATCGAAATCGTATTTAGGGCTACAAGGACAACTACGGGCAGCCTACTAAACACATAATCAAACACAATATCCAAAGGATCAACACTTAGCGAGTTTACCTAGTTACTAGGGTTTCAATTCATGCTTACCCGTGCAATTAAACCCAAGTCATCTCGTAATTAAGCTCAAGCCATGTATTGATTAAATTAAACACCCTCAAGCAATCAAAACAGTCCACACAACATCCAAATGCCACAATCCCAAGCATTTAATACAACAAGGGAAGCTACGTTAATTTTCTAAGCATATCAATAGGTGAAACCCTCACTGCAATGGACTATATTCTCACAATCATTAAGACAAGCAAACAATCTCCAATTCCAGTGAACAAGATTTCAAATTAAAGCTTAAGGAGTGAACTAGATTCAGAAACAAACCTCGCATCATTTGGAGTTTGGGTTCAAGAGTTATAGCCGAAACAGTGAGACTACACAAAACTGTTCAGATTTGCATACATTTCAATACTTGTCGTTTTTGAGGGCCTTAGGGTCCGATTTAGCCTTAGTTCATTTCTGACAAAAATGTCCAGAACTGAAAAATATAGCAGTACACGAAATTTCATGCATTTTGGATGTCATGTACTAAGTCAAAACTGGTTCGTTCTACAAAGTCAGTGAATCTGCCAAAACCTGCTTCATTTTTCCAGACTTTCCAGATTTGGACACATTTTTATGATTAGCCATTTTGAGGACCTTAGAGTCAAAATTAGCTTTGGCCTATTTCTGTGAAAAGTGTTCAGAACTGGAAAAAATAGTTATGTACCAATTTTCACACATTTTCAACATCTTTTACCTGGTCAAAATCACCTCGCACCAACAAGCAGAAGGCTGTCACATACCCGATTTCATCTATCATCACATTCTAGCCAAATATCTTGCCATGCATGTTTACAAAAGCTCATGAACACACATATATCACAAATACAAAAGCAAAGATAGACATTTAAGGGCATGCATGTGGTTTTTGAAAGCTTTTCAAGAAGTTTTAGCCCTCACCTTAGCAAGACAACAAAGAAGATGCTCAAACTCTTGGTGAAGCACAAAGTTGATCTTTTTCCTTGCTTAGCCGAGAGACAACTTGGGATTTCTCTAATTTCCTAGCTTACTAACCAAGTTCTTAGTAGATGCATGTGGTTAGAACAAGAAGAAAAGAAATGGAAGCTAACAAACTCACCTAAACCGAAATGGATGTGCTAAAGGCTGGCATGTGTGCTTCTTTGCTCCTAGTTTTGCTTGGTCGAGATCCTAAGCTTCTTGCATGTCTTGATGAACCATTGAGTTATGAAGTTAAGCTATGGAGTGTAGAAACTCAGCCAAGGCCGAGAGAGAGAGAGAAGAATGGGAGAGTGATAGGAATTGTGAGAAAGAAAGAAAGAATGAAAGAAAAAAAAATGAAAGCTTGCTAGGTTTGATGCATATGTCGGCCTAGGGCCTTGCAAAATCAGAATTTTGTGTCTTCAAGAAGCATAATTTGAATCACCTAGCATGGGCAAGGAGCTTGTGTCGAGATTTGGAGCTTTGAGGAGGGTTTTGAGCTAATTTTTTTTATTGCTTTGTGTCATAGAATTGTCATAGAATGTTTGGGGAATAAATTTTGAAATTGGATTGCATGCACAAAGCTCCTAGTGGTCGGCCAAGGGTGTGATAAAATCTGAATTTTTGTCTTGGTTGGGCAATAATTAATTGTGTGTTTGGGATATGCAAAGAATAAAGAATAAAGAATGTCTAGCTTTTTGTGAGATTTTGTCTTCTAGTGGGTTGAATTAGCAATTTAATATTAGTTAGTAGAAATTATAGGATTAATTAATGATCGAGTGCTTCGTGTAAGATGATTTCTTGATTAGTGTGATGGCACGCTTTCCGAGGTTTAGGGCACGACTATGAGGTAGGGCACGAACTACGAGACGAATGCACGTTTCCCAAGTAAATGCACGCAACCCTAAATGTATGCACGTAATTCGATGCAAGGCACACAAAACAAAACACAATTCTTAAACCTAGGTCAAGACACGCAAATCTAGGTTAGGGCAAACGAAACGAGGTATCGTACGTAAATCGAGGTTAGACCTCACACCCTGCACCTTCGGTTTGCGGGCCCAACCTCTATGCGAACCGCAGTTGTCTTGCCGAAGATGCCGTGGGACTTGATAATAGAAATGTGACGGATAAAGAATCTTGGCAAGCCTGAACGGGGTAAAAAAAACAAAACGAAAATAGGGGGTGCAACACGAGGACTTCCTAGGGGGTCACCCATCATGGTACTACTCTCGCCCAAGCACGCTTAACTTTGGAGTTCTGATGGGGTCTGGTGCATTAGTACTGGTAAGATCGTACCAGTCATGTTCAGGGCGCAAACCCTTTTTGTGTCGTCCTTTTCGCCCGTCACGACGAGCGATATGGGATGAAGAAACAGCGCAAAAAGAAGAAAGTGGCCCAAAACTGCTGAAAATGTTCAATTTTAGGCTCCAAAAACAGGGGCAGCTGAGCAGGCTTGTTGCGCCCGTCGTAGAGCTCTCAAAAAGCTTTCCAATGGTATGTTGTGCACCGTATAACTCCTTATGGATCAAAAGTTATGGGCACCGAAGCGACGGAGACTTGGTCACAGGCCCCGCGCCCCCGATTTACGGGCCCAGCCTCTACGCGAATGAACTTGTCTTGCCCAAGATGCTGTGGGACTCGATAATAGAAATGTGACGGATAAAGAATCTTGGCAAGCCTGAACGGGGCAAAGAAATAAAACGAAAAAGGGGCGTGCAACGTGTGGACTTCCCAAGGAGTCACCCATCCTACTACTACTCTCGTCCAAAAACGCTTAACTTCGAAGTTCTAATGGGATCCTGTGCATCAGTGCTGGTATGATCGCACCCGTTATATTCAGGGCGCAAAGCCCTTATGTGTCATTTTTTTCTCCGCTCACGACGAACGATCTGGGACGAAGAAACAACAAAAAAAGAAGAATAGTGGCCTCGAACTGATGAATACGTTCGATTTTTGGCTCTAAAAACAGGCGCAGATGAGCAGGCTTGCTGCCCCCATCGTAGAGCTCTTAGAGAGCTTTCCAACGGTATGCTGTGCACCGCATAACTCCTTACAAATCAAAAGTTATGAGCACCAGAGCGATGGAGACCTAGTCACGGGCCCCGCGCCCTCGGTTTGTTGGCCCAGCCTTTACGCGAAGCGCAATTGTCTTGCCCAATATGCCGTGGGACTCAATAATAGAAATGTGACAGATAAAGAATCTTGGCAAGCCTGAATGGTGCAAAAAAACAAAATGAAAAAGGGGCGTGCAACACGAGGACTTCCCAAAGGGTCTCCCATCCTAGTACTACTCTCGCCCAAGCATGATTAACTTTGGAGTTCTAATGGGATCCAGTGCATTAGTACTGGTATGATCGCATCCATCATGTTCAGGGCGAAAAGCCCTTTTGTGTCATCCTTTTTGTCGGTCACGACGAACGATCTGGGATGAAGAAACAGTGCAAAAAGAAGAAAATTAGCCCGAAACTGATGAAAACATTTAATTTTGGGCTCCGAAAATTGGTACAGCCGACTAGGCTTGCTACCCCCGTCATAGAGATCTCAGAGAGCTTTCCAAAGGTATGCTGTGCACTGCATAACTCCTTACGGATCAAAAGTTAGGGGCACTGGAGTGATGGAGACCTGGTCATAGGCCCCGCACCCTCGGTTTGCGGGTCCAGCCTCTACGTGAAGCGCAATTGTCTTGCCCAAGATGCCATAGGACTCGATAATAGAAATGTGATGGATAAAGAATCTTGGCAAGCCTGAACGGGGCAAAAAAACAAAATGAAAATGGGGGGTGCTGTGATACCCCAAACCCGGCATGCATTTAATAGCATTTGGCTGAATTTAATTTAGTGTTTAATTAGTTAATCATCTATTTTTGCACTATTTTGATATTTCTTTTAAAAGCATTCAATAATTTTTATATTGATTAATTAAAAGATTATTACCTATTTTTATTATTTATAGTAATTGGATTTACTTTCTTGTATTTAATTAAGTGTCATCTTAAATGTTAGTATTTAATTGCATTTGATTGCATGTTTATATTAACTGGTTCATTCGTATCTTAGCATTAATTTCACAATTCTTTAAAATATTCTAGAAATAGTTAAATTAATTATTTTTAAATGAATATTGATTATTTTGATTATTTTAATAATCGGTTTTATTTTCTTGCATTTAATTACTCGGTTTTCAATTAAATCAGAAAAGTAACTCTGAGCCGGAGTAAATTTTAAACTATTCTACTATTCTACTTTTCAAAAATTATAGTTTTATACTATTGCTCATCATTTGATTAGCGATCGTTTATTTGATTGTTCGATCGTAGCATTTCGAAAATGAAAGTTAGAAGAATATTTCTCGGATTTCGTGAATAGCGTTTCTAGTTTAATTTAGCTAGTTTTAGTTGGTTTTCATTAAAATTGCATTGTTTTAACTTGAATTAGACTAAATGCTAATTAAATAAGCTTATTTGACCATTTTTAACTTAAGCTTGACTTTGCAAAAAAGACCAAAATACCCTTTAGCCTTTGTCATCTTTTTAAATAAATAAAACAAGGCAAAATTGACTCAAAAACAAAACCCAAAATGCCCCATAAGTCCCCCCATGGCCGAAACTCGAAGGAAAAAGAAAGAAAATTTGATTTTGCATTTTTAGGCCAAAATCTTGCGTGGAATCGGACGAGGATCATGGCTTGGGTCCTTGCGGGTCTTGGTCTTCAATCTCTGTGAGGGTTTTCACGTTTTTGTGCATTTTTATTCGAATTTGATTTTTGATTCAATTTCTTAGATTTGATATTTATCGTGTTATAATGCCTGTTATTGCTTGAAATAACTTCCTTAGGGTTCGTAGAGCATTGCTTGTTAGTTATTTAGCAATTTTTACGGTTGAAATTGCGTATTTGAAATTAGGGAAGAATAATGAATAGTGATTTTGAATAGTAAAACCCTAGAATTTCGGATTTTGATCCGAATTGCGATTTCTTGATTTGGATAGGTGTCATTAGTGATAGAAAGATAAAATGTGCAATAAAAACGGACCGGCCTTTGTTAAAATTAGAAATTAGACAAAGAAACGTAAAGGGGCCATTTGACCAAGAGTTGACCGTGCTCGAATTGAGTTGGGGGTTTTGCTATTGAGGGCATAGAAGCACTTTTGGCACTGTTGTGGCGTTGATTGAGCGACCGATTAGCATAGCTATAGTTCAAACGCAGTAGGTGGACTTTCGGGCTTCGGTTGGGAAAGTGAAGTTTCGTGACATAGGAAAGTGCCTTGTAGTACCTAAGTGAATGTAGTGAAATCGGTTTCCTAATCCTGTAGCTCAATTGCTCGTAATTGCCTTTGAAAGTTAGAGATTAAATAATGTTATTTGTCATTTTTCTTGTTTGAACTGCTATTGATTGTTGAATCGGTGTTCTTGTTGTTAATAATAATAATCTTGCTTGAAATGTCAATTAATTGCTACTATTGATTTTAAGTGCTTGATATATTGAAATTTGTTATTAATCTGTACTTTGGTGCTATTGCTCGTTTATTGCTTGTATCTCGTATTGCATTGCATAGTGTCAGGCGCGTGAGTGATGGGCCTCTCTTGGCAGTCTCGGGCTACCAGGGTTGGTTTGCTCTAGCTCCGTGTCCTATTCCCATTCTCGCTAAGGGTGCCGCCCTGGGGGATTTGGGTCGTAGATATGTCGGGGTACATCCGGAGTACACCAAGTGGAAGTTATAAGGTGGTTGCGCGCTTATTGTCATCGTTGTCAACATCAAGCTCGAGATTGATGTATTGCTCGTGAAATGGTACATTGCTCGTATGAGTGAACCGTGACCTTCAAAGTGTGGTATAGCTTTGAATGGTTGTGTTAATACTTTCTTTAATTGTTTATTGTATTGTCGTTTATATTGAATGCTTTCTTATTGATTATATTGCTTAACTGTACCTATTTGCATTGCACGACTTTCTTTCTCTCCACCTCGATATCTGTTTCGCCCTCATTGAGTATACATGTTGTGTATACTCACTCCTCACCACCACATTTCAGGAAATACCTTGCTAGCTGAAAAGTTTGTGGTTACGTGAAAGTTCGTGCTTGAAGAGTTGTCTTGTGTGTTATGTGGCTGAGTTGTAGAAAGATGCAAAGATGTATGTTTTCATGTATTGTATGTATTAGTGTTAAAAGTTATGTAATTAACTTAACTAGGTTTATTAGAATGGTATGATAGTCTATTTTATGCAATAGGTTAGTATAGTTTAATTGTCAAGCATGAATGTACTTGTCAAAGATGAGAAGAGATGGGTTAGCTTTTAAACTAGAAATGTATATTACTTGTATACGCTTGTTGAGAACCAAGGCTCGGATGGCCTTGAGGAGTTTGTATGGTTGGACACGGTGCTGGTCCACTTATATGCTGTCGCAGGTTTGCTTTTATGCCTAAAAACAGGGGAGACTCCGTCTGTTTTTCCTAAAAAATTTGCCTGGGTTTAGAATTGGGTTGCGATTAGATTGATTGATAGAACTCTCGGTCTCGAGAGGGATCGGGGTGTTGCAGGTGGTATCAGAGCCTGTTTAGCTCATAAGCCGGGACAGGGTCCTTGGTCTGGTGGTTAGTGATCCTTGAATGTGTGCTTGTTAAGTGTGTCTTGAAAGTGTATGCTTGTATGTGAGATTGTGTGTCTTGACTGGAATGTATGCACCTATGTGATATAGTTATGTGTTATGTGTTAAATGTTTCTCAAGTAAAGTGAAGTGACTACTCGTGTATCGAATTGGCATCGTGAATCGAATCGACCTCATGAATTGTTATTCGCTTGAAGTATTGCTTGTAATGTGTGTATTGGAATGTTTTGAATTGGTTGTGCCGTGATTTGAATTGATTATGTTGTGCTTGACTTGATTGTCATGCTTGAGTGACTTTGTTGAATAAACTGTTTTATAAACTGTTTTACAAACATACTTGCATAATAATTTAAGGCATGTGTATAAATGTGATATATTGGCATTCATACATGTCCTATTGAAATGGTAAGAAAGACTTATTCCTCTCCCTGAAGAGAAGTGGTTAGTAGCAGGCCCTCCAAGTTATATGGATTGATGGGAATGAGCAGTATTTGACTAGCCTTTATTTAGGAGTTGGTGTTTGCTTTTGGAGCTCAGTTATTGGCGAAGCTCTAAAAGTCCTCCTCTATGCTTAACAGTTGTGAAATAGTAGCTTTCTCTTGGGGTTCTATTTGGTTGTTCTCTGGAGCATTCTTTGGTTTTCTTATTGGGTATTCTTTGGAAACTTCTGTTGGTACTTCTTGGTAGACTTGGATATTGGGGTTTCAATCGGACTTACTGCATGGTATTATCTATGGCATATGTGTCTCGGTCTTTATTGGTGTGTTACTGGCATCCCTTATTGGAAATTCTTCAATGGCATTCTATAGAATTCTTAGTGGTCATTTATCTGGTACTTACTTATTGGGCAATCCTTGCTACTTTCTTATTGAAGCATTGTATCGGGTATTTCTTTTGGTATTCCTCAGTAGGTTTGGTATATGGAATTCCTATCCGACTTGTTGTATAATATTACTTACAACACTCTTTGGAATTCTTATTGGGCATTCTACTAGTATTTTCCTTATTAGCACTTATTGGAAGTCTTACACTTGGAAGCCTGTTCGGACTTGTTATCTCATATTGCTTACGGTATGCTGTGGAATACTTTGGGCTTTCTTGGTGGTAAGTTGTATAAAGTTTGCACTCGGCAAATGGCGATGAGGTCTTGGAGTTTGGTCTTATATATTACGCATCTACTCTGGTTATCCTTTGACTTCCTATTTGGTACTTGTTGGACTTCTATTAGGGATTCATATATAGGATATTCCTTTGGTATTCTTCTTGTCAATAATATGTGGCATTGATAATATGTACAGTATCCCTGCTTTAGTCTTTATTGGTATTATCCCGGCGCTCTTGGTTGGAATTTTATTCTTCTTCGGTATTCATGTCAGCGGGATTCTTGTTTGGATTTATGTACAATATCTTCATTTGAGCCTTTATTCGGCATTATTACTTGGAATTTCTTCTTAAGCTTCCCTATTGGCCTTCTTGTTTAGTATACTTGCTCAGTAACCGATGAAGATTAGTCAGAGTTGGATTCATTGGATGTAGAGTTCTATTGGAAGAAGAATTGTGAGGACGCAATTGTTTTAAGGGGGGAAGGATGTGATATCCCAAACCCGGCATGCATTTAATAACATTTGGCTGCATTTAATTAAGTGTTTAATTAGTTAATCATCCATTTTTTCACTATTTTGATATTTCTTTTAAAAGAATTCAATAATTTTTATATTGATTAATTAAAAAATTATTACATATTTTTATTATTAATAGTAATTGGATTTACTTTCTTGTATTTAATTAAGTGTCATCTTAAATGTTAGTATTTAATTGCATTTGATTACGTATTTATATTAACTTGTTCATTCGTATCTTAGCATTATTTTCACAATTCTTTAAAATATTCTAGAAATAGTTAAATTAATTATTTTTAAATGAATATTGATTATTTTGATTATTTTAATAATCGATTTTATTTTTTTGCATTTAATTACTCGGTTTTCAATTAAATGAGAAAAGTAACTCCGAGCCGGAGTAAATTTTAAACTATTCTACTATTCTACTTTTCAAAAATTATAGTTTTATATTATTGCTCATCATTTGATTAGCGATCGTTTATTTGATTGTTCGATCATAGCATTTCGAAAATGAAAGTTAGAAGAATATTTCTTGAATTTCGTGAATAGCATTTCTAGTTTAATTTAGCTAGTTTTAGTTGGTTTTCATTAAAATTGCATTGTTTTAACTTGAATTAGACTAAATGCTAATTAAATAAGCTTATTTGACCATTTTTAACTTAAGCTTGACTTTGCAAAAAAGACCAAAATACCCTTGAGCCTTTGTCATCTTTTTAAATAAATAAAACAAGGCAAAATTGACTCAAAAACAAAACCCAAAATGCCTCATAAGTCCCCCCATGGCCGAAACTCAAAGGAAAGAGAAAGAAAAATTGATTTTGCATTTTTAGGCCAAAATCTTGCATGGAATCAGACGAGGATTGTGGCTTGGGTCCTTGTGGGTCTTGGTCTTCAATCTCTATGAGGGTTTCCACGTTTTTGTGCATTTTTATTCGAATTTGATTTTTGATTCAATTTCTTAGATTTGATATTTATCGCGTTATAATGTCTGTTATTGCTTGAAATAACTTCTTTAGGGTTCGGAGAGCATTGCTTGTTAGTTATTTAGCAATTTTTATGGTTGAAATTGCGTATTTGAAATTGGGGAAGAATAATAAATAGTGATTTTAAATAGTAAAACCCTAGAATTTCGAATTTTGATCCGAATTGCGATTTCATCATTTGGATAGGTGCCATTAGTAATAGAAAGATAAAATGTGCAATAAAAACGGATAAAGAATCTTGGCAAGCCTGAACGGGGCAAACAAACAAAACGAAAATAGGGGGTACAACACGAGGACTTCCCAATGGGTCACCCATCCTAGTACTTCTCTCACCCAAGCAAATTTAACTTCGGAGTTCTGATGGGGTCCGGTGCATTAGTGCTGGTATGATCGCACCCGTCATGTTCAGGGCGCAAAGCCCTTTTGTGTCGTCCTTTTCGCCGGTCACGACAAACGATTTGGGATGAAGAAACAGTACAAAAAGAAGAAAAATGGCCAAAAACTTATGAAAATGTTCAATTTTGTTCTCCGAAAAGAGGCACAGCCGAGCAGGCTTATTGCCCCCTGTCGTACAGCTCTCAGAGAGCTTTCCAACGGTATGTTGTGCACCGCATAACTCCTTACGGATCAAAGTTATAGGCACCGGAGCGACGGAGACCTGGTCACAGGCCCTGCACCCTCGGTTTGCAAGCCCAGCCTCTACGCGAAATGCAGTTGTCTTGCCTAAGATGCCGTGGCACTCGATAATAGAAATGTGACGGATAAAGAATGTTGGCAAGCCTGAACGGGGCAAAAAAACAAAACGAAAATGGGGGGTGCAACACTTGGACTTCCTAGGGGGTCACCCATCCTAGTACTACTCTCACCCAAGCACGCTAAACATAGGAATTCTGATGGGATCCAGTGGATTAGTGCTGGTATGATTGCACCTGTTATGTTCAGGGCACAAAGCCCTTTTGTGTCGTCCTTTTCACCTGTCACGACGAACGATCTCGGACGAAAAAATAGCTCAAAAAGAATAAAAGTGGCCCAAAACTGATGAAAACATTCGATTTTGGGTTTCGAAAACAGTCGCAGCCGAGCAGGCTTGCTAGCCCCGTCGTAGAACTTTCAGAGAGCTTTCCAACGGAATACTGTACGCCATATAACTCCTAACGGATCAAAAGTTATGGGCACCGGAGCGACAGAGACATGGTCACAGGCCCCGTACCCTCAGTTTGCGGGCCCAGCATCTACGCAAGGCGCAGTTGTCTTGCCCAAGATGCCGTGGGACTCAATAATAGAAATATGATGGATAAAGAATCGTGGCAAGCCTGAACGGGGCACAAAAACAAAACAAAAAAGGGGCGTGCAACACGAGGACTTCCCAAGGGGTCACCCATCCTAGTGCTACTTTCGCCCAAGCACATTTAACTTCAGAGTTCTGATGGGAACCAGTGCATTTGTGCTGGTATGATCACACCTGTCATGTTCTGGGCGCAAAGCCCTTTTGTGTCATCCTTTTCACGGCTCTCGACGAACAATCTGGGATGAAGAAAGAGCACAAAAAGAAGAAAAGTGGCCCTAAATTGATGAAAATGTTCAATTTTGGGCTCCGAAAACAAGCGCAGTCGAGTAGGCTCGCTGCCCCTGTCGTAAAGCTCTCCGAGAGCTTTCCAGCGGTATGTTGTGCGTCGCATAACTCCTTACAGATCAAATGTTATAGGCATCGGAGCAATGGAGACAAGGTCATAGGCCCCGCGCCCTTGGCTTGCCAGCCTAGCCTCTACACAAAGCAAAGTTGTCTTGCCCAAGATGCCGTGGGACTCAATAATAGAAATATGATGGATAAAGAATCGTGGCAAGCCTGAACGGGGCACAAAAACAAAACAAAAAAGGGGCGTGCAACACGAGGACTTCCCAAGGGGTCACCCATCCTAGTGCTACTTTCGCCCAAGCACATTTAACTTCAGAGTTCTGATGGGAACCAGTGCATTTGTGCTGGTATGATCACACCTGTCATGTTCTGGGCGCAAAGCCCTTTTGTGTCATCCTTTTTGCCGGTCACGACGAACTATCTGAGACGAAGAAACAGAGTAAAAAGAAGAAAAGTGACCCGAAACTAATGAAAACGTTTGATTTTGGGCTCCGAATATGGGTGCAGCCGAGCAGGCTCGCTGCCCCCGTCATAGAGCTCTCAGAGAACTTTTCAACGTTATGCTGTGCGTCGCATAACTCCTTAAGAATCAAAAGTTATGGGCACCGGAGCGACTTAGACCTGGTCATAGGCCTTGCACCCTCGGTTTGCGGGCACAGCCTTTACGCGAACCACAGTTGTCTTGCCCAAGATGCCGTGGGACTTGATAATAGAAATGTGATGGATAAAGAATCTTGGCAAGCCTGATCGGGGCAAAAAAAAAAACAAAAATGGGGGGTGCAACACGAGGACTTCCTAGGGGGTCATCCATCCTGGTACAACTCTCACCCAAGCACGCTTAACTTTGGAGTTCTGATGGGGTCCGGTGCATTAGTACTAGTATGATCACACCCGTCATGTTCAGGGCGTAAAGCCCTTTTGTGTCATCCTTTTCGCCGGTCACGACGAGCGATCTGGGACGAAGAAACAGCGCAAAAAGAAGAAAAGTGGCACGAAACTGCTGAAAATGTTCAATTTTAGGCTCCAAAAACAGTGGCAGACGAGCAGGCTTGTTGCCCCCATAGTAGAGCTCTTAGAGAGCTTTCCAACGGTATGCTGTGCGCTGTATAACTCCTTACGGATCAAAAGTTATGGGCACCGGAGCGACGGAGACCTAGTCACAAGCCCCGCGCCCTCGGTTTGCGGGCCCAGCCTTTACGCAAACGAAGTTGTCTTGCCCAAGATGTTGTAGGACTCGATAATAGAAATGTGACGGTTAAAGAATGTTGGCAAGCCTGAATGGGGCAGAGAAACAAGACGAAAAAGGGGCGTGCAACATAAGGACTTCCCAAGGAGTCACCCATCCAAGTACTATTCTCGCCCAAGCACGCTTAACTTCAGAGTTCTAATGGGATCCGATGCATTAGTGCTGGTATGATCGCACCCGTTATATTCAGGACGCAAAGCCCTTATCTGTCATTTTTTTCGCCGCTCACGACGAACGATCTGGGACGAAAAAACAGCGCAAAAAGAAGAATAATGGCCTCAAACTGATGAAAACGTTCGATTTTGGACTCCAAAAATAGGCGCAGCTGAGCAGGCATGCTGCACCCGTCATAGAGCTCTCAAAGAGCTTTCCAATGGTATGCTATGCACCACATAACTCCTTACGAATCAAAAGTTATGAGCACCGGAGCGATGGGACCTTGTCACGGGCCCCGCGCCCTCGGTTTGCTGGCGCAGCCTCTATGCGAAGCGCAGTTGTCTTGCCCAAGATGCCATGGGACTCGATAATAGACATGTGATGGATAAAAAATCTTGGCAAGCTTGAACAGTGCAAAAAAATAAATGAAAAAGGGTCGTGCAACACGAGGACTTCCCAAGGGGTCTCCCATCCTAGTACTACTCTCGCCCAAGCATGATTAACTTTGGAGTTCTGATGGGATCAAGTGCATTAGTGTTGGTATGATCGCACCCGTCATGTTCAGGGCGCAAAGCCCTTTTGTGTCATCCTTTTTGTCGGTCACGACGAACTATCTGGGATGAAGAAACAGTGCAAAAAGAAGAAAAATGGTCCGAAATTGATGAAAATGTTCAATTTTGGGCTCGGAAAATTGGCGCAGCTGACTAGGCTTGCTGCACTCGTCGTAGAGATCTCATAGAGCTTTCCAAAGGTATGTTGTGCGCCGTATAACTTCTTACGGATCAAAAGTTATGGACACCGAAGCGACAGAGACCTGGTCACAAGCCCCGTGCCCTAGGTTTGCGGGTCCAGCCTCTACGCGAAGCGCAGTTGCCTTGCCCAAGATGCCGTAGGACTCGATAATAGAAATGTGACGGATAAAGAATCTTGGCAAGCCTGAATGGGGAAAAAAAACAAAACGAAAATGGGGGGTGCAACTCGAGGACTTCCCAATGGGTCACACATCCTAGTACTTCTCTTGCCCAAGCACGTTTAACTTTGGAGTTCTGATGGTGTTGTGAGGCCCGACCACAAATAACGTGGGTTACCTTGATTTGCGTGCCATAGACCAAGAATTACATGACTGACCTTGGATTACGTGCCCTGTTTTGGATTTCGTGCATGCTTCATCATTCGTGCCTTGACCTAGAATGGTATGCCCTAATCCCCGATTGACGTGCGATACCTAGATATACGTACCCTGACCTCGATATACGTGCGTTACCTCGTTTCGTGTGCCATAACCTTGAATTGTGTACCTTAACCTAAATATAGAGTCGTGCCTTGATTTGCTTGCATTGCATTGAATTACGTGCCTTGCATTAGTTTATGTGCATTCACCTAGGATTGCGTGCATTAGTCTTGAAGTACGTGCCTTAGTCTTGAAGTTCGTGTCTTACCTCATAGTTCGTGTCTACCTCGTGATTCGTGCCCCGTATTGATTTATGTGCGTGTCTCGTAGTGCGTGCCATAGACATAGGAAAGCGTACCCGCACGCTAATCGATAAAGAATCCTATACAAAGCACTAAACTATAAAATAATCCTATACAATCCACTAACTAATATTATATTCCTAATTCAAATTCTCTACAAAACTCACTAACTACTAAAATATTCTATTCTTCCTAACACACTCAACTAACCAATAAACTATTATAAACCTACACTTATTATAATCCAAAATAGACTAACATGAATCTGAATTTTCAGATTGTTCATTGCATTACACGACCAAACACTCAAAAATTGAAGATATTTCAAGACAATGCATGCATTAAAATATTCATTACATTATTCTATGCTTTCCACTTTCTTCAAACGCAAGACTTACCCTTTTATCTTATCAAAGCATGCCTCACAATTCAAAATGCTCAAAAGATGACACAAAATCAAAATTTTGCAAGCCCAAGGTTGACACACACAAGCACCTACTCAAACAAACACTCAACTTCATCCATTTCCTCACAAACTATCTCATTATCTCTCATTTTCGACCATGGCTGCCTCTTGACCTTCCAAGACCTCAAGCATGCTCTCAAGATCTCTCCCAAGCTCGGCCATAGCAGCCCAAGCAAGAAAGAAGCAAGGAAGAAGCTCCCTTTATGCATTTTGAAGAGCATTTGTGCTCATTTGCTAAATCTTCAAGAGGTGAGGGTTAATCCTTTTTAAAAAGCTTTCAAAAACCACATGCAAGCCTTCATATGTCTATATTTACCTCTGTACTTGTGATATATGTGTGCTCTTGAGCTTTTGTAACGATGCATGGCAAGATATTTGGCTAGAACTTGAAGATAGGACGAATCATGAAATCTGAGCAGTTTTCTGACTTGTTGGAGCGAAGCAAATTTGGCCAGGTAAATGATGTTGAAAATGCGTGAAAATTGGTAGATTGCTATAATTTTCAGTTTTGGACATTTTTGTCAGAAATAGACTAAGGCTAAATCTGACCCTAAGGCCCTCAAAATTTACAAGTATTTAAATGTGTACAAATCTGGACAGTTTTGCGCAGTCTCACGGTTTTGGCTATAACTCTTGAATCCAAACCCCAAATGATGTGAGGTTTGTTTCTGGATTTAGTTCACTTAATAAGCTTTAATTTGACATTTTGTTAACTGGAATTGTAGATTTTTTGTTTGTCTAAATGATTGTGGGAAAACAGGCCATTGCAGTGAGGTTTGTATCTAGTGATATGCTTTGAAAATTATTGTAACTTCTCTTGTGGTATTAAATGCTTGGGATTGTGGCACTTGGATGTTGTGTGGACTGTTTTGGATGTTTGAGGATGTTTTAATTGATCAATTCATGGCTTGGGTTTCATTGTTTGTCAACTTGTGGCTTAATCGCACGTGTAAGCATGAAATGAAACCCTATCGGCTATGAAAATTTGCTAAGCGATGATACTATGGTTATTGTGTTTAACTGTATGATTAGTGGGCTGCCTAATAAATGTTAAGTATGCTTGAAATGGTTTAAGAGTTGCTTGTGGTGTTTAGCGAACGAAACCGACCCCGAGCACGGCCTAGCAAACCCTAATGGCCCCGTAGCTTCCCGAGTCATAAACCGTTCTTTTGTGAATTATGAAGGATATTGAGGAAGATTAATAGGCTGCCCGTATATGTCCTTATAGCCCTAAATGTGATTCCCGATGATTACATGTTGATAAGTAGACTTTGCTTGCACCCGGTCTAAAGTAAGCGTCGTTACATGCTTGTACAATCTTATTACTTGATACATGAACCCCGAAACAAGTTATATGAATTGATTTACATGTGTCACATGGCTGCCCGTTTAATATTCATATAACTCCATGTGTTTTACTAGTGAAATTACATGTCAAAGCATGCCTCGTGTGTTTACTTGTCAATATGTGACCTTATATTTGCTCGGAGGCAACCTACTTTGTTGTCCTCCTAATGTGAATTGTTAAAAGACATTCTATGGCTTATTTGAACATGATTACTTGGCTGCCCATGGAAGTTTAATTGCTTTCAAATTGATATATGAAATGATTACATGTTCTTACAATGCCTTATATGCCAGTATGTCAAAATGTGATCATATACTTGCTCGGAGGCAACCTACTTTGTTGACTTGCCAATGTGAAATGTTAAATGGCATACATGTGCATTGCATGCAAGGTTGCAACCTTTCATTCTGGCGTGGTAGCATTTCACACACACCGGGCAGCATCGGGCTTGCCGGTGCAACTGTGACTACCATTGTCAATTCCCTCTCTCGCTTAGGGGCTAGACTTCCTCAGAGAGTTGGGTCGTAGGATTTCGGGGTACATCCCGAGGACACCCATTTGGTGTGATAAGTGGATGATTGAAGCCGGCCGCAACAACTGTTATCAGAAATGATCTTGAGAGCGAAAGCTCACCGTATCCTTTTCACTATGTGTTTAAGTACTCTCGCTTGGTTCCTAGAGGACCTCGGGGAAGAAAGACGGGTAAATATATTCTTTACTTTACATTACGTTATAAAACTTACTTGTGTTATATGTCATGCTTTCAAAAAGGGTTTTTCATAAGTTTAACCGGAAAAGGATTTCAAAATGTTATCTCTCGTTCCCCCTCGCTGAGTTCATAAGGACTCACCCTCTTTTTTGTCACAGGTGCAGCAGATTTGGAACAGATACCTGAAGTAAATGTGCTTGTCGATGAATCCTTGGAGTGATTACGTGCTTTATGTGCCTTGCTTGACAGTGGCTGTTTTGTGAACGTTGTGTTTGCTTTGAAGAATATTTATTTTGTTGATGTAAATGACCACGTTGTAATTTGGGTCTAATTTTGGATTGTACTATCTATAACCGGACTCCTTATTTGGTTATTGTTTTATTGTCTTGATTAGTAGTTATTATAGGAGTTTAAACTACTAGGTCAATAATCAACAAAGTTAACTCTATCCAACTCCACTTGGGTATTAATTCGTAATCTAAAGGATAATAGTTACGTGCATGATAGGGGTAAATTGAAAAATAAACGGGACATAGTTATCATGCTAGGTTATTAGTCAAATGAGGCTTCGAGATAATTAGTAGGCATATCTATTGATAACAAAATAGGATATTTTAGTTGGAATTGAATCAATGATTAAAGGTTTTGAGGCGTTTTAGAAAATAGGTCAAACCAAAGGTCTTAAATATAGCCGTCATACTGCCGGATTTTCAGAAAATCTTTTAGAATTCTAAATCAACGTTAAGTAATAATCGTAAGAAATGACCAAGTCGTACAAATAGCATAAGAATTAGGTCATTCCCTAGTCTGGCCTCTATAGGTCGAGTTGGGGCGTGACAGTGTCCAGTGTATTAGTGCTGGTATGATCGCACCCATCATGTTCAGGGCGCAAAGCCCTTTTGTGTCGTCCTTTTCGCCAGTCACGATTAACGATCTGGGATGAAGAAACAGCGCAAAAAGAAGAAAAGTGGCCGAAACTAATGAAAACGTTCGATTTTGTTCTCTGAAAATAGGCACAGTCGAGTAGGCTTGTTGCCCCCGTCGTACTGCTCTTAGCGAGCTTTCCAACGGTATGTTGTGCACCGCATAACTCCTTACGAATCAAAAGTTATGGGCACCGGAGCGACGGAGACCTGGTCACAGGCCCTGCGCCCTCGGTTTGTGGGCCCAGCCTCTACGCGAAGTGCAGTTGTCTTGCCCAAGATGCCGTGGGAGTTGATAATAGAAATGTGATGGATAAAGAATCTTGGCATGTCACGCCCCAACCCGACCTATAGAGGTTAGACTAGGGTGTGATCTAAACATTCAAATCATTTCACGTACTTAATCGTTCATGAAGGTTTAACACTTAACGTTTAGCCTAAAACTCCATAAATTCTCCTAAAAACCGGCAGTATAACGGCTGTAATTGGGCTCTTTAGTTTGACCTAATTCTCTAAACGCCTCAAAACTTTCAATCTCAAATTCATTTCCAACTAAGATTACTATTTATCACCAATCGAAACGCCTACTAGTTATCTCGAAGTCTCGTTTGATTAACAACCTAGCATGATAACTATGTCTCGTTTGTTTATCAATCATTTGTTACAAAAGTACCTGTTGATCTTAGCTTACCAATGAGTACCTGCTTAAGATTGGATAGATTCATTTTACTTAGCTCTTATCTAGTACTTCATAAGTCTGTGATAGATACTAAACCAAAGTAGCGATAAGAAAATGACCAAAAGAGTATCTATCTAGTTATGATCAGTACAAACCAAAATTTGACCCCAAATTACAATGGGGGTCATTTACAATAGCAATGACAAACAACAAAAGAGATGATCTTCAAATAACATATCGTTCACAAAACAGCCACAACCACGTAAGGCACGTAGGACATGCAATCATTCCAAGGAGTCATCAGTAGACACGTTATCCTCGGGTACTTGTTCCTAGTCTTCTTCACTTGAGATGATAAAAGAGGGTGAGTCCTTATGAACTCAGTGAGGGGGAACGAGAAATACGTTTTGAAACTCTTTTTCCGGTTAACCTATGAAAAAACCCCTTTTGAAAACATGTCACATATTACAAGTAATAAGGTACGCAAAGTATAAGAATCAAGTTGAGCAACAGATACAATTACCAATCATTTCAAGGATACAGTGAGCATTTGCTCTCAATATCAATTTCGATACTATTTGTTGTGGCCGACTTCAATAATCCACTTATCGCTTCCATTTGGGTGTACTCTGGATGTACCCCGAAAACCTACGACCCAACTCTCCGAGGGTGGAATGCCAAGCAGGAGAGGGAATTGGACCATAGTAGTCACGGTAGCACCGGCAAGCCCGATGTCGCCCGGCGTGCGTGAAATGCTACCATGCCACAATGAAAGGTTGCAACCTTGTATGCAATGCACATTTATAACATTTAACATATCACATTAGGAGGACAACAAAGTAGGTTGCCTTCGAGCAGTTATAAGATTGCACGTTGATAGGTAAACACACAAGGCATGCTATGACAGGTAATTTCACTTGTAAGGCACATGGAGTTACATGAATATTAAATGGGCAGCCATGTAACACATGTAAATCAAGTCATATAACTCATTTCGAGGTTCATGTCATCAAATAATAAGGTCATACAACATGCAACAACGTCTACGTGGGACCGGGTGCAAGAAAGGTCTACTTGTCAACATATAATCATTGGAATCACATTTAGGGCTATAAGGACAACTACGGGCAGCCCACTAATCATGTAATTAGACACGATAACCATAGGATTAACACTTAGCGAGTTTTCATAGTCACTAGGGTTTCAATGCATGCTTACCCATGCGATTAAGCCACAAGTTGTCACGTAATTAAGCTCAAGCCATGCATTGATTAATTAAACATCCCCAATCATTCAAAACAGTCCACACAACATCCAAGTGCCACAATCCAAAGCATTTAATACCACAAGAGAAGTTACAATAATTTTCAAAGCATATCACTAGATGAAAATCTCACTGCAATGGTCTATTTTCCCACAATCATTTAGACAAGCAAACAATCTCCAATTCCAGTGAAAAAAATTTCAATTTAAAGCTTATTAAGTGGACTAAATCCAGAAACAAACCTCGCATCATTTGGAGTTCGGATTCAAGAGTTATAGCCAAAACCGTGAGACTACGTAAAACTGTCCAGATTTGTACACATTTCAATACTTGTCATTTTTTAGGGCCTTAGGATCAGATTTAGCCTTAGTATATTTCTGAAAAAAATGTCCAGAACTGAAAAATATAGCAACCTACCAAATTTCATGCATTTTGGATATACTTTACTAAGTCAAAACTGGTTCATTCTACAAGGACAGTGAACTGCCAAAAACCTGCTTCATTTTCCCAGATTTTCTAAATTTGGACACCTTTCGATGTTTTTCCATTTTAGAGACCATAGAGTCAAAATGGGCCTTGGCCTATTTCTGCAAAAAATGCTCAGAACCGGCAAAACTAGTCACCGACCAATTTTCACGCATTTTCAACATCATTTACCAAGTCAAATTCACTTCGCTCCAACGAGTAAGAAAACTGCCATTTACGCGATTTCACCTATCTTCAAATTCTAGCCAAATATTTTGCCATGCATGGTTACAAAAGCTCATGTGCACACACATACCACAAGTACAGAGGTAAAAATAGATATATAAAGGCATGCATGAGGATTTTGAAAGCTTTTAAAAAGGATTAACCCTCACCTTAGCAACTTTATCAACAAAGGATGCTCAAAACTCTTGGAGATGCACAAATGGTCTTCTTTCCTTGTTTGGCCTAGGGATATTGCTTGATTTCCTTAATTCCTAGCTAAGTTACCATGTCCTTAGTATGTGCATGTGGTTAGAACAAAAAGGAAATGAAATAGATGCTATCAACATACCTAAGGGCCGAATGAGTATTCTATGAGCTTGCATGCATGTTTCTTTGCTTCTAGCTTGCTTGGTCTAGTTCCTTAGTGGCTTGAATGTCTTGATGAAGCTTAGGATGATGAGCTTAAGCTATGGAGAGTGATGAAGCAGCCTAGGCCGAGAGAGAGAGAGAGGAATTGAGCTTGAGAGAATGTTTGCAAGAATGAAATGTTGGTGTTTGTGAGTATGTTAGCCTTGAGCTTCCAAATTTCTGATTTTGTGTCTTCAAGAGCATATTTTTGAATCATCTTAGCATGGGAAATTGAGTGGGCCGAGGTTGTGGTGCATTGGTTAGGGTTTTTGGTTATTTTTTGTGCTTTGTGTCATAGGTTGTCTAGGTATGATTTTTGAATTATGCAAATCCTTGTCAAATGCATCATGTGGTCGGCCAAGCTAGTGTTCCAATCTGAATTTTTTTTCATGTTTTGAGCATTATTATATTGTGTGTTTGGGATGTGCAAAAGAATAAAGAATAAAGAATAAGAATGTTTAGCTTTTGGTGAAATTTCGTCTTCTAGTGAGTTGAATTTGCATTTTAATATTAGTTAGTGGAGTTTGTAGGATTAATTAATGATCGAGTGCTTCGTGTAAGATGCTTTCTTGATTAGCGTGTGGGCACACTTTCCTAGGTTTAGGGCACGCACTACTAGGTAAGGCATGAACTACGAGAAGAATGCACGTTTTCCAAGCAAATGCACGCAACTCCAAATGAATGCATGTAATTCGATGCAAGGCACATAAAATGAAACATGACTCTTAAACCTAGGTCAAGGCACACAAATCTAGGTTAGGGCACAAGAAACGAGGTATCGCACGCAAATCGAGGTCGGGCCTCACATGGCAAGCCTGAACGGTGCAAAAAAACAAAACAAAAATGGGGGGTGCAATACTAGGACTTCCTAGGGGGTCACCCATCCTAGTACTACTCTCGCCCAAGCATGCTTAACATTGGAGTTCTGATGGGGTCCGGTGGATTAGTGTTGGTATGATCGCACCCGTCATGTTCAGGATGCAAAGCCCTTTTGTATCGTCCTTTTTGCCGGTCACGACGAATGATTTGGGACGAAGAAACATCGTAAAAAGAAGAAAAGTGGCCCAAAACTGATGAAAACGTTCGATTTTGGGCTCCGAAAAAAGTCACAATCGAGCAGGCTTGCTACCCCCATAGTAAAGCTCTCAGAGAGCTTTCCAACGGTATGCTGTGCGCCGCATAACTCCTTACGGATCAAAAGTTATGGGCACCGGAGCGACAGAGACATAGTCACAAGCCTCGCACCCTCGGTTTGCGGGCCCAACATCTACGCGAAGTGCAGTTGTCTTGCCCAAGATGCCGTGGGACTCGATAATTGAAATGTGATGGATAAAGATTCTTGGCAAGCCTAAGCGGGGCAAAAAAACAAAACGAAAATGGGGGGTGCAACATGAGGACTTCCCAAGGGGTCACCCATCCTAGTACTACTCTCGCCCAAACACATTTAACTTCGGAGTTCTGAGGGGGTCCGATGCATTAGTGCTGGTATGATCGCACCGTCATGTTCAGGGCGCAAAGCCCTTTTGTGTCGTCCTTTTCACCCCTCACGACGAGCGATCTGGGACGAAGAAACAGCACAAAAAGAAGAAAAGTGGCCCAAAACTTATGAAAACGTTCGATTTTGCACTCCAAAAATAGCCGCAGCCGAGCAAGCTTGTTGCCCCCGTTGTAGAGCTCTCAGAGAGCTTTCCAACGGTATGCTGTGCGCCGCATAACTCCTTACAGATCAAATATTCTCGGTACCGGAGCGACTGATACCTGGTCACAAGCCCCGTGCCCTCGGTTTGCGGGCCCAGGCTCTACGCGAAGTGCAGTTGTCTTGCCCAAGATGCCGTGGGACTCGATAATAGAAATGTGATGGATAAAGAATCTTGGCAAGCCTGAACGGGGCAAAAAAACAAAATGAAAATGGGGGGTACAACACGAGGACTTCCTAGGGGATCACCTATCCTAGTACTACTCTCGCCCAAGCACGTTTAACTTCAGAGTTCTGATGGGATCCTATCCATTAGTGCTGGTATGCTCGCTCCCGTCATGTTCATGCCACAAAGCCCTTTTGTGTCATCCTTTTTCCCAGTCATGACGAACGATCTGGGACAAAGAAATAGCGCAAAAAGAAGAAAAGTAGGCTGAAATTGATGAAAATGTTCGATTTTGGACTCCGAAAACAAGTGCAACCGAGCAGGCTTGTTATACCCATCGTAGAGCTCTTAGAGAGCTTTCCAACGGTATGTTGTGCGCCACATACCTCCTTACGGATCAAAAGTTATGAGCACCGGAGTGATAGAGACCTTGTCACAGGCCTTGCGCCCTCAGTTTGTGAGCCCAACCTCTACGCGAACTGTAGTTGTCTTGCCCAAGATGCTGTGGGACTTGATAATAGAAATGTAACGGATAAAGAATCTTGGCAAGCCTGAATGGGGCAAAAAAACAAAACGAAAAAGGGGCGTGCAACACGAGGACTTCCTAAGGGGTCACCCATCATAGTACTACTCTTGCCCAAGTACGTTTAACTTTGGAGTTCTGAAGGGATCCAGTGCATTAGTGCTGGTATGATCGCACCCGTCATGTTCAGGGTGCAAAGCGCTTTTGTGTTGTCCATTTTACCCGTCACGACGAACGATCTAGGACGAAGAAACAGCGCAAAAAGAAGAAAATTGACCCAAAATTGATGAAAACGTTTGATTTTGGGCTCCGAAAACAGGCACAGCAGAGCAATCTCGCTGCCCCCATCGTAAAGCTTTCAGAGAGCTTTCCAACGGTATGCTGTGAGCCGCATAACTCCTTACAGATCAAAAGTTATGGGCACCGGAGTGACGGTGACTTGGTCATAGGCCCTGCACCCTCGGTTTGCGGGCCCAGCCTCTACGCGCAGTACAGTTGTCTTGCCCATGATGCCGTGGGACTCGATAATAGAAATGTGATGGATAAAGAATCTTGGCAAGCCTTAACGGGGCAAAAAAACAAAACGAAAAAAGGACATGCAACACGAGGACTTCCTAGGGGGTCACCCATCCTCGTACTACTCTCGCCCAAGCACGCTTAACTTCGGAGTTCTGATGGGGTCCGGTACATTAGTACTGGTATGATCACACCAGTCATGTTCAGGGCGCAAAGCCCTTTTGTGTCATCCTTTTTCCCAGTCACGACGAATGCTCTGGGACGAAGAAACAGAGCAAAAAGAAGAAAAGTGGCCCGAAATTGATGAAAATGTTCGATTTTGGGCTCTGAAAATAGGCGCAGACGAGCAGGCTTGCTGCTTCCATCGTAGAGCTCTTAGAGAACTTTCCAACGGTATGGTGTGCGCCGCATAACACCTTATGGATCAAAAGTTATGGGCACCAGAGCAACGGAGACCTGGTCATAGGCCCTGAGCCCTCGGTTTGCGGGACCAGCCTCTACGGGAAGCGCAGTTGTCTTGCCCAAGATGCCGTGAGACTTGATAATAGAAATGTGACGGATAAAGAATCTTGGAAAGCCTGAACGGGGCAAAAAAACAAAACGAAAATGGGGGGTGCAATACGAGGACTTCCTAAGGGGTCACCCATCCTTGTGCTACTCTCGCCCAAGCACGTTTAACTTCGAAGTTCTGATGGGATCCTGTGCATTAGTCTCAGAATGATCGCACCCGTCTTGTTAAGGGCGCAAAGCACTTTTTTTGTCGTCCTTTTAACGGCTCACGATGAATAATCTGGGAAGAAGAAATAGCGCAAAAAGAAGAAAAGTGGCCCAAAACTAATGAAAATGTTCAATTTTGGTCTCTGAAATTAGGCGCAGCCGAGCCGTATTGCTGCCCCCGTCGTAGAGCTCTTTAAGAGCTTTCCAACGGTATACTGTACACCGCATAACACCTTACGGATCAAATGTTATGCGCATTGGAGCGACGGAGACATGGTCACAGGCCCCGTGCCCTCGGTTTACGGGCCCAGCCTCTACGCGAAGCGCAGTTGTCTTGCCCAAGATGCCGTGGGACTCGATAATAGAAATGTGGCGGATAAAGAATCTTGGCAAGCGTGAACGGGGCAAAAAAACAGAACAAAAATGGGGGGGGTACAAGACGAGGACTTTCTAGGGGGTCTCCCATCCGAGTACTACTGTCACCCAAACACGCTTAACATTGGAGTTCTGATGGGGTTCGCTGCATTAGTGCTAGTATGATTGCACCCGTCATGTTCAGGATGCAAAGCCTTTTTGTGTCGTCCTTTTTGCCAGTCACGATGAATAATCTGGGAAGAAGAAATAGCGCAAAAAGAAGAAAAGTGGCCCAAAACTAATGAAAATGTTCAATTTTGGTCTCCAAAAATAGGCGCAGCCGAGCAGACATGCTACCCTTATCGTAGAGGTCTTAGAGAGCTTTCCAACGGTATGCTATGCACCGCATAACTCCTTACGGATCAAAAGTTATAGGCACCGGAGCGACGGAGACATGGTCACAGGCCCCTTACCCTCGGTTTGTTGGCCCAACATCTACGCGAAGCGCAGTTGTCTTGCCAAAGCTGCCGTGGGACTCGATAATAGAAATGTGACAGATAAAGAATCTTCGTAAGCCTGAACAAGGCAAAAAAACAAAATGAAAAAGGGGCGTGCAACACGAGGACTTCCCAAGGGGTCACCCATCATAGTACTACTCTCGCCCAAGTACGTTGAACTTTGGAGTTCTGAAGGGATCCAGTGCATTAGTGCTGGTATGATCGCACCCCTCATGTTCAGGGTGCAAAGCCCTTTTGTGTCGTCCATTTTTCCTGTCACGACGAACGATCTAGGACGTAGAAACAGCGCAAAAAGAAGAAAAGTGGGCAAAAATTGATGAAAACGTTTGATTTTGGGCTCCGAAAATAGGCACAGCAGAGCAAGCTCGTTGTACCCGTCGTAGAGCTTTCGGAGAGCTTTCCAACAGTATGTTGTGAGCCGCATAACTCCTTACAGATCAAAAGATATGGGCACCAGAGCGACGGTGACCTAGTCATAGGCCTCGCGCCCTCGGTTTATAGGCCCAGCCTCTACGCGCAGTGCAGTTGTCTTGCCCAAGATGCCGTGGGACTCGATAATAGAAATGTGACGGATAAAGAATCTTGGCAAGCCTTAACGGGGAAAAAAAACAAAACGAAAAAAGGACGTGCAACACGAGGACTTCCTAGGGGGTTACCTATCCTCGTACTACTCTCGCCCAAGCACGCTTAACTTCGGAGTTCTGATGGGGTCCGGTGCATTAGTATTGGTATGATCACACCTGTCATGTTGAGGGCGCAATGCCCTTTTGTGTCATCCTTTTTCCCTGTCACGACGAACGCTCTGGTACGAAGAAACAGAGAAAAAAGAATAAAAGTGGCCCAAAATTGATGAAAATGTTCGATTTTGGGCTTTGAAAATAGGCGCAGACGAGCAGGCTTGCTGCTTCCGTCGTAGAGCTCTTTAAGAGCTTTCCAACGGTATACTGTACACCGCATAACACCTTACGGATCAAATGTTATGCGCATTGGAGCGACGGAGACATGGTCACAGGCCCCGTGCCCTCGGTTTACGGGCCCAGCCTCTACGCGAAGCGCAGTTGTCTTGCCCAAGATGCCGTGGGACTCGATAATAGAAATGTGGCGGATAAAGAATCTTGGCAAGCGTGAACGGGGCAAAAAAACAGAACGAAAATGGGGGGTGCAACACGAGGACTTCCTAGGGGGTCTCTCATCCTAGTACTACTGTCGCCCAAGCACGCTTAACATTGGAGTTCTGATGGGGTCCGCTACATTAGTGATGGTATGATCGCACCCGTCATGTTCAGGGCGCAAAGCCCTTTTGTGTCGTCCTTTTTGCCAGTCACGACGAACGATTTGGGAAGAAAAAACAGCGCAAAAAGAAGAAAAGTGGCCCGAAACTGATGAAAATGTTCAATTTTGGTCTCTGAAAACAGGCGCTACCGAGCCGGCTTACTATCGAGCCGGCTTGCTGCCCCCGTCGTAGAGCTCTCAAAGAGGTTTCCAACGGTATGATGTGCATTGCTTAACGCTTTACGGATCAAATGTTATGGGCACCGGAGCGACGGAGACATGGTCACAGGCCCTGCGCCTTCGGTTTGTGGGCTAATCCTCTACGCGAAGCGCAGTTGTCTTCCCAATATGCCGTGGGACTCGATGACAGAAATGTGACGGATAAAGAATCTTGGCAAGCTTGAACGGGGCAAAAAAACAAAACGAAAAAGGGGCGTGTTATACGAGGACTTCCCAAGGGGTCACCCATCCTAGTACTACTCTCGCCCAAGCACGTTTAACTTCGTAGTTCTGATGGGATCCAGTGCACTAGTGCTGGCATGATCACACCCGTCTCGTTTAGGGCGAAAAGCCCTTTGGTGTCGTCCTTTTCATGGCTCACTACGAACGATCCGAGATGAGAAACAGCACAACAAGAAGAAAAGTGGCTCAAAACTGATGAAAATGTTTGATTTTTGGCTCTAAAAATAGCCGCAGCCTAGCAAGCTTGTTACCCCCGACGTAGTGCTCTTAGAGAGCTTTCCAACGGTATGCTGTGCGCCGCATAACGCCTTACGGATCAAATGTTAGGGGCACCGGAGCGACAGAGACATGGTCACAGGCCATGCGCCCATGGTTTGCAGGCCAAGCGTTTACACGAAGCGCAGTTGTCTTTACCAAGATGCCATGGGACTCGATAATAGAAACGTGATGGATAAAGAATCTTGGCAAACCTGAATGGGGCAAAAAAACAAAACAAAAATGGGGGGTGCAACATGAGAAGTTCCCAAGGGGTCACCCATCCTAGTACTACTCATGCCTAAGCACGTTTAACTTCAGAGTTTTGATGGGATCCAGTGCATTAGTGCTAGTATGATTGCACCCGTTATGTTCACGGCGCAAAGCCCTTTTGTGTCGTCCTTTTTGCCAGTCACGACGAATGATCTGGGACGAAGAAACAACGCAAAAAGAAGAAAAGTAGCCCAAAACTGATGAAAACATTCAATTTTGGGCTCCGAAAACAAGCACAGCCGAGTAGGCTTGTTACCCCCGTCGTAGAAGTCTCAAAGAGCTTTCCAACGGTATGCTGTGCGCTGTATAACTCCTTATAGATCAAAAGATATGGGCACCAGAGCAACGGAGACCTGGTCACAGGCCCTGCGCCCTCGTTTTGCAGGCCCAGCCTCTACGAGAAGCGCAGTTCTCTTGCCCAAGATACCGTGGGACTCGATAATAGAAATGTGACGGATAAAGAATCTTGGTAAGCGTGAACGAGGCAAAAAAACAAAACAAAAATAGGGTGTGCAACACGAGGACTTCCTAAGTGGTCACCCATCCTAGTGCTACTATCGCCCAAGCATGTTTAACTTTGGAGTTCTGATGGGGTCCGGTGCGTTAGTACTAGTATGATCGCACCCGTCATGTTCTGGGCGCAAAGCCCTTTTGTGTCATCCTTTTCGCCGGTCACGACGAACGATCTGGGATGAAAAAACAGTGCAAAAAGAAGAAAAGTGGCCCAAAACTGATGAAAACGTTCAATTTTGGGCTTCGTAAATAGGCACAGCCTAGCGGGCTTGCTACCCCTGTCGTAGAGGTCTCAGAGAGCTTTCCAACGGTATGTTGTGCGCCGCATAACCCCTTACGGATCAAAAGTTATGGGTACCGAAGCGATGGAGACATGGTCACAGGCCCCGCACCCTCTGTTTGCTGGCCCACCATCTACGCGAAGCGCAGTTGTCTTGCCTAAGATGCAGTGGGACTCGATAATAGAAATGTGACAGATAAAGAATCTTGGCAAGCCTGAACGGGACAAAAAAACAAAACAAAAATGGGTGGTGCATTACGAGGACTTCCCAAGGGGTCACCCATCCTTGCACTACTCTCACCCAAGTACGTTTAACTTCGGAGTTCTGATGGGATCCTGTGCATTAGTCCTGGAATGATCGCACTCGTCTTGTTGAGGGCACAAAGCCCTTTTTGTGTCGTCCTTTTCACTGCTCACGACGAACGATCTGGGAAGAAGAAACAGCGTAAAAAGAAGAAAAGTGGCCCGAAACTGAAGAAAATGTTCAATTTTGGTCTCCAAAAATAGGCGCAGCTAAGCTGTATTGCTGCCCTCATCGTAGAGCTCCCAAAGAGCTTTCCAACGGTATGTTGTGCGCCGCATAACGACTTACGGATCAAATGTTATGGGCACCGGAGTGACGGAGACATGGTCATAGGCCCTGTGCCCTCAGTTTGTGGGCCAATCCTCTACGCGAAGCGCAATTGTCTTTCCCAATATGCCGTGGGACTCGATAATAGAAATGTGACGGATAAAGAATCTTTGCAAGCCTGAACGGGGCAAAAAAACATAACGCAAAAAGGGCGTGCTATACGAGGACTTCCCAAGGGGTCACCCATCCTAGTACTACTCTCGCCCAAGCACGTTTAACTTCGTAGTTCTGATGGGATCCAGTGCATTAGTGCTGGAATGATCGTACCCGTCTCTTTTAGGGCGCAAAGCCATTTGGTGTCGTCCTTTTCATGGTTCACGACGAATGATCCGGGACGAAAAAACAGCGCAAAAAGAAGAAAAGTGGCCCAAAAATAATGAAAACGTTCAATTTTGGGCTCCGAAAACAGCCGCAGCAGGGTTGGCTTGCTGCCCCCGGCGTAGTGCTCTCAAAGAGCTTTTCAACGGTATGCTGTGCGTGGCATAACTCCTTACGGATCAAATGTTGTGGGTACCGGAGTGACGGAGACATGGTCATAAGCCCTGCGCCCTCAGTTTACGGGCCCAGCCTCTACGCGATGCGAAGTTGTCTTTCCCATGATACCATGGGACTCGATAATAGAAATGTGACTGATAAAGAATCTTGACAAGCCTGAACGGGGTAAAAAAAGAAAACAAAAAAGGGGCGTACAACACGAGGACTTCCCAAGGGGTCACCCATCCTAGTACTACTCATGCCTAAGCACATTTAACTTCGCAGTTCTGATGGGATCCAGTGCATTAGTGCTAGTATGATCGCACCTGTCATGTTCAGGGTGCAAAACCTTTTTGTGTCGTCTATTATCCAGTCATGACGAACGATCTGGGATGAAGAAACAACGCAAAAAGAAGAAAAGTGGCCTAAAACTGATGAAAACGTTCAATTTTGGGCTCCAAAAACAGGCACAACCGAGTAGGCTTGCTACCTCTATCGTAGAGGTCTCAGAGAGCTTTTCAACGGTATGTTGTGCATCGCATAACTCCTTATGGATCAAAAGTTATGGGCACTAGAGCAACAGAAACATGGTCACAAGCCCTGCGCCCTCGGTTTGTGGGCCCAGCCTCTACGCGAAGCGTAGTTGTCTTGCCCAAGATGCTATGGGACTCGATAATAGAAATGTGACAAATAAAGAATCTTAGCAAGCATGAACGGGGCAATAAAACAAAACGAAAATGGGGGGGGTGCAATATGAGGAGTTCCTAGGGGGTCACCCCTCCTAGTACTACTATCGCCCAAGCACGCTTAACTTTGGAGTTCTGATGGGGTCCGGTGCATTAGTGCTGGTATGATCGTACCCGTCATGTTCAGGGCCCAAAGCCCTTTGTGTCGTTCTTTTCGCCCGTCACGACGAACGATCTGGGACGAAGAAACAACGCAAAAAGAAGAAAAATGACCCGAAACTGATGAAAATGTTTGATTTTAGGCTCCGAAAGTAGGCGCAGCTGAGCAGGCTTGCTACCCCTATCGTAGAGGTCTTAGAGAGCTTTCCAACGGTATGCTGTGTACCGCATAACTCCTTCCGGATCAAAAGTTATGGGCACCGGAGCGACGGAGACAAGGTCACAGGCCCCGCACCCTCGGTTTGCTGGCACAGCATCTACGCGAAGCGCGGTTGTCTTGCCCAAGATGCCGTGGGACTCGATAATAGAAATGTGACGAATAAAGAATCTTGGCAAGCCTGAACGGGTCAAAAAAACAAAACCAAAAAAGGGCGTGCAACACGAGGACTTCCTAGGGGGTCACCCATCCTAGTACTACTCTCGCCCAAGCACGCTTAACTTCGGAGTTCTGATGGAGTCCGGTGCATTAGTGCTGGTATGATCGCACCTGTCATGTTCAGGGCGCAAAGCCCTTTAGTGTCGTCCTTTTTGCCAGTCACGACGAACGATATCGGACGAAGAAACAACGCAAAAAGAAGAAAAGTGGCCCAAAACTGATGAAAACTTTTGATTTTGGGGTACGAAAATAGGGGCAGCCGAGCAAGTTTGTTGTCCACATCGTAGAGCTCTCAGAGAGCATTCTAACGGTATGGTGTGCGCCGCATAACTCCTCATGGATCAAAATTTATGGGCACCGGAGCGACGGAGACCTGGTCATAGGCCCTGCTCCCTCGGTTTGCGGGAGCAGCCTCTACGGGAAGCACATTTGTCTTGCCCAAGATGCCGTGGGACTCGATAATAGAAATGTGATGGATAAAGAATCTTGGCAAGCCTGAACGGGGCAAAAAAACTAAATGAAAATGGGTGGTGCAACACGAGGACTTCCCAAGGGGTCGCCCATCCTAGTACTACTCTCGCCCAAGCACGTTTAACTTCGGAGTTCTGATGGGATCTAGTGCATTAGTCCTAGAATGATCACACCCGTCTTGTTGAGGGCGCAAAGCCCTTTTTGTGTCGTCCTTTTCATACCTCACGACAAATGATCTGAGAAGAAGAAACAGCGCAAAAAGAAGAAAAGTTGCCTGAAACTCATGACAATGTCCAATTTTAGGCTCTGAAAACAGGCGCTGCCGAGCCGGCTTGCTGCACCCGTCGTAGAGTTCTCAAATAGATTTTCAACGGTATGCTGTGTGTGAGGCCCGACCTCGATTTGCGTGCTATACCTCGTTTCGTGTGCCCTAACCTAGATTTGCGTACCTTAACCTAGGTTTAAGAATTGTGTTTCGTTTTGTGTGCCTTGCATTGAATTACGTGCATTCATTTAGAGTTGCGTGCATTTACTTGGGAAACGTGCATTCGTCTTGTAGTTCGTGTCGTACCTCGTAATGCGTACCCTAGACCTAAGAAAACGTGCCCTCACACTAATCAAGAAAGCATCTTACACGAAGCACTAGGTCATTAATTAATCCTACAAATCCCACTAACTAATATTAAATTACTAATTCAACCCACTAGAAGACGAAATTGCACCAAAAGCTAGACATTCTTATTCTTTATTCCTTATTCTTTTGCACTTTCCAAACACACAATTAAATAATGCTCAAAAGATGACAAAGATTCAGCATTTTTCATGCCTTGGCCGACCACCTTGTGTGCTTTGTGCTTGCTTTGCATAATTCAAATTGAACCTAGACAATTCTATGACAACTAATGACACAAAGCAATAAAAAAATAGCTCAAAAACTCTACCAAGCTCCACCAATCTCGACATAAGCTCCTTGCCCATGCTAAACACTTCAAATTATACTCCTTGAAGACACAAAAATCTGAAATTGCAAAGCTCAAGGCCGACACATGCTTCAAACCTTGCAAAAGCTTTTATTTTTCTTTCATTTCTTTCATTTCTCTCATTTCCTCTCATTCTTCTCTCTCCCTCTCATCCTTCTCTCTCTCTCTCTCTGCCTTGGCTGAGTTTCTACACTCCTTAGCTTATCTTCATCACTCCATGGTTCATCAAGGTATGCAAGAAGCTAGGGAGCTCGACTAAGCAAGCTAGGTTGCAAGAAACACACATGCAAGCTCTTTGAATCTCCATTTCGGCTTAGGTGAGTTTGCTAGCTTCCATTTCTTTTCTTCTTGTTCTAACCACATGCACCTACTAAGAACTTGATTACTAAGCTAGGAAATTTGAGAAAAATCGAGTGGTGTCTCGGGTAAGCAAGGAAAAAGGACAACATTGTGCTTCACCAAGAGTCTTATGCATCTTCTTGTTGTTTTGCTAAGGTGAGGGCTAAAACTTCTTGAAAATCTTTCAAAAACCCACATGCATGCCCTTAAATGTCTATCTTTACTTCTGTACTTGAGATATATGTGTGTTCATGAACTTTTATAAACATGCATGGCAAGATATTTGGCTAAAATGTGATGTTGGATGAAATCGTGTATGGGACAGTTTTCTGCCTTGTTGGTCCGATGTGATTTTGGCTAGGTAAATGATGTTAAAAATGTGTGAAAATTGGTAGGTAACTAGTTTTTCCAGTTATGAACATTTTTAACTGAAATAGGACAAAGCTAGTTTTGACTCTAAGGTCCTCAAAATGGCAAATTATTAAAATGTGTCCAAATCTGGAAAGTCTGAAAAAATGAAGCAGGTTTGGCAGATTCACTGATCTTGTAGAACGAACCTGTTTTGACTTAGTAAATGATATCCAAAATGCATGAATTGTTGTGTGCTGCTAGAGTTTTCAGTTCTAGACGTTTTTGTCGGAAATGGACTAAGGCTAAATCGGACCCTAATGCCCTAAAAAACGACAAGCATTGAAATGTGTGCAAATCTGGACAGTTTTGTGCAGTCTCACTGTTTTGGCTATAACTATTGAACCCGAACTCCAAATGATGCGAGGTTTGTTTCTAAATTTAGTTCACTTCCTAAGCTTTAATTTGAAATCTTATTCACTGGAATTGGAGATTGTTTGCTTGTCTTAATGATTGTGATAATACAGTCCATTGCAGTGAGGGTTTCACTTAGTGATATGCTTAGAAAAATTATTGTAGCTTCTCTTGTTGTATTAAATGCTTGGGATTGTGGCATTGGGATGTTGTGTGGACTGTTTTGAATACTTGAGGGTGTTTTAATTAATCGATGCATGGCTTGAGTTTGATCTTGAGATGACTTGGGGCTTAATCGCACGGGTAAGCACGACTTGGAACCCTACTATCTAGGTAAACTTGCTAAGTGTCGATCCTTTGGATGTTGTGTTTGATCATGTGGTTAGTAGGCTTCCCGTAGTTGCCCTTGTAGCCCTAAATATGCTTTCGATGATTACATGTTGATAAGTAGGCTTTTTTTTGCACTCGATCCCACATAGCTGTCGTTGCATGATGAATAATCTTATTATTTGATTACGTGAACCTTGAAATGAGTTGTATGACTTGATTTACATGCATTACATGGCTGCCCGTTTAATGTTCATATAACTCCATGTGCTTTTCAAGTGAAATTACTTGTCTTATCGTGCCTCGCTTGTTTACTTGTCAATGTGCAATCTTATGACTGCTCGGAGGCAACCTACTTTGTTGTCCTCCTAATGTGATATATTAAATGTCATAAATGTGCATTGCATACAAGGTTGCAACCTTTCATTATGGCGTGGTAGCGTTCACGCACACCGGGCGGCATCAGGCTTGCCGATGCAACCGTGACTACTATTGTCCAATTTCCTCTCTCGTTTTAGGGCTAGACTTCTTCGGAGAGTTGGGTTGTATAATTTCGGTGTACATCCGGAGTACACCCATTTGGCGTGATAAGGGGATGATTTGAAGTCGGCCGCAACAACTGATGCTGACATGAACTGAGAGCAAAAGCTCACCGTATCCTTTTCACTACGTGTATAAGTACTCTCGCTTAGTTCCTAGAGGACCTCGTTGAGGAAAGACGGGTAATTGTGTTCCTTTACTTTTATATCATGTTATGTACTTATTTGTGATATATTCATGCTTGCAAAAAGGGTTTTCATAAGTTGAATCGGAAAATGAGTTTCAAAACCTATTTCTCGTTCCCCCTCGTTGAGTTCCTAAGGACTCACCCTCTTTTATTATCTCAGGTGAAGAAGACCAAGAACAGGTACCCGAGGACGACATGCCTAACGATGACTCCTTGGAATGAATGCTTTCCCTACGTGCCTTACGTGACTATGGCCATTTTGTGAACAATATGTTGTTTGAAGACTATTTCTTTTATGTTGCTTGTTGATGTAATGTAAAAGACCCCCGTTGTAATTTGGGGTCTGATTTTGGTTTGTACTGATAATAACTAGACAGACACTATAATGGTCATTTTGCTATCGTTACTAGTTAGTATCTATCATAGGATTATGAAGTATCAGGTAAGGACTAAGTAAAATGAACCTATCCAATCTTAAGCAGGTACCCATTGTTAAGCTAAGATTAACAGGTACTTTTGTAACGAGGATTAACAAACAAACGTGACATAGTATCATGCTAGGTTATTAATCAAACGAGACATCGAGATAACTAGTAGGCGTCTCAATTGATGGTAAATAGTAATCTTAGTTGGAAATGAAATTTGAGGCGTTTAGAGAACTAGGTCAAACTAAAGAGCCCAATTACAGTCGTTATGCTGCCGGTTTTCCGAAAAAATTGTGGAGTCTAGGCTAAACGTTAAGCGTTAAAGTTTCATGAACAACTAAGTATGAGACATGACTTGAATGCTTAGATCACACCCTAGTCTAACCTTTAAAGGCCGGGTTGGGGCGTGACACCTTATATAGAAAGAAATGGTATCAGAGCTTAGATTGCTTAAGCCGGGTTTAACTCTCAGACCATGGGTAGAGCCCTAAGATAATTAGGATGACTTGTCTATATGTTATTGTGTGATAATGTTAATTGTGCCTTCTATGTTCTATGTGCTTAAGTGATTAACATGCCTTAATTGTTTCTAGAATTGTGTATCTATATTATGTTGCATATCTTATGCATTAAATTCTTGTTTGTCGTATTTCAATAAATTGTGCATCGTAATCTGTGCCTATAGATGGCTGGCCCTAGTACCCGCACTACTAATAGGAGCGGTGAACCCCAAGAGACCGGAGATGCTTATCAAACTAATCCTAGCATAACTATGTTTAACATGATGGCGAATGCCATAGATCGCGTGTCACGAGTGATGGAGCGTTAAGATGCACATGAAGCCAATAACAACAACAACAACAACAGGAATAATGGTAACCATGGGAGACATAGCAGAATGAGGGAGTTCCTTGACTTTCACCCATCCAAATTCCACGGGGAAGCTGATGATGAGAAAGTAGAGGCTTGGCTGTCTGAGATCAAGAGGATTTTCAGGCCACTTGATTATACTGATGAAGAAAATGTAGAGTTTGTTGTGTTTCTGTTGCACGAGGATGCTGAGCATTGGTGGCACACTGTGAAGGCACTGTGGGAAACTGATCATACCCCTCGCTTGTGGGGTAACGTTAAGGCATTCAAGGAGAAATATGTACCTGCAGTTTCCAAGCAGAGGCGGATTGAGGAATTCATGTACTTGAACCAGGGTAACATGACGGTGGCCCAGTACGAGGCTCGTTTTGACCGACTGTCCCACTATGCTCAATATATGGTCAGTACTCCGGAGGTGAAGATGTGGAAATTTATGACTAGATTGAGGCCAGAGATTCAGTACCAGTTGGCTTCGCATGACTTCGATACCTATTCTGCCCTCCTTGTTGCTGCTTCCCGAGTAGAGAAGAGGAAACTTGATAGAGCCGGTTCAAGTCAACCGAACAAGAAACCATACCAGCCTTCAAGTCAACAGAGGAAATTCCAAAGCTAGAATCGTAGTCAGGGCCAAAGCCAGAACAGACCAGTGAATAACCGTGGCCCGACTAAAGCGCCATCAGCCTCTTCCACCCGCGGGTCCATAGGTAGTTCACCTGCTACTCAGTCTGTCAACTGTTCTTACTGTGACAAGAAGGGGCATATCGAGGCCCAGTGCTGGAAGAAGTCGGGATGATGTGTGCGGTGTGGCAGTGATCAGCATCAGATCAAGGATTGCCCTAAATGGCAAGCAGGACAAAATCAGGTTAAACCAGCTGGTAGAGGCAAGACTCCAGTTCCTAGAGTTTAGGCTCGAGCTTATGCTATTGAGTGCGAGGAGCTTCCAGAGGAGACCGCTGTTGTTGAAGGTACATTCTTCATACTGAATCAACCTGTTAGGGTGCTAATTGATCCGGGTGCTACTCATTCATTTATTACTCCCTTATGTGTGAAACGTGTGTAACTACGAGTTGTATGTTTGCCTTACGAAGTAGAAGTTGGTACTCTGATGTGTTCTAAACTTGTTACTAGCTCAACTTGTAAAGCATGTAAAATCCAAATTAAGGATAGGGAATTCTCAGCCAATCTTATCGTATTACCTTTTCGAGACTATGAAGTCATTTTGGGGATGGACTGGTTGGCAAAGCATCATGCCCAACTAGATTGCCGGACGAAGATTGTAACATTCCAGGTACCTGGTCAACCAATATTGGAAGTCGTGGGTCGAAGAGATTTCACCGGGAGTTCCATCATTTCATCTACGAAAGCAGTGAAGTCCTTGAGAAAAGGGTGTAGTGGATACTTAGCTTACCTCATCAACAAGCCATCGGACAAAGCTAAGTTGGAGGAGATGCCAGTGATCAAAGACTATGCGGATGTGTTTCCAGAAGAATTGCCCGGTTTACCCCCAAATCGGGAGATCGAGTTCATTATAGAGTTACTGCCTGGCACCCAGCCGATATCTAAAGCCCCCTATCGTATAGCACCAGCCGAGCTACAAGAATTGAAGGACCAATTGCAAGGATTGTTGAAGAAGGGGTTTGTTCAACCAAGTTCTTCTCCGTGGGGTGCACCAGTTCTATTTGTAAAGAAGAAAGACGGAACGCTAAGGCTATGCATCGATTACCGAGGATTAAACCAAGTGACTGTCAAGAATAAATACCCACTTCTACTGATCGATGAGGTGTTTGATCAACTTCTAGGAGCCAAAGTGTATTTGAAACTCGACTTGAGGCAAATGTACTATCAGTTGCGGATCAAAAAGGCGGATGTGCCTAAAACGGCTTTCAGGGCAATATATGGGCATTATGAATATATGGTGATGCCATTTGGACTAACTAATGCCCCTGCAGCTTTTATGGACTTGATGCACAAGGTGTTTCAACCCTACTTGGACCAATTTGTGGTGATCTTCATTGATGATATTTTGATATACTCGAAATCCGAGGCTGAGCATGAACAACATCTGCGGTTGGTACTGCAGAAACTTTGAGAGCATCAATTGTATGCAAAGTTTAGCAAATGCGAATTTTGGTTGCAGCAGATTGCATTTTTTGGGCATATCATATCCCAAGAGGGAATAGCAGTAGATCCAGCAAAGATAGAAGCGGGGATGTCTTAGAAGAAGCCGGAAAATGTGACGGAAGTTCAGAGTTTTATTGGTCTAGCCAGCTATTATCGGAGGTTCGTGAAGGATTTTTCAAAGATCGCAGGACCGCTTACAAAGCTTACTCAAAAGAAAACAAAGTTCATATGGGATGATAAGTGTGAGAGCAGCTTCCAAGAGTTGAAAAAAAGATTGACTACTGTACCTGTTCTTGCATTGCCTGAAGGGAGTCAAGGTTTTGTAATCTATAGCGATGCTTCGAAAGAAGGATTGGGTTGTATGCTGATACAAAATGGTAGAGTGATTGCGTATGCTTCTAGGAAACTGAAGCCGTATGAATTGAACTACCCGACGCATGATTTTGAGTTAGCGGCTATTGTGTTTGCACTCAAGAAATGGAGGCACTCTCTATGGGGTAACAAGTTCGAGGTGTTTACTAATCACAAGAGCTTGAAATACTTGTTCTCACAAAAAGAGTTGAATATGAGGCAAAGGCAGTGGATGGAGCTTTTGGATGATTATAACCACACAATAAATTATGTGCCCGGTAAAGCAAATGTAGTTGCAGATGCCTTAAGTAGGAAAGTGAGCATGGCAAAACTGGAAGTCAAGGTACAGGAGTTGTTGGAGGAACCATTTTTCTGGAAACCACAATTGACTCGGAAGGGGTTACTTTTTTCCACTACACAAGTTCAATCGACCTTGTTGTCTGAATTACGAGAGGCTCAACAGAAGGACCAACAGTTTCAGAAGATTAAAGAAAGCAACACAGATTTTAAGTTTCATGATGATGGTATTTGGAGGTTTAGGAATCGGATTTGTGTTCCTAATGAGCCAGAGCTGAAAAAGTAAATTCTTGAAGAAGCCCATAATTCAAGATACATTATTCACCCTGGTAGAACAAAGATGTACCGGGATTTGAAGCAACACTATTGGTGGAATAACATGAAGAGAGAGATTGCGGAGTTTGTGGCACGGTGTTTGACTTCCTAGAGAGTCAAAGCGAAACATCAATGACCAGCAGGTTTACTACAGCCGTTGGAGATTTCTCAATGGAAATGGGAACATATAACTATGGACTTTGTTATGGACCTGCCCAGGTCACAAAAGGGTCATGATCCCGTTTGGGTCATAGTGGATAGATTGACTAAGTCAGCGCACTTCTTACCAATGAACAAGGAGGATAGTCCTGAGAAATTGGGAGATATGTATGTGGCGGAGATTGTAATATTGCACGGGATGCCTATGAGTATTGTATCGGATAGGGATCCTCGTTTTACTTCTCGATTTTGGAAAAGATTGCAAGAAGCTTTGGGAACGAAGTTGAGTTTCAGCACAGCTTATCACCCTTAGACTGATGGACAATTGGAGAGAACATTCAGATTCTGAAGGATATACTGAGGGCGTGTGTTTTAGACTTCGGGAAAGGTTGGGAGAAATATCTGTCTCTAGCGGAGTTCGCCTATAATAATAGTTATCAGGCCACTATCGGGATGGCCCCGTTTGAGGCATTGTATGGACGTAAGTGTCGATCCCCAATTTACTGGGATGAGGTAGATGAAACGAAGACTTTTGACCCGACCCTTTTACCTGAACTTGTGAAGACTGTGGATAATATTCACCTCATCCAAAAACGGATGCTTACTGCCCAAAGCAGGCAGAAAAGTTATGCAGACCGACGAAGACGAAGCCTAGAGTTTGAGGTTGGCGACAAGGTGTTCTTGAAGATATCACCCCGGAGGGAACTGATTAAACACGACAAGGGTGGAAAGTTGAGCCCGAGATTTGTAGGACCATTTGAGATAATTGAGAAAGTTGGCAAGTTGGCGTACCACCTGGCACTACCCCAAAACCTCTGCAATATTCACGACGTCTTTCATGTTTCGATACTGCGGAAGTATCACCCTGACCCAAATCACATCTTGGAGCCAGAGCCGTTGCAGCTTCGGGAGAACTTATCTTATGAAGAGAAGCCCATTTGGATCCTAGACCAGCAAGATCGAGAGTTGCACAACAAATCTATACCGATGGTGAAGTGTTGTGGGATCATTATGGAGTTGAAGAAGTAACGCGGGAAAGGCGAGACCAGATGGAGCAACAGTATCCAGCTTTATTTCAAAGGTAATATTGAATTTCGGGATGAAATTCTTTTAAGGAGGGGAGGATGTGAGGCCCGACCACAATTTGCATGCTATACCTCATTTCGTGTGCCCTAACCTAGATTTGCGTACCTTGACCTAGGTTTAAGAATTGTGTTTTGTTTTGTGTGTCTTGCATTGAATTACGTGCATTCATTTAGAGTTGCGTGCGTTTACTTGGGAAACATGCATTTGTCTCGTAGTTCGTGCCCTACCTCGTAATACGTGCCCTAGACCTAGGAAAACTGCCCTCACGCTAATCAAGAAAGCATCTTACACGAAGCACTAGGTCATTAATTAATCCTACAAATCCCACTAACTAATATTAAATTACTAATTCAACCCACTAGAAGATGAAATTGCACCAAAAGCTAGACATTCTTATTCTTTATTCCTTATTCTTTTGCACTTTCCAAACACACAATTAAATAATGCTCAAAAGATGACAAAGATTCAGCATTTTTCATGCCTTGGCCGACCACCTTGTGTGCTTTGTGCTTGCTTTGCATAATTCAAATTGAACCTAGACAATTCTATGACAACTAATGACACAAAGCAATAAAAAAATAGCTCAAAAACTCTACCAAGCTCCACCAATCTCGACATAAGCTCCTTGACCATGCTAAACACTTCAAATTATATTCCTTGAAGACACAAAAATCTGAAATTGCAAAGCTCAAGGCCGATATGCTTCAAACCTTGCAAAAGCTTTTATTTTTCTTTCATTTCTTTCATTTCTCTCATTTCCTCTCATTCTTCTCTCTCCCTCTCATCCTTCTCTCTCTCTCTCGGCTTGGCTGAGTTTCTACACTCCTTAGCTTATCTTCATCACTCCATGGTTCATCAAGGCATGCAAGAAGCTAGGGAGCTCGACTAAGCAAGCTAGGTTGCAAGAAACACACATGCAAGCTCTTTGAATCTCCATTTCAGCTTAGGTGAGTTTGCTAGCTTCCATTTCTTTTCTTCTTGTTCTAACCACATGCACCTACTAAGAACTTGGTTACTAAGCTAGGAAATTTCAGAAAAATTGAGTGGTGTCTCGGCTAAGCAAGGAAAAAGGTAAACTTTATGCTTCACCAAGAGTCTTGTGCATCTTCTTGTTGTTTTGATAAGGTGAGGGCAAAAACTTCTTGAAAATCTTTCAAAAACCCACATGCATGCCCTTAAAGGTCTATCTTTACTTCTGTACTTGAGATATATGTGTGTTCATGAGCTTTTATAAACATGCATGGCAAGATATTTGGCTAAAATGTGATGTTGGATGAAATCGTATATGGGACAGTTTTCTGCCTTGTTGGTGCGATGTGATTTTGGCAAGGTAAATTATGTTTAAAATGCGTGAAAATTGATAGGTAACTAGTTTTACCAGTTCTGAGAATTTTTTACAGAAATAGGACAAAGCTAATTTTGACTCTAAGGTCCTTAAAATGGCAAATTATTAAAATGTGTCCAAAGCTGGAAAGTCTGGAAAAATGAAGCAGGTTTTGGCAGATTCACTGACCTTATAGAACGAACCAGTTTTGACTTAGTAAATGACATCCAAAATGCATGAGATTAGGTGTGCTGCTATATTTTTCAGTTGTGGCCATTTTTGTCAGAAATGGACTAAGGCTAAATCGGAGCCTAAGGCCCTCAAAAACGACAAGTATTGAAATGTGGGCAAATTTGGACAGTGTTGTGTAGTCTCACTGTTTTGGCTATAACTATTGAATCCGAACTCCAAATGATGCGAGGTTTGTTTCTGAATTTAGTTCACTTCCTAAGATTTAATTTGACATCTTATTCACTGGAATTGGAGATTGTTTGCTTGTCTTAATGATTGTGTGAACATAGTCCATTGCAGTGAGGTTTTCATCTAGTGATATGCTTAGAAAAATTATTGTAGCTTCTCCTGTTGTATTAAATGCTTGTAATTGTGGCATTGGGATGTTGTGTGAACTGTTTTGAATGCTTGAGGGTGTTTGAATTAATCAATGCATGGCTTGAGTTTGATCTTGAGATGACTTGGGGATTAATCGCATGGGTAACCATGACTTGGAACCCTAGTATCTAGGTAAACTTGCTAAGTGTCGATCCTTTGGATGTTGTGTTTGATCATGTGTTTAGTAGGCTGCCCGTAGTTGCCTTTGTAGCCGTAAATATGCTTTCGATGATTACATGTTGATAAGTAGGGTTTTCTTGCACCCGGTCCCACATAGATATCGTTGCATGATGAATAATCTTATTATTTGATTACGTGAACCTTGAAATGAGTTGTATGACTTGATTTACATGCGTTACATGTCTGCCCGTTTAATGTTCAGATAACTCCATGTGCCTTTCAAGTGAAATTACTTGTCTTATATTGCCTCGCTTCTTTACTTGTCAATGTGCAATTTTATGACTGCTCGGAGGCAACCTACTTTGTTGTCCTCCTAATGTGATATATTAAATGTCATAAATGTGAATTGCATACAAGGTTGCAACCTTTCATTCTGGCGTGGTAGCGTTCACGCACACCGGGCGGCAACGGGCTTGCCGGTGCAACCGGGACTACCATTGTCCAATTTGTTCTCTTTCTTGGGGGCTAGACTTCCTCGGAGAGTTGGGTCATAGGATTTTGGGGTACATCCGGAGTACACCCATTTGGCGTGATAAGGGGATGATTTGAAGTTGGCCGCAACAACTGATACTGACATGAACTGAGAGCAAAAGCTCACTGTATCCTTTTCATTATGTGTATAAGTACTTTCGCTTGGTTCCTAGAGGACCTCGGGGAGGAAAGAAGGGTAATTGTGTTCCTTTACTTTTATATCATGTTATGTACTTACTTGTGATATATTCATGCTTGCAAAAAGGGTTTTCATAAGTTGAATCGGAAAATGAGTTTCAAAACGTATTTCTCGTTCGCCCTCGTTGAGTTCATAAGGACTCACCGTCTTTTATCATCTCTAGTGAAGAAGACCAAGAACAGGTACCCGAGGACGACGTACCTAACGATGACTCCTTGGAATGAATTCTTTCCCTACGTGCCTTATGTGACTATGGCCATTTTGTGAACAATATGTTGTTTGAAGATTATTTCTTTTATGTTGCTTGTTGATGTAATGTAAAAGACCCCCGTTGTAATTTGGGGTCTAATTTTGGTTTGAACTGATAATAACTAGACAGACACTACTATGATCGTTTTGCTATCATTACTAGTTAGTATCTATCATAGGATTATGAAGTATCAGGTAAGGACTAAGTAAAATGAACCTATCCAATCTTAAGCAGGTACCCATTTTTAAGTTAAGATCAACAGGTACTTTTGTAACGAGGATTAACAAACAAACAAGACATAGTACCATGCTATGTTATTAATCAAACGAGACATCGAGATAACTAGTAGGCGTCTCAATTGATGGTAAATAGTAATCTTAGTTGGAATTGAAATTTGAGGCGTTTGGAGAACTAGGTCAAACTAAAGAGCCCAATTACAGTTGTTATGCTATCGATTTTTCAAAAAAATTAAACGTTAAGCGTTAAACTTTCATGAACAACTAAGTACGAGACATGACTTGAATGTTTAGATCACACCCTAGTCTAACCTTTATAGGCCGGTTCGGGGCGTGACACTGTGTGCCACATAACGCCTTACAGATCAGATGTTATGGGCACCGAAGCGATGGAGACATGGTCACACGCCCTCTGACCTCGGTCTGCGGGCCCAGCCTCTACGCGAAGTGCAGTTGTCTTTCCTAAGATGCCGTGGGACTCGATAATAAAAATGTGACAGATAAAGAATCTTGGCAAGCCTGAACAGGGCAAAAAAACAAAACGAAAAAGGGGCGTACAACACGAGGACTTCCCATGGGGTCACCCATCCTAGTACTACTCTCACCCTAGCACGTTTCACTTCAGAGTTCAGATAGGATCCGATGCATTAGTGCTGGTATGATTGCACCCGTCATGTTGAGGGCGCAAAGCCCTTTTGTGTCGTTCTTTTTTCCGGTCACAACGAACGTTCTGGGATAAAGAAACAGTGCAAAAAGAAGAAAAATGGCCTATAACTAAAGAAAACATTCTATTTTGGGCTACGAAAACAGGTGCAGCCGAGCAAGCTTGTTGCCCCCGTTGTAGAGCCCTCAGAGTGCATTCCAACGGTATGCTGTGCGTCGCATAACTCCTTATGAACCAAAAGTTATGGGCACTGGAGTGACGGAGACCTGGTCACTGGCCCCACGCACTCGGTTTGTGAGCCCATCCTCTACGCGAAGTGCAGTTGTCTTGCCCAAGATGCCGTGGGGCTCGATAATGGAGATGTGATGAATAAAGAATCTTGGCAAACCTGAACGGGGCAAAAAACAAAACGAAAATGGGGGTGCAATACGAGGACTTCCCAAGGGGTCACCCATCTTGGTATTTCTCTCGCCGGTCACGACGAACGATCTGAGATGAAGAAACAACGCAAAAAGAAGATAAGTGTCCCAAAAATGATGAAAACGTTTGATTTTAGGCTCAGAAAACAAGCACAGCCGAGCAGGCTTGGTGCCCCCATCGTAGAGCTCTCGGAGAGCTTTCCAATGATATGTTGTGTGCTGCGTAACTCCTTACGGATCAAAAGTTATGGGCACCGGAGCGACGGAGACATCGTCATAGGCCCCGCATCCTTGGTTTGCGAGCCCAGCATCTACGCGAAGCGCTGTTGTCTTGCCCAAGATGCCATGGGACTCGATAATAGAAATGTGACGGATAAAGAATCTTGGCAAGCCTGAACGGGGCGAAAAAACAAAATGAAAAATGGGGGTGCAACACGAGGACTTCCCAAGGGGTCACCCATCCTAGTACTACTCTCGCCCAAGAACGTTTAACTTCAGAGTTCTGATGGGATCCAGTGCATTATTTGCTGGTATGATCGCACCTGTCATGTTGACGACGCAAAGCCCTTTCGTGTCATCTTTTTTGCCGATCACAACGAACGATCTGCGATGAAGAAACAACGTAAAAAGAAGAAAAGTGGCCAAAAACTGTTGAAAACGTTCAATTTTGGGCTCCCGAGATAGGCGCAGCGAAGCAGGCTTGCTATCCCCATCGTAGAGGTCTCATAGAGCTTTCCAACAGTGTGATGTGCGCCGCATAACTCCTTACGGATCAAAAGTGATGGGCACTAGAGCGACGGAGACCTGGTCACAAGCCTCACGCTCTAGGTTTGCGGGCCTAGCCTCTACGCGAAGCGCAGTTGTTTTGCCCAAGATATCGTGGGACTCGATAATAGAAATGTGACGGATAAAGAATCTTGGCAAGCCAGAATGTGGCGGGGCAAATAAATAAAACAAAAATTGGGGGAGGGGGGGAGGGGGTGCAACATGAGGACTTCTTAGGGGGTCACCCATCCTAGTACTACTCTCGCCAAGCATGCTTAACTTCGGAGTTCTGATGGAATCCTGTGTATTAGTGCTGGTATGATCGCACCCGTCATGTTTAGGGCTCAAAGCCCTTTCGTGTCGTCCTTTTTGTCGGTCATGACGAACGATCTGGGACGAAGAAACAGCGTAAAAAGAAGAAAAATAACCCAAAATTGATGAAAACATTCTATTTTGGGCTCCGAAAATTGGCACAGCCAAGTAGGCTTGTTGCCCCCGTCGTACAGCTCTCAGGAAGCTTTCCAACGGTATGCTGTGCACCGTATAACTCCTTACGGATCAAAAGTTATAGGCACGGAAGCAACGGAGACCTGGTCACTGGCCCTATGCCCTGGATTTGCGGGCCCAGACTGTACGCGAAGCGCAGTTGTCTTGCCCAAGATGCTGTTGGACTCGATAATAGAAATATGACGGATAAAGAATCTTGGCAAGCCTGAACAGGGAAAAAAACCAAAACCAAAATGGGGGGGGGGGTGTACAACACAAGGACTTCCTAGGGGGTCACCCATCCTAGTACTACTCTCGCCCAAGCATGCTTAACTTTGGAGTTCTGATGGGGTTCGGTGCATTAGTACTGGGATGATCGCACCCGTCATGTTCAGGGCGCAAAGTCCTATTATGTCGTCTTTTTCACCGGTCACGATGTACGATCTGGGACGACGAAACATCACAAAAAGAAGAAAGGTAGCCCAAAACTGATGAAAAAGTTAGATTTTGGGCTCTGAAAACATGCACAGCTGAGCTGGCTTGTTGCCCTCGTCGTAGAGCTCTCAGTGAGCTTTCCAACGTTATGTTGTGAGCCGTATAACTCCTTACGGATTAAAAATTTTGGGCACCGAAGCGATGGATACCTGGTCACAGGCCCCGCACCCTCGGTTTGTGGGACCAGCCTCTACGCGAAGCGCAATTGTCTTGCCCAAGATGCCGTGGCACTCAATAATAGAATTGTGATAGATAAATAATCTTGGCAAGCTTGAACGGGGTAAAAAAACAAAACAAAAAAAGGGGGTGCAACACGAGGACTTCCCAAGGGGCCCCCCATCCTAAGACTACTTTAGCCCAAGCACGATTAACTTCGGAGATCTGATAGGATTCGGAGCATTAGTGCTTGTATGATCGCACCCGTCATGTTGAGGTCGCAATGGCCTTATGTGTCGTCCTTTTTGCCAGTCATGACGAGCAATCTGGGAGGAAGAAACAGCGTAAAAAGAAGAAAAGTGTCCCGAAACTGATGAAAACGTTTGATTTTGGGCTCCAAAAACAGGTGCAGTCGTGCAGGCTTGTTGCCCCGATTGTAGAGCTCTCAGAGAGCTTTCCAACGTTATGTTGTATGCCGCATAACTCCTTACGAACCAAAAGTTATGTGCACCGGAGCAATGGAGACCTGGACACAAGTCCTGCGCCCTTGGTTTGTGGGCCTAGCCTTTACGGGAAGCACAGTTGTCTTGCCCAAGATGTCGTGGGACTCGATAAAAGAAATGTGACAGATAAAGAATCTTGGCAAGCCTGAACGGGGCAAAAAAACAAAAAAAAATTGGGGGCTACAACACGAGGACTTCTTAGGGGGTCACCCATCCTAGTACTACTCTCGCCCAAGCATGCTTAACTTCGGAGTTCTGATGGGATCCAGCGCATTAGTGATGGTATGATCGCACCCGTCATGTTCAGGGTGCAAAGCCCTTATGTGTCGTCCTTTTCGCCGGTCACGACGAATGATTTGGGATGAAGAAACAGCGCGAAAAGAAGAAAAGTGGCCCAAAACTGATGAAAACGTTCAATTTTGGGCTCCGAAAATAGGCGCAGCCAATCAGGCTTACTACCCCCGTCGTAGAGCTCTCAGAGAGCTTTCCAACGGTATGTTGTGTGTCCCATAACGCCTTACAGATCAAAAGTTATGGACACCGGAGCAACGGAGACATGGTCACAGGCCCCGTACCCTCGGTTTGCGGGCCAAGCATCTACGCGAAGCGCAGTTGTCATACCCAAGATGCCGTGAGACTCGATAATAGAAATGTGATGGATAAAGAATCTTGGCAAGCCTAAACTGGGCAAAAAAACAAAACAAAAATAGGGGGTGCAACCCGAGGACTTCCCAAGGGGTCACCCATCCTAGTACTGCTCTCGCCCAAGCACGTTTCACTTCGGAGTTCTGATGGGGTCCAGTGCATTAGTGTTGGTATGATCGCACCCATCATGTTTAGGGCGCAAAGCCTTTATGTGTCGTCCTTTTCGCCTGTCACGACTAACGATGTGGGACGAAGAAACAGCGTAAAAAGAAGAGAAGTGGCCCGAAACTGAAGAAAATGTTCGATTTTGGGCTCTGAAAACAGGTGCAGCCGAGCAGGCTTGCTGCCCCCGCCGTAGGGGTCTTAGAGTGCTTTCCAACAGTATGTTGTACGCTGCATAACTCTTTACAGGTCAAAAGTTATGGGCACCGAAGCGACGGAGACATGGTCACAGGCCCCGCACCCTCGGTTTGCTGGCCCAACATCAACGCGAAGTGTAGTTGTCTTGACTAAGATGCCGTGGGATTCAATAATAGAAATGTGATGGATAAAGAATCTTGGCAAGCCTGAACGGGGAAAAAAAACAAAATGAAAATGGGGGATACAACACAAGAACTTCCTAGGGGGTAACCCGTCCAAGTACTAGTCTCGCCCAAGCGCGCTTAACTTCAGAGTTCTGATGAGGTTCGGTGCATTAGTACTTGTATGATTGCACCCGTCATGTTCAACGGTCAAAGCCGTTTTGTGTCGTCCATTTCGCCAGTCACGACGAATATTCTGGCACCAAAAAACAACGCAAAAAGAAGAAAAGTGACCCAAAACGGATGAAAACGTTAGATTTTGGGCTCCGAAAACAAGCGCAGCAGGGCAGGCTTGCTGGCCCTATCATAGAGCTCCCAGAGAGCTTTCCAACGGTATGATGTGCGCTGCATAACTCCTTACGAATCAAAAGTTATAGGTATCGAATCGACGGAGACATGGTCACAGGCCCCGCAACCTCGGTTTGCGGGCCCAGCATCTATGTGAAGCACAATTGTCTTGCCCAAGATACCGTGGGACTCAATAATAGAAATGTGACGGATAAAGAATCTTGGCAAACCTGAACAGGGCAAAAAAACAAAACGAAAAAGGGGCATGCAACACGAGGACTTCCCAAGGGGTCACATATCCTAGTACTACTCTCGCCCAAGCACGTTTAACTTCGGAGTTCTAATGGGATCCAGTGCATTAGTGCTGATATGATCGCACCCGTCATGTTGAGGGTGCAAAGCCCTTTTGTGTTGTCCTTTTCAAGACTAACGACGAACGATCTGGGACTAAGAAACAAAGCCAAAAAAAAAAAGAAAAATGGCCCAAATCTAATGAAAACATTTAATTTTGGGCGCCGAAAATAGGCCCAGCCGAGCAGGCTTGCTGACCCCATCGTACAGCTCTCCGAGACCTTTTCAACTGTATGCTGTGCGCCACATAACTCCTTACAGATCAAATGTTATGGGCACCAGAGCAATGGTGACCGGGTCACAGGCACCAAGCCCTCGGTTTGCGGGCCTAGCCTCTACGTGAAGCAATGTTGTCTTGGCCAAGATGCCGTAGGACTCGATAATAGAAATGTGATAGATAAAGCATCTTGGTAAGCCTGAACGGGTAAAAAAAACAAAACGAAACGGGGGCTGCAACACGGGGACTTCTCACGAGGTCACCTATCCTATTACTACTCTCACCCAAGCACGCTTAACTTCGGAGTTCTAATGAGATCCGGTGTATTAGTGCTTTTATAATCGCACCCGTCATGTTTAGGGCACAAAGCCCTTATGTGTCATTTTTTTGCCGCTCATGACGAATGATCTTGGACAAAGAAAAAACGCAAAAAGAAGAATAGTGGCCTCAAATTGATGAAAACATTAGATTTTGGGCTCCGAAAACAAGCGCAACCTAGCAGGCTTGCTGGCCCCGTTGTAGAGCTCTCAGAGAGCTTTCCAACGGTATACTGCGCGCTGTATAATTCCTTACAAATCAAAAGTTATGAGCACCGGAGAAATAGAGACCTGGTCACAGGCCTGACACCCTCGGTTTACGAGCCCAGCCTCTACGCAAAGCTCAGTTGTTTTGCCCAAGATGCCGTGGGACTCGATAGTAGAAATGTGACAGATAAAGAATCTTGGCAAGCCTGAACGAAGAAAAAAACAAAACGAAAAAGGGGCGTGCAACACGATGACTTCCCAAGGGGTCGCCCATCTTAGTACTACTCTCGCCTAAGCACGTTTAACTTCCAAGTTCTGATGGGATCTGGTGCATTAGTGCTGGTATGATCGCACCCGTCTTGTTGAGGGCACATAGCCCTTTGGTGTCGTCCTTTTCACGGCTCTCGACAAACGATCTGGGATGAAGAAACATCGCAAAAAGAAGAATAGTAGCCCGAAAAATATGAAAACGTTTGATTTTGGGGTCCAAAAATGGGCGCAGCCGAGCAGGCTTGCTGCCCCCATCGTAGAGCTCTCAGAGGGCTTTCCAACGGTATAATGTGCGCCACATAACTCCTTATGGATCAAAAGTTATGGGCACGGGAGCGACGGAGACCTGGTGACAGGCCCTGCGCCCTCGGTTTGATGGACCAGCCTCTACAGGAAGCACAATGGTGTTGCCCAAGGTACCATAGGACTCGATAATAGATATGTGACAAGAAAATAATCTTGGCAAGCCTGAACGGGGCAAAAAAATAAAACAAAAAAGGGGCGTGCAACACGAGGACTTCTCAAGGGGTCACCCATCCTAGTACTACTTTCGCCCAAGCACGTTTAACTTTGGAGTTCTGATGGGATCCAGTGTATTAGTCCTAGAATGATCGCACCCATCTTGTTGAGAGCACAAAGCACTTTTTGTGTCGTCCTTTTCGCGGCTCACGACAAATGATCTAGGAAGAAGAAATAGCGCAAAAAGAAGAAAAGTGGCCCAAAACTGATGAAAATGTTCAATTTTGGGCTCCGAAAATAGGCATGGCTGTGTAGGATTTGTGCCCCCGTCGTAGATCTCTCAGACAGCTTTCCAACGGTATGTTGTGCGCCGCGTAACTCCTTACGAATCAAAAGTTATGGGCACCAGAGCGATGGAGACATAGTCACAGGCCATGCGCCCATGGTTTGCGGGCCAAGCCTCTACACGAAGCGCAGTTGTCTTTACCAAGATGCCGTGGGACTCGATAATAGAAACGTGACGGATAAAGAATCTTGGCAAGCCTGAACGGGGCAAAAAAACAAAACGAAAATAGGGGGTGCAACACAAGAAGTTCCCAAGAGGTCACCCATCCTAGTACTACCTCGTCCAAGCACGTTTAACTTCAGAGTTCTGATGGGATCCAGTGCATTAGTTCTGGAATGATCGTACCCGCCTTGTTGAGGGCACAAAGCACATTTTGTGTCATCATTTTCCGGTTCACGACGAACTATCTTGGAAGAAGAAACAATGCAAAAAGAGGAAAAGTGGCCCAAAATTGGTGAAAATTTTCAATTTTGGGCTCCAAAAATAGGTGCAGCCTAGCCGGCTTGCTGCCCCCCTTGTAGAGCACTCAAAGAGCTTTCCAATGGTATGCTATGCGCCGTATAACTCCTTACGGATCAAAAGTTTTGGGCACCGGAGGGACAGAGGCCTTGTCATAGGCCCCGTGCCCTCGGTTTACGGGCCCAGCATCTACACGAACCGAAGTTGTCTTGCCCAAGATGCTGTGGGACTCGATAATAGAAATATGCCAGATAAAGAATCTTCGCAAGCCTGAATGGGGTATAAAAACAAAACAAAAAAGGGGGGGCAACACGAGGACTTCCCAAGGGGTCACTCATCCTATTACTACTCACGCCCAAGCACATTTAACTTTGAAGTTTTGATGGGATCTGGTGCATTAGGGCTGGTATTATTGCACCCGTCATGTTGAGGGCGCAAAGCCCTTTTGTGTCATCCGTTTCACGGCTCATGACGAACGATCTGGGACGAAGAAACAGCGTAAAAAGAAGAAAAGTGGCCCGAAACTGAAGAAAACGTTCGATATTAGGCTCCGAACAGGCTTGCTACCCCCGTCGTAGAGCTCTCCGAGAGCTTTTCAACGGCATGCTCTGCGCCAAAAAACTCCTTACGGATCAAAAGTTATAGGCACCGGAGCGACGGAGACCTGGTTACTGGCCCCGCACCCTCGGTTCGCAGGCCCAGCCTCTACGCGAAGCGCAGTTGTCTTTCCCAAGATGCCGTGGGACTCGATAATAGAAATGCGACAGATAAAGAATCTTGGCAAGCCTGAACAGGGGAAAAAACAAAATGAAAAAGGGGCATGCAACACGAGGAATTCCAAAGGGGTCACCAATCCTAGTACTACTCTTGCCCAAGCACGTTTAACTTTAGAGTTCTGATAGGATCCAATGTGTTAGTGCTGGTATGATCGCACCCGTCATGTTCAAGGTGCAAAGCCATTTTGTGTCGTCCTTTTTGCCGGTCACGACGAACGATCTGAGACGATAGACTAGTGCAAAAAGAAGAAAAGTGTCCCGAAACTGATGAAAACATTCAATTTTGGGCTTTGAAAATAGGCGCAGCAAAGCTGGATTGCTGCCTCCGTCGTAGATCCATTAGAGAACTTCCCAACAGTATGGAGTGCGTCGTATAACTCCTTACGGATCAAATGTTATCGGCATCGAAGTGACGGAGACATGGGCACAGGCACTCCGCCCTCGGTTTGCAGGCCCAGCCTCTACGCGAAGCCGAGTTGTCTTTCCCAAGATGTCGTGGGACTCGATAACAGAAATCTGACAGATAAAGGATCTTGGCAAGCCTGAATAGGCAAAAAAAAAAAAGAAAAAGGGGCGTGCAACACGAGGACTTCACAAGGGGTCATCCATCCTAGTACTACTTTCGCCCAAGCACAATTAACTTCGGAGTTCTGATGGGATCCAATGCATTAGTGCTGTTATGATCACAACCGTCATGTTGAGGGAGCAAAGCCCTTTGGTGTCGTCCTTTTCATGACTCAGGACGAACGATGTGGGACGAAGACACAGTGTAAAAAGAAGAAAAGTGGCCCAAAACTGATGAAAACGTTCGATTTTGGGCTCCAAAAATAAGTGCAGCCAAGCAGACTTGCTGTCTTCATTGTAGAGCTCTCCGATAGCTTTACAACTGTATGTTGTGCGTCGCATAATTCCTTACAGATTAAATGTTATGGGCAACGAAGCGACGGAGACATGGTCATAAGCCCCGCGCCCTCGGTTTGCAGGCCCAACCTCTACGCGAAGCGAAGTTGTCTTGCCCAAGATACCGTAGGACTCGATAATAGAAATGTGACGGATAAAGAATCACGGCAAGCCTGAACGGGGAAAAAAACAAAACAAAAATAGGGAGTGCCACATGAGGACTTCCACACTACAAAAAAAAGCTGTTTTGTGACAGCGAGTAATCGTCACATTTTCGTCACAAACAAGCAAATGCGACAAAATTGTGACGACATGTCAGTTGTCGCCAAACATGACGTCGCAAAATCATTTTTCATCATATTTTTGTGGCCTTGTGACTAATTTGCGATGACATGCAGAGTTGGAAGCGTTCGTGACAAATTCGTGACAAATGCGACTAATATGGCACGAGATGTAGTAGAGGCCATTTCATGGCAATTTTTTGGTCACAAATTTGTGGCTAATTTTTTTGTCACAAATTTGTGGCTAATTTTTTTGTCACAAATTTGTGGCTAATTTTTTCGTCACAAATTTGTGGCTAATTTTTTTGTCGCAAATTTGTGGCTAATTTTTTCATCACCAATTTGTGGCTAATTTTTTCGTCACAAATTCGTGACTAATTTTTTCATCATAAATTTGTGGCAATTTTTAAATCGTTTTTTGTCACAAATTCGTGGCAATTTTCAAATCCACTATGCTAATGTTGCTTGTAATATCATCTTGTTTGTCCTGCTAAATTACAAAATAACATTCATAATTGAATCTCAAACAATTTATGAAGATAAAACCATAATTAAATCTCAAATAATTACACAGCCTACATATCCATTCAAATGAACACAATTCCATACCAAAATAGTTATGTATACATAATAGCCACCATTCAACAAAGTTACCTCTTCTAACATACATTCTAAAAAAATACCAAATGTACATCTATCATGACATTATCTAACTTGTTTGTCTTTCTAGGATAAGCTCCTAAAGAGAATTTGTATGCAAAAAAAGTTTTCAACATTCTCCATTGTGGTACGCCATCTTTGCATGGAAGAGAATCCAAAGCCTACCATTCTCATCATCTTCATACAATCCATGTCTTATATCTGCAAACAGGAAAATAACCAAACTTAAAGTCTAATACTCAACCAAAAAAACTCTTCAGTTAAAAATGAGAATGAAAGCCAAAACAAAATATAAATTTCACTTGTGATGATAATAAGCCAAAAGTGCACCAAATTGCCCTCAATTTTCGAAATGCGGTGTAAGAATTATATAATATACTTGAACTCACTTACTTATTAAGATTCACAATAATTTTCCAAGCTTAACAAAGTTAATTTAATTTCCTAGATTATCAAAGTTAATTTAATTTCTTTATAATAGGATTATATAATCTATGTGTCTCTTTTTAACTTTGTTTTCTTTCATTGTATCTAACATACCAATTCGATATATGGGTATTACAACCTGTCACAAATAGATTCAGCTTCAAACCACGCAATAGTTACAATTAGTACTAGTAGATGGACTATCTTTCAGATAAAGAGTCAAGCATTAAGGAAATTAATGAAATAGGTATAAGCATTATCTTCACAATGTTACAAGAAAGACAGAATTTACCGCTATCTCGTCTTTAGGCAATGGCCAAAAAAGGAAGTCTTAAGGCACAGTCATAACAATTTAATGCAACAAAATTTAGCATTTCATGAACATGTCTTGGATTATTTGCTTAGGCTAACATGAGCATGTATGACATTAACTATATTAGCATTTAACAAGTTAACTTCATAACTAGTTCAACTTCAACTAGATCACAAAGAAATATCAAGTTAAGCATTTAATAGCTATCTACTCAGTAACTAAACATGTAACCTCAAGCAATCTATTCATATAAACAATAAATGTTCACATTTAACTTCTAAATAGATGACCAAACAATGAAACTATATCAAGCTGTCATACTTAATAACTAAACACTCCAATTTATCCAACTAGTTAACTAATTAATTAAACATACTTTAAGCATGGATTAACTTAAATCAACTCAAGCATTTACCAAACCAATAACCAAGTACTCAAGCAATTCAACTAACTTTAACACATACATTAAGCTAAGCTCATGAACATGATTGAAAACATACTTTACTTCCCATAACTTGCAAACACTCTTTGACAACTAACACTAGCATGTGCATGGCTTTAATTACTCTTGATTATCTAAATAGCAAATCACTACACATAATTCATCACATTTAATTTTCACTCAAAGCTCAACTTATTTAAACATTCAATGCACATAGTTCACGTTAGTCACATATTAAACATTTAGCATTCAATGCAACTAATGTTCATTTAACCCTCATTCTACTTAAACGCTCTCTCCAAACATGTAATTGTTACTCTCAAGCCTTCAACTCCCTATAATCCATCATTATTCAACTCAAATTAACCTTTAGTGCAACATTAATCACTTAGCTATATAAACTAAAATTTTTAACTACATTTGCTTAAATTTACTTGTTCAGTTAGTAGCCTTAATGTCCTCTAAAACTTCTAAAATTGCATAGACATATAGTTCATCAAGTGTAGATGGGTTTAGCCTCAAACGGTTCCTAATTCGGAGTTAAACTCATCAAGTTATGCCCTTTAGAAAATCATTACGCAGCCAGCCCCGAATTACGCGAGAATCAGTCACCCTACTGTTTTGGCTCCAAAACAACCCCTTAACGATAGAATTCGATATTTCCTCCAAAATAGAAATTGTTCCTCAAGTTCTTAGCTACAATATAAAAAAAAATTCAACCAATTTCGACATCATTTACTACCTCAAATCATCTCTACAAATTCTCTGCGCAAACTGTCCAGCTTTCTCACTTTTGCACTAATGTCTATTTAGCTTGTTTTCTAGCATTTCTACTTGGTTTGCTCTTGGTTTTAGCATATACTATATTCATACACTTCATTGAGGTCATTTATCAAGCACCTAAACCTCATTCAAGAGCATCAACTAACAAGGCAATAAAAGCATACAAGTTGAAGTTATTCAAGAGAACTGAAGCCAAAGATTACTCTACACTTCACTCTAGTCAACAATTTATGCTTATACAACTCAAGTATTCACAAGTTCTATTAAATCAACTAGAATACATTATAGTGAAACACTTAAAATGCAATAGAGAATGATTTCCCTCACCTTGTATAGCTCGAAAATGGAAGAAAATTGACTAGAAACACCATTGATCTTGCTAAAATGGTTGAGATTTGAAGATGAAGCCAAACCCTAAGCCAAAGAGGTCTCAATAGTGCCTGACGATTTTATGTTGCTGTTGAACTGATTCTTTTTCTTTTGCTAATATTGACTTTTATTCCGCTGTTTGTGACGAATTTGTGACGATTCTTGATAGTCGTCACATATTTGTCACAAGTTCCACATATCTTGAGCGCATCTCTACCTCTTTAGTCTCGTCACAAAATTCTACCAAATAGCCCCGAAATTCCGCCAACCCTCTAGAGCTATTTCTTGTCGTGGCAAAATTCTCGCATATTGTGACGAATTAGATTCGATTTATGTTTTCCATGCTAGACTATTGCATGTCGTGGCAAAATTGTCGCTGTTTGTGACGAATTTGTGACGAATCTTGATAGTCGTCACATCCACATATTTTGAGCGCATTTCTATTTATCTAGTTTCGTCACAAAATTGTAGCAAATAGCCACGAAATTGCGACAACCCTCTAGAACTATTTCTTGTCGTGGCAAAATTGTCGCATATTGTGACGAATTAGAGTCGATTTATGTTTTCCACGCTAGACTATTGCATGTCGTGGCAAAATTGTCGTTGTTTGTGACGAATTTGTGACGATTCTTGATAGTCGTCACAACCACATATTTTGAGCGCATTTCTATTTATCTAGTTTCGTCACAAAATTGTAGTAAATAGCCACGAAATTGCGACAACCCTCTAGAACTATTTCTTGTCGTGGCAAATTTGTCGCATATTGTGACGAATTAGAGTCGATTTATGTTTTTCACGTTAGACTATTGCATGTCGTGGCAAAATTGTCGCTGTTTGTGACGAATTTGTGACGATTCTTGATAGTCGTCACATCCACATATTTTGAGTGTATCTCTATTTATCTAGTTTCGTCACAAAATTGTAGCAAATAGCCACGAAATTGCGACAACCCTCTAGAACTATTTCTTGTCGTGGCAAAATTGTCAAAAATTGTGACGAATTAGAGTCGATTTTTGTTTTCCACGCCAGACTATTGCATGTGGTGCCAAAATTGTCGCTGTTTGTGACGAATTTGTGCCGATTCTTGATACTCGTCACATATTTGTCCCAAGTTCCGCATATTTTGAGCGCAAAACTATTTTGTGGCAGTTTCGTTCCAATTTTGCGACGAATTTAATTTCGTCACAAATTGTCGTCACAAAACAGCTGTTTTTTTGTAGTGCCAGGAGGTCACCCATCCTAGTACTACTCTCGCCCAAGCACGTTTAACTTCAGAGTTCTGATGGGATCCAGTGCATTAGTGCTTGTATGATCGCACCCGTCTTGTTGAGGGCGTAATTCCCTTTGGTGTCGTTCTTTTCACGGCTCACGACGAACGAACTGGCATGAAGAAATAGCGCAAAAAGAAGAAAAATCACCCAAAACTAATGAAAACGTTCGATTTTGGGCTCCAAAAACAGGTGCAGCCAAGTAGACTTGTTGCCCCCGTCGTAAAGCTCTTAGAGAGCTTTCCAACGGTATGTTGTGCGTCGCATAACTTCTCACGGATCAAATGTTATGGGCACCGGAGCGACAGAGACATGGTCACAGCCTTGCACGCTCAGTTTGCTGGCCCAGCCTCTACATGAAGTGAAGTTGTCTTTCCCAAGATGCCATGGGACTCGATAACAGAAATGTGACTGATAAAGAATCTTGGCAAGCCTGAACGGGGCAAAAAAACAAAACGAAAAAGGGGCATGCAACACGAGGACTTCCCAAGGGGTTAGCCATCCTAGTATTACTCTCGCCCAAGCACGTTTAACTTCGGAATTTTGATGGGATCCAGTGTATTAGTGCTACTATGATCGCACCCGTCATGTTCAGGTCGCAAAGCCCTTTTGTGTCTTCCTTTTTGCCGGTCACGACGAACGATTTGAGACGAAGAAACAGTGCAAAAAGAAGAAAAGTGGCCCGAAACTGATGAAAACCTTCAATTTTGGGCTCTGAAAATAGGTGTAGCCACGTATTCATGCTGCCCCCATCGTAGAGCTCTGAAAGGGCTTTCCAACGGTATGTTGTACGCCGCATAACTCCTTACGGATCAAAAGTTATGGGCACCGGATAGACAAAGACCTGGTCACAAGCCCCTCACCCTCAGTTTGCGGGCCCAACCTCTACGCGAAGTGAAGTTAGGTTGCCAAAGATGCCGTGGGACTTGATAATAGAAATGTGACGGATAAAGTATCTTGGCAAGCCTGAACAACGCAAAAAAACAAAATGAAAATGGGAGGTGCAACGTGAGGACTTCCTAGGGGGTCACCCATCCGAGTACTTCTCTCGTCGAACCACGTTTAATTTCAAAGTTCTAATGGGATCCAGTGCATTAGTGCTGGTATGATCGCACCCGTCTTGTTTAGGGAACGAAGCCCTTCGGTGTCGTCCTTTTCACGGCTCACGACGAACGATTTGGCACGAAGAAACAGCGCCAAAAGAAGAAAAGTATCCCAAAACTGATGAAAACTTCCGATTTTGGGCTTCGAAAAGAGGCATAGGCAAGCAGGCTTGATGCCCCCGTCGTAGAGCTCTCAAAGAGCTTTCCAACGGTATGCTGTCTGCAACATAACTCTTTACGGATCAAAAGTTATGGGCATCGGAGCGATGGAGACCTAGTCACAGGCCCCGCGCCCTCGGTTTGCAGGCCCAGCCTCTACGCGAAGCGCAGTTGTCTGGCCCAAGATGCTGTGGGACGCGATAATAGAAATATGGCAGATAAAGAATCTTGGCAAGCCTGAACGGGGCAAAAAAACAAAACGAAAATGGGGAGTGCAACATGAGGACTTCCAGGAGGTCACCCATCCTAGTACTACTCTTGCCCAAGCACGTTTAACTTCAGAGTTCTGATGGGATCCAGTGCATTAGTGCTTGTATGATCGCACCCGTCTTGTTGAGGTCGCAATTCCCTTTGGTGTCTTTCTTTTCACGGCTCACGACGAACAATCTGGGACGAAGAAACAGCACAAAAAGAAGAAAAATCACCCAAAACTGATGAAAACGTTCGATTTTGGGCTCCGAAAATAGGCGCAGCCAAGTAGGCTTGTTGGCCCCGTCGTAAAGCTCTTAGAGAGCTTTCCAACGGTATGTTATGCGTCGCATAACTCCTCACGGATCAAATGTTATGGGCACCGGAGCGACGGAGACATGGTCACAGGCCTTGCACCCTCAATTTGCTGGCCCAGCCTCTACATGAAGCGAAGTTGTCTTTCCCAAGATGCCATGGGACTCGATAACAGAAATGTGACTGATAAAGAATCTTGGCAAGCCTGAACGGGGCAAAAAAACAAAACGAAAAAGGGGCATGCAACACGAGGACTTCCCAAGGGGTTAGCCATCCTAGTATTACTCTCGCCCAAGCACGTTTAACTTCGGAATTTTGATGGGATCCAGTGCATTAGTGCTACTATGATCGCACCCGTCATGTTCAGGTCGTAAAGCCCTTTTGTGTCGTCCTTTTTGCCGGTCACGACGAACGATTTGAGACGAAGAAACAGCGCAAAAAGAAGAAAAGTGACCCAAAACTGATGAAAACCTTCAAATTTGGGCTCTGAAAATAGGTGTAGCCACGCAGGCTTGCTGCCCCCGTCGTAGAGCTCTGAAAGGGCTTTCCAACGGTATGTTGTGCGCCGCATAACTCCTTACGGATCAAAAGTTATAGGCACAGGAATGACGGAGAACTGGTCACAGGCCCCACGCCCTCAGTTTGCTAGCCCATCCTCTACGCGAAGCGATGTTGTCTTGCCCAAGATACCGTGGGACTCGATAATAGAAATGTGACAGATAAAGCATCTTGGCAAGCTTGAACGGGGCAAAAACACAAAACGAAAATAGGAGGTGCAACGTGAGGACTTCCTAGGGGGTCACCTATCCGAGTTCTTCTCTCGCCCAACCACATTTAATTTCAGAGTTCTGATGGGATTCAGTGCATTAGTGCTGGTATGATAGCACCCGTCTTGTTGATGGGACAAAGCCCTTTGGTGTCGTCGTTTTCACGACTCACGACGAACGATCTGGCACGAAAAATAGCGCAAAAAGAAGAAAAGTTGCCCAAAACTGATGAAAATGTTCGATTTTGGGCTCTAAAAAGAGGCATTAGCAAGCAGGCTTGATGCCTACGTCGTAGAGCTCTCAAAGAGCTTTCCAACGGTATGATGTCTGCAACATAACTCTTTACGGATCAAAAGTTATAGGCACCGGAGCGACGGAGACCTGGTCACAAGCCCCGCGCCCCCGGTTTGCAGGCCCAGCCTCTACGCGAAGCGCAGTTGTCTGGCCCAATATGCCGTAGGACTCAATAATAGAAATGTGATGGATAAAGAATCTTGGCAAGCCGGAACAGGGCAAAAAAACAAAACGAAAATGGGTGGTGCAACACGAGGACTTCCTAGGGGGTCAACCATCCTAGTACTATTCTCGCCCAAGCACGTTTAACTTTAGAGTTCTGTTGGGGTCCAGTGCATTAGTGCTGGTATGATCGCACCAGTCATGTTCAGGGCGCAAACCCTGTTGTGTCATCCTTTTTGCCGGTCATGACGAACGATCTGGGATGAAGAAAAAGCGCAAAAAGAAGAAAAATGTCTGGAAACTGATGAAAATGTTCGGTTTTGGGTACCAAAAATAGGTGCAGCTGAGCAGTCTTGCTGACCCCGTCATAGAGATCCCAGAGATCTTTCCAACGTTATGATGTGCGCCTCATAACTCCATACGGATCAAAAGTTATGGGCATCGGAGAGATGGAGACATCGTCACAGGCACTCCGCCCTAGGTTTGTGGGCCCAGCCTCTACGCGAAGCCAAGTTGCCTTTCCCAAGATGGCGTGGGACTCGATAACAGAAATCTGACGGATAAAGGATCTTGGCAAGCCTGAACAGGGCAAAAAAACAAAACGAAAAAGGGGCGTGCAACATGAAGACTTCCCAAAGGGTCACCCATCCTAGTACTACTCTCGCCCAAGCACAATTAACTTCGGTGTTCTGATGGGATCCAGTGCATTAGTGCTGGTATGATCGCACCCGTCATGTTGAGGGCGCAAAGTCCTTTGGTGTCGTCCTTTTCACGGCTCTGGACGAACAATGTGGGATGAAGAAACAGCGCAAAAAGAAGAAAAGTGGCCCAAAACTGATGAAAATGTTCAATTTTGGGCTCCGAAAGTAGGCGCAGCCGAGCAGACTTGTTGCCCTCATTGTAGAGCTCTCCGATAGCTTTACAACTGTATGTTGTACGTCGCATAATTCCTTACAGATTAAATGTTATGGGCAACGAAGCGATGGAGACATGGTCACAAGCCCCGCGCCCTTGGTTTGAGGGCCCAACCTTTACGCGAAGCGCTGTTGTCTTGCCTAAGAAGCTGTGGCATTCGATAATAGAAATGTGATGGATAAAGAATCTTGGCAAGTCTGAATGGGGCAAAAAAACAAAACGAAAAAGGGGGGTGCAACACGAGGACTTCCTAAGGGGTCACCTATCCTAGTACTACTCTCGCCTAAGCACGCTTAACTTCGGAGTTCTTATGGGATCAAGTGCATTAGTGTTGTTATGATCGCACTCGTCATGTTGAGGGTGCAAAGAACCTTTGGTGTCGTTCCTTTCACGGATCACGACGAACGAACTGGCATGAAGAAATAGCGCAAAAAGAAGAAAAGTGGCCATAAACTGATGAAAATTTTTGATTTTGGGCTTCAAAAATAGGTGCAGCCGTGCAGACTTGCTACCCCCATTGTAGAGCTCTCTGGCAGCTTTCCAACGGTATCCTGTGCATCGTATAGCTCCTTAAGGATCAAATGTTATGGGCATCGGAGTGACGGAGACATGGTCACAGGCCCTGCGCCCTCGATTTACGGGCCCAGCCGCTAAGCGAAGCCAACTTGTCTTTCCCAAGATGCCGTGGGACATGATAACAGAAATGTGACGGAAAAAGGATCTTGCAAAGCCTGAACGGGGCAAAAAAACAAAACGAAATGGGGCGTGCAACGCGAGGACTTCCCAAGGGGTCACCCATCCTAGTACTACTCTCGCCCAAGCACGATTAACTTTGGAGTACTGATTGGATCAAGTACATTAGTGTTGGTATGACCGTACTCGTCATGTTGAGGGCGCAAAGCCCTTTGGTGTCGTCCTTTTCACGGCTCAGGACGAACGATCTGGGACGAAGAAACAGCGCTAAAAGAAGAAAAGTGGCCTAAAACTGATGAAAACGTTCGATTTTGGGCCCCAAAAACAGGCACAGCCGAGCAGACTTACTACCCCCATCGTAGAGCTCTCCGATAGCTTTCCAACGACATGCTGTGCGTCGCAGAACTCCTTACAGATTAAATGTTATGGGCACCGGAGAGACGGAGACATGGTCACAGGCCCTACGCCCTCGGTTTGCAGGCCCAGCCTATACACGAAGCGAAGTTGTCTTGCCCAAGATTCCGTGGGACTCGATAATAGAAATGTGACAGATAAAGAATCTTGGCAAGCCTGAACGGGGCAAAAAAACAAAACGAAAATGGGGGGGTGCAACATGAGGCCTTCCCAGGAGGTCACCCATCCTAGTACTACTCTCACCCAAGCACGTTTAACTTCAGAGTTCTGATGGGATCCAGTGCATTAGCACTGGTAAGATCGCACCCGTCATGTTGAGGTCGCAAAGCCCTTTTGTGTAGCCCTTTTCACGGCTCACGACGAACGATCTAGGACGAAGAAACATTGCAAAAACAAGAAAAGTCACTCGAAACTGATGAAAATGTTCAATTTTGGGCTCCGAAAATAGGCGCAGCCGAGTAGGATTACTGCCCTCATCGTAGAGCTCTTAGAGAGCTTTCCAACTGTATATTGTGCGTCGCATAACTCCTTACGAATCAAAACTTTGGGGCACTAGAGCGACGGAGACTTGGTCACAAGCCCCGCGCCCTCTGTTTGCGGGCTCAGCCTCTATGCGAAGCGCAGTTGTCTTGCCCAAGATGTCGTGGGACTCAATAATAGAAATGTGACGGATAAAGCTACTTGGCAAGCCTGAACAGGGCAAAAAAAACCAAACGAAAAAGGGGTGTGCAACATGAGGACTTCCAGGGGGTTACCCATCCTTGTACTTCTCTAGCCCAAGCACGTTTAACTTTGGAATTCTGATGGGATCTGGTGCGTTACTAATGGTATGATCGCACCCGTCATATTCAGGGCGGAAAGCCCTTTTGTGTCATCCTTTTTGCCGGTCACGACGAACGATCTGAGACGAAGAAATAGCGCAAAAAGAAGAAAAGTGACCTAAAACTGATGAAAACGTTCGATTTTGGGCTCCGAAAACTAGCATAACCAAGTAGGCTTGCTGCCCCCGTCATAGAGCTCTCAAAGAGCTTTCCAACGGTATGCTGTGTGTTGCATAACTCCTTACAGATCAAAAGTTATGGGCACCGGAGCGACGAAGACCTGGTCACAAGCCCCACGCCCTTGATTTGCGGGCCAGCCTCTACGCGAAGCAAAGCTGTCTTGCCCAAGATGCCGTGGGACTCGATAATAGAAATGGGACGGATAAAGAATCTTGGCAAGCATGAACGGGGTAAAAAAAAAAAAACGAAAATGGGGGATGCAACACGAGGACATCTTAGGGGGTCACCCATCCTAGGATTACTACGCTTAACTTCGGAGTTCTGATGGGGTCCGGTGCATTAGTGCTGGTATGATCGCACTCGTCATGTTTAGGGCCCAAAGCCCTTTTGTGTCGTCTTATTCGCTGGTCCCGGCGAATAATCTGGGACGAAGAAACAGCGCAAAAAGACGAAAAGTGGCCCAAAACTGATGACAACGTTCGATTTAGGGCTCCGAAAATAGGTGCAGCCGAGTAGGCTTGCTGCCCTCGTCGTAGTGCTCTTAGAGAGCTTTCCAACTGTATGTTGTGCACCGCATAACTGTGAGGCCCGACCTCAATTTGCGTGTGATACCTCGTTTCATGTGCCCTGACCTAGATTTGCGTACCTTGACCTAGGTTTAAGAGTTGTGTTTCATTTTGTGTGCCTTGCATTGAATTATGTGCATACATTTAGGGTTGCGTGCATTTACTTAGAAAATGTGCATTCGTCTCGTAGTTCGTGTCTTACCTCGTAGTGCGTGTCCTAAACCTAGGAAAGCGTGCCCTCATGCTAATCAAGAAAGCACCTTACACGAAGCATTAGATCATTAATTAATCCTACAAACTCCACTAGCTAATATTAAATCGCTAATTCAACCCACTAGAAGACAAAATCTCACAAAAAGCTAGACATTCTTTATTCTTTATTCTTTGCGTATCTCAAACACACAATTAATTATTGCTCAACCAAGACAAAAAATTCAGATTTAAACACACCCTTGGCCAACCACATGGACCCTTGTGCATGCACTTCAATTTCAAAATTTATTCCCCAAACATTCTATGGCAATTTAATGACACAAAGCAATAAAAAAATGGCTCAAAAACCCTCCCCAAATCTCCACCATCTCGACACAAACTCCATGCCCATACTAGACAATTCAAAATGCTTCTTGAAGACACAAAAATCTGAATTTTACATGTTCAAGGCCGACACAAGCAACAATGCCCATCAAGCTTTCATTTTCTTTCATTTTCTCTCATTTCCTCTCATTCTTTTCTCTCTCTCGGCCCTAGCTGAATATTGTAGACTCCATAGCTAAGTTCTTCATCCTAAGGCTCTTCAAGACTTCCAAGCTACGAAGGAACTCGACCAAGCAAAGCTAGAATGCAAAAGACACACATGCAAGTTCTTTGAACCTTCATTTCGGCTTAGGTGAGTTGTTAGCTTCCATTTCCTTTTCTTCTTGTTCTAACCACATGCACCTACTAAGAACATGGTAACTTAGCTAGGAAATTATAGAAATTCCAAGTTGTCTCTCGGCTAAGCAAGGAGAAGGGTCATCATTGTGCTTCATCAAGAGTTTGTGCATCCTCTTTGTTGCCTTGCTAAGGTGAGGGCTAAAACTTCTTGAAAATCTTTCAAAAACCACATGCATGCCCTTAAATGTCTATATTTACTTCTGTACTTGTGATATATGTGTGTTCATGAGCTTTTGTAAACATGCATGGCAAGATATTTGGCTAGAATGTGATGATAGATGAAATCGGGTATGTGACAGCCTTCTGCCTTGTTGGTGCGAGGTGATTTTTACTTGGTAAATGAGGTTGAAAATATGTGAAAATTGGTAGGTAACTAGTTTTGCCAGTTCTGAGAATTTTTCACAGAAATAGGCCAAAGCGAATTTTGACTCTAAGGTCCTCAAAATAGAAAATTATCAAAATGTGTCCAAATCTGGAAAGTCTGGAAAAATGAAGCAGGTTTTGGCAGATTCACTGACCTTGTAGAACGAACTAGTTTTGACTTAGTAAATGATATCCAAAATGCAAGAAATTTGGTGTGCCGCTATATTTTTCAGTTCTGGACATTTTTGTCAGAAATGGACTAAGGCTAGAGCTGACCCTAAGGCCCTCAAAAACAACAAGTATTCAAATGTATGCAAATCTGGACTGTTTTGCATAGTCTCACGGTTTTGGCTATAACTCTTGAACCTGAACTCCAAATGATGCGAGGTTTGTTTCTAAATTTAGTTCACTCCTTAAAATTTAATTTGAAATCTTGTTCACTGGAATTGGAGATTGTTTTCTTGTTTCAAAGATTGTGAGAAAACAGTCCATTGCAGTGAGGGTTTCATCTAGTGATATGCGCTTAGAAAAATTATTGTAGCTTCTCTTGTTGCATTAAATGCTTGGGATTGTGGCATTTGTATGTTGTGTGGACTGTTTTGAATACTTGAGGGTGTTTGAATTAATCAATGCATGGCTTGAGTTTAATTATGAGATGACTTGGGGCTTAATCGCACGGGTAAGCACGAATTGAAACCCTAGTGACTAGGAAACTCACTAAGTGTTGATCCTATGAATATCGTGTTTAATTATGTAATTAGTAGGCTGCCCGTAGTTGCCCTCGTAGCCTTAAACATGATTTCGATGATTACATGTTGACATGTAGGCCTTTCTTGCACCCGGTCCCATGTAGATGTCGTTGCATGTTGAATAATCTTATTAATTGATTACGTGAACTTCGAAATGAGTTATATGACTTGATTTATATGCTTCGAAATGAGTTATATGACTTGATTTACATGCAAATTGGTCGTTTTTCCTATTGCTACTGGCTAGTATCTATCACAGGCTTATGAAGTATCAGGTAAAGGATCAAGTAAATGAATCTATCCAATCTTAAGCAGGTACTCATTGGTAGGCTAAGATCAACAGGTACTTTGTAACAAGAATTAACAAACAAACAAGACATAGTATCATGCTAGGTTATTCATCAAATGAGACTTTGAGATAACTAGTAGGCGTTCGATTGGTTATAAATAGTAATCTTAGTTGGAAATGAAATTGAGATTGAAGTTTTGAGGCCTTTAGAGAATTAGGTCAAACTAAAGAGCCCAATTACAGCCGTTATGCTGCCGGTTTTTTAGAGAATTTGTGGAGTCTAGACTAAACATTAAGTGTTAAACTTTCATGAACGATTAAGTATGTGATACGACTTGAATGTTTAGATCACACCCTAGTCTAACCTTTATAGGTCGGGTTGGGGTGTGACACCTTATAGAAAAAATGGTATCAGAGCTTAGAATGCTTAAGCCGGGTTTAACTCTCGGACCATGGGTAGGAGCCCTAAGGTTATTAGGATGATTTGTTTATATGTGTTAATGTGTGATAATGTTAATCGTGCGTTCTATGTTCTATGTGCTTATGTGATTAACATGTCTTAACTGTTTCTAGAATTGTGTATCTACATAAAATTATATGTTGCATATCTTATGCATTAAATTCTTGTCTTGTTGTATTCCAATAAATTGTGCATCGTAATCTGTGCCTATAGATGGCTGGCCCTAGTACCCGTACTACTAATAGGAGCGGTGAGCCCCAAGAGACCGAAGATGCTCATCAAACTAATCCCGGCATGGCTATGTTTAACATGATGGAAAATACCATGGATTGCATATCGCGAGTGATGGAACGCCAAGATGCACGTGAAGCAAACAACAACAACAACAACAACAGGAATGATGGTAACCACTGGAGACATAGCAGAATGAGGGAGTTTCTTGACTTTCGCCCGTCTAAATTCCATGGGGAAGGTGATGATGAGAAAGCAGAGGCTTGGCTGTCTGAGATCGAGAGGATTTTCAGGCTACTTGACTATAATGATGAAGAAAAGGTGGAGTTTGATGTGTTTCTGTTACACGGGGATGCTGAGCATTGGTGGTACACTGTGGAGACACTGTGGGAAACTGATCAGATACCTCGCTTATGGGGTAATTTCGTAAAGGAATTCAAGGAGAAATATGTACCTGCAGTTTCCAAGTAGAGGTGGATTGAGGAATTCATGCACTTGAACCAGGGTAACATGACGGTGGCCCAGTACGAGGCTCGTTTTGATCGACTGTCCTTCTATGCTCAATACATGGTCAGTACCCCTGAGGCGAAAATGTGGAAATTTACGACTGGATTGAGGCCAAAGATTCAGGACCAGTTGGCTTCGCATGACTTCGATACCTATTCTGCTCTCTTTGTTGTTGCTTCCTGAGTTAAGAAGAGAAAACTTGATAGAGCCGGTTCAAACCAGCCGAACAAGAAACCGTATCAGCCTCCAGGTCAACAGAGGAAATTCCAGACCTAGAGTCGCAGTCAAGGCCAAAGCCAGAACAGACCAGTTAATAACCATGGCCCGACTAAAGCACCATCAGCCTCTTCCACCCGCGGATCCACAGGTAGTTCACCTGCTACTCAGTCTATCAAATGTTCTTACTATGACAAGAAGGGTCATACCGAGGCCCAGTGCTGGAAAAAGTTAGGACGATGTGTGCGGTGTGGCAGTGATCAGCATCAGATCAAAGATTGTCCTAAATGGAAAGCAGGACAAAATCAGGTTAAACTAGTTGGTAGAGGCAAGACTCCAGTTCCTAGAATCCAGGCCCGAGCTTATGCTATTGAGTGCGAGGAGCTTCCAGAGGAGACCGTTATTGTTGAAGGTACATTCTTGATACTGAATCAACCTGTTATGGTACTAATTGATCCAGGAGCTACTCATTCATTTATTACTCCCTTATGTGTGCAACGTGTGAAACTGAGAGTTGTATGTTTTCCTTATGAAGTAGAAGTTGGTACTCCGATGGGTTCTAAACTTGTTACTAGCTCAGCTTGTAAAGCATGTAAAATCCAGATTAAAGATAGGGAATTCCCAGCCAATCTTATTATATTACCCTTTCGAGACTATGAAGTCATTTTAGGGATGGACTGGTTGGCAAAGCATCATGCCCAACTAGACTGTCGGACGAATATTATAACATTTCAAATACTTGGTCAACCAATATTGGAGGTAATGGGTCGAAGAGACTTCACCGGAAGTTCCATCATTTCATCTACGAAAGCAGTGAAGTCCTTGAGAAAAGGATGTAGTGGATACTTAGCTTACCTCATCAACAAGCCATCGGACAAAGCTAAGTTGGAGGAGATGCTAGTGATTAAAGATTATGCGGATGTGTTTCCATAATAATTACCCGGTTTACCCCCAAATCGGGAGATTGAGTTCATTATAGAATTACTGCCTAGCACCCAGTCGATATCTAAAGCTCCTTATCGGATGGCACCAGCCGAGCTACAAGAATTGAAGGACCAATTGCAAGGATTATTAAAGAAGGGGTTTGTTCAACCAAGTTCTTCTCTATGGGGAGCGCCAGTCCTGTTTGTAAAGAAGAAAGACGGAACGTTGAAGCTATGCATCGATTACCGAGGATTGAACCAAGTGAGCGTCAAGAATAAATACCCACTTCCACTGATCGATGAGTTGTTTGATCAACTTCAAGGAGCCAAAGTGTATTCGAAGCTCGACTTGAGGCAAGGGTACTATCAGTTGCGGATCAAAAAGGAGGATGTGCCTAAAACGGCTTTCAGGACAAGATATAGGCATTATGAATATGTGGTGATGCCATTTGGACTAACTAATGCCCCTGCAGCTTTTATGGACTTGATGCACAGGGTGTTTCAACCCTACTTGGACCAATTTGTGGTGATCTTCATTAATGATATTTTGGTATACTCGAAATCCGAGGCTGAGCATGAACAACATCTGCTGTTGGTACTGCAGAAACTTCGAGAGCATCAATTGTACGCGAAGTTTAGCAAATGCGAATTTTGGTTACAGCATATTGCATTTTTGGGGCACATTATATCCCAAGAGGGAATAGTAGTAGATCCAACAAAGATAGACGCGGTGATGTCTTAGAAGAAGCTGAAAAATGTTACGGAGGTTCAGAGTTTTCTTGGTCTAGCTGGCTATTATCGGAGGTTCATGAAGGATTTCTTAAAGATCGTAGGACCGCTTACGAAGCTCACTCAAAAGAAAACAAAGTTCGTGTGGGATGACAAGTGTGAGAACAACTTCCAAGAATTGAAGAAAAGATTGACTACTGCACCTGTTCCTGCATTGCCTGAAGGGAGTCAAGGTTTTGTAATCTATAGCGATGCATCGAAGGAAGGATTGGGTTGTGTGTTGATGCAAAATGGTAGAGTGATTGCGTATGCTTCTAGGAAACAAAAGTCGTATGAATTGAACTACCCGACGCATGATTTGGAGTTAGCAGCCCTTGTGTTTGTACTCAAGAAATGTAGGCACTATCTCTAGAGTAACAAGTTTGAGGTGTTTACTGATCACAAGAGCTTGAAATACTTGTTCTCACAAAAAGAGTTGAACATGAGGCAAATACCGTGGATGGAACTTTTGGATGATTATAACTGCACAATCAATTATGTGCCCGGTAAAGCAAATGTAGTTGCAGATGCCTTAAGTAGGAAAACGAGCATGGCAAAACTGGAAGTCAAAGTGCAGGAGTTGTTGGAAGAAGCATTTTTGTGGAAACCACAATCAACTCAAAAAGGGTTACTTTTTGCCACTACACAAGTTCAATCGACCTTGTTGTCAAAATTACGAGAGGCTCAACAGAAGGACCAACAGTTTCAGAAGATTAAGAAAGCAACACAGATTTTAAGTTTCATGATGATGGTATTTGGAGGTTTAGGGACCGGGTTTGTGTTCCTAATCAGCCAGAGTTGAAAAAGAAGATTCTTGAAGAAGCCCATAATTCAAGATACACTATTCATCCCGGCAGAACAAAGATGTACCGGGATTTGAAGCAACACTATTGGTGGAATAACATGAAGAGAGAGATTGCGGAGTTTGTGGCATAGTGTTTGACTTGCCAGAGAGTCAAAGCAGAACATCAACGACCAGTAGGTTTACTTCAGCCGTTGGAGATTCCTCAATGGAAATGGGAACATATAACTATGGACTTTGTCATGGACCTACCCAGGTCACACAAGGGTCATGACACCGTTTGGGTCATAGTGGATAGATTGACTAAGTCAGCGCACTTCTTACCGATGAACAAGGAAGATAATCATGAGAAATTGGGAGATATGTATGTGGCGGATATTGTAAGGTTGCACGGGATGCCTGTGAGTATTGTATCGGATAGGGATTCTCGTTTTACTTCCCGATTTTGGAAGAGATTGAAGAAGCTTTGGGAACGAAGTTGAGTTTCAACACGACTTATCACCCTCAGACTAATGGACAATCTGAGAGAACTATTCAAATTCTGGAGGATTTGCTGAGGGCGTGTGTTTTAGACTTCAGAAAAGGTTGGGAGAAATATATGTCTCTAGCGGAATTTGCTTATAATAACAATTATCTGGCCACTATCGGGATGGCCCCATTTGAGGCATTGTATGGACGTAAGTGTCAATCCCCAATTTACTAGGATGAAGTAGGTGAGACGAAGACTTTTGACCCGACCCTTCTACCTAAACTTATGAAGACTGTTGATAATGTCCACCTCATCTGGAAACGGATGCTTACCTCATAAAGCAGGCAGAAAAGTTATGCAGATCGACGAAGACGGAGTCTAGAGTTTGAGGTCGGCGACAAGGTGTTCTTGAAGATATCACCTCGGAGGGGACTGATTAAACACGGCAAGGGTGGAAAGTTAAGCGCGAGATTTGTAGGACCATTTGAGATAGTTGAGAAGGTTGGCAAATTGGTGTATCGCCTGGAACTACCCCAAAACCTCTCCAATATTCATGACATCTTTCATGTTTCAATGCTACGGAAGTATCACCCTGATCCATCGCATAACTTGGAGCCAGAGCCATTGCAGCTTCGGGAGAACTTGTCTTATGAAGAGAAGCCCATTCGGATCCTAGACCAGCAAGATCGGGAGTTGCGCAACAAATCTATACCGATGGTGAAAGTGTTATGGGATCACCATGGAGTCGAAGAAGCAACGTGAGAAAGGCGAGACCAGATGGAGCAACAGTATCCAGCTTTATTTCAAAGGTAATATTAAATTTCGGGATGGAATTCTTTTAAGGAGGGGAGAATGTGAGGCCCGACCTCGATTGGCGTGCGATACCTCGTTTCATGTGCCCTAACCTGGATTTGCATGCCTTGACCTAGGTTTAAGAGTTGTGTTTCATTTTGTGTGCCTTGCATTGAATTACGTGCATACATTTAGGGTTGCGTGTATTTACTTGGAAAATGTGCATTCGTCTCGTAGTTCGTGCCTTACCTCGTAGTGCGTGTCCTAAACCTAGGAAAGCGTGCCCTTACGCTAATCAAGAAAACATCTTACACGAAGCACTAGATCATTAATTAATCCTACAAACTCCAATAACTAATATTAAATTGCTAATTCAACCCACTAGAAGACAAAATCTCACAAAAAGCTAGACATTCTTTATTCTTTATTCTTTATTCTTTGCATATCCCAAACACACAATTAATTATTGCTCAACCAAGACAAAAAATTCAGATTTAAACACACACTTGGCCGACCACATGGACCCTTGTGCATGCACTTCAATTTCAAAATTTATTCCCCAAACATTCTATGACAATTTAATGACACAAAGCAATAAAAAAAAATGGCTCAAAAACCCTCCCCAAAGCTCCACCATCTCGACACAAACTCCATGCCCATACTAGACAATTCAAAATGCTTCTTGAAGACACAAAAATCTGAATTTTACATGTTCAAGGCCGACACAAGCAACAATGCCCATCAAGCTTTCATTTTCTTTCATTTTCTCTCATTTCCTCTCATTCTTTTCTCTCTCTCGGCCCTAGCTGAATATTGTAGACTCCATAGCTAAGTTCTTCATCCTAAGGCTCTTCAAGACTTCCAAGCTACCAAGGAACTCGACCAAGCAAAGCTAGAGTGCAAAAGACACACATGCAAGCTCTTTGAACCTTCATTTCGGCTTAGGTGAGTTGTTAGCTTCCATTTCGTTTTCTTCTTGTTCTAACCACATGCACCTACTAAGAACATGGTAACTTAGCTAGGAAATTAGAGAAATCCCAAGTTGTCTCTCGGCTAAGCAAGGAGAAGAGTCATCATTGTGCTTCATCAAGAGTTTGTGCATCCTCTTTGTTGTCTTGCTAAGGTGAGGGCTAAAACTTCTTGAAAATCTTTCAAAAACCACATGCATGCCCTTAAATGTCTATATTTACTTCTGTACTTGTGATATATGTGTGTTCATGAGCTTTTGTAAACATGCATGGCAAGATATTTGGCTAGAATGTGATGATAGATGAAATCGGGTATGTGACAGCCTTCTGCCTTGTTGGTGCGAGGTGATTTTTACTAGGTAAATGATGTTGAAAATGCGTGAAAATTGGTAGGTTACTAGTTTTGCCAGTTCTGAGAATTTGTCACAGAAATAGGCCAAATCTAATTTTGACTCTATGGTCATCAAAATGGCAAATTATCAAAATGTGTCCAAATCTGGAAAGTCTGGAAAAATGAAGCAGGTTTTGGAAGATTCACTGACCTTGTAGAACGAACCAGTTTTGACTTAGTAAATGATATCCAAAATGCATGAAATTTGGTATGCTGCTATATTTTTCAGTTCTGGACATTTTTTTCAGAAATGGACTAAGGCTAAATCTGACCCTAAGGTCCTAAAATACAACAAGTATTGAAATGTGTGCAAATCTGAACAATTTTGCGTAGTCTCACGGTTTTGGCTATAACTCTTGTACCCGAACTCCAAATGATGTGAGGTTTGTTTCTGAATTTAGTTCACTCCTTAAGCTTTAATTTGAAATCTTGTTCACTGGAATTGGTGATTGTTTGCTTGTCTCAATGATTTTGAGAAAATAGTCCATTGCTGTGAGGGTTTCACCTATTGATATGCGCTTAGAAAAATTATTGTAGCTTCTCTTGTTGCATTAAATGCTTGGGATTGTGGCATTTGGATGTTGTGTGGACTGTTTTGAATACTTGAGGGTGTTTGAATTAATCAATGCATGGCTTGAGTTTAATTATGAGATGACTTGGGGCTTAATCGCACGGGTAAGCACGAATTGAAACCCTAGTGACTAGGAAACTCACTAAGTGTTGATCCTATGAATATCGTGTTTAATTATGTAATTAGTAGGCTGCCCGTAGTTGCCCTCGTAGCCTTAAACATGATTTCGATGATTACATGTTGACATGTAGGCCTTTCTTGCACCCGGTCCCATGTAGATGTCGTTGCATGTTGAATAATCTTATTAATTGATTACGTGAACTTCGAAATGAGTTATATGACTTGATTTATATGCGTTACATGGCTGCCCGTTTAATATTCATATAACTCCATGTGCTTTTCAAGTGAAATTACTTGTCATATCATTCCTCGCGTGTTTAACTGTCAATGTGCAATCTTATGACTGCTCGGAGGTAACCTACTTTGTTGTCCTCCAAATTTGATATATTAAATGTCATAGATGTGCATTGCATACAAGGTCGCAACCTTTCATTCTGGCGTGGGAGCGTTCACGCACACCGGGCGGCATCGGGCTTGCCGGTGCAATCGTGACTACCATTGTCCAATTCCCTCTCTCGCTTGGGGGCTAGACTTCCTTGGAGAGTTGGGTCGTAGGATTTCGGGGTACATCCAGAGTACACCCATTTGGTGTGATAAGGGGATGAATTGAAGTCGGCCGCAACAACTGAAACTAGAAATGAACAGAGAACAAAAGCTCACCGTATCCTTTTTACTATGTGTATAAGTACTCTCGCTTGGTTCCTAGAGGACCTCGGGGAGGAAAGATGGGTAATTGTGTTCTTTTATTTTTATATTACATTATGAACATACTTGTGATATATGTCATGCTTGCAAAAAAGGGTTTTCATAAGTTGAACCGAAAAAAAGAGTTTCAAAACTTATTTCTCGTTCCCCCTCGCTGAGTTCATAAGGACTCACCCTCGTTTATCATCTCAAGTGAAGAAGACCAAGAACAGGTACCCGAGGACAACATGCCTTTTGATGATTCCCTGGAATGATTGCTTGCCCTACGTGCCTTACTTGACTATGGCCATTTGGTGAACGATATGTTTCTTGAAGACTATTTCTTATGTTACTTGTTGTTGTATTGTAAATGACCCCCGTTGTAATTTGGGGTCTAATTTTGGCTTGTACTGATCATAACTAGATAGAACTCTTATGGTCATTTTTGCTATCACTACTGGCTAGTATCTATCACAGGCTTATGAAGTATCAGGTAAAGGATCAAGTAAATGAATCTATCCAATCTTAAGCAGGTACTCATTGGTAGGCTAAGATCAATAGGTACTTTGTAACAAGAATTAACAAACAAACGAGACATAGTATCATGCTAGGTTATTCATCAAACGAGACTTTGAGATAACTAGTAGGCGTTCGATTGGTTATAAATAGTAATCTTAGTTGGAAATGAAATTGAGATTGAAGTTTTGAGGCCTTTAGAGAATTAGGTCAAACTAAAGAGCCCAATTACAATCGTTATGCTGCCGGTTTTTCAGAGAATTTGTGGAGTTTAGACTAAAAGTTAAGTGTTAAACTTTCATGAACGATTAAGTACGTGATATGACTTGAATGATTAGATCACACCCTAGTCTAACCTTTAAAGGTCGGGTTGGGGTGCGACATAACTCCTTACGGATCAAAAGTTATAGGCACCGGAGCGACGGAGACCTGGACATAGGCCTCGCGCCCTCGGTTTCCGGGCCCAGCCTCTACACGAAGCTCAGTTGTCTTGCCCAAGATGCCATGGGACTCGATAATAGAAATGTGACGGATAAAGAATCTTGGCAAACCTAAATGGGGCAAAAAAACAAAACGAGAATGGGGGGAGCAACACGAGGACGTCCTAAGGGGTCACCTATCCTAGTACTACTCTCGCCCAACCACGCTTAACTTCAGAGTTCTGATGGGGTCCAGTGCATTAGTACTGGTATGATTGCACCAGTCATGTTCAAGGCACAAAGCCCTTTTGTGTCGTCCTATTCGCCGGTCCCGGAGAACGATATGGGATGAAGAAACAGCGCAAAAAAAAGAAAAGTGGCCCAAAACTGATGACAACGTTTGATTATGGGCACCGAAAATAGGCGCAGCCGAGTAGGCTTGCTGCCCTCGTCGTAGAGATCTCAGAGAGCTTTCCAACTGTATGTTGTGCGTCGCATAACTCCTTACGGATCAAAAGTTGTGGGCACCAAAGCGACGAAGACATGGTCACAGGCTCCGCACCCTCGGTTTGCTGGCCCAGCCTCTATGCGAAGCGCAGTTGTCATGCCCAAGATGCCGTGGGACTCGATAATAGAAATGTGACGGATAAAGAATCTTGGCAAGCCTAAACGGGACAAAAAAACTAAACGAAAAAGGGGCGTGTAACACGAGGACTTCCTAAAGGGTCACCCATCCTCGTACTACTCTCACCCAACCATGCTTAACTTTGGAGTTCTGATAGGGTCCGGTGCATTAGTGCTGGTATGATCGCACCCGTCATGTTCATGGCGCAAAGCCCTTTTCTGTCGTCCTTTTTGCCGGTCACGACGAACGATCTGAGACGAAGAAACTGCGTAAAAAGAAGAAAAGTCGCCCAAAACTGATGAGAACGTTCGATTTTGGACTATAAAAATAGGTGTAGCCAAGTAGACTTGCAACCCCCGTCGTAGAGCTCTCAAAGAGCTTTCCAACGGTATGCTGTGCACCGCATAACGCCTTACAGATCAAAAGTTATGGGCACTGGAGCGACGGAGACCTAGTCACAGGCCCCGCGCCCTCGGTTTGCGAGCCCAGCCACTATGTGAAGTGTAGTTGTCTTGCCCAAGATGCCGTGGGACTCGATAATAGATATGTGATGGATAAAGAATCTTGGCAAGCCTGGACGGGGCAAAAAAACAAAATGAAAATGGGGGGTGCAACACGAGGACTTCTTAGGGGGTCACCCATCCTAGTACTACTCTCACCCAACCACGCTTAACTTCAGAGTTCTGATGGGGTCCGGTGCATTAGTGCTGGTATGATCACACCCGTCATGTTCATGGCGCAAAGCCCTTTTTGTGTCGTCCTTTTTGCCGGTCACAACGAATGATCTGAGACGAAGAAACAGCGCAAAAAGAAGAAAACTTGCCCGAAACTGATGAAAACGTTCAATTTTGAGCTCTGAAAACAGACATAGCCAAGTAGGCTTGCTACCCCCATCGTAGAGCTCTCAAAGAGCTTTCCAACGGTATGCTGTGCGCTGCATAACTCCTTGCGGATCAAATGTTATGGGCACCAGAGCAATGAAGACATGGTCACAGGCCCCACACCCTCAGTTTGCGGGCCCAGCCTCTACGCGAAGCGCAGTTGTCTTGCCCAAGATGCCGTGGGACTCGATAATAAAAATGTGACGGATAAAGAAACTTGGCAAACCTGAACGGGTCAAAAAAACAAAACGAAAATGGGGGGGAGCAACACGAGGCCTTCCTCGGGGGTCACCTATCCGAGTACTACTCTCGCCCAACCACGCTTAACATCGGAGTTCTGATGGGGTCCGGTGCATTAGTGCTGGTATGATAGCACCAGTCATGTTCAGGACGCAAAGCCCTTTTGTGTCATCCTATTCACCGATCCCGGCGAACGATCTCGGACAAAGAAACAGCGCAAAAAGAAGAAAAGTGGCCCAAAACTGATGACAACGTTCGATTTTGATTTCCGAAAATAGGCGCAGCCGACTAGGCTTGCTGCCACCGTCGTAGAGCTCTCAGAGAGCTTTCCAACTGTATGTTGTGCGCCGCATAACTCCTTATGGATCAAAAGTTGTGGGCACCAGAGCAACGAAGACATGGTCACAGGCCCCGCACCCTCGGTTTACTGGCCCAGCCTCTATGCGAAGCGTAGTTGTCATGCCCAAGATGCCGTGGGACTCGATAATAGAAATATAATGGATAAAGAATCTTGGCTAGCCTGAACGGGGCAAAAAAACCAAACGAAAAAGGGGCTTGTAACACGAGGACTTCCTAAGGGGTCACCCATCCTCGTACTATTCTTGCCCAACCACGCTTAACTTCGGAGTTCTGATGGGGGTCCGGTGCATTAGTGCTGGTATGATCGCACCTGTCATGTTCAGGGCGCAAAGCCCTTTTGTGTCGTCCTTTTTTCCGGTCACGACGAACGATCTGAGACGAAGAAACAGCGCAAAAAGAAGAAAAGTTGCCCGAAACTGATGAGAACGTTCGATTTTGGGCTCCGAAAATAGGTATAGCCAAGTAGACTTGCTACCCCCGTCGTAGAGCTCTCAAAGAGCTTTCCAACGGTATACTGTACGCCGCATAACTCCTTACGGATCAAAAGTTATGGGCACCGGAGCGACGGAGATCTGGTCACAAGCCCCACGCCCTGGATTTGCGGGACCAGCCTCTATGCGAAGTGCAATTGTCTTGCCCAAGATGCTGTGGGACTCGATAATAGATATTTGATGCATAAAGAATCTTGGCAAGCCTGAACGGGGCAAAAAAACAAAATGAAAATGGGGGGTGCAACACGAGGACTTCTTAGGGGGTCACCCATCCTAGTACTACTCTCACCCAACCATGCTTAACTTCGGAGTTCTGATGGGGTCCGGTGCATTAGTGCTGGTATGATCACACCCGTCATGTTCAGGGCGCAATGCCTTTTTGTGTCCTTCTTTTTGCAGGTCACAACGAACGATCTGAGATGAAGAAACAGTGCAAAAAGAAGAAAAGTTGCCCAAAATTGTTGAAAATGTTCAATTTTGGGCTCCGAAAACAGACATAGCCAAGTAGGGTTGCTGCCCCATCGTAGAGCTCTCAAAGAGCTTTCCAACGGTATGTTGTGCACTATATAACTCCTTACGGATCAAATGTTATGGGTACCAGAGCAACGAAGACATGGTCACAGGCCTCGCAACCTCGATTTGCTGGCCCAGCCTCTACGCGAAGCACAGTTGTCTTGCCCAAGATGCCGTGGGACTCGATAATAGAAATGTGATGGATAAAGAATCTTGGCAAACCTGAAAGGGGCAAAAAAACAAAATGAAAATGGGGGGAGCAACACGAGGCCTTCCTAGGGGGTCACCTATCCGAGTACTACTCTCGCCCAACCACGCTTAACTTCGGAGTTCTGATGGGGTTCGGTGCATTAGAGCTAGTATGATTGCACCAGTAATGTTCAGGACGCAAAGCCCTTTTGTGTCGTCCTATTCGCCGGTCCCGGCGAACGATCTGGGACGAAGAAACAGCGCAAAAAGAAGAAAAGTGGCCCAAAACTGATGACAACGTTCGATTTTCGGCTCCGAAAATAGGCGCAGCCGAGCAGGCTTGCTGCCACTGTCGTAGAGCTCTCAGAGAGCTTTTCAACTGTATGTTGTTCGCCACATAACTCCTTATGGATCAAAAGTTGTGGGCACCAGAGTGACATAAACATGGTCACAGGCCCCGCACCCTCGGTTTGCTGGCCCATTCTCTATGCGAAGCGCTGTTGTCATGCTCAAGATGCCATGGGACTCGATAATAGAAATGTGACGGATAAAGAATCTTGGCAAGCCTGAATGGGGCAAAAAAACCAAACGAAAAAGGGGCTTGCAATACGAGGGCTTCCTAAGGGGTCACCCATCCTCGTACTACTCTCGCCTAACCACACTTAACTTCGGAGTTCTGATGGGGTCTAGTGCATTAGTGCTGGTATGATTGCACCCGTCATGTTCAGGGCGCAAAGCCATTTTGTGTCGTCCTTTTTGTCGGTCACGACGAACGATCTGAGACGAAGAAACAATGCAAAAAGAAGAAAAGTTGCCCGAAACTGATGAGAACGTTTGATTTTGGGCTCCGAAAACTGGTATAGCCAAGTAGACTTGCTACCCCCGTCGTAGAGCTCTCAAAGAGCTTTCCAACGGTATGTTGTGCGCCGCATAACTCCTTACGGATCAAAAGTTATGGGCACTGGAGTGACAGAGACCTGGTCACAGGCCCCACGCCCTCGTTTTGCTGGACCAGCCTCTACATGAAGTGCAGTTGTCTTGCCCAAGATGCTGTGGGACTCGATAATAGATATGTGATGGATAAAGAATCTTGGCAAGCCTGAACGGGGCAAAAAAACAAAATGAAAATGGGGGGTGCAACACGAGGACTTCTTAGGGGGTCACCTATCCTAGTACTACTCTTGCCCAAGCACGCTTAACTTCGGAGTTCTGATGGGGTTCGGTGCATTAGTACTGGTATGATCACACCCATCATGTTCAGGGCGCAAAGCCCTTTTGTGTCGTCCTTTTTGCCGGTCACAACAAACGATGGAAAACGAAGAAACAGCGCAAAAAGAAGAAAAGTTGCCCGAAACTGATGAAAACTTTCTATTTTGGGCTCCGAAAATAGACGTAGCCAAGCAGGCTTGTTGCCCCCATCGTAGAGCTCTCAAAGAGCTTTCTAATGGTATGTTGTGCGCCGCATAACTCCTTACGGATCAAATGTTATGGGCACCAGAGCAACGAAGACATGGTCACAACCCCGCACCCTCGGTTTGCGGGCCCAGCCTCTACGCGTAGCGCAGTTGTCTTGTCCAAGATGCCGTGGGACTCGATAATGGAAATGTGACGGATAAAGAATCTTGGCAAGCCTGAACGGGGCAAAAAAACAAAACAAAAAAGGGCCATGCAACACGAGGGCTTCCTAAGGGGTCACCCATCCTAGTACTACTCTCGCCCTAGCACGTTTAACTTTGGAGTTCTGATGGGATCCAGTGCATTAGTGCTGGTATGATCGCACCCGTCTTGTTGAGGGCGCAAAGCCCTTTGGTGTCGTCCTTTTCACTGCTCACGATGAACGATCTGGCCTGAAGAAACAGCGCAAAAAGAAGAAAAGTGGCCAGAAACTGATGAAAACGTTCGATTTTGGCTCTGAAAATAGGCGCAGCCAAGCAGTCTTGCTGCCCCCGTTGTAGAGCTCTCAGAGAGCTTTCTAACAGTATGTTGTACGTAGCATAACTCCTTACGAATTAAATGTTATGGGCACCGGAGCGACGGAGACATGGTCACAGGCTCGACGCCCTCGGTTTACGGGCCCAACTTCTACGCGAAGCCAAGTTGTCTTTCCCATGATGCCATTGGACTCGATAACAGAAATGTGATGGATAAAGGATCTTGGCAAGCCTAAACGGGGCAAAAAAGTGAAACGAAAAGGGGCGTGCAACACGAGGACTTCCCAAGGGGTCACCTATCCCAATACTACTCTCACCCAAGCACGATTAACTTCGGAGTTCTGATAGGATCTAGTGCATTAGTGCTGGTATGATCGCACCCATCCTGTTGATGGCGCAAAGCCCTTTGGTGTCGTCCTTTTCACGGCTCAGGACGAATGATCTCGGACGAAGGAACAGCGCAAAAGGAAGAAAAGTGGCCCAAAACTGATGAAAACATTTGATTTTGGTCTCCAAAAACAGGTACAGCTGAGTAGACATGCTGCCTCCGTCGTAGAGCTCTCCGATAGCTTTCCAACGGTATGCTATGCGTCGCATAACTCCTTACGGATTAAATGTTATGGGCACCGGAGCGACGGAGACATGGTCACAGGCCCCGCGCCCTCGGTTTGCAGGCCCAGCCACTATGCGAAGCGAAGTTGTCCTGCCCAAGATACCGTGGGACTCGCTAATAAAAATATGACAGATAAAAAATCTTGGCAAGCCTGAACGTGGCAAAAAAACAAAACGAAAAAGGGGTGTGCATCACGAGGACTTCTTAAGGGGTCACCCATCCTAGTACTACTCTTGCCCAACCACGCTTAACTTCGGAGTTCTGATGGGGTCTGGTGCATTAGTGCTGGTATGATCGCACCCGTCATGTTCAGCGTGCAAACCCTTTTGTGTCGTCCTATTTGCCGGTCCCGACGAACGATCTGGGATGAAGAAATAGCGTAAAAAAGTAAAAAAATGGCCCGAAACGGATGTAAAAGTTCAATTTTGGGCTTTGAAAACAGGCGCAGCAGAGCAGGCTTGTTGCCTCTGTTGTAGAGCTCTCAGAGAGATTTCCAACGGTATGCTGTGCGCCGCATAACTCTTTACGGATCAAAAGTTATGGGCACTAGAGCGACGAAGACATGCTCACAGGCCCTGCGCTCTCAGTTTGCGGGCCTAGCCTCTACGCGAAGGAAAGTTGTCTTGCCCAAGATGCAATGGGACTCGATAATAGAAATGTGACGGATAAAGAATCTTGGCAAGCTTGAACGTGGCAAAAAAACAAAATGAAAAAATGCCATGCAACACGTGGACTTCCTAAGGGGTCACCCATCCTAGTACTACTCTCACCCAAGCTCGTTTAACTTCAGAGTTCTGATGGGATCCAGTGCATTAGTGCTGGTATGATCGCACCCGTCTTGTTGAGGGCGCAAAGCCCTTTGGTATCCACCTTTTCACGGCTCACGACGAACGATCTTGGACGAAGAAACAGTAGAAAAAGAAGAAAAATGGCCCGAAACTAATGAAGACGTTCGATTTTGGGCTCCGAAAATAGGTGCAGCCGAGTAGGCTTATTGCCCTCGTCGTAGAGCTCTCAAAGAGCTTTCTAACAGTATGTTGTTCGTCGCATAACTCCTTACGGATCAAATGTTAAGGGCACCAGAGCGACGGAAACATGGTCACAGGCCCTACGCCCTCGGTTTGCGGGCCCATCCTCTACGCGAAGCCAAGTTGTCTTTACCAAGATGCCGTGGGACTCAATAACAGAAATGTGACGGATAAAGGATCTTGGAAAGCCAGAACGGGGCAAAAAAACAAAACAAAAAAAGGTCGTGCAACACGAGAACTTCCCAAGGGGTCACCCATCCTAGTACTACTCTCGCCCAAGCACGATTAACTTCAGAGTTCTGATGGGATCCAGTGCATTAGGGTTGGTATGATCGTACCCGTCATGTTGAGTACGCAAAGACCGTTGGTGTCGCCCTTTTCACGGCTCAAGACAAACGATCTGGGACGAAGAAACAACACTAAAAGAAGAGAAGTGGCCCAAAACTGATGAAAACGTTTGATTTTGGGCTCCAAAAATAGGCACAGCAGAGCAAACTTGCTGCCCCCGTCGTAGAGCTCTTCGATAGCTTTCTAACGGTATGCTGTACGTCACATAACTCCTTACAGATTAAATGTTATGGGCACCGGTGAGACGGAGACATGGTCAAAGGCCCTGCGCCCTCGGTTTGCAGGCCCAGCCTCTACGCGAAGCGAAGTTGTCTTGCCCAAGTTACAGTAGGACTCGATAATAGAAATGTGATGGATAAAGAATCTTGGCAAGCCTAAACAGGGCAAAAAACCAAAACGAAAATTGGGGGGGTGCAACATGATGACTTCCTAGGAGGTCACCCATCCTAGTTCTACTCTCACCAAAGCACGTTTAAATTCGGAGTTCTGATAGGGTCCAGTGCATTAGTGCTAGTGTGATCACACCTGTCTTGTTGATGGCGCAAGGCCCTTTGGTGTCGCCCTTTTCACTGCTCACGATGAACGATCTAGGATGAAGAAACAACGCAAAAAGAAGAAAATTTGCCTGAAACTGATGAAAACGTTCAATTTTGGGCTCATAAAATAGATGCAGCCGAGTAGGCTTGCTACCCCCGTCGTAGAGCTCTCAGAGAGCTTTCCAACGGTATGCTGTGTGTCGCATAACTCCTTATAGATCAAATGTTATGGGCGCCGGAGCGACAGAGACATGGTCACAAGCCCTACACCCTCGGTTTCCTGGCCCAGCCTCTACGCGAAGCCAAGTTGTCATTCCCAAGATGCCGTGGGTCTCGATAATAGAAATGTGACGGATAAAAAATCTTGGAAAGCCTGAACGGGACAAAAAAAACAAAACGAAAAAGGGGAGTGCAACACTAGTACTTCCTAAGGGGTCACCCATCCAAGTACTACTCTAGCCCAGGCACGTTTAACTTCGGACTTTTGATGGGATCCAGTGCATTGGTGCTGGTATGATCGCACCCGTCATGTTCAGGGCGGAAAGACCTTTTGTGTGGTCCTTTTTTGCCGGACACAACAAATGATCTGAGACAAAGAAACAGTGCAAAAAGAAGAAAAGTGACCCAAAATTGATGAAAACGTTCAATTTTGGGCTTCGAAAACAGGCGTAGCCTAGTAGGCTTCCTACCCCCATAGTAGAGCTCTCAAAGAGCTTTCCAACGGTATGCTGTGCGCCGCATAACTCCTTACGGATCAAGAGTTATGGGCACCGGAGCGACGGAGACCTGGTCACAAGCCCTGCGCCCTCGGTTTGCGGGCCCAGCCTCTACGCAAGTCTGAGTTGTCTTGCCCAAGATGCCGTGGGACTCAATAATAGAAATGTGACGGATAAAGAATCTTGGCAAGCCTGAAAAGGGTATAAAAAAAAATGAAAATGGGGGGTGCAACACGAGGACATCCTAGGGTGTCACCCATCCTAGTATTACTCTCTCCCAACCACGCTTAACTTCAGAGTTCTAATGGGGTCCGGTGCATTAGTGCTGGTATGATCGCACCCGTCATGTTCAGGGCGCAAAACCCTTTTGTGTCGTCCAATTTGCCGATCCCGACAAGCGATCTGGGACAAAGAAGCAGCGTAAAAAGTAGAAAAGTGACCAAAAACTATTGAAAACGTTTGATTTTGGGCTCCGAAAATAAGCACAGCCGAGCAGGCTTGCTACCCCCATTGTAGAGCTCTCAGAGAGCTTTCCAACGGTATGTTGTGTGCTGCATAACTCCTTAGGCTATCCTTAGCAGAGGTAGCAAAATAAAAAATATGCCAAATTTGAAAATTTTTAGAGACTCAAACATTATTTTTGATTTAAATATACATGGGACCCACTATTTTTTACAACTTTTGATGCAAAATGGGTCTCTAAATTACATTTGGGGTGCTAAATTTAGAGCCCCAAATATAATTTAGAGACCCATTTTGCATCAAAAGTTGTAAAAAGTTGTGGGTCCCATGTATATTTAAATCAAAAATAATGTTTGGGTCTCTAAAAATTTCCAAATTTGACATGTTTTTTATTTTGCTACCTCTGCTAAAGATAACCTTACGGATCAAAAGTTATGGGCACCAGAGCGACGAAGAAATGGTCACAGGCCCCGCACCCTCGGTTTGCGGGCCCAACCTCTATGCGAAGTGCAGTTGTCTTGCCCAAGATGCTGTGGGACTCGATAATAGAAATGTGACGGATAAAGAATCTTGGCAAGCCAGAATAGGGAAAAAAAACATAATGAAAAAGGGGCGTGCAACACAAGGACTTCCCAAGGGGTCACCCATCCTAGTACTACTCTCGCCCAAGCACGTTTAACTTCGGAGTTTTGATAGGATCCAGTGCATTAGTGCTAGTACGATCGCACCCGTCTTGTTGATGGCACAAGGCCCTTTGGTGTCGTCCTTTTCACAGCTCACGACGAACGATCTAGGATGAAGAAACAACGCAAAAAGAAGAAAATTTGCCTGAAACTGATAAAAATGTTCAATTTTGGGCTCTGAAAATAGGCGCAGCCGAGTAGGCTTGCTGCCCCCGTCGTAGAGCTCTCAGAGAGCTTTCCAACTGTATGCTGTGAGTCGCATAACTCCTTACGGATCAAATGTTATAGGCCTCGGAGCGACGGAGACATGGTCACAGGACCGATGCCCTCGGTTTACGGGCCCAGCCTCTATACGAAGCCAAGTTGTCTTTCCCAAGATGTCGTGGGACTCGATAACATAAATGTGACGGATAAAGGATCTTGGCAAGCTTGAACGGGGCAAAAAGAACAAAAAGAAAAAGGGGCGTGCAACACGAGGACTTCCCAAGGGGTCACTTATCCTAGTACTACTCTCGCCCAACAACGATTAACTTCGGAGTTTAGATGGGATCCAGTGCATTAGTGCTGGTATGATCGCACCCGTCATGTTGAGGGCGCAAAGCCCTTTGGTGTCGTCCTTTTCACAGCTCAGGACGAACGATCTGGGACGAAGAAACAGCGCAAAAAGAAGAAAAGTGGCCCAAAATTGATGAAAACGTTTGATTTTGGGCTCCGAAAATAGGCGTAGCCGCGCAGACTTGCTGCCCCCGTTGTAGAGCTCTCCGATAGCGTTCCAACGGTATCCTTTGCGTCATATAACTCCTTACGGATTAAATGTTATGGGCACTGGAGCGACGGAGACATAGTCACAGGCCCCGCGCCGTTGGTTTGCAGGCCCAGCCTCTACGCGAAGCGAAGTTGTCTTGCCCAAGTTACAATGGGACTCGATAATATAAATGTGACGGATAAAGAATCTTGGCAAGCCCGAACAGGGCAAAAAAACCAAACAAAAATGGGGGGTGCAACATGAGGACTTCCCAGGAGGTCACCCATCCTAGTTCTACTCTCACCCAAGCATGCTTGACTTCGGAGTTCTAATGGGATCTGGTGCATTAGTGCTGGTATGATCGCACCCGTCATGTTCAGGGCCCAAAGCCCTTATGTGTCATTTTTTTCGCCGCTCATGACGAACGATTTGGGACGAAGAAACAGTTTAAAAAGAAGAAAAGTGGCCTAAAACTGATGAAAATGTTCGATTTTGGTCTCCAAAAATAGGTGTTGGTGAGCAAGCTTGCTACCACCATCGTAGAGCTCTCAGAGAGCTTTCCAACGGTATGCTGTGCACCGCATAACTTCTTACGGATCAAAAGTTATGGGCACCGGAGCGACAGAGACCTAGTCACAGGCTTCGCGCCCTCGGTTTGCGGGTCCAGCGTCTACGCGAAGCGAAGTTGTCTTTCCCAAGATGCCGTGGGACTCGATATCAGAAATATGACAGATAAAGAATATTGGCAAGCCTGAACGGGGAAAAAAAAAACATAACGTAAATGGGGGGTACAACACGAGGACTTCCTAGGGGGTCACCCATCCTAGTACTACTCTCGCCCAAGCTTGCTTAACTTTGGAGTTCTGATGGGATCCAGTGCATTAGTGCTGGTATGATCATACCCGTCATGTTGAGGGCGCAAAGCACTTTGGTGTCGTCCTTTTCACGGCACACGACGAACGATCAGGGACGAAAAAACAGCGCAAAAAGAAGAAAATTGGCCCAAAATTGACGAAATTGTTCGATTTTTGGCTCTGAAAATAGGTGCAGCCGAGCAGACTTGCTGCCCTCGTCGTAGAGCTCTCCGAGAGCTTTCCAACGGTATGTTGTGCGTCGTATAGCTCCTTACAGATCAAATCTTATGGGCGCCGGAGCGACGAAGACATGGTCACAGGCCTGCGCCCTCTGTTTGCGCGCCCTGCCTTTACGCAAAACGAAGTTGTCTTGCCCAAGATACCGTGGGACTCGATAATAGAAATATGATGGATAAAGAATCTTGGCATGTGTCACGCCCCAACCCGGCCTATAAAGGTTAGACTAGGGTGTGATCTAACATTCAAGTCATATCACATACTTAACCGTTTATGAAGATTTAACACTTAACGTTTTGGCCTAAATTCCAAAATTTTCTGGAAAACCGGCAGCATAACGGCTGTAATTGGGCTATTTGGTTTGACCTAATTCTCTAAACGCCTCAAAATTTACCATCTCAAATTCATTTCCAACTAAGATTACTATTTATCATCAATTGAAACGCTTACTAACTATCTCGATGTTACGTTTGATTAATAACCTAGCATGATACTATGTCTCGTTTTTTTGTTAAACCTCGTTACAAAAATACCTGTTGATCGTAGCTTAATAGCGAGTACCTGCTTAAGATTTGGTTGGTTCATTTTACTTAGCCCTTACCTAATACTTCATAATCCTATTATAGGTACTAGCAGTAATAATAGCAAAATGACCATAGTAGTGTCTAGTGTCTGTCTAGTAAATATCAGTACAACCCAAAATTAGACCCTAAATTTCAACAGGGATCTTTACATTACAAACATTGAGCAACATAAAAAGAAATAGACTACAAGTAGCATAGTTCACAAATAACCATAACCACGCAAAGCACATAGGACAGGCAATCACTCCAAGGAATCATCGTTAGGCACATCGTCCTCAGGTACCTGTTCTTGATCTTCTTCACCTGAGATGATAAAAGAGGGTGAGTCCTTATGAACTCAGCGAGGGGGAACGAGAAATAGGTTTTGAAACTCATTTTTCGGTTCAACTTATGAAAATCCTTTTGCAAGCATGAATATAACACAATTAAGTACATAACAATAATATAAAGTAAAGGAACACAATTACCAGTCTTTCCTCCTCGAGGTCCTCTAGGAACCAAGCGAGAGTACTTATACATATAGAAAAAGGATACGGTGAGCTTTTGCTCTCAGTTGTTGTGGCCGACTTCAAATCATCCCCTTAACACGCCAAGTGGGTGTACTCCAGATGTACCCCGAAATCCTACGACCCAACTCTCCGAGGAAGTCTAGCCCCTAAGCGAGAGAGGGAATTAGACAATGGTAGTCACGGTTGCACCGGCAAGCCCGATGCCGCCCAGTGTGCGTGAACGCTACCACACCAGAATGAAAGGTTGCAACCTTGTATGCAATGCACATTTATGACATTTAATATATCACATTAGGAGGACAACAAAGTAGGTTACCTCCGGACAGTCATAAGATTACACATTGACAAGTAAACAAGCGGGGCACGAATAGACAAGTGATTTCACTTGAAAAGCATATGGAGTTTTATGAACATTAAACGGGCAGCCATGTAACGCACGTAAATCATGTCATATAACTCATTTCAACGTCCATGTAATCAAATAATAAGGTTATTCAACATACAACAACAATCTACGTGGTTCGGATGCAAGAAAGGCCTATTTGTCAACATGAAACGAATCAAAATCACATTTAGGGCTATAAGGCAACTACGGGCAGCCTACTAAATATATAATTACACTCAATATTCAAAGGATCAACACTTTGCAAGTTCGCCTAGTCACTAGGGTTTCCATTTCGTGCTTACCCGTGCAATTAAGCCCCAAATCAACTCAAAGTCAATCTCAAGCCATACATCAATTAATTCAAACATCCCCAAGTATTCAAAACAGTCCACACAACATCCCAAAGCCACAATCCCAAGCATTTAATTCAACAAGAGAAGTTACAATAATTTTTCTAAGCATAACACTAAGTGAAACCCTTACTGCAATAGGCTGTTTTCTCACAATCATTAAGACAAGCAAACAATCTCCAATTTTAGTGAATAAGATTTCAAATTAAATCTTAAGAAGTGAACTAAAATCAGAAACAAACCTTGCATCATTTGAAGTTCGAGATCAATAGTTATAGCCAAAACTGTGGGATTGCACAAAACTATCCAGATTTGCACATATTTCGATAATTGTTGTTTTTGAGGTCCTTAGGGTCAGATTTAGCCTTAGTCCATTTCTGAAAAAAAATGTCCAGAACTGAAAAATCTAGCAGCACACCAAATTTCATGCATTTTGGACATCATTTACTAAGTCAAAACTGGTTTTTTCCTCAAGGTCAGTGCATCTGCCAAAACCTGCTTCATTTTTCCAGACTTCCAGATTTTGATACATTTTAATGATTTGCCATTTTGAGGACCTAGTCAAAACTAGCTTTGGCCTATTTCTGTGAAAAATGTTTAAAACTGGAAAAACTAGTTACCTACCAATTTTCATGCATTTTCAACATCATTTGCCTATCCAAACTAACCTCGAAACAACAAGTCAGAGAGCTGTCAACAAACCCAATTTCATCTATCATCATCTTCAAGCCAAAATCTTGCCATGCATGGTTGTAAAAGCTTATGAACACACAAATAACTCAAGTACAGAAGCAAAGACATACATTTAAGAGCATGCATGTGGATTTTTGAAGGATTTTCAAAAGGTTTTAGCCCTCACCTTAGCAATTCAACAAGAAGATGCACAAAACTTGATGAAGAACAATTTTCTTCTTCTTCCTTGCTTAGCCAAGACACCACCCGATTTCTTTCTATTTTTCCTAGCTTAGTGGCCAAGTTCTTAGTACATGCATGTGGTTAGAACAAGAAGAAAAGAAATGGAACCTAGTAAACTCACCAAGGCCGAAAATGGTGACTCAAAAAGCTTGCATGTGTGATTCTTGCATCCTAGCTAGCTTGATCGAGTTTCTTAGCTTCTAGCTTACCTTGATGAACCATGGAATGATGAAGATGAGCTATGGGGTGTATGAACTCAACCAAAACCGAGATTGAGAGAGAAGAATGAGAGGGAGAGGGAGAAATGTGAGGAGAGTGAGAGAAATGAGAGAAAATAGAAGCTTTTGCTATTGTTGATGCAAATGTTGGCCTTGGGCATGCAAAAATCAGATTTGTGTCTCCAAGAAGCACAATTTGAATCATCCTAGCATGGGCATATGCATGTGTCGAGATTTTGGGTGCATTGGGTAGGGTTTTGGGTTAATTTTTATGCATTTTGTGTCATAGAATTGTCATAGGAATGTTGGGAATTTAGGGAATCTAGGTAGAATAAAATATAGGAATGTTTGTTGATGAGTTGAATTATGAATAGAATAATAGATAGTGGGAAATGTAGGAATAGTTTAGTATTATTTTATTGTTAGTGGAGTTTGTAGAGAATTTGAATTAGGAATATAATATTGGTTAGTGGATTGTGTAGGATTATTTTAGTGTCTAGTGCTGTGTGTAGGATTCTTTCTTGATTAACGTGGTGGCACGGATTCCTAGGTCTAGGGCACGAATTACGAGATAAGACACGAACTTCAAGACTAATGCACGTACTTCAAGATAAATGCACGGATTCCAATGCAAATGTACGTAACCCTAGGTACATGTACGTAAACCAATACAAGGCACGTAATTCAATGCAATGCATGTAAATCGAGGTACGACTCTTAAACCTAGGTTAGGACACGCAATTCAAGATCAGGGCACACAAAATGAGATAACGCACGCAATTGGAAGTTAGGGCACGTAAGTCGAGGATTAGGGCACATAATTCTAGGTCAAGGCACGAATGATAAGGCATGCACGAAAACCAAGACAAGGCATGTAATCCAAGGTCAGTCATATCATTCTTGGTCTATGGCATGCAAATCAAGGTAACACACATTATTCGGGGTCGGGCCTCACAGCATGCCTGAACGGGGCAAAAAAACAAAATGAAAATGGGGGATGCAACATGAGGACTTCCCAGGGGGTCACCCATCTTAGTACTACTCTCGCCCAAGCACGCTTAAGTTCGGAGTTGTAATGGGATCGGTGCATTAGTACTGGTATGATCGCACCCGTCATGTTCAGGGTGCATATCCCTTATGTGTCATTTTTTTTGCCGCTCACGACGAACGATCTGGGACGAAGAAACTGCGAAAGAAGAGAAAAATAGCCCAAAACTGATGAAAATGTTTGATTTTGGGCTCTGAAAATAGGCACACCTAAGCAAGCTTGCTTCCCCGTCGTAGAGCTCTCAGAGAGCTTTTCAACGGTATGCTGTGTGCCGCATAACTCCTTACGGATCAAAAGTTATGGGCACCGGAGCGACGGAGACCTGGTCACAAGCTCCGCGCCCTCGGTTTACGGGCCCAGCCTCTATGCGAAGCGCCGTTGTCTTGCCCAAGATGCCGTGGGACTCGATAATAGAAATGTGGCCGATAAAGAATCTTGGCAAGCCTGAACGGGGTAAAAAAACAAAAGGAAAATGTGGGGTGCAACACTAGGACTTCTTAGGGGGTCACACATCCTAGTACTACTCTCGCCCAAGCACGCTTAACTTTGGAGTTCTGATGGGGTCCGATGCATTAGTACTGGTATGATCGCACTCGTAATGTTCAGGGTACAAAGCCTTTTTTTGTCGTCCTTTTCGCCGGTCATGACGAATGATCTGGGATGAAAAAACAGCGCAAAAAGAAGAAAAGTGGCCCGAACCTAATGAAAACGTTCGATTTTGGACTCTCAAAACAGGCGCAACCGAGCAGACTTACTGCCCTTGTCGTAGAGCTCTTAGAGAGCTTTCCAACGGTATGCTGTGCACCGCATAAATCCTTACGGATCAAAAGTTATGGGCACCGGGGCGACAGAGACATGGTCACAGGCCCCAGACCCTCGGTTTGCAAGCCCAGCCTGTACGCGAAGCGCAGTTGTCTTGCCCAAGATGCCATGGGACTCGATAATAGAAATTTGACGGATAAAGAATCTTGGCAAGCCTGAACAAGGCAAAAAACGAAACGAAAAAGGGGCGTGCAACATGAGGACTTCCCAAGGGGTCACCCATCCTAGTACTACTATCGCCCAAGCACGTTTAACTTCATAATTCTGATGGGATCCAGAGTATTAGTGCTGGTATGATCGCAACCTTTATGTTGAGGGCGCAAAGCCCTTTGGTGTTGTCCTTTTTACAGCTCACGGCGAACGATCTGGGATGAAGAAACAGCGCAAAAAGAAGAAAATTTGACCGAAAGTGATGAAAACTTTCAATTTTGGGATCCGAAAATAGGTGCAGCCGAGCAGGCTTACTACCACCGTCGTAGAGCTCTCAGAGAGCTTTCCAGCGGTAAGCTGTGCGCCACATAACTCCTTACGGATCAAAAGGTATAGGCACCGGAGCGACAGAGACCTTGTCATAGGCTCCGCGCCCTCGGTTTGCGGGCCTAGCCACTATTCGAAGCGAAGTTGTCTTTCTCAAGATGCTGTGGGACTCGATAACAGAAATGTTACGGATAAAGAATCTTGGCAAGCCTGAACGGGGCAAAAAACCAAAACGAAAATAGGGGTGCAACACGAGGACTTCCTAGGGGGTCAACCATCCTAGTACTACTCTTGCCCAAGCACGCTTAACTTCGGAGTTCTAATGGGATCCGGTGGATTAGTGCTGTTATGATTGCACCTGTCATGTTTAGGGCACTAAGCACTTTTGTGTCGTCCTTTTTGCCGGTCACGACGAACGATCTGGGACAAAGAAATAGCATAAAAAGAAGAATAGCGGCCCAAAATTGATGAAAACGTTTGATTTTTGGATTCAAAAATAGGCGCAGCCGAGCAGACTCACTGCCCCCGTCGTAGAGCTCTCCGATAGCTTTCCAACTGTAGGCTGTGCGTCGCATAACTCTTTACGGATTAAATGTTATGGGCACCAGAGCGACAGAGACATGGTCACAAGCCCCGCGCCCTCAATTTGCGGGCCCAGCCTCAACACGAAGCTAAGTTGTCTTGCCCAAGATACCATGGGACTCGATAATAGAAATATGACAGATAAAGAATCTTGGCAAGCCTGAACGGGGCAAAAAATAAAAACGAAAATGGGGGGTGCAACATGAGCACTTCCTAGGGAGTCACCCATCCTAGTACTACTCTCGCCAAATGTGCTTAACTTCGGAATTGTAATGGGATCTGGTGCATTAGTGCTGGTATGATCACACCTGTCATGTAATGGGCGCAAAGCCCTTATGTGTCATTTTTATCGACGCTTATGACGAACGATCGGGGGCGAAGAAACAGCGCAAAAAGAAGAAAACTGTCCCAAAACTGATGAAATTTTTTGATTTTGGGCTCTGAAAATAGGCACAGCCAAGTAGGCTTGCTGTCCCCGTCGTAGAGCTCTTAGAGAGCTTTCCAACGGTATGCTGTGTGCCGCATAACTCCTTACGGATCAAAAGTTATGGGCTTCGGAGCAATGGAGACCTGGTCAATGGCTCCGCACCCTCGGTTTACGTGCCCAGCCTCTACGCGAAGCACAGTTGTCTTGCCCAAGATGCCGTGGTACTCGATAATAGAAATGTAACGGATAAAGAATCTTGGCAAGCCTGAATGGGGCAAAAGAACAAAATGAAAATGTGGGGTGCAACACGAGGACTTCCTAGGGGGTCACCCATCCTAGTACTACTCTCGCCAAGCACGCTTAACTTTGGAGTTCTGATGGGGTTCGGTGCATTAGTGATGGTATGATCGGACCCGTCATGTTCAGGATGCAAAGCCCTTTTGTGTCGTCCTTTTCGCCGGTCACGACCAATGATCTGGGACAAAGAAACAACGAAAAAAGAAGAAAAGTGGCTCGAAACTGATGGAAACGTTCAATTTTGGGCTCCAAAAATAGGCGCAGCCGAGTAGGCTTGCTGCCCCAGTCATAGAGCTCTTAGAGAGCTTTTCAACGGTAAGTTGTGCGCCGTATAACTCCTTACAAATAAAAAGTTATAGGCATCGGAACGACGGAGACCTGGTCACAAGCCCCACGCCCTCGGTTTGCTGGCCCAGCCTCTACGCGAAGCGCAGTTGTCTTGGCCATGATGCCGTGGGACTCGATAATAGAGATATGATGGATAAAGAATCTTGGCAAGCCTGAACGAGGCAAAAAAACAAAAAGAAAAAGGGGCGTGCAACACAACGACTTCCCAAGGGGTCACCCATCCTAGTACTACTCTCGCCTAAGCACGATTAACTTCAGAGTTCTGTTGGGATCCAGTGCATTTGTGCTAGTATGATTGCACCCATCATGTTGAGGGCGCAAAGCCCTTTGGTGTCGTCCTTTTCACGGCTCACGGCGAACTATCAGGGACGAAGAAACAACATAAAAAGAAGGAAAGTATCCCAAAACTGATGAAAACGTTTGATTTTGAGCTCTGAAAACAGGTGCAGTCGAGCAGACATAGTGCCCTTATCGTAGAGCTCTCCGAGAGCTTTCCAACAATTTTCTGTGCGTCGCATAACTCCTTACGGATCAAATGTTATGGGCACCGGAGCGACGGAGACATGATCACAAGCCCCGCATCCTCGGTTTGCGGGCCCAACTTCTACGCGAAGCGAAGTTTTCTCGCCCAAGATACAATGGGACTCGATAATATAAATGTGACGGATAAAGAATCTTGGCAAGCCTGAATGGGGCAAAAAAACAAAAATAAAATGGGGGGTGCAACATAAGGACTTCCCAAGGGGTCACCCATAGCACTCTTAACTTCGGAGTTCTGATGGGATCCGGTGCATTAGTGCGGGTATGATCATACCCGTCATGTCAAGGGTGCAAAGCCCTTTTGTGTCGTCCTTTTTGCCGGTCACGACGAACGATCTGGGACAAAGTAACAGCGCAAAAAGAATAAAAGTGACCCAAAACTGATGAAAACGTTCGATTTTGGGCTCTGAAAACTGGCGTAGCTGAGCAGGATTGCTGTCTTCGTCGTAGAGCTCTCAGAGAGCTTTCCAATGGTATGTTGTGCGCCGCATAACTCCTTGCGGATCAAAATTTATGGGCACCGGAGTGACGGAGACCTGGTCACAGGCCCCGCGCCCTTGGTTTGCGGGCCGAGCCTATATACGAGAGCAGGTGTCTTGCCTAAGATGTCGTGGAACTCGATAACAGAAATGTGACGGATAAAGAATCTTGGCAAGCCGGAACAGGACAAAAAAACAAAACGAAAATGGGGGGCGCAACATGAGAACTTCCTAGGGGGTCACCCATCCTAGTACTACTCTCGCCCAAGCACGCTTAACTTCGGAGTTCTAATGGGGTCCGGTGCATTAGTGCTGGAATTATCATACCCGTCATGTTCAGGGCACAAAGCCCTTTTGTGTCGTCCATTTAGAAAATCACGACGAACGATCTGGGATGAAGAAACAGCGCAAAAAGAAGAAAAGTGGTCCGCAATTGATGAAATATTCGATTTTAGACTCCGAAAACAAGCGCAGCTGGGTAGGCTTGCTGCCCCCATCGTAGAGTTCTCAGAGAGCTTTCCAACTGTATGTTGTGCGTCACATAACTCCTTACGGATCAAATGTTATGGGCACAGGAGCGACGGAGACATGGTCACACGTCCCTCGGTTTGCGGGCCCATCCTCTACGCAAAGTGAAGTTGTCTTGCCCAAGATGCCGTAGGACTCGATAATAGAAATGTGACGGATAAAGAATCTTAGCAAGCCTGCGCATGGCAAAAAAACAAAAAGAGAATGGGGGGGTACAACACGAGAACTTCCCAGGGGGTCACACATCCTAGTACTACTCTTGCCCAAGGACGCTCAACTTCGGAGTTCTAATGGGATCCGATGCATTAGTACTGGTATGATTGCACCCGTCATGTTTAGGGCGTAAAGCCCTTATGTGTCATTTTTTTCACCACTCACGACGAACGATCTGGGAAGAAGAAATAGCGCAAAAATAAGAATAGTGGCTTCAAACTGATGAAAACGTTCAATTTTGGGCTCCGAAAATAGACACGGCTGAGCAGGCTTGCTGCCCCCGTCGTAGAGCTCTCAGAGAGCTTTCCAACGGTATGCTGTGTGGCATATCACTCATTACGGATCAAAACGTATGGGCACCGGAGCGACGGAGACCTGGTCACAGACCCCGTGCCCTCGGTTTGCGGGCCCAGCCTCTACACGAAGAACATTCGTCTTGCCAAAGATGCCATGGGACTCCATAATAGAAATGTGACGGATAAAGAATCTTGGCATGCCTGAACGAGGCCAAAAAACAATACGAAAATGAGGGGTGCAACACGAGGACTTCCTAGGGGTCACCCATCCTAGTACAACTCTCGCCCAAGCATGCTTAACTTCGGAGTTCTAATGGGATCCGGTGCATTATTGCTGGTATGATCGCACCTATCATGTTTCGGTCGCAAAGCCCTTTTGTGTCGTCCTTTTCGCTGGTCACGACGAACGATCTGCGACGATGAAACAATGCAAAAAGAAGAAAAGTGCCCCAAAATTGATGAAAACATTCGATTATGGGCTCCAAAAATAGGCGCAGCAAAGCAGGCTTGCTATCCCTGTCGTAGAGCTCTCAGAGAGCTTTCCAATGGTTTGCTGTGTGCCGCATAACTCTTTACAGATCAAAAGTTATGGGCACCGGAGAGACGGAGGCCTGGTCACAGGCCCCGCGTCCTCGGTTTACGGGCCCAGCCTCTACGCGAAGCGCAGTTGTCTTGCCCAAGATGCCGTGGGATTCGATTATAGAAATGTGACGGAAAAAGAATCTTGGCAAGCCTGAACGGGGCAAAAAAACTAAACGAAAAAGGGGCGTGCAACACGTGGACTTCCAAAGGAGTCACCCATTCTAGTACTACTCTCGGCCAAGCATATTTAACTTCGGAGTTCTGATGGGATCCAGTGCATTAGTGCTGGTATGATGGTACCCATCATGTTGAGGGCGCAAAGCCCTTTGGCGTCGTCTTTTTTACGGCTCACGACGAATGATTTGGTACGAAAAAACTGCACTAAAAGGAGAAAAATGGCCCAAAATTGATGAAAATGTTTGATTTTGGGCTCCAAAAATAGGCGCAGCTGAGCAGGCTGCTGCCCCCGTCGTAGAGCTCTCTGAGAGCTTTTCAACGGTATGATGTACGTCGCATAACTCCTTACGGATCAAATGTTATGGGCACCGAAGCGACGGAGACATGGTCACAGGCCCATGCCCTCGGTTTGCATGCCCAGCCTCTACGCGAAGCGAAGTTGTCTAGCCCAAGATGCCATGGGACTCGATAATAGAAATGTGACAGATAAAGAATCTTGGCAAGCCTGAACGGGGCAAAAAAATAAAACGAAAATGGGGAGTGCAACATGAGGACTTCCTAGGGGGTTACCCATCCTAGTACTACTCTCGCCCAAGCACGCTTAACTTCGAAGTTCTGATGGGATCCGGTGCATTAGTGCTGGTATGATCACACCCGTCATGTTCAGGGCGCAAAGCCCTTTTGTGTCTTCATTTTTGCCCGTCACGACAAACGATCTGGGATGAAGAAACAGCGCAAAAGAAGAATAGTGGCCTCAAACTGATAAAAATGTTCAATTTTGGGCTCCGAAAATAGGCGCAGCCGAGCAGGCTTGCTGCCCCCGTCGTAGAGCTCTCAGAGAGTTTTCCAACGGTATGCTGTGCGCCACATACCTCCTTACGGATCAAATGTTATAGGCACCGGAACGACGGAGACATGGTCACTGTCCCCACGCCCTCGGTTTGTGGGCCCAGCCTCTACGCGAAGCGAAGTTTTCTTGCCCAAGATGCCGTGGGACTCGATAATATAAATGTGATAGATAAAGAATCTTGGCAAGCTTGAACGAGGCAAAAAAACAAAACGAAAATGGGAGGTGCAACATGAGGACTTCCCAGGGGGTCACCCATCCTAGTACTACTCTCACCCAAGCACACTTAACTTCAAAGTTCTGATAGGATCCGGTGCATTAGTGCTGGTAAGATCGCACCCGTCATGTTCAAGGCGCAAAGCCCTTTTGTGTCTTTATTTTTGCCCGTCACGACGAACGATCTGGGATGAAGAAACAGCGCAAAAAGAAGAATAGTGGCCTAAAACTAACGAATACATTTGATTTTGGATTCCGAAAATAGGCGCAGCTGAGCAGGCTTACTGCCCCCATCATAGAGCTTTCAGAGAGCTTTCCAATGGTATGTTGTGCGCCGCATAACTCCTTGAGGAGCAAGATTTATAGGCAACAGGGCGATGGAGACATGGTCAGAGGCCCCGCACCCTTGGTTTGCGGGCCCAGCCTCTACGCGAAGCGCAGCTATCTTCTGCAAGATGTCGTGGGAATCGATAAAAGAAACGTGACGGATAAAGAATCTTTGCTAGCCTGAACGGGGCAAAAAAACAAAACGAAAAAGGGGCGTGCAACACAAGGACTTCTTACGGGGTCACCTATCCTAGTACTACTCTCGCCCAAGCACGTGTAACTTCAGAGTTTTGATTGGATCCAGTGCATTAATGCTGGTATGATCGGACCCACCATGTTGAGGGCACAAAGCCCATTGGTGTCGTCCTTTTCACGGCTCACAACGAGCGATCTGGGACGAAGAAACAGCGCAAAAAGAAGAAAAGTAGCCTGAAACTAATGAAAACGTTCTTTTTTGGGCTCCAAAAACAGGCACAACCGAGCAGGCTTGCTGCCTCCGTCGTAGAGCTGCTAGAGAGCTTTCTAATGGTATGTTGTGCGTCACATAACTCCTTATGGATCAAATGTTATGGGCACCGGAGCGATGGAGACATGGTCAAAGGCCCCGCCTCCTCGGTTTGCGGGCCCGACCTCTACGCGAGGTGATATTGTCTTGCCCAAGATGCCGTGGGACTCAATAATACAAATGTGACGGATAAAGAATCTTGGCAAGCCTGAACGGGGCAAAAAAACAAAACGACAATGGGGGGATGCAACACGAGGACTTCATATGGGGTCACCCATCCTAGTACTACTATTGCCCAAGCACGCTTAACTTCAGAGTTCTAATTGAATCCGGTGCATTAGTGCTGGTATGATCGCACCCGTCATGTTCAGGGCTCAAAGCCCTTATGTGTCATTTTTTTGCCACTCACGATGAACGATCTGGGACGAAGAAACAGCACAAAAGGAAGAATAGTTGCCTCAAGCTGATAAAAATGTTCAATTTTGGGCTCTGAAAACAGGTGCAGCTATGCAGGCTTGCCGTCCCCGTCATAGAGCTCTTAGAGAGCTTTCTAACGGTATGTTGTGCGCTGCACAATTCCTTACGGATCAAAAGTTATGGGCATCGGAGCGACGGAAACCAGGTCACCGGCCCCGCGCCCTCGGTTTGCAGGCCCTGCCTCTACGCGAAGAATAGTTGTCTTGCCCAAGATGCCGTGGGACTCGATAATAGAAATGTGATGGATAAAGAATCTTGGCAAGCCTGAACGGGGCAAAAAAATAAAACGAAAATGGGGGGTGCAACACGAGGACTTCCTAGGGGGACACTCATCCTAGCACTACTCTCGCCCAAGCACGCTTAACTTCGGAGTTCTAATCGGATCCGGTGCATTAGTGTTGGCATGATCGCACCCTTCATGTTCAGGGAGCAAATCCCTTTTGTGTCGTCTTTTTTACTTGTCACGACGAATGATCTGAGACGAAGAAACAGCGCAAAAAGAAGAAAAGTGACCCGAAACTGATGCAAACGTTCGATTTTGGGCTCCAAAAACAAGCACAGCAGAGCAAGCTTACTACCCCCATCGTATAACTCCTTTCGAATCGAAAGTTATGGACACCAGAGCGATGGAGACCTGGTCACAGGCCCCGCGCCCTCGGTTTGTGGGCCCAGCCTCTATGCGAAGTGCAGTTGTTTGGCCAAGATGTCGTGGGACTCGATAATAGAAATGTGACGGATAAAGAATCTTAGCAAGCCTGAACGGGGCAAAAAAACAAAACAAAAAATGGGGGTGCAACATGAGGACATCCCAAGGGGTCACCCATCCTAGTACTACTCTCGCCCAAGCACGTTTAACTTCGGAGTTCTATGGGATCCGATGCATTAGTGCTGGTATGATCGCACCTGTCATGTTGAGGGCGCAAAGCCCATTTGTGTCGTCCTTTTCACGGCTCACGACGAACGATCTTGTACGAAGAAACAGTACAAAAAATAGAAAAGTGTCCCGAAATTGATGAAAACATTCGATTTTGGGCTGTGAAAATTGGCGCAGCAGAGCAGGCCTACTGACTCCGTCGTAGGGTTCTCAGAGAGCTTTCCAACAGTATGTTGTGCGCCATATAACTCCTTACGTATCAAAAGTTATGGTCACCAGAGAGACGAAGACCTGGTCACAGGTCCCACCCCCTCGGTTTGCGGGCCCAACCTCTATGTGAAGCGCAGTTGTCTTGCCCAAGATGTCGTGGGACTCAATAAAAGAAATGTGACGGATAAAGAATCTTGGCAAGCCTGAACAGGGAAAAAAAACAAAACGAAAAAGGGGCGTGCAACACGAGGACTTCCCAAGGGGTCACCCATCCTAGTACTACTCTCGCCCAAACACGTTTAAGTTCGAAGTTCTAATGGGATCCAGTGCATTAGTGTAGGTATGATCGCACCTGTCATGTTGAGGGCACAAAGCCCTTTTGTGTCATCCTTTTCACAGCTCACGATGAACGATCTGTGACTAAGAAAGAATGAAAAATGAATAAAAGTTGCCCGAAACTGATGAAAACGTTCGATTTTGGGCTCCGAAAATAGGCGCAGCTGAGCAAGTTTGTTGTCCATGTCGTAGAGCTCTCCGAGAGATTTCCAACGGTATGTTGTGTGCCGTATAACCATTTACGGATCAAATGTTATGGGCACTAGAGTGATGGAGACACGGTCAAAGGCCCCGCGCCCTCGGTTTTAGGGGCCAACCTCTACGCAAAGCGAAGTTGTCTTGCCCAAGATGCCGTGGGACTCGATAATAGAAATGTGATGGATAAAGAATCTTGGCAAGCCTGAACGGGGCAAAAAAACAAAATGAAAATATGGGGTGCAACACGAGGACTTTCCAGGGGGTCACCCATCCTAGTATTACTCTCGCCCAAGCACGCTTAACTTCGGAGTTCTAATGGGATCCGGTGCATAAGTGCTTGTATGATCGCACCCGTCATGTTCAGGGCGCAAAGCCCTTATGTGTCATTTTTTTCGCCGCTCATGACGAACGATCTGGGACGAAGAAACAGAGCAAAAGGAAGAATAGTAGACTTAAACTAATGAAAACATTCAATTTTGGACTTTGAAAACAAGCGCAGCTAAGTAGGCTTGCTACCCCCATCATGGAGCTCTCAGAGAGCTTTCCAACGGTATGCTGTGCACCGCATAACTCCTTGCGGATCAAACGTTATGTGCACCAGAGCAACGGAGACTTGGTCACAGGCCCCGTGCCCTCGGTTTGCGAGCCCTGCTTCTTCTTGAAGTACAGTTGTCTTGCCCAAGATGCCGTGGGACTCGATAATTGAAATGTGAAGGATAAAGAATCTTGGCAAGCCTGAACGGGGCAAAAAAACAAAATAAAAATAGGGGGTGCAACACGAGGACTTCCTAGGGGGTCACCCATCCTAGTACTACTCTTGCTCAAGCACTCTTAACTTCAGAGTTCTGATGGGATCCGGTGAATTAGTACTGGTATGATCGTACCCGTCATGTTCAGGGCGCAAAGCTTTTTTGTGTCATCCTTTCTACCAGTCACGATGAACGATCTAGGACGAAGAAATAGCGCAAAAAGAAGAAAAGTGGCATAAAACTGATAAAAATGTTAGATTTTCTTCTTCGAAAAGAGGCGCAGCCGAACAGGCTTGCTGCCCCTGTCGTAGAGCTCTCAGAGAGCTTTCCAAAGGTATGATATACGCCGAATAACTCCTTACGGATCAAATGTTATAGGCACCGGAGTGACAGAGACATAGTAAAAGGCCTAGCACCTCGGTTTGCAGGCCCAGCCTCTACGCGAAGCGAAGTTGTCTTGCCCAAGATGCAGTGGGACTCGATAATAGAAATGTTACAGATAAAGAATCTTGGCAAGCTTGAATGGGGCAAAAAAACAGAACGAAAATGGGAGGTGCAACACGAGGACTTCCCAGGGGGTCACCCACCCTAGTACTACTCTCACCCAAGCACACTTAACTTTGGAGTTCTAATATGATCTGGTGCCTTAGTGCTGGTATGATCGCACCCATCATGTTCAGGGTGCAAAGCCCTTATTTGTCTTTTTTTTTCGCTGCTCACGACGAACGTTCTGGGATGAAGAAACATTGCAAAAGGAAGAATAGTGGCCTCAAACTGATGAAAACGTTCAATTTTGGGCTCCAAAAATAGGCGCAGGTGAGCAGGATTGATGCCACTGTCGTAGAGCTCTCAAAGAGCTTTTCAACGGTATGCTGTGCACCGCATAACTCCTTACGGATCAAAAGTTATAGGCATCGGAGCAACGGAGACTTGGTCATAGGCCCCACGCTCTAGGTTTGCGGGCCCTGCCTCTACGCGAAGAACAGTTGTCTTGCCCAAGATGTCGTGGGACTTGATAATAGAAATGTGAAGGATAAAGAATCTTGGCAAGCCTGAACGGGGCAAAAAACCAAAACAAAAATGGGGCGTGCAACACGAGGACTTCAAAAGAGGTCACCCATCCTAGTACTACTCTCATCCAAGCACGCTTAACTTTGGAGTTCTGATGGGATCTAGTGCATTAGTGCTAGTAGGATCGCACCCATCATGTTCAGGGCGCAAAGCCATTTTTTGTCATCTTTTTTGCCCGTCACGACGAACAATCTGGGACGAAAAAACATTGCAAAAAGAAGAAAAGTGGCCAAAAATAGATGAAAACGTTCGGTTTTGGTCTCTGAAAACCCGTACAGCAGCGTAAGCTTGCTGCCCCAATCGTAGAGCTCTTAGAGAGCTTTCCAACGGTATTCTGCGCGTCGCATAACTCCTTACGGATCAAAAGTTATGGGCACTGGAATGACGGATACCTGGTCACATGCCCCACTGCCTCGGTTTGCGGTCCCAACCTCTACACGAAGCGTAGTTGTCTTGCCCAAGATGCCGTGGGACTCGATAATGGAAATGTGACGGATAAAGAATCTTGGCAAGCCTGAACGGGGTAAAAAAACAAAATGAAAAAGGGGCGTGCAACACGAGGACTTCCCAAGGGGTCACCCATCTTAGTACTAATCTCGCCCAAGCACATTTAACTTCAGAGTTCTGATGGGATTCATTGCATTAGAGCTGGTATGATCACACATGTCATGTTGAGGGCGCAAAGCCCTTTTGTGTCATCCTTTTCACGGCTCATGACGAATGATCTGGGATGAAGAAACAGCGCAAAAAGAAGAAAAGTGGCCCAAAACTGATGAAAACGTTCGATTTTGATTTTCGAAAATAGGCGTAGACAAACAGGTTTGCTACCCCCGTTGTGGTGCTCTCAGAGAGCTTTCCAACGGTATGCTGTGCACCGTATAACATCTTACGAATCAAAAGTTAAGGGCACCGGAGCGATGGAGACCTAATCACAAGCCCTGCGCCCTCGGTCTGCGGGCCCAGCCTTTACGCGAAGTGTAGTTGTCTTGCCCAAGATGCCGTGGGACTCGATAATAGAAATGTGACAGATAAAGAATCTTGGCAAGCCTGAATGGTGCAAAAAAACAAAACGAAAATGGGTGGTGCAACATGAGGACTTCCTAGGGGGTCACCTATCCTAGTACTACTCTCGCCTAAGCACACATAACTTCAGAGTTCTGATGGGATCCGGTGCATTAGTACTAGTATGATCTTACCCGTCATGTTGGGGACGCAAAGCCCTTATGTGTCGTCCTTTTCACGGCTCACAACAAACGATCTGGGAGGAATTAACAGCACAAAAAGAAGAAAAGTGGCCCGAAAGTGATGAAAACATTCAATTTTGCGCTCCAAAAATAGGAGCATCAGAGTAAGCTTGCTGCTTCCATCATAGAGCTCTCAGAGAGCGTTCCAACGGTATGCTGTGCGCTGTTTAACTCTTTACGGATCAAAAGTTATGGGCCCCGGAGTGACGGAGACTTGGTCACAAGCCCCGCGCCCTTGGTTTGTGGGCCCAACCTCTACGCGAAGCGCAGTTGTCTTGCCCAAGATTCTGTGGGACTCGATAATAGAAATGTGATGGATAAAGAATCTTGGCAAGCCTAAACGGGGCAAAAAAACAAAATGAAAATGGCGGGTGCAACACGAGGAAATCCTAGGGAGTCACCCATACTAGTACTACTCTCGACCAAGCACACTTAACCTCAGAGTTCTGATGGGATCCGGTGCATTAGTGCTGGTATGAATGAACCCGTCATGTTCAGGGCACAAAGCACTTTTGTGTCGTCCTTTTTGCCTATCACAACGAACGATTTGGGACGAAGACACAGCGTAAAAAGAAGAAAAGTGGCCCGAAACTGATGAAAACGTTCAATTTTGGGTTTCGAAAATAGGCGCAACCGAGCAGTCTTGCTGCCTCCGTCATAGAGCTCTCAGAGATCTTTCCAACGATATGGTGTGCGCTGCATAACTCTCTAAGGATCAAAAGTTATGGGCACCAGAGCGACAAAGACCTAGTCACAGGCACCGCGCCCTCAGTTTGAGGGCACAGCCTCTACGCGAAGCGCAGTTGTCTTGACCAAGAAGCCGTGAGACTCGATAATAGAAATGTGACTGATAAAGAATCTTGGGAAGCCTGAACGGGGCAAAAAAAACAAAACAAAAATGAGGGTGCAACACGAGGATTTCCTAGGCGATCACCTATCCTAGTACTACTCTCGCCCAAGAACGCTTAACTTTGGAGTTCTGATGGGATCCGGTGCATTAGTGCTTGTATGATCGCACCTGTCATGTTCAGGGCGAAAAGCCCTTTTTGCATCCTTTTTGCCGGTCACGACGAACGATCTAGGACGAAGAAACAGCGCAAAAAGAAGAAAAGTTACCCAAAACAGATAAAAATGTTCGATTTTGGGCTCTGAAAACAAGCGCAGTCTAGCAGGCTTGCTACCCCCGTCGTGGAGCTCTCAGAGAGCTTTCCAACGTTATGCTGTGTGCCGCATAACTCCTTACGGATCAAAAGTTATTGGCATCGGAGCGACAGAGACCTAGTCATAGGCCTGCGCCCTCGGTTTGCTGGCCCAACCTCTACGCGAAGCGCAGTTTTCTTGCCCAAGGTGCCGTGGGACTCGATAATAGAAATGTGACGAATAAAGAATCTTGGCAAGCCTGAACGGGTCAAAAAAACAAAACGAAAATAGGGGGTGCAACACGAGGACTTCCTAGGGGGTCACCCAACCTTGTATTACTCTCGCCCTTGCACGCTTAACTTCGGAGTTCTGATGGGATCCGGTGCATTAGTACTGGTATGATTGCACCCGTCATGTTCAAGGCGCAAATCCCTTGTGTCATCCTTTTCGCCGGTCACGACAAACGATCTGGGATGAAGAAACAATGCAAAAAGAAGAAAAGTAGCCTGAAAATGATGAAAATGTTTGATTTTGGGCTCCGAAACCAAGCGTAGGTGGGCAGGCTTGCTGCCCCCATCGTAGAGCTCTCAGAGAGCTTTCCAACGGTATGCTGTGCGCCGCATAACACCTTACGGATCAAAATTTATTGACACCGGAACGACGGAGGCCTGGTCATTGGCCGCACTCCCTCGGTTTACGGGCCTAGCCTCTACGCGACGGAGACCTGGTCACAAGCGCAGTTATCTTGCCCAAGATACCGTGGGACTTGATAATAGAAATATGATGGATAAAGAATCTTGGCAAGCCTGAACGTGCAAAAAAACAAAATGAAAAACGGGGGTGCAACACAAGGGCTTCCCAAGGGGTCACCTATCCTAGTACTACACTCGCCCAAGCACGTTTAACTTCGGAGTTCTGATGCGATCCGGTGCATTAGTGCTGGTATGATCGCACCAGTCAGGTTGAGGGCGCAAAGCCCTTTTGTGTCGTTCTTCTCACGGCTCACAACGAACGATCTGGGACAAAGAAACAGTGCAAAAAGAGTAAAAGTTGCCCAAAACTGATGAGAACGTTCAATTTTGGGCTACTAAAATAGGTGTAGCGGAGAAAGCTCGACGCCACAATCGTAGAGCTCTCAGATAGCTTTCCAACGGTATGTTGTACGCTGTATAACTCCTTATGGATAAAAAGTTATGGGTAACGGAGCGATGGAGACCTGGTTATAGGCCCCACGCCATCGGTTTGCGGGCCCAGCCTCTACGCGAAGCGTAGTTGTCTTATCCAAGATGCTGTTGGAATCGATAATAGAAATGTGACGGATAAAGAATCTTGGCAAGCCTAAACGGGGCAAAAAAACAAAACGAAAAAGGGGTGTACAACATGAGGACTTCCCAAGGGGTCATCCATCTTAGTACTACTCTCACCCAGGCACGTTTAACTTCGAAGTTCTGATGGGATCTGGTGCATTAGTGCTGGTATGATTGCACCCGCCATGTTGAGGGTGCAAAGCCCTTTTATGTAGTCCTTTTCACAGCTCACGACGAATGATCTGGGACAAAGAAACAGTGCAAAAAGAAGAAAAGTATACCGAAACTGATGAAAATGTTTGATTTTGGGCTCTGAAAATAGGAGCAGACGAGCAAGCTTGCTACCCCCCTCGTAGAGCACTCAGAGAGCTTTCCAACGGTATGCTGTGCACCGTATAACTCCTTACGGATCAAAATTTATTGGCACCGGAGCAACGGTGACCTGGTCACAGGCCCAGCGCCCTCAATTTGCGGGCCCAGCCTTTACACGAAGCGCAGTTGTCTTGCCCAAGATGCCATGTGACTCAATAATAGAAATTTGATGGATAAAGAATCTTGGCAAGCATGAACGGGGCAAAAAAACAAAACGAAAAAGGGGCGTGCAACATGAGGACTTCCCAAGGGGTCACCCTTCCTAGTACTACTCTCACCCAATCACGTTTAACTTCGAAGTTCTGATGGGACCCGGTGCATTAGTAGTGGTATGATCACACCCATCATGTTGAGGGTGCAAAGCCCTTTTGTATAGTCCTTTTCACGGCTCGCGACGAACGATCTGGGATGAAGAAACAGTGCAAAAAGAAGAAATGTATCCCAAAACTGATGAAAATGTTTGATTTTGGGCTCTGAAAATAGGTACAGACGAGCAAGCTCGTTTACCCCGTCGTAGAGCTATCATAGAGCTTTCCAACGGTATGCTGTGCGCCGTATAACTCCGTACAGATCAAAAATTATGGGCACCGGAGCGACGTAGACCTTGTGATAGGCCCCGCGTCCTCGGTTTGCAAGCCCAGCCTCTACGCGATGCACATTTTTCTTGTCCAAGATGCTGTAGGACTGGATAATAGAAATGTGACGAATAAAGAATCTGGGCAAGCCTGAATGGGTCAGAAAAACAAAACGAAAATGGGGAGTGCAACACGAGGACTTCCTAAGGGGTTGCCCATCCTAGTATTACTCTCGCCCAAGCACGCTTAACTTCCGAGTTCTGATGGGATCCGGTGCATTAGTACTGGTATGATCGCACCCGTCATATTCATGGCGCATAGCCCTTTTGTGTCGTTCCTTTCATGGCTCACGACGAACGATCTTGGGACGAAGAAACAGCGCAAAAAGAGTAAAAGTAGCCTGAAACTGATGAGAACGTTCAATTTTGGGCTACAAAAACAAGCGCAGCAGAGAAAGCTGAATACCCCAGTCGTAGAGCTCTCAAAGAGCTTTCCAACGGTATACTGTGCGTCGTATAAATCCTTACGGATCAAAAGTTATGGGCAACGGAGCGACGGAGACCTAGTCACAGGCCCCGCGCCGTTGGTTTGCTGGCCCAACCACTACGCGAATCGCAGTTGTCTTATCCAAGATGCTGTTGGAATCGATAATAGAAATGTGACGGATAAAGAATCTTGGCAAGCCTAAACGGGGCAAAAAAACAAAACGAAAAAGGGGTGTACAACATGAGGACTTCCCAAGGGGTCATCCATCTTAGTACTACTCTCACCCAGGCACGTTTAACTTCGAAGTTCTGATGGGATCTGGTGCATTAGTGCTGGTATGATTGCACCCGCCATGTTGAGGGTGCAAAGCCCTTTTATGTAGTCCTTTTCACGGCTCACGACGAACGATATGGGATGAAGAAACAGCGCAAAAAGTAGAAAAATATCTCGAAACTGATAAAAATATTCGATTTTGGGCTCTGAAAATAGGAGCAGACAAGAAAGCTGGCTTACCCCGTCGTTGAGCTCTCAGAGAGCTTTCCAACGGTATGCTGTGTGCCGTATAATTCCTTAAGGATCAAAAGTTTTGTGCAACAGAGCGACGGAGACCTAGTCAAAAGCCCTGTACCATCAATTGGCGGGCCTAGCCTCTACGCAAATCGCAGTTGTCTTGCCCAAGATGTTGTGGCAGTCAATAATAGAATTGTGATGGATAAAGAATCTTGGCAAGCCTGAACGGGGCAAAAAATCAAAACGAAAAAGGGGGTGCAACACGAGGACTTCCCAAGGGGTCACCCATCATAGTACTACTCTCGCCCAAGCACGTTTAACTTCGGAGTTCTGATGGGATCTGGTTCATTAGTACTGGTATGATCGTACTCGTCATGTTGAGGGTGCAAAGCCCTTTTGTGTAGTCCATTTCACGGCTCACGGGACAAAGAAACAGCGTAAAAAGAAGAAAAGTATCTCAAAACTGATGAAAACGTTTGATTTTGGGCTCTGAAAACAGGCTCAGACTAGCAAGCTTGCTTACCCCGTCGTTGAGCTCTCAAAGAGCTTTCCAACGGTATTCTGTGCGCTGCATAACTCCTTACTGATCAAAAGTTATGGGCACCAGAGCGACAGAGACCTGGTCTCACGCCCCTCGCCCTCGGTTTACTGGCCCAGCCTCTACGCAAAGCGAAGTTGGCTTGCCCAAGATGCTGTAGGACTCGAGAATAGAAATGTGATGGATAAAGAATCTTGGCAAGCTTGAATGGGGCAAAAAAACAAAATGAAAGGGGAGTGCAACAAGAGGACTTCCCAAGAGGTCACCCATCCTAGTACTACTCTCGCCCAAGCACACTTAACTTCGGAGTTCTGATGGGATCCGATGCATTAGTGCTGGTATGATCCCACCCGTGATGTTCAGGGCGCCAAGCCCTTATGTGTCGTCCCTTTCGGCGGTCATGACGAACGATCTAGGACGAAGAAACTGCGCAAAAAAAAGAAAAGTGGCCCAAAACTGAAAAAAAAATGTTCGATTTTGGGCTCCAAAAATAGGCGCATCTGAGCATGCTTGCTGCTCTCGTCTTAGAGCTCTTTGAGAGATTTCCAACGGTATGTTGTACAGCACATAACTCCTTACGAATCAAATGTTATGGGCACCGGAGCGATGGAGACATGGTCAACGGCCCCGCGCCCTTGGTTTGCGGGCCCAGCCTCTACGCGAAGTGATATTGTCTTGCCTAAGATGTCGTGGAACTCTATAATACAAATGTCATGGATAAAAAATCTTGGCAAGCTTGAACAGGGCAAAAAAACAAAACGAAAATGGGGGTGCAACACGAGGACTTCGCAGGGGGTCACCCATCTTACTACTACTCTTGCCCAAGCACTCTTAAGTTCGGAGTTCTGATGGGATCCGGGGTATTAGAGCTGGTATGATCGCACCAGTCATGTTGAGGGCACAAAGCACTTTTGTTTCGTCCTTTTCACAGCTCACGACGAACGATCTGGGACGAAGAAACAACGCAAAAAGAAGAAAGGTGTCCTGAAACTGATAAAAACGTTAGATTTTGGACTCCAAAAATAGGCGCAGTAGAGCAAGTTTGCTACCCCCGCCGTAGAGCTCTCAGAGAGCTTTCCAACGGTATGCTGTGCACTGTATAACTCCGTACGGTTCAAAAGTTATGGGCAACGGAGCAACGGAGACCTGGTCACAGGCCCTGTGCCCTCGGTTTGCGGGCCTAGGCTCTACACGAAGCGCAGTTGTCTTGCTCAAGATGCCGTGGGACTCGATAATAGAAATGTGATTGATAAAGAATCTTGGCAGGCCTGAGCGGGGCAAAAAAAAATGAAAAAGAGGTGTGCGACAGATGGACTTCCCAAGGGGTCACCCATCCTATTACTACTCTCGCCCATGCACGTTTAACTTCGTAGTTTTGATGGAATCTGGTGCATTAGTGTTGGTATGATCTCACCCGTCATGTTGAGGGCGCAAATCCCTTTATTCTCGTCCTTTTCAAGGCTCACGATGAACGATCTGGGACGAAGTGTCCCGAAACTAGTGAAAATGTTCAATTTTGGGCTTCCAAAATAGGCGCAGTCGACCAAGTTCACTGCCCACGTCGTAGAGCTCTCATAGAGCTTTCCAACGGTATGTTGTGCGCCGTATAACTCCTTACGGATCAAAAGTTATAGGCACCGGAGCAACGGAGACTTGGTCACAGGCCTCGCGCCCTCGGTTAGCAGGACCAACCTCCACGCGAAGCGCAGTTGTATTGCCCAAGATGCCGTGGGACTCGATAATAGAAATATGACGAATAAAGAATCTTGGCAAGCCTGAACGGGGCAAAAAAATGAAACGAAAAAGGGGCGTGCGACACTAGGACTTCCCATGCGGTCACCCATCCTAGTACTACTCTCGCCCAAGCACGTTTAACTTCGAAATTTTGATGGGATGCAGTGCATTAGTGCTGGTATGATTGCACCCGTCATGTTGAAGGCGCAAAGCCCTTTTGCGTTGTTCTTTTCACGGCTCACGACGAACGATCTCGAACGAAGAAACAACGCAAAAGGAATAAAAATAGACCAAAACTGATGAGAATGTTCAATTTTGGGCTACGAAAATAGGCTTAACGGAGAAAGCTCGAAGCCCCAGTCGTAGAGCTCTCAGAGAGCTTTCCAACGGTATACTGTGTGCCGTATAATTCCTTAAGGATCAAAAGTTTTGGGCAACCGAGCGACGGAGACCTGGTCACAGACCCTGCACCATCAATTGGCGGGCCCAGCTTCTACGCGAAGCGCAGTTGTCTTGCCCAAGATGCCGTTGGACTCGACAATAGAAATGTGACGGATAAAGAATCTTGGCAAGCCTGAACGGGGCAAAAAAACAAAAAGAAAAAGGGGCGTGCAACACCAGGACTTCCCAAGGTGTCACCCATACTAGTACTACTGTCGCCCAAGCACGTTTAACTTTGAAGTTGTGATGGGATCCGGTGCATTAGTGCTGGTATGATTGTACCCGTCTTGTTGAGGTCGCAAAGCCCTTTTGTGTCGTCCTTTTCACGGCTCACGACGAACGATTTGGGACGAAGAAACAGCGCCAAAAGAAGAAAAGTATCCCAAAACTGATGAAAACTTCCGATTTTGGGTTCCGAAAAGAGGATTAAGCTCACTGTCCCCGTCGTAGAGCACTCAGAAAGCTTTCCAACAGTATGTTATGCGTCGTATAACTCCTTACGGATCAAATGTTATGGGCACCGGAGCGACGGAGACCTGTTCATAGGCCCCGCCCCTCGGTTTGCGGGCCCAGCCTCTACGCGAAGCCAAGTTGTCTTGCCCAAGATGCTGTGGGACTCAATAATAGAAATATGATGGATAAAGAATCTTGGCAAGCCTGAACGGGGCAAAAAAACAAAATGAAAATGGGGGGTGCAACCCAAGGACTTCCTAGGGGGTCACCCATCCTAGTACTACTCTCGCCCAAGCACGCTTAACTTCAGAGTTCTAATGGGATCCGGTGCATTAGTGCTGGTATGATCGTATGCGTCATGTTCAGGGTGCAAAGCCCTTATGTGCCGTCCATTTCTCCAGTCACGACGAACGATCTAGGACGAAGGAACAGTGCAAAAAGAAGAAAAGTGGCATGAAACTGATAAAAATGTTCAATTTTGGGCCCCGAAAATAGGCGCAGCAGAGCATGCTTGATGCCCCCGTCATAGAGCTCTCAAAGAGCTTTCCAACTGTATGTTGTGCACCGCGTAACTCCATACAGATCAAAAGTTATGCGCACCGGAGCGACGGAGACCTGGTCACCGTGCCCACGCCCTCGGTTTGCGGGCCCAGCCTCTAAGCGTAGCGCAGTTGTCTTGCCCAAGATGTCGTGGGACTCGATAATAGAAATGTGACAGATCAAGAATCTTGGGAAGCCTGAACGTGCAAAAAAACAAAATGAAAAAGGGGGCTGCAACACAAGGACTTCCCAACGGGTCACCCATCCTAGTATCACTCTCGCCCAAGCACGTTTAACTTCGGAGTTCTGATGGGATCTAGTGCATTAGTGCTAGTATGATCGTACCCGTCATGTTGAGGGTGTAGAGCCCTTTTGTATTGTCCTGTTCACAGCTCACGACGAACGATCTGGGACGAAGAAACAGCGAAAAAAGATAAAAAGTGTTCAAAAATTGATGAAAATGTTCGATTTTGGACTTTGAAAATAAGCGCAGTAGATCAAGTTTGCTGCCTCGTCGTAGAGCTCTCAGAGAGCTTTCCAACGGTATGCTGTGTGCCGTATAACTCCTTACGGATCAAAATTTAGAGGCACCGGAGCGGCGGAGACCTGGTCACAAACACCGCGCCCTCGGTTTGCGGGCCCAGCCTTTACGCGAAACGTAGTTTTCTTGCTCTAGATGCCGTGGGACTCGATAATTGAAATATGACGGATAAAGAATCTTGGCAAGCCTGAACGGGGCAAAAAAAAAACGAAAAAGGAGCGTGCGACACAAGGACTTCCCAAGGGGTCACCCATCCTAGTACTACTCTCACCCAAGCAAGTTTAACTTCGGAGTTCGGATGGGATCCAGTGCATTAGTGTTGGTATGATAGCACCCGTCATGTTGAGGGTGCAAAGCCCTTTTGTGTCATTCTTTTCATGGCACACGACGAACGATATGGGACGAAGAAACAACACAAAAAGAATAAAAGTGGCCTAAAACTGATGAAAACGTTCGATATTGGGCTACGAAAACAGGCGTAGCAGAGCAAGCTCGTTGCCCTAATCGTAGAGCTCTTAGAGAGCTTTCCAACGGTATGCTGTGCTACGTATAACTCCTTACAGATCAAACGTTATGAGCACCGGAGTGACGGAGACCTGGTCACTGGCCCCAAGCCATCGGTTTACGGGCCCAGCCTCTACGCGAAGTGCAGTTGTCTTGCTCAAGATGCCGTGGGACTGGATTATATAAATGTGACGGATAAAGAATCTTGGCAAGCCTATGCGGGGCAAAAAAACAAAACGAAAAAGGGGCGTGCAACACGAGGACTTCCCAAGGGGTTACCCATCCTAGTACTACTCTCGCCCAAGCACGTTAAACTTCGAAGTTCTGATGGGATCTGGTGCATTAGTGCTGGTATGATCACACTCGTCATGTTGAGGGCGCAAAGCCCATTTGTGTCATTCTTTACACAGCTCACGACGAACGATCTGCGACGAAGAAACAGCGCAAAAAGAAGAAAAGTATACCGAAACTGATGAAAACATTTGATTTTGGGCTCCAAAAATAGGCACAGACGAGCAAGCTCACTAACCCCATCGTAGAGCTCTTAGAGAGCTTTCCAACGGTATGCTGTGTGCCGTATAACTCCTTTCGGATCAAAAGTTATGGGCACCGGAGTGACGGTGACCTGGTCACAAACCCCGCACCCTTGGTTTGCTGGCCCAGCCTCTATGCGAAGAGCAGTTGTCTTGCCCAAGATGCCGTGGGACACGATAATAGAAATATGACGGATAAAGAATCTTGGCAAGCCTGAACGGGGCAAAAAAACAAAACGAAAAAGTGGCGTGCAACACGAGGACTTCCCAAGGGGTCACCCATCCTAGTACTACCCTCGCCTAAGCACGTATAACTTTGAAGTTCTGATGGGATTCGGTGCATTAGTGCTAGTATGATCGCACTCGTCTTGTTGAGGATGCAAAGCCCTTTTGTGTCTTCCTTTTCACGGCTCCCGACGAACGATTTAAGATGAAAAAACTGCGCAAAAAGAAGAAAAGTATCCAGAAACTGATGAAAACATTCCGATTTTGGACTCCAAAAATAGGCTCAGTCGAGCAAGCTCACTACCAACATCGTAGAGCACTCAGAGAGCTTTCCAATAGTATGTTGTGCGCCATATAACTCCTTATGGATCAAAAGTTATGGGAATCGGAGCGACGGAGACCTGGTCATTGGCCCTGCGCCCTCGGTTTGCAAGACCAGCTTGTACACAAAGCAAAGTTGTCTTGCCCAAGATGCCGAGGGACTCAATAATAGAAATGTGACGGATAAAGAATCTTGGCAAGCATGAACGGGGCAAAAAAACAAAACAAAAATAGGGGGCGCAACCCAAGGACTTCCTAGGGGGTCATCCATCCTAGTACTACTCTCGCCCAAGCACGCTTAACTTTGGAGTTCTAATGGGATCCAATGCATTAGTGCTGGTATGATCGTACCCGTCATGTTCAGGGCGCAAAGCCCCTATGTGTCGTCCTTTTCGCCGGTCACGACGAACGATCTGGGACGAAGAAACAGGAAAAGAGAAGAAAAGTGGCCCGAAACTAATAAAATTGTTCAATTTTGGGCTCCGAAAATAGGTGCAGCTGAGCATGCTCGCTGCCCCCGTCATAGAGCTCTTAGAGAGCTTTCCAACGGTATGTTGTGCACCACATAACTCCTTACAGATCAAAAGTTATGGGCACCGGAGCGACGTAGACCTCGTCACAGGCCCTGCGCCCTCGGTTTGAGGGCCCAGCCTCTACGCGTAGTGCAGTTGTTTTGCCCAAGATGCCGTGGGACTCGGTAATAGTTATGTGATGGATAAAGAATCTTAGGAAGCCTGAAAGTGCAAAAAAACAAAATGAAAAAGGGGGGGTGCAACACAAGGACTTCCCAATGGGTCACCCATCCTAGTACTACTCTCGCCTAAGCATGTTTAACTTCGGAGTTCTGATGGGATCCGGTGCATTAATGCTGGTATGATCGCACCCGTCATGTTGAGGGCGAAAAGCCTTTTTGTCTCGTCCTTTTCACAGCTCACGACGAACGATCTGGGACGAAAAACAACGTAAAAAAAAGAAAAGTATCCTGAAACTGATGAAAATGTTCAATTTTGGGCTACAAAAATAGGTGCAGTAGAGCTAGTTTGCTACCCCCCGTCGTAGAGCTCTCAGAGAGCTTTCCAACGGTATGCTGTGAGCCGTATAACTCCTTACGGATCAAAAGTTATGGGCACCGGAGTGACGGTGACTGGGTTACAGGCCCCGCACCCTTGTTTTGCTGGCCCAGCCTCTACGCGAAGAGCAGTTGTCTTGCCCAAGATGCCGTAGGACACGATAATAGAAATAGGACGGATAAAGAATCTTGGCAAGCCTGAACGGGGCAAAAAAAAAAACAAAAATAGGGGGTGCACCCCAAGGACTTCCAAGGGTGTTACCCATCCTAGTACTACTCTCGCTCAAGCACGCTTAACTTTGGAGTTCTAATGGGATCCGGTGCATTAGTGCTGGTATGATCGTACCCGTCATGTTCAGGGTACAAAGCCCTTATGTGTCATCCTTTTCACCGGTCACGACGAACGATCTAGGATGAAGAAATAGCACAAAAAGAAGAAAAGTGGCCCAAAACTGATAAAAACATTCGATTTTGGTCTCCGAAAATAGGTGCAGTCGAGCATGCTTGCTGCCCCCGTCATAGAGCTCTCAGAGAGCTTTCTAACGGTATGTTGTGCACCACATAACTCCTTATAGATCAAAAGTTATGGACACCGGAGCGACGTAGACCTGGTCAAAGGCCCCACGCCCTTGGTTTGAGGGCCCAGCCTCTACGCGTAGCGTAATTGTCTTGCTCAAGATGCCGTGGGACTCGATAATAGAAATGTGATGGATAAAGAATCTTGGCAAGCCTGAATGTGCAAAAAAACAAAATGAAAAAGGGGGAGGGGTGCAACACAAGGACTCCCCAATGGGTCACCCATCCTAGTACTACTCTCACCCAAGGATGTTTAACTTCGGAGTTTTGATATGATCTGGTGCATTAGTGCTGGTATGATCGCATTCGTCATGTTGAGGGCACAAAGCCCTTTTGTCTCGTCCTTTTCACAGCTCACGACGAACGATCTGGGACGAAAAACAGTGCAAAAAGTATAAAAGTATCCCAAAACTGATAAAAATGTTCAATTTTGGGCTCCAAAAATAGGCGCAGTAGAGCAATTTTGCTGCCCCCGTCGTAGAGCTCTCACAGAGCTTTCCAACGGTATGCTGTGCACCGTATAACTCCTTACAGATCAAAAGTTATGGGCACCGGAGTGACGGAGACCTGGTCACAGGCCCCGCGCCCTCGGTTTGCTGGCCAGCCTCTACACGAAGAGCAGTTGTCTTGCCCAAGATGTCGTAGGACACGATAATAGAAATATGACGGATAAAGAAACTCGGCAAGCCTTAACAGGACAAAAAGTTAAAACAAAAAAGGGGCGTGCGACACAAGGACTTCCCAAGGGGTCACCCATTCTAATACTACTCTCACCCAAGCACATTTAACTTCGGAGTTCTGATGGGATCCAGTGCATTAGGGCTGGTATGATCGCACCCGTCTTGTTGAGGGTGCAAAACCCTTTTGTGTCATACTTTTCACGGCTCCCGGCGAACGATTTGGGACGAAGAAAGAGCGTAAAAAGAAGAAAAGTATCCCAAAACTGATGAAAATGTTCGATTTTGGGCTTCAAAAATAGGCACAGTCGAGCAAGCTCACTGCCACCGTTGTAGAGCACTCAGAGAGCTTTTCAATTGTATGCTGTGCGCCGTATAACTCTTTACGGATCAAAATTTATGGGAACCAGAGCGATGGAAACCTGGTCATCGGCCCCGCGCCCTCGGTTTACGGGTCCAGGTTCTATGCGAAGTGAAGTTGTCTTGCCTAAGATGCCGAGGGACTCAATAATAGAAATGTGACGGATAAAGAATCTTGGCAAGCCTGAACGGGGCAAAAAAACAAAATGAAAATAGGGGGTACAACCCAAGGACTTCCTAGGGGGTCACCCATCCTAGTACTACTCTCACCCTAGCACGCTTAACTTTAGAGTTCTAATGGGATCTGGTGCATTAGTGTTGGTATGATCATACCCGTCATGTTCAGGGTGCAAAGCCTTTATGTGTCGTCCTTTTCGCCGGTCACGACGAACGATCTGGGACAAAGAAATAACACAAAAAGAAGAAAAGTGGCCCAAAACTGATAAAAACATTTGATTTTGGGCTCCGAAAATAGGTGCAGCTGAGCATGCTTGCTGCCCCCATCATAGAGCTCTCAGAGAGCTTTCGAACAGTATGTTGTGCACCACATAACTCCTTACAAATCAAAAGTTATGGGCACTGGAGCGACATAGACCTGGTTACAGGCCCCACGCCCTCGGTTTGAAGGCCCAGCCTCTACGTGCAGCGTAGTTGTCTTGGCTAAGATGCTGTAGGACTCGATAATAGAAATGTGATGGATAAATAATCTTGACAACCCTGAACGTGCAAAAAAACAAAATGAAAAAGGGAGGGTGCAACACAAGGACTTCCCAATGGGTTACCCATCCTAGTACTACTCTCGCCCAAGCATGTTTAACTTTGGAGTTCTGATGGGATCCGGTGCATTAGTGCTGGTATGATCGCACCCATCATGTTGAGGGCGCAAAGCCTTTTTGTCTCGTCCTTTTCACAGCTCATGACGAACGATCTAGGACAAAAAACAGCGCAAAAGAAGAAAAGTATCCCGAAACTGATGAAAACGTTCGATTTTGGGCTCCAAAAATAGGCGCAATAGAGCAAGTTAGCTACTCCTGTCGTAGAGCTCTCAGAGAGCTTTCCAACGGTATGCTGTGTGCCGTATAACTCCTTACGGATCAAAAGTTATGGGCACGGGAGCGACGGAGACCTGGTCATGGGCCCCGTGCCCTCGGTTTGCGGGCCCAGTCTCTACGCGAAGCGTAGTTGTCTTGCTCAAGATGTTGTGGGACTTGATAATAGAAATGTGACGGATAAAGAATCTTGGAAAGCCTGAACGGGGCAAAAAAAAAAACGAAAAAGGGGCGTGCGACACAAGGACTTCCCAAGGGGTCACCCATCCAAGTACTACTCTAACCCAAGCAAGTTTAACTTCGGAGTTCTGATGGGATCCAGTGCATTAGTGCTGGTATGATCGTACTTGTCATGTTGAGGGCGCAAAGCCCTTTTGTGTCGTTCTTTTCATGGCACACGACGAACGATATGGGACGAAGAAACAACGCAAAAAGAATGAAAGTGGTCTAAAACTGATGAAAACGTTCAATATTGGGCTACGAAAACAGGTGCAGCGGAGCAAGCTCGTTGCCCTATTCGTAGAGCTCTGAGAGAGCTTTCCAACGGTATGCTGTGCTACGTATAACTCCTTACAGATCAAACATTATGAGCACCGGAGTGACGGAGACCTGGTCACTGGCCCCGAGCCATCGGTTTGCGGGCCCAGCCTCTACGCGAAGTGCAGTTGTCTTGCTCAAGATGCCGTGGGACTCGATTATAGAAATGTGACGGATAAAGAATCTTGGCAAGCCTGTACGGGGCAAAAAAACAAAACGAAAAAGGGGCGTGCAACACGAGGACTTCCCAAGGGGTTACCCATCCTAGTACTACTCTCGCCCAAGCACGTTAAGCTTCGAAGTTCTGATGGGATCTGGTGCATTAGTGCTGGTATGATCACACTCATCATGTTGAGGAAGCAAAGCCTATTTGTGTCATTCTTTTCACAGCTCACGACGAATGATCTGCGACGAAGAAACAGTACAAAAAGAAGAAAAGTATATCGAAACTGATGAAAACATTTGATTTTGGGCTTCGAAAATAGGCGCAGATGAGCAAGCTCACTAACCCCGACGTAGAGCTCTTAGAGAGCTTTCCAACGGTATACTGTGTACTGTATAACTCCTTACGGATCAAAAGTTATGGGCACCGGAGTGACGGTGACCTGGTCACAGATCCCGTACCCTCGGTTTGCTGGCCTAGCCTCTATGCGAAAAGCAGTTGTCTTGCCCAAGATGCCGTGGGACACGATAATAGAAATATGACGGATAAAGAATCTTGGCAAGCCTGAACGGGGCAAAAAAACAAAATGAAAAAGTGGCGTGCAACACGAGTACTTCCCAAGGGGTCACCCATCCTAGTACTACTCTCGCATAAGCACGTTTAACTTTGAAGTTCTGATGGGATTCGGTGCATTAGTGCTGGTATGATGGCACCTGTCTTGTTGAGGACGCAAAGCCCTTTCGTGTCGTCCTTTTCACGGCGCCCGACGAACGATTTAGGACGAAAAAATAGCTCAAAAAGAAGAAAAGTATCCAGAAACTGATGAAACATTCTGATTTTGGGCTCCGAAAATAGGCGCAGTCGAGCAAGTTCACTGCCAACATTGTAGAGCACTCAGAGAGCTTTCCAATAGTATGTTGTGCGCCATATAACTCCATACAGATCAAAAGTTATGGGAACCGGAGCGACGGAGACCTGGTCATTGGCCCCGCGCCATCAGTTTGCAAGACCAGCTTCTACGCGAAGTGAAGTTGTCTTGCCCAAGATGTCGAGGGACTCAATAATAGAAATGTGACGGATAAAGAATATTGGCAAGCCTGAACGGGGTAAAAAAATAAAACGAAAATAGGGGGTGCAACCCAAGGACTTCCTAGGGGGTCACCCATCCTAGTACTACTCTCACCCAAGCACGCTTAACTTTGGAGTTCTAATGGGATCCGGTGCATTAGTAATGGTATGATCGTACCTGTCATCTTCAAGGCACAAAGCCCTTATGTGTCGTCCTTTTCGCCAGTCATGACGAACGATCTAGGACGAATAAAACAGCACAAAAAGAAGAAAAGTGGCTCAAAACTAATAAAAATGTTCGATTTTGGGCTCCGAAAATAGGTGTAGCTGAGCATGCTTGCTGCCTCCGTCATAGAGCTCTTAGAGAGCTTTCCAACGGTATGTTGTGCACCACATAACTCCTTACAGATCAAAAGTTATGGACACCGGAGTGACGTAGACCTGGTCACAGGCCCCACGCCCTCGGTTTGAGGGCCCAACCTCTACGCGTAGCGCAGTTGTCTTGCCCAAGATGCCATGGGACTCGATAATAGAAATGTGATGGATAAAGAATCTTGGGAAGCCTGAACGTGCAAAAAAACAAAATGAAAAAGGGGGGGGTGCAACACAAGGACTTCCCAATGGGTCACCCATCCTAGTACTACTCTCGCCCAAGCATGTTTAACTTCGGAGTTCTGATGGGATCCGGTGCATTAGTGCAGGTATGATCGCACCCGTCATGTTGAGGGCGAAAAGCCTTTTTGTCTCGTCCTTTTCACAGCTAACGACGAACGATCTGGGACGAAAAACAACGCAAAAAGAAGAAAATATCCCAAAACTGTTGAAAACGTTCAATTTTGGGCTCCAGAAATAGGCGCAGTAGAGCAAGTTTGCTACCCTCGTCGTAGAGCTCTCAGAGAGCTTTCCAACGGTATGCTGTGCGCCGTATAACTCCTTACGGATCAAAAGTTATGGGCACCGGAGCTACGAAGACCTGGCCACATGCCCCGCACCCTCGGTTTGCGGGCCCAGCCTCTACGCGAATTGTAGTTGTCTTGCTCAAGATGTCGTGGGACTTAATAATAGAAATGTGATGGATAAAGAATCTTGGAAAGCCTGAACGGGGCAAAAAAACAAAACAAAAAAGGGGTGTGCGACACAAGGACTTCCCAAGGGGTCACCCATCCTAGTACTACTCTCGCCCAAGCACGTTTAACTTCTAAGTTCTGATGGGATCCGGTGCATTAGTGCTGGTATGATCGCACCTGTCTTGTTGAGGGCGCAAAGCCCTTTTGTCTCATCCTTTTCACGGCTCCCGACAAACGATCTGGGACTAAGAAATAGCGCAAAAAGAAGAAAACTATCCCAAAACTGACAAAAACGTCCAATTTTGGGCTCCGAAAACAAGCACAGTCGAGCAAGCTCAATGCCCCCGCCGTAGAGCACTCAGAGAGCTTTCCAACAGTATGCTTTGCGCCGTATAACGCCTTACAGATCAAAAGTTATGGGCACCGGAGCGACGGAGACCTGGCCACATGCCCCGTGCCCTCGGTTTGCAGGCCCAGCCTCTACGCGAATTGCAGTTGTCTTGCCCAAGATGCCGTGGGACTCAATAATAGAAATGTGATGGATAAAGAATCGTGGCAAGCCTGAACGAGGCAAAAAAACAAAACAAAAAATGGGCGTGCAACACGAGGACTTCTCAAGGGGTCACCCATCACTATTCTTGCCCAAGCACGTTTAACTTCGGAGTTCGGATGGGAACCAGTGCATTAGTGCTGGTAAAATCACACCCGTCATGTTGAGAGCGCAAAGCCCTTTTGTGTCGTCCTTTTCACGGATCACGACGAACGATCTTTGACGAAGAAACAGCGCAAAAAGAATAAAAGTAGCCTGAAATTGATGAAAACGCTCGATTTTGGGCTTTGAAAATAGGCGCTGCCGAGCAAGCTCGTGCCCCCATTGTAGAGCTCTCAAAGAGCTTTCCAACGGTATGCTGTGCGTCGTATAACTCCTTACGGATCAAAAGTTATGGGCTCCGGAGCGACGGATACCTGGTCACAGGTCCCGTGCCCTCGGTTTATGGGCCCAGCCTCTACGCGAAGCGCAGTTGTCTTGCCAAAGATGCCGTGGGACTCGATAATAGAAATGTGACAGATAAAGAATCTTGGCAAGCCTAAACGGGGCAAAAAAACTAAACAAAAAAGGGGCATGCAACACGAGGACTTCCCAAGGGGTCACCCATCCTAGTACAACTCTCGCCCAAGCACACACTTAACTTCGGAGTTCTAATGGGATCCAGTGCATTAGTGCTGGTATGATCGCACCCGTCATGTTCAGGGCGCAAAGCCCTTATGTGTCATTTTTTTCGCCGCTCACGACGAACGATTTGGGACGAAGAAACAGCGTAAAAAGAAGAAAAGTGGCCTAAAACTGATGAAAATGTTAGATTTCGGGCTATGAAAATAGGCGCAGCCAAGCTAGCTTGTTGCCCCCGTCGTAGAGCTCTCAAAGAGCTTTCCAACGGTATGTGGTGTGCCGCATAACTCCTTACGGATCAAAAGTTATGGGTGCCGGAGCAACGGAAACTTGTCCACAGGCCCCGCGCCCTCGGTTAGAGGGCCCAGCCTCTACGCCAAGTATAGTTGTCTTTCCCAAGATGCCGTGGGACTTGATAATAGAAATATGACGGATAAAGAATCTTGGCAAGCCTGAACGGGGCAAAAAAAAACAAAACAAAAAAGGGGCGTGCGACACAAGGACGTCCCAAGGGGTCACCCATCCTAGTACTACTCAAGCCCAAGCACGTTTAAGTTTAGAGTTCTGATGGGATCCAGTGCATTAGTGGTGGTATGATTGCACCCGTCATGTTGAGGGCGCAAAGTCCTTTTGTGTCGTCCTTTTCACGGCTCACGACAAATGATCTGGGATGAATAAACAGCGCAAAAGGAAGAAAAGTGGCCCGAAACTGATGAAAACGTTCGATTTTGGTCTCTGAAATTAGGAGCAACCGAGCAAGTATGTTGCCCCCGTCGTAGAGCTCCTCGAGTAATTTTCAACGGTATACTGTGCACCGTATAACTCCTTACGGATCAAATGTTATGGGCACCGGAGCGACGGAGACAAGGTCACAGGCCCCGTGCCCTCGGTTTGCTGGCCCAGTCTCTGCGCGAAGCGAAGTTGTCTTGCCCAAGAAGCAGTGGGACTCGATAATATAAATGCGACGGATAAGGAATCTTGGCAAGACTGAACGGGGTAAAAAAACAAAACGAAAATGGGGGGTGCAACACGAGGACTTCCGGGGGGGTCACCTATCCTAGTACTACTCTCGGCCAAGCATGCTTAACTTTGGAGTTCTAATGGGATCCGTTGCATTAATACTGGTATGATCGCACTCGTCATGTTTAGGGCGCAAATCCTTTATGTGTCATTTTTTTGGCCGCTCATGACGAACGATATTGGGCGAAGAAACAACGCAAAAAGAAGAAAAGTGGCCTGAAACAGATGATAACGTTCAATTTTCGGCTCCGAAAATAGGCGAAGCCGAGTAGGCTTAATGCCCCTGTCGTAGAGCTCTCAGAGAACTTTCCAACGGTATGCTGTGCGAGGCATAACTCCTTACGGATCAAATGTTATGGGCACCAGAGCGACGGAGACTAGGTCACAGGCCCTACACCCTCGGTTTGCGGGCCCAGCCTCTACGCGAAGCACAGTTGTCTTGCCCAAGATGCCGTGGGACTCTATAATAGAAATGTGACGGATAAAGAATCTTGGCAAGCTTGAACGGGGCAAAGAAACAAAATGAAAATGGGGGGGTGCAACACGAGGACTTCCCAAGGGGTCACCCATCCGATTACTACTCTTACCCAAACATGCATAACTTCGGAGTTTTGATGGGATCCAGTGCATTAGTGCTGGTATGATCACACCCATCATGTTCAGGGCGCAAAGCCCTTATTTGTCATCCTTTTCGTCGATCACGACAAACGATATGCGACGAAGAAACAACGCAAAAAGAAGAAAAGTGGCCCGAAACTAATGAAACCGTTGGATTTTGGTCTCCGAAAATAGGCGCAGTTGTGAGGCCCAACCTCAATTAGCGTGCGATACCTCGCTTCGTGTGCCCTAACCTAGATTTGCGTGCCTTGACCTAGGTTTAAGAATTGTGTTTTGTTTTGTGTGCCTTGCATCGAATTACATGTATACATTTAGGGTTGCGTGCATTTACTTGGAAAACATGCATTCATCTCGTAGTTTGTGCCCTACCTCGTACTGCGTGCCCTAAACCTAGGAAAGCGTGCCCTCACGCTAATCAAGAAAGCATCTTACACGAAGCACTAGATCATTAATTAATCCTACAAATTCCACTAACTAATATTAAATTACTAATTCAACCCAATAGAAGACAAAATCTCACAAAAAGCTAGACATTCTTTATTCTTTATTCTTTGCATATCCGAAACACACAATTAATTATTGCTCAACCAAGACAAAAATTCAGATTTTATCACACCCTTGGCTGACCACTAGGAGCTTTGTGCATGCAATCCAATTTCAAAATTTATTCCCCAAACATTCTATGACAATTCTATGACACAAAGCAATAAAAAAAATTAGCTCAAAACCCTCCTCAAAGTTCAAATCTCGACACAAGCTCCTTTCCCATGCTAGGTGATCCAAATTATGCTTCTTGAAGACACAAAATTCTTATTTTGCAAGGCCCTAGGCCGACATATGCATCAAACCTAGCAAGCTTTCATTTTTTTTCTTTCATTCTTTCTTTCTTTCTCACATTTCCTCTCACTCTCCCATTCTTCTCTCTCTCTCTCAGCCTTGGCTGAGTTTCTACACTCCATAGCTTAACTTCATCACTCAATGGTTCATCAAGACATGCAAGAAGCTTAGGATCTCGACCAAGCAAAACTAGGAGCAAAGAAGCACACATGCAAGCCTTTAGCACATCCATTTCGGTTTAGGTGAGTTTGTTAGCTTCCATTTCTTTTCTTCTTGTTCTAACCACATGCACCTACTAAGAACTTGGTTACTAAGCTAGGAAATTAGAGAAATCCCAAGTTGTCTCTCGGCTAAGCAAGGAAAAAGATCAACTTTGTACTTCACCAAGAGTTTGAGCATCTTCTTTGTTGTCTTGCTAAGGTGAGGGCTAAAACTTCTTGAAAAGCTTTCAAAAACCACATGCATGCCCTTAAATGTCAATCTTTACTTCTGTACTTGTGATATATGTGTGTTCATGAGCTTTTGTAAACATGCATGGCAAGGTATTTGGCTAGCATGTGATGATAGATGAAATCGGGTATGTGACAGCCTTCTGCCTTGTTGGTGCGAGGTGATTTTGTCCAGGTAAAAGATGTTCAAAATGTGTGAAAATTGGTAGGTAACTAGTTTTTCCAGTTATGAACACTTGTCATAGAAATAGGCCAAAGCTAATTTTGATTCTAAGGTCCTCAAAATGGCTAATTATCAAAATGTGTCCAAATCTGGAAAGTCTGGAAAAATGAAGCAGGTTTTGGCAGATTCACTGACCTTGTATAACTAACCAGTTTTGACATAGTAAATGACATCCAAAATTCATACAATTTAGTACACTGCTATATTTTTCAGTTCTGGACATTTTTGTCAGAAATGGACTAAGGCTAAATATGACTCTAAGGCCCTCAAAAACGACAAGTATTGAAATGTGTGCAAATCTGAACAGTTTTGTGTAGTCTCACTGTTTTGGCTATAACTCTTGAACCCGAACTCCAAATGATGCGAGGTTTGTTTCTAAATTTAGTTCACTCCTTAAGATTTAATTTGACATCTTGTTCACTGTAATTGGATATTGTTTGCTTGTCGTAATGATTGTGAGAAAACAGTCCATTGCAGTGAGGGTTTCACCTGTTGATATGCTTAGAAAATTAACGTAGCTTCCCTTGTTGTATTAAATGCTTGGGATTGTGGCATTTGGATGTTGTGTGGACTTTTTGAATGCTTGAGGGTGTTTGAATTAATCAATGCATGGCTTGAGCTTAATTACGAGATGACTTGGGGTTTAATCGCACGGGTAAGCACGAATTGAAACCCTAGTAACTAGGTAAACTCACTAAGTGTTGATCCTTTGGATATTGTGTTTGATTATGTGTTTAGTAGGCTGCCCGTAGTTGCCCTTGTAGCCCTAAATACGATTTCGATGATTACATGTTGATAAGTAGGCCTTTCTTGCACCTGGTCCCACGTAGATGTCGTTGCATGATGAATAATCTTATTTTTTGATTACGTGAACTTTGAAATGAGTTATATGATTTGATTTACATGCATTACATGGCTGCCCATTTAATATTCATATAACTCCATGTTCTTTTGAAGTGAATTTACTTGTCATATCGTGCCTTGCGTGTTTAACTGTCAATGTGCAATCTTATGACTGCTCGGAGGCAACCTACTTTGTTGTTCTCCAAATGTGATATATTACATGTCATAAATGTACATTGCATACAAGGTTGCAACCTTTCATTCTGATGTGGTAGCATTCACGCACACCGGGCGACATCGGGCTTGCCGGTACAACCGTGACTACCATTGTCCAATTCTCTCTCTCACTTGTGGGCTAGACTTCCTCGGAGAGTTGGGTCGTAGGATTTCGGGGTACATCCGGAGTACACCCATTTGGCGTGATAAGGGGATGAATTGAAGCCGGCCGCAACAACTGATACTGGAATTGAACTGGGAGCAAAAGCTCACCGTATCCTTTTCACTATGTGTATAAGTACTCTCACTTGGTTCCTAGAGGACCTTGGGGAGGAAAGACGGGTAATTATGTTCCTTTACTTTTACATTACATTATGTACTTACTTGTGATATATTCATGCTTGCAAAAGGGTTTTCATAAGTTGAACGGAAAAATGAGTTTCAAAACTTATTTCTCGTTCCCCCTCCCTGAGTTCATAAGGACTCACCCTCTTTTATCATCTCAGGTGAAGAAGACCAGGAATAGGTACCCGAGGATGATGTGCCTAATGATGATTCCTTGGAATGATTGCTTGCCCTACGTGCATTGCTTGACTATGGCTATTTTGTGAACAATATGTTGCTTGAAGACTATTTCATTTCTTATGATGCTTGTTGTTGTAATGTAAAAGACCCCCGTTGTAATTTGGGGTCTAATTTTAGCTTGTACTGATCGTAACTAGATAGACACTACTATGGTCGTTTTGCTATTGTTATTGGCTAGTATCTATCATAGGATTATGAAGTATCCGATAAGGATTAAGTAAAATGAACCTGTCCAATCTTAACCAGGTACTCATTGATAAGCTAAGATCAACATGTTCGTTTGCAACGAGGATTAACAAACTAACGAGACATAGTATCATGCTAGGTTATTAATCAAATGAGACTTCGAGATAACTAGTAGGCATTTCAATTGATGGAAAATAGTAATCTTACTTGGAAATGAAATTGAGATTGGAAATTTTGAGGCGTTTAGAGAATTAAGTCAAACCAAAGAGCCCAGTTACAGCCGTTATGCCGCCGATTTTTTGGAAAATTGTGGAGTTTAGGCTAAAACGTTAAGTGTTACACTTTCATGAACAATTAAGTACGAGATATGACTTGAATGATTAGATCACACCCTAGTCTAACCTTCATAGGCCGGGTTGGGGCGTGACACCTTATAGAAAGAATGGTATCAGAGCTTAGATTGCTTAAGCTGGGTTTAACTCTCGGACCATAGGTAGAGCCCTAAGGTAATTAGGATGACTTGTTATTGTGTGATAATGTTGATTGTGCCTTCTATGTTCTATGTGCTTATGTGATTAGCATGTCTTAACTGTTTCTAGAATTGTATGTTTGTGTAAAATTATATGTTGTATACCTTATACATTAAATTCTTGTCTTGTCGTATCCCAATAAATTGTGCATCATAATCTATGCCTATAGATGGCTGGCCCTAGTACCTGCACTACTAACAAGAGCGGTGAGCCCCAAGAGACTGGAGATGCTTATCAAACTAATCCCGGCATGGCTATGTTTAACATGATAGCGAATGCCATGGATTGCGTGTCACGAGTGATGGAACGACAAGATGCACGTGAAGCAAACAACAACAACAACAACAACAGGAATGATGGTAACCATGGGAGACATAGCAGAATGCGGGAGTTCCTTGAATTTCGCCCGTCCAAATTCCACGGGAAGCTGATGATAAAAAAGAAGAGGCTTGGCTGTCTGAGATCGAGAGGATGTTCAGGCCACTTGACTATACTGATGAAGAAAAGGTGGAGTTTGTTGTGTTTCTGTTGCACGGGGTTGCTGAGCATTGGTGGCACACTGTGGAAGAACTGTGGGAAACTGATCATACACCTCGCTTGTGGGGTAATTTCGTTAAGGCATTCAAGGAGAAATATGTACCTGCAGTTTCCAGGCAGAGGCGGATTGAGGAATTCATGCACCTGAACCAGGGTAACATAACGGTGGCCCAATACGAGGCTCGTTTTGACTGACTGTCCCGCTATGCTCAATACATGGTCAGTACTCCTGAGGCGAATATGTGGAAATTTACGACTGGGTTGAGGCCAGAGATTCAGGACCAGTTGGCTTCGCATGACTTCGATACCTATTCTGCTCTCTTTGCTGCTGCTTCCCGAGTTGAGAAGAGGAAACTTGATAGAGCCGGTTCGAGTCAGCCGAACAAGAAACCATACCAGCCTCCAGGTCAACAGAGGAAATTCCAGAGCCAGAGTCATAGTCAGGGCCAGAGTCAAAACAGACCAGTTAATAACCGTGGCCCGACTAAAGCACTATCAGCCTCTTCCGCTCGCGGATCCACAGGTAGTTTACCTGCTACTCAGTCTATCAACTGTTCTTACTGTGACAAGAAGGGGCATACTGAGGCCCAGTGTTGGAAGAAGTCAGGACGATGTGTGCGGTTTGGCAGTGATCAGCATCAGATCAAAGATTTCCCTAAATGGCAAGCAGGACAAAATCAAGTTAAACCAGCTGGTAGAGGCAAGATTCCAATTCCTAGAGTTCAGGCTCGAGCTTATGCTATTGAGTACGAGGAGCTTCCAGAGGAGACCGCTGTTGTTGAAGGTACATTCTTCATACTGAATCAACCTGTTAGGGTGCTAATTGACCCAAGTGCGACTCATTCGTTTATTACTCCCTTATGTATGCAACGTGTTAAACTGAGAGTTGTATGTTTGCCTTACGAAGTAGAAGTTAATACTCCGATGG